>VDFB02256132.1:115681616-115696616 GCA_007258455.2 Sequoia sempervirens | reverse complement strand
AATAAATAAATAAAATATTACAAACATTATGCAAGGTGTACAACACCTAGTTCTAACATTAGTTGTATTTCTTATTGTAATCAAATGTATTCTTCCCACATGTACTTGGGGAAGCCTTGTTGTAAAGATTGTAATGATGTAACACCTTTGACGTACTCTCTTGTAAGGAATCATGCTTATGTTAGTTATATAGAAATGATCTTTATTGTTGTTTATCAGATTTCTTGATATGGAAGTAAATAATGTTGGATCATTTAATGTGGTGATTTAAAATGAACTATCTTTGTTAGATTAATCTTGTTATCGTAGTAGTTAATGAAATGATTCTTGTTGACTTGGTGGATAGTTATGTGAGTAGCACGGTCATGGAACCTTAGAGGACCTAGGTTTATTGTATATGTTATGTTATGTTATGTTATGCAATCTATTGTGTATTTCACTTTTAAAAATAAATTTGTTCCATCAATTTGGCATAGTTGTGTTGTCCTCTGGGGTTCCTTAGCAGGGCATTACATAGAGATAGAAAAAGATATGACAGTTGAAGAGGAAGATGCTCTAGAAAAGATCCCTAAGACCCCTAATTATGTGTACAAGAATCATTTTGAAGATCAGATCATTGGAGATAAAAGAAAAGGTGTGATGAAAAGGAGAAAGGTTGCTATGATAGAGGAATAGATAAACTTTTGTTTATTTTTAGAGTTAGAACCCAAAATAGTGACTGAGGTATGCAAAGATGAGAATTGGATCAAAGCTATGAAAGAAGAGTTGGAATAGATTGAGAAGAATCGGACTTGGGAATTGGTCCCATGACTAGAAAATAAGAATGCAATAGGAACTAAGTGGTTTTTCAAGAACAAGTTGAATGAATATGGAAAAGTTTTCAGAAATAAGGCTAGACTTCTGTGTAAGGGCTCACAAGTGGAAGGAATATATTTTGAAGAAAATTTTGCTCTGGTGACAAGGATGGAAGCTATTAGAATGTTTTTGGCTTTTGCAACACCAAGGTTTATCATATGGATGTCAAGTCTGCATTCTTGAATGGTGAGTTAGAAGAAGTGTACATTGAGCAACCAGAAGATTTTCCAGTTGTCAGATAATGTTGATATTGTCTGCAGATTGAAGAAAGTATTGCATGGACTCAAAAAATCTCCCAAAGCTTGGTATGAAAGGTTGGATAAGTACTTGTTGCAAAAAGGATTCAGAAAAGGTATTACAAATAGAAACCTTTACTTTGAGGTTGAGGGAGAACAAATCTTGATTGTGGTAGTGTATGTTGATGACATTATCTTTGGAGGAAATGAAGGTATGTGCAAGAGGTTTACAAGAAATGCAAAAAAGAGTTTGAGATGCCAATGTGTGGGGGATGAATTTCTTCCTTTAGCTATAAATCAGTCAATCAGAGAAAGGTATTTTTATTTCACAATCAAAGTATGCCAAGGAAATGTTGAAAAGGTTTGGGATGGAGGATTCTAACCAATATGTACCCATATGGTTACTAGTTGTAAGTTGAGCAAGAATGATGAATCTCTTAAGACATATCAGAGAAAGTATAGATCAATGATTGGTGGACTGCTATATCCAACTGCTACTAGACCAAATATCATGCATTCAATTTGTCTTGTGGCAAGATTTCAAGAAGATCCCAAAGAATCACATGTTGCAGCAGTAAAGAGGATATTTAGATACTTGAAGGGCACTCCGGATTTTGGTCTATGGTATCCCAAGGATATTGATTTCTCTCTGAATGTGTATACAAATGAAAATTGGGAAGGTTGTATAGATGACAGAAGAAGTACAAGTGGAGGTGCTTTCTTTCTTGAAAGCATACTAGTTTCATGGTGGAGTAAGAAGCAAGATTCAATGCCATTATCTATTGTAGAGGTAAAATATATTGCAGTAGCATCATATTGCACATAGGTGTTGTGGATGAAGCAAACATTGAAGGATATCAAAGTATCATATGATGAACCTATTTGTATTTTATATGATAATACAAGTGCTATCAATATTTCAAAGAAATCGGTAATGCATTCAAGAAAAGAACATATCTCTATCCGATATCACTTTATAAGGGAGAAAGTTGTAGAGAATGAGGTGAAGTTGGAGTATGTCCCTACAAAGGATCAAGTTTTAGAAATTTTCACTAAGGCTCTTCTAAGAGATACTTTTGAGTATCTCTGACAAAATTTAGGGGCTATTTCCCCCCATTCTTTCAACTAGATGCATAATTGTGTTCATATGTGTGGGAAGCATTTCAAGATACATTCTTGGTCTTGGACTGATGTTGAAGGCTACCTCTCAGGGGGAGTAGGTAGTATTGTTTTTTGGTGCAGTAAGGTGGAACATATCTTGCATCCCTAACGGGAGTGTGTAGAAAAGAGCAAGCATTAGAGGGAGCAATGAAGAATGAGTAGTGCAGAATGTATAGCAATGAGAGTTGTATGGAGAAAAGCAGTGGAAAAAGAGTAGATGCTTGCTAGTGTTGCCTAAAGTGAAGGGAGCAAGTGGTGTCAAAGTGATGTATGCAAATGTCAAATGGGAAGAGTAGAAAAGAAAAAATTTATGTAGGTGATGTGTCAAAGGGGGAGAATATGATCTGAAAAACACAAGGGGAGAGTGATGTCTAAAAAAATTCTCAAGATAGGGGGGGAGAATAGAAAGATGGATAGAATAGTGTCTGAAGACACAAAGAAAAGAAGTGTAAGAGATTCCCAAATAAGGGAGAGTACTAATTGATGCAAAGTTGTTGTTTGATGATATTTTTTTTGTTGTTGATGGTTTTTCAAAGCTAGTGTTGCCATCAATGATAAAGGGGGATATTTTTGCAAGTATGTTGCAAGTGTTGTCATTGATGTCAATAGTGTGCAGATTGTTTGATTTGTTGAGTGTTGCACTATGTTGTCACCTGTATTATGGTTTGATGTCAACCTCTAGTGTAGTCATGATGAGGTGTTATAGTGTTGAGTAGGTGGTGTTGATGCAGTTGGTTCACTTGGTTTCCAAGTACTTTTGAGAAAATTTGAATAAAAGAGTGTGCAGTGTGATAGATTTATGTGTTGTGCTCTACATTTCGTCATGGTTGAAGATATGCTTGTGCAATTTGGATGTGATGATCAGAGGTTTTATTTCCGGAGTTTCATGTTTTGGATTGTGTAGCAATGGAAGATGTGTTTGACAATGTGTTTTCCTATGAAGAAGGTTGTCTAGGAGAAATAAGATTTATCCGCATTTCTCTACATTGAGGTTTCTTGTCTTGCGGATTTGGGAACATTCTTATATTGTTTGTAACTTCCTTCCCTTGAGGTTTCTGGTGCTGAGGTTTTTTTCAAGGTTGGTTAGTGAGTTGTATGTATGTGCAAGTGTGTCTAGTTGCACAAAAATGAAAGTGTCCTTAGTTTCAAGTGGTTGTGTCAATAGTTTTGAATATTCTAATGATGTTGAATATTCCTAGATTTTGTGGAGAGTTTCTATGTGGTCTAGGAGGTGTTTTCGAACTTGGAGAGGTGTGCATGTGGTCACTTGTTAATGTTACTGTAAGTTTATCCAACCTAGCGTGCTAGTTCTAATTGTGGAGGTTGTATGTCATTTGTGGAAGCGTGGTAATATGTGGGTGTAGATTTGGGTCCTAGTTAACCCTTGGTGTGGTCTTCCTTCACTTATTTCCATTGCAGAGGTGTTTTGTGCCGACCTATTTTGGTGTTGCATGTTTGAGGTGCATACATTGCATTAAGGCCAACCTAATTGAATTTGTTTAGGTCATGGATGGTATAAATTCAAGGTAAATTATTGGAGATGTGTGTGGCAAGTGTGTAAGGTGTTGTGAGATGTGAATGTGATCAAGTGTGGTGATTTGAGTTTTATTTTAATGCCTATGACTCTAGATGCAATGGGCAGAAGGTTTCTACATATTTAGTGTGCTTGAAGTTGTTGGAGGCAATGAGCCAAAGGTTGTAGATGGCATAGATTTGCAGTGGTGGATCTTTCCTATTGCTCTGAGATAGTGAATCTCTCTGTAATAGTTTTCTTCTTTATCCTTTCTTCCAGACAATGAGTCCTTTGGGTAGTGAGCCCTTGGCTGTGAGCCTTTCTTCTTTTCTGGGTAGTGAGCCCTCCAACAATGAGCCTATTGTATTCAGTGTTTCTATTCATATATATGTGAGTTAATCCTCACCATGGTTTTTCCCTACTTATGTTTTTCCATATAAATCTGGTGTTCTCTTGTGTATGGTTGTGTTTTCTTTGTTGTTTCAGATGTTTACATTTTGCTAATGCTTGATGAGAGTTTAAATGTTGATAAGGGTTTGAAATTTAATGAGGGATTGAATGTTTTAATGTACAATTGATTCATCCCCCCTCTTATTTTTCATGTGCATCTAACATACAATGGGTTGACAGCAATGTGTGGGTTGACATCAATGACAACACCATTAAAAACACCATATGCTATACTCTCAGCAATCTCCTCTCAATGACAAACAAACTTCCAACAATCTCCCCCTTTGTTATTGATGGTAACACATCTAGCCAAAAATACTCCCCCTTTGACATCAAGGGTAAAGGGTATCAAAAAGATATTGATTTACTTTGATGTACTCCCACTTACAAACATACTTACATCAATGTAACTCCCCCTAACAATGTTATCCATTACCAAAATGATAAATACTTATACCACAACATCATCAAGTACTTTTGCATATGTACATTGCAAAAACTATCTATACAAAGCAAAAATGTACAACTCAGCTTGAGGAGGGTAAACTACCCTTATTAGACACCTTCACTTTTGCAAGGTGTGCCTCCCAATCCTTCTTTCCTATCTCCCAATCCTTCTTGGCGAAGGCAAGCAAACTACATTGACTCTCAAACTGCATAAGGAGGTCCTCCCCTTCATACAGAGAACTGGGCACTAGATTCTTTTACAACACCTTTTCAACATCAACTAAAACTCCAGTCAGAGATGTAAGCCTTGCACTTACCAAGTCTCTGAGTTGACTATAATGCACAATGATTTTCTCTTTTTATTCTTGCACTTGGAAGAATTGTCCATGCAGATTTTCAATAGTTGTCCTTGTTGCACCATCTGCATCACTTACCGGATCATAAACACCAGAGGCCTGAGAAATTTGTGACTCTATTAAGTCCATTTGGTCCTTTTTGCTCCTTGTATAATTAGGCAATTTTAAAGACAATTGAAATAGAATGTTAGCTTATTCCACATAATTCTGAATATATTTTAAGTTTCCTTCCAACTTACCATGTGTAACACTACATTTATCATATATTTTGATCAATCTCTTGTCATTGACATTCTTTCTCATTTATTTTTCCAACTTTTCTTCCAAGTCGATAGAATATTCCTTAAAGGAATCAAGTAATAGCCTCAATTGTTGCACACTGAATAGAGAATTATCAACATTTTCTCTGGGGAAACTATCGTGTAACACTTTTATTGCTTCATCAATCATTTTTGCACTCTTTTGGTGTGTCTAGAGTATCTCCTTCCTTACAAAGGCATGAAAGGCATCACTAAGCTATAATTTATGTAGGGGAGACATTTTGTCCATATATACTTGTCCTTTTTGCATGGGAATTTGTAATAACTATGAAGATACCACCAGTTGAAACTATAGTGGCATATCCAGTAGACTTTTCGGTGAATCTCCAAAAGCTTTGAAGGATTCACCAATTGTTTGAGCACTTTCTTCTTCCTTCTCGCTCTTTTCCTTCTCTTTGTTATTAGAGCATTCTCTTGTATTCTTTTCTCCTTTTGTAGATTTCTCACTATTCAAAGGAGGCACACTCTATTCGTTTTGTACCTGATACTTCTCTGGGATTACTTCTTCTTTCTACTCCATATCTTTCTACATATCCAAAGGGAGAAAATTTTGTTTTGTTTGAGCTTTCTCCTTCTCTGAGGCATCCTGCATATCATCATTCTTCTCCTCAACAACATTTTTCACATTAGGAGGGGAGTTATCAGTTGACACATCTTCCTACCCAAGCTTATCATTCATCTCTTCATCCGGAGGGATTTTATCTGTCATAATGTTTTCTTGTCCACCCTCAGGCTCAGGAACATGCTCATATTGCTCATTAACAAGTTATTAACTTCCAAAATAGTTGTATCATGCTACAATTTCTCTTCATTGTCTAGAGACATTCACAATTCTTTTTCCATGTTTGTAACCTTTTGTAGTGTCTCATTTTTTATCCTTTCAATGTCCTCTTTATCTCTTCTCATTAGAGTGTTAACTCTTTTATTTATTCTAAATTTTGCATTGTACAGTTTAGAAAATTTGTACTTGTCCTCAACTGTAAGAGAAGAACCAGCCTTCTCCAAGGAAAATTCCTTTATCTTTGCATCTTCAATAGCTTCTTGCATTCTTGTAGTTAAAACAATAGCTTCTTGCATTCTTGTAGTTAAAACATTCTTCAACCCATCAGGTAATTAATCCTAAATCTTATCCAACCCAGTGTCGAATATGATCATATACTTAACTATGGTCTCTTCAATGGTTTCCTTATCCTCATCATTATACTTTGGATACATTTTAGTTGTCTCTTCCAAGAGACCAAATTTTGAAATACTATAAAACAAAGCATCAAACTTCAAAGGGCTATGTTCCCTTATCGGAGGGGTTTTTTCTTTCTTCTTCCCCTTGCCTTTAGGAGATTTCTTCCTTCTCCTAACTTATTTTCTCTTCTTTGAATCTTGAAAGCTTTCTTTTCTCTTCCCACTTCTTCACTCTCGTTATCAACAATATCAACATTTGTTATTTTCACACTAATCTCTTCCATGGAGGCTTGAGATTTTTTTCTTCTGAATAAGTTGTGGTCCTTCCTCTTCTATATCGTCTTCATCCTTGCAGGTGATGTATTTATCCATTGTGGCATTTTCCTTCATTCTTTTCTTCTTAAGAGTTTGTTGTTGTACAAAGACATTGGATGTAGCTTTCTTCTTTGGATTTACTAAAGGCATAGTTCTAGAGGACTTCGAAATAGTAGGAGAAAAGGTAGAGGTCCTAACTGGCCTTCTTGTGTTGGGAGTAGCCTTTGAAGGAGAAGGTATGCTTTTGAATTTCTCTGCAAGACTCTTTGGTGAACATACAATCTCCTCCAACTATGCCTTCAACTTTTCAACATTTTTCTTTATCTCCTTTTCTTTTTGTTTTAGGTACACTTCACTGGATTTCTCTTCATAGGTTCCAAACCTATCTATTGTAGGATCTCTTGGTTTAATTAACATAATCTCTGCAAACCTGATAAGCTCTTCTAATGTAATCTCATATCCCATCTCTGGGATCCAAACAGTTCTAGGTTCAACTACCTCCATAATGCAGTTGTCTCTGTTAACCATAAAAATGATGTCATTATTATACTTCTCAACCACTTTTGTCGATATCCTCTCTTTCTTGATTTTTTCCTTGAAATGAGTTGAAGAAATCCCACAACATGGATTTTTTGGTTTTCAGGACTCATAACCTTCTCACATGATCTCCAATCTAAATAGCAACAAGAATATTGTCCAACCACACAATGTTCTTTGTACTAAGAACTTCTCTGAGAAATTAGAACAATAAGCATACAATTAGCGTACCATACCGGAAGGGGTACCAAGATTCCTTGGTCTTCTAAAGATTCTCCATCAACTATTGTCTCAAGAGTTCGCACAAATCAATATCCAGACCTTTCACCATCTAGTGAGCAGTATGAACAGCGGTAGCTAACATAGAGTTCTCTCAATTTGTATAATAGATTTTACAACCAATCATCATCGATGCATACGTAACTGCCAAATCATCAATGTCCTTCATCGATAGGATGTGCTTGTCAAAATTCACACTGATGAGCTTCATTACCATTTCATTCTTCATAACCTTCATTTTTCAGAACGGGTCCATTTGAGCACAAACTAGTAACCACCTTTATTGCTTTCTTTTTCATAATATGTAGCATATCTAACCACATGAACTTTCCATCAATTCTCTTAAGCACATACTTTACCCACTCATCCTCATGGCAGAAATTTAGAAAGTTGTTCCATACATACAACTTCATCAAACTTCCAAATTTAGGTTTCAATTCAAAATCATCTCTTGTCAATTCATTTACCCAATATTCCTTTGTGTGCATCACACCATATGGAACCCTCAAAAATGTTCATTTTGGATCCATCTCCATAAATGGATCTTTCTTAAACTTAGGTCTCGATCATTCCAATACATCAACTACTTGTGGAGTGAACATCTTATAAACTTCATAGAACTAGGGTATAGCAAGAAACTGTAAATACCTTTGGAATTCTTTGATGGTAAGGGTTTCGCACAACACACCAAATGCTTCAAGTCGCCTTTCCTCTACTTCTCTACTTCAATTTCTTGAATACAAATGAATTTTGATTGTGCAAAATGAAATATAAACCTTTTTTTGGTGACCTAATTTGCATTGAATGTTACAGATAAAGTTAGGTCAAAAATCTAATAGACCCTCACTATGTTGACATGGTCACTTTAATTACTCCACAAATCTCCATAATAGGAAATTCCATACTGGAAATACCATCAACAAATTAAGCATGTCATTCAACATCTATACCAGTGTGTTGATGGCATCAACACCACATCTTTGGCAAGGGGTTAAGGATTTTTTTGTTAAAACTCCCCCTGAGCCAAAGCTCTTCAACTATTTTATGGAGGAAACATTTGCACCAAGAGTTGGCATAGACTCATTCTTCACTTCATTCTCATCCTTTTTCTTCTATATCTTATTCATTTCCTTCTTCTTCTCAACTGGATCCACTTTTTTTTCTACTGAATCATTCTTCTTTTGTGAAGCTAAGGGTTTCACATTCTTGTTTCTACAAAACTTAGCAATATGTCCTAATTTGTTGCAATTGTGGCATATGACACATTTTTGAACAAGCTTACTTCTTTCCATTCTAGATCTACATTTAAAACTCTTATGCCCAAATCCATTTCATGTATAACAGTAACCATTAAAAGATTGAAACATCATGCCATTATTGTAACCACTCATCATCTGATTTTTGCATTCACTAGCTTTATGACCAAATCTATTGCATGTAAAACATTAACCGGGAAAGGATTGAACATTCTAATTCATTTTTCTTCTACACTCTATAGCTCTATGTCCAAACTTATCGGAGGAATAATAGTAACCATTAAAAGATGAATAGGTTTGTGCAGCAGGTTGTCTAATAGGAGGCCTTTTGAATTCTTTCTTTTGGTTCCGGACTTGTTTGATATTGTTCTTCTTGTCATTTTTTTTCAACATTCTTTGGAGTTTGATTTACCTTTGAAATTTCTCCTTTCTCAAACCCTAAACTTTCTTTTCCTTAGAATCCTTTTGATTTGCAATCATCTCATCAAACATTGTGGAGCTCTTCTTGAACTTTCCCTCTTGATTCTTTGCTTTCTCCAGATTTGATCTTAAAGTTACAATCTCTTGTTCAAGCTTTGAAAATTCTTCAATTTTTTCTTTCATTTTGGCATTCAGGCAATCTTCAACTATTTTTCCTTCTTCAACTTGTACTTGTAGACCGATTATTGCCTCATTTGATTTCTTGAGCTGCTCATTTGTTTCCTTGATTCTTTCTTTAGCATTCTTGAGTTTCTCTCTCAACTTCTTGATACACTCATTTGCATCATTAAGATCCTTTTTCAAATCTCCATTTTGAGCTTCTGCTTTATCCAAATCATCAAGAGTTGACCTGAGTTCTCCTTCCATATCGACCTCACAATCTTCTTCAATAAACCCTTTAGGGATAATCTCTTCTAGAGGAATAGGATGCTTCCTTGTAGCCATGTGTTCAACCTCCAAAATCTACCCAAATGATCAAGCCAATTGAAGGAACCAAGCTCTGATACCAATTGTTGAACATCTAGAATACTGAGAGGGGGGGTGAGTCAGTATTCCCTGAAATTCATTAACTTTAAATGCATTTCATAACATCTCATTCAATATGTAGTAATGGAAATAAACATAAAAAGCATGCATCACATCAATAGATACAAGAACACCATTTTTACGTGGAAAATCCAAAAAGGAAAAGACCACATCGAGGATTAGCTCACAATATATTATAATTGGTTACATTGTTTGATATAGAATGGTAGACTCATTGTCCAAAAAGAGAATGGCTCACTGTCGGTGTTTCACTGCCCAAAATAGAGAAAGAGATAGAAGAAAGGGTGGCTCACTTCCAAATGAACTGCTAATAATGTATCTGCAACATGCCAAAGATACAGTTCCACTGAAGCTCAGAAAATTGACTTAACACACTTCATACTTCATCACAACTATGATTTGCACTTCTCTCTACACCAAATCTCACACACACACTCTATCCACCAAATTCACACAATGAATCAACCTTATATATACATCGCAACTATCCAAAACATCAATGAGGTCGGCCTAATTAGATGTACTATGCACCACATAACATGTCTACCCAAAAAATTAGCACATACATCTTGCGGATGGAATCAAAGCATGTAACACATGAAAATAGATCGGTATGACCTATAATTTCTCCCATGAATCTTCTCCTTACATGAATTAACTTTGCACGACCCCAAAATACTTAGGTCAACATCGGATAGTAAAACTAGTGAAGTAATATCTGAATGAACCAGTTGTTCATCCACACCTTGACACGCGGACCACCAAAACACTTGCCACTTGGAATGTGCACACCTTCGACATCTATAAACACTTCCACAAATCTACATAACATTCATCTATGGTGAAATGCAGAGCATTCCAACATACACTTTGCACCACTACTCTATCACAACTTAGTCGATACTCTATCGACAATATCTTCAACTGTGGAAGATAAAAAACCATGAAACTTTGGATTTGAATATGTTCAACATGCACAATGAACACCTCAAAAATGCATGAAAAAATTATGCCTAGCGGAGCAATGTGAACCACAAAACTAGTTCATTGTAACACTAAAACTGCACTCAGGACAGGTAATTATCCAAACCACTTGGTCTTCTCTGAACCGACTCTTCTGCATCTATACAATGGGTTGACATCAATGACAACACCATTAACAAAACCATATGCCATACTCTCAACAATCTCCTCAATGACAAACAAACTTCCAACAAATTGCACAAAGTTTCTCCATTTTCAGTTGGTAGAGGAAAATGAAAACTTGGACAACAACTACGAATGGTTTAGCAAAAGTCTTGTATTTATCTTTTGATTACTGTAGGGAATAGAAAGTCAAATTAAAAACGAGGTGATCCTCATTGTGGAGGTTGCAGCCTCCCCAAGGAGCCACAACTTCTTAGATGGGGCTCACCCCAACCATTTTTATTTATTTATTTACAGTTCTTTAATCTTTTTTTACTAGACCCTAAATCTATGACTCCTTTTATTTTCTTATTCATTTTTCTTTTGCTTTGTTTGAGATCTAAACAGGGATTTGTATCCTAAGATCTAAGCATTTTTCTTGCAAATGTACATCTACTAAATATTTCACATGCATTTTACAATAGTAAGTACAAAACTTTTTAACAATTCCCTAAGAGAGCAATTCACATCAAAATTACACAACTAATATTATTCACAATGGAAAATAGATACTTTCAAATCTAAGAGCTTCCTCAGATTTGCAAACCTGCACAAGATACAAACTTTCTTCCAAGGCCAATAGGGTACTCACCACCCAACCTTTGGCTAGAAAAACCAACTGACCCCGAGCTAGGAGGTCTTCATAGAAACTGAGTCATATTCAAACACATAACCATACGACAACATTAAAACACAAAAACTTACATATTAACACCCAACCCAGGGATTAACACACACATTGAATCTACTCAAGATTCATAATGGGGAGACGAGATGACATCTCTACCCAATGGGGAAGAACATATAAAATTCATAAATATTTTGTACACTTCTCTTCACATATTTCATTTCTCATTGCATCTAACTTCACATCCCAAATCCGTGCTCCAATAACAAGATTGGTACTCATACCCAAACTCCACCTTCTCAAAGGATAGAGTTTTCCCCATGGGAAGTTCTCCCTCTCTTAACCCCACATTTGGGAAGCTCTCATGAAGTGAGAGAAATCCCCATAATTTAAACAACACAACAAGAACAAGAATTTTTCCAAGCAAATTCATACAATCATTACAACATTTCACCAAATTTCATACCAAAAATACACAAAGAGTATGAATCCTACCTTTCAATCTTTCCAAGAAATAAATTTGTAGAAGAGCTCCAAGCCTTCCAAAATCCTATGCACACAACTCCTTCAAGAAAATCCCCAAAATTGCCACCCCAAAAGAACCCCCAAACATGCAAAAAAGATGAGATAAATAGAATCCTAATTGGAATCCTCACAAATGGGGAGGTGAAACTTGTCACCTTTGCATCCATACACACACCCCCTCTAAGTCTCCCTTGAGTGGAAGACCAAAAAAAAGGAGTCTCTTCCACTCCTTCCTAAAAAGACTCAACAAACACTTAAGAAAGAAGAGTCCACTTGAGAACTCTTTCCCCAAACCTTGCATTAAGGAACTTGGAGAGAAATGGGGATGTGACTAGAATAAGTCCATTCACTTCTCTTCACAACTCAAAGCTCATCACCCTTCTTAATAGGTGCTTAAGAGGATTCTTATCTTGAGTTTAGTCCAATATATGGGTTCAATTAAGTACACCCAACTCTTGGGTTAACAGCCTAAGGGTTTAAAAATAATAAAATTACACAAAATAACTAGATTTTCACCCCTTTTTAGACTCAAATAAATCAAAATTATCCTAAAGTACCTTCAAATATATAATTTAAAAAACTAAAATACAAACTTAAGGACTTAAAGACCTCACAATAATATGCATTCATGCCTCAAACCACTTCACATAAAGCACATTACATTAAGACTAACGTCCCTCCAAAGGGACTATAGTCGGTATTACAAGGTTTGTCACATTGGGTTCCTTGAAGACCTTTGATTCTGTTGGCCATAGAATATATACCTATACACTCAATTTCACACATTAATACATCCAATTAAAATTTCATTGTCGAACCAACTAAAATGAAACATATGCATTGACTTTATGAAATTTCATAAAGCATTTCCAATCACAAATATTATAATTCCCAATTATCATAGTCTCACATATTTGTATTCATTGAATTCACATAAGAGCATTTATTCAATTTTCACAAGATAAGCAATAATTTTCATTTTGTTATTTTATTTAAACTTAATAATTTTACTCATGACCATATTGAAATTAACATTTGTATCACAATAGACAAACATGTGATGAAGAAAAACCCGGATAATAAAAAAAAGAGCTCTATCACCTTCTTTTTTGAAGAAGCTAATTGTGAGGATGAGGAGGGTGAAGATATCACTAATAACACTAGCGATGAGGGAAACATGACTGTTAACGAGCCCGGAGCTAGTTCTGAGCCTGCCAATGTGAGAAGATCCAATAGGTTGGACGGAAAACAAAGACCAGAGGTTATTATTGATGAAATTTCTAGCAATTATGATCATGACACCAAACAGAATAACAGTAATGAGGAGATGGAGGAGGATGTTGAAGATAATATAGATGGTCCAATCCACTTCCCCAAACTCAATAAAATGATCATGGAGGACTCCACCCCAAACTTCACCCCCCTCATGAATGTAAAGATGAAGCAAGCCACCTTTGTGAGAAATTGCTCAAGATTTAAATGCTTTGATGACTCGGGTCAACACTGTTGAAAGGAAGATTAATCGTCTCACCTGCTTCACTCTCAAACTGATCCATCATTTTGTGGTCACTTTGGCTTTAGTGTTCTAGGAGAAGATTAAAAAACATGACCCTCAGATGCTTCACTCTCAAAGTGATCCATCATTTTGTGGTCACTCTAGCTTCAGTGCTCTAGGAGAAGATTAAAAAACGTGACCCTACTATTGAACCTAGCTCTAGTCAGGCCAAGATAGATGTCTTCAAATTCCTCATGGGGGAATGAGAAAAAATCTCCAATTAGGGGGCTTGGTTGTTACTTCTTGTTCGCTTCCTCTATTGGTTTTCGTTTCTCTGCTATTTTTTCTTTTTGTGTTTGGTTTGTTTTTATGTTAATTATGGTTATATGACCTTTCACCCTTGTGGCCTTTTGTGTTAAGGGTACAACACCTTGTAAATGTTGCTTATATAATCAAGAACATTTGTATCACAATTAGTTATTCAACATCATAACTACAATTTATTGAACAATAATTTATCAATCCTACACATGCATTTTTAACTATCAATAAACATCAAATATAGAGCCTATTGTCTAAATCATCATAAGATGATAGAATCATAGGTATCAGTTTGAATGATATCAAAGTAGCATAATGTCTGGTAATCAACACAAAAAATATCACAATGTGTCAATCTAAAAGGAAGAAAAATAGTATAATATCCTGAATCAATGGGTGGGCCTCACACATGGTTTTACTTGACACCATAGGCCTAACATTTTGTGCCCTTCTTAATAGACTAGATAGGGGTTTTTTAATCTCACATAATTGCATATCAGCATAATAATCCTCTAGTGGAAGGGATTCATACACATAGGTTTCCTACACTCATTCAAAAATAATTCAAATGATGAAAGCAAATAAAAAAGAGATGACACCAATTTCTTGTGTCTAAAATGATTTAATAGAACAAAGTGGTAAGGATACAAAGACTTTAATCTACCCTCCATGGTAACATACCTCATAATTCATTAAGAAAATTCCTTCTAGGGGTGCTTCAAAGAGCTTAATATGTGGAAAAATTGGAGTTTTTTCAACTCCTTGCTCAACTTCACGAATGGTGAAATAACATCATCTCCAACTCCTTTATCCTCAAAAATATTTGAGCTCTCAATTGATAAACTAGTAGCCTCCATTATCAGTTATTTTATTACATTAAATTCCATGCTATGGAGACAAACCTTTATATTCTCCC
>VDFB02256132.1:115531967-115681516 GCA_007258455.2 Sequoia sempervirens | reverse complement strand
TTTAACCTATTATAATATCAAAAAAATGCTTCTATGTAGATAAAAAAAATCGAACCATAACTTGTAGGATTATCAAACCATCAATAATGGCAGCTTAGGATAATTTGAATTAGGATCAGGTTCCTATTAAGCATTTCAGATCTAAGGACATCCAAAACTGAAATGAAGTTTGTCACAATGCAGAAGTGAAGTTCAGAGCAAATGCCCAACCATGTTTGATGGTTTCTTATGTGTATAAACATGACGAAGATACACGAAACAAATTTACTCCGGACCATAGTCCATTAATAAACTGTGTTTGACAATCTTTTTGGTAATTTATGATGATAGGCCCATTTCCCTTCTTAGTACGACAGGACAATCCTTATGATAAGCTTTGCAGAATAAGTTGCATTGGTAATCAACAGCCTGCCATACTAAAACTTGGTCAGCACAATGACCACAGTAACTTTATAGGATTAAAATACATTCACTTGTCACCGCTGAAGACAAGTTTCAGATTCCAGTGTATATTGCATTAAGACCACCATTAAAATGTACCGAGGCTGAACAAAGATGGCGTGTTTTATAATTGCAGTCCCTTCTGTTGTGTGTTTGAACTCAATGAAGATTGCTGAAAAAAGGTCGATGCCAGAATTAAGAAGTTCCACAGTTTGTCATATTTTTAGAATAACCAAAGACCATTACTTTCAGTACATTTCTCGTCAAACAACTACAGTGATAAGCTGCCAAATTGTTGATTCCATTCCTCGTAGGTTCCAAGTTCATTTTGAGAAACAGAAGGCCTTACTTCTTGCAAAGCTTTCTGAAAATCCTGCACAGAGAACAACAGATTTATAACAAAATGGCAGATCACAATCAAATAAATTATAAAACAACCCCACTCCTACAGATAGTTCACTTTAACATAATAGCCAATGCTGTCCACTAAGTGTGACAACAATTTAATATATTATTCAAATGTGTTGCTTATTTTTCCAACCTCTAATGTGACTGGCCTCATATCCTCCTTTCTTAAATTTGCAATGTCAATCCCTTTACGTAAGGCTTCTCTAAGTGGTCCCATTGAAGCATCCTTTACAAGATTTTTCATATCAGATCCAGAATAACCTGCCACATCAGTATTTTCATCAGTAAAACAGTAAAGTGTTAAAACAAGTATAACAGGAGAACAAATAGTTCCAAAAGAGACTTCACAATGAACAAAATGATTCAAATCCAAACATAACTGCCAAAGGGTATCAGAATTCAAAAGCTAAGCAAAATTAAACACTTGCCATCAGTAATTTTGCAAACAGAATTCAATTCTTCATCTGAAAGATTAAACAAGCCATCCTTCTCCAATAAATTCCTTATTATCCATGATCTGGCTTCTGCAGTAACGTGGAGCAGAAATTTAGCTCATCCAAATATATAGGCAACCTATGACAAAATAATTCCTTCTGTAACCTGTACCTGTAGAAGGCAGTGGTATATATAGACGCTTTGTCAGACGCCTTCGGGCAGCTTCATCAAGCTCCTGTGGCCTGTTTGTTGCCCCTGATGATATTATTATATTAGACAACAAAGTCAAACCAGAAATGAAAAGCACAAATATTATATCAATAGGTAAACTATTGATTTTTATGATAAAAAGATTGCTGCTTTAAAATTTATATTAAAATTTAGAGAAATTATGCTAAAACTACACTTAGAAAACTATGATAGAAATGTCAATCGCCAATCAAAATACTTAAAACATTTCAATTTTCAATGCTATAAAATTTTCAGATGCCTATCCCAAAATACTTTGGGAAGGTTTTTGTGACTGAAAAAAAAAACCACCACTTTTGAAAATTTTATAATTTTTTATTGCATACTAAAACATAGTTTTTTGAAACCCACAGATTTGATTGGGCAATTCTCAGATTTCATCATCATGAACTGCAGCTTGTCAAAAAGGCACGCAAAAAAAATCCACGTTCACAATTTCTTGTGCATTTTACTGGGTGATGATACTATACATGTGACCATAAGACCTGTTAGTGGAGGATCTAAATAAGTTCATGAATACTAGCTAAGTGTTAACATGACAATAATTTGATGTTATATTAACCACATCCGGCACAACCACTTCTATCTCTCTCCTAGGGTTGTCAGAGATGAAAAGCTTGTGAAGGCCTCCATGACTGGGTGTAGGAACTTCAACTGTAATGCTTTCAATTTCCAAGATACTGGCTATAAGACCATTATTGATTTAACTACATTGAAAACAGTTAAGCAATCCCAAGTTTGTGCCTGTAACTGCTGACCAATGAGGGGTTCAAGAGTTTTTTAAAACATTCTGATACATTGAGGACACTATATTTGCTTTCAACATCTATTTCAGTTTGCACATATTTGGAAATTCATCTATTTCCTAAGGTTGTCCAATTGGGGACACTACAGCCAAGGATTTGTCCTCGTGGAACATAGGTTCAGTTAGATCTCAAGAAGCTTCCCTGTGCAATTGGACGAATGTTACACCATATGTGCTATTCTGTTTTCTGCTTATTGGCAACAAACAAATTAAAATGCTAACAAGTCTTGGTGATTCAAATCACTTAAATGAGCAAAAATTTGAAAGGTCACCTACTCCACTCCATATAAATCTTTGTTGGATCTAAACAAATCGATTGGCATAGCTTGGAGGATTGATTGGACGAGTTGATGTCTTCCTACCATTGAACTTTAGTTTACCCATGAACTTCTAGATTGAGAAACATTGTTGAGGTGGATAATATGTCCACCATTGGCTGATTTTTGACTTAAATTGAGATGCTGAAGCCACTTAATCTCAAATGTGAAAGGAACTTGTCTTAGTTCTTTGTTTTTGATAAAGAAAATATGTCTATTAATATTCAAAAAAAGGTATAATTTACCAAAACCCTAAACCATGCTCATAGCAACAATGAGGAGCTTACAAGTAAAGCATGAGAGCAGTTTAAAACTAGGATGATACCAGCAGCCTAAAAGACTATATTTTGTAGCATAATTAAGCAAGATTTCTGGACATATACATGAGTTACTAGTTGAACTTAGCACAAAATGCAAACATATTAAGCATGGGGAAAGATTTAGAAATAAGCACAAGTAAGAAAATTTCATTCAAGATTTCCATTTATGCATTGTTGTTTCCCAGTTTGAGTTTGAGCACCAATACAGCCATTAGAATTCCAAGGCCAGCCTAAAAAGCCCTGATCAGTGCCACCTTGGAAATTCCAGTCTCCAAGTGTGTTGCGCTCACATTGTCATTGAAATTCTTCATAGGGTGAGATCTTTTGTTGGCAAAGTTTTGTTTACGAGAATGAGAGTGAAAAGCTTCCTCTTAGGAGCATGATTTTGGCAAGAGAGCAAGTGAGACTGGTTTGGTTTGATGCTTGTTCCCCTTGCTACATTTTGTTCAATCATACCTCTTTCCTTTAGTGCAGCAAGATATTTATATCTTGCCTGCATTTATTGCAGAAGCTCTTCAGGTTTCTCTCCCTTTGCACATTTAGCTTTCTTTATACTGGCACCAAAGCCAAGCCCTCCAATTCATGCAATTGAGATTAGAGCAACTAATGGTACCACCTATGAAGAAGCTGCACAAGTTTGTTCCAATAGTGTAACACAAGATAGGAGCTCTATAAACCCTCCAGATTTTGTTCTTCGTGTTCTGGTTTTAGACAATGCACACAAATGGTTAGAACAATTTACTCCATAGGTTATTTTGTAGGGCATATTCCATCTGAAAGCATGCTATGCAGCTGGGTAAATATTGCTTGGGTCCCTTATGGGGTTAAATTGGATGCTATCCAGAACTTAACCTAATATCTTTTTCCTCTTTCACTTTGCAGAAGCCAACCATACAAATACAGTCCTTCATCATGGATCTTGCTATGTTCACAATTTGCTTTTAGTTTTTTCTCCCTAAACTAGGGATTTGTTGTGTTTGACCACCAAGCTCTTAAGGTGCCTGTCCAGGTCAAATTCCCTAGTTTGCCCTTATTGGTCCCTTCTTAACTGTATAGCCTTCTCTCTGGGGTGGCCGGTTTGTGTAGAAATGGACAAGTTCTATTCAGCTCATTGCCAATGTAGCGTCTACGTGGAGTAGACCTCTTCCACTATTTAAAAGAAACCATTGATACTGAGTGTTCCCACACTGGGCTGTTTGAGTTTCTTGGGCCTTACAAATTCCACTGAGAGAATCATTGGTGTAAGATAGTGAAATATAAATGGAGTTCTTAGAGTTTGAAGAATTTAGTGATTGTTTTGATCTTCCACATTGCAACCAAATGTATGCACAGGGAAGTATTCTTCAGCATGAGTATTTGGTTTTTCAAGGAGCAAAGGTTGAGTGCCAAGGCAATTTTTTTCGTTTGAAAGAGTACTGTTCTACTTTCAACATTATGGGCAAGGTTGGGAGGTGTAGGAGGCACTATGGGCTTCGAGATCAACTTACCTAGAATTAGTCCTAGTAGGTGTTCTAGGCTTAGAAATAAGATGGAACTGAACAGGAATGGTGACAACAGTGTAACTGGTTATACTTTTAATAGAAGCTGACACAAATTCTTTTGTGGCTGTTTTAGTGCTTCTCATCAGCAATCAAGCAAAGAGGAACATCCTTCCCTTTTGACTCTTCACCTAGTATGACTGTGATCATCCCACTCGATTAAGTAAGTTGATTGCCCTTGTGACACCTTTCTTCTCATAGATGAGAAAATGCAATAAACCATACCTGAATTTATAGATCTTTCAACAATCCAGCTCTTATTTTTACACTCATACAAAAAACATTCCTCAAATACTGATCCAGGGAATTTATGATTTTGTTTGTGAAAACCAAATGTCAGTCAAACCATTCCCAACTGGCAGCCACTTATTCATGGCTTCAGCAAACAAGAAAGAGCTTTATGAATTAAATGATAAATGTGGCAGAAGGAGTGAAAGGATATCAATGTATAAAGGATAAAGGCAATCTAGGCATAGATCATATCATGTCCTTACTGCTGCTTCTAAATGCACACTCCATTGCATTGTAAGGAGAGGCCTTCTCCTTTGTCATGACAGCAAAACCCAAAACCATATTGTAAACCAATTAATACAGCTATCTGCTTTGTCATTAACACCTATCTGATAGCACTTACATGGGACATGGTAAGGTTAGAGATATTCTGTTGGCAAGTATGTTGAGACCTCACAGCATTGCAAGAGCGTTTTCATGGATAGAAAAAAGGATAGTACTGAGCAACGAATATAAAATATATTTATGGAAATATTTGTCCTTACTGAACCCAAGATGGTGAAAGCCAAGAATTGTCCATGTGGGCATTGACAGTGAAGCCAGCACAAGTTTGTTGGCAGTTAAGTGCACTGAGTTGAGGTGGACTCCACGTTGGTCAATGACCCAACATGATCAGCCAAGGATTGAACACGAGGTCAAGACAAAAGCATTAGTGATACAAAGGCAAACATTCATATACCTTTCATCAATGAAAAGACTGGAGAGAAAAGGTGGAACTGGGAGGTGCAGAAACCTCCCTTGGTCTGGAATGGCTACTGATTTTTAGGTAGACGAGTAAATGAAAAGAAAGTGTGAGGTCAAAAATACTTGTCAAAAGTGTTCTAGCTCTGGACACCATATTAGGATCCATAAGAGAACTCAATATAATTTTCAACTACATATTGTCTTGATTGCACCAAGTAAACTCGTCATTCTTCAAGTCCAGATTCATTAGCTGATTAATTGAGGAAGAAATCTTGCAAGATACTTCTCTTTAGGGTACATATTGCTGGCCACCCTGTTTCTCCATGTCCAATTATATGAGGTTAAAGTCCTCTCCAATTTTGATATTTGCTCCAATCCCAGAAGATCACTAACTCCCTTGATCAAATTATTGATTCCCAGTAGATTTGAGAATTGATAGCCATTTGGAAACACAAACATCCCTAAGCTTCTTTTTGTGATAACTTGGCTTCTTGCAATAAGATAAGATTCAATCTGTAGTGTGGGATGATGTTCCTCAGAATGGATTGCTTGCTTACTTTCTGCAGGATTCAAACAAACCAACATTGTCTGTTATTATAGAACTTACGATGAATTAGGAATGCTTGAGTTTCATAGAACAAGTATTGCACTAGGCAGCCCTTCAAGAAGAGACATGTCCACATTGGGTTAGCTATGTTCAAAAGTGATTAGCATCAAATCTCCTAAGGCGTCTAACTTCGGAATCAGTTCTTCCTCAGGAAGCTGTTGATTTTTCCTCTTCTTTTCACGATATTTGGCTGGTCCATTGACCTTATATTTTCAGTGATTTCTTGTAGAGGTTGGCATGGCCTTGCCAAAAAGCTTTTCCCCTTCGCCTCTAGTGGTCATTGATGAATCTAGTAGAGTTGTATAAGGATGACTCCACCAATCATGCGGTGCTAGACGAAATGGAGTATACAAGGCTAGTCAGCTTCCTTGGGCAGCAGGGTCTGAGTGCTCATTATGTTCTACATCTATAGTGTCTAGTAAATGAAATGGGACCAAGATCTGTTTGTTCATTGTTTCTTTCATGAGTAAGCTTTGCTGATCTCTGAGTATATAATCAAATCCCCGGCTGAAAATGTTAAATCAAAAATCTTCCCTTCGTTTTTTCCAATAGACATTCAAGTGGGATACATGGGTGGCTCAAGGGAATGCGATGGAAAGAACATGTAAGAACTCGTCTTGCCCTAGCTGCCAGTGTTTGTTTTGGTTTATTTGTTTTTTGCAATTTTTGTATTTTCAAAGGTTTTGCTTTTTGTGTTTTTGAAATAATGATGTGAAATATATAAAATCAAATGCAAAAGTACAAATAACCATAGGAAATAGCAGCACTTTATTTCTTTCGTTTTATTGACTAATCTCAAAGGAAGAAACAATTACAATCATGCCCGAAAGTGAAGAGATTAATGGCTGTTTGCTGTTGCAGCCAAAAAGCACTTCAGGGAAATATTTCGCTTCTTTCAATTGGTGGAGTATTTGCCTTCAAACTTGCTGCTGTGGTGATCTCCAATGCTGGGCGACCTTCCTTAATTTTTCTTGGATTTTTCCTTGCCCTCCAATACACAAATCGCCCCTTCTCAAAGTTGCGCCACCTTGCTGCAAATATGGTTGCAAACTAATGCTTAAGAGCAGATCGATTTCTTCTTGAATTGTTGTTAATAATCACAAATGGTTTGCCTTGTCTCTCCACTTCAATCTAACTCTGAAACTCCCTTTATTATGCTCTGAAAACCCTTATTACAATCTCTGATTTTTGCACAACTAAAACCTCTGAATGAAGTCCTCCTGTAAGCCAAATTCAGTAGATATTTCACTACTTCAAAAGGCTGCAACAATGGAGAGTTAACGTTCTCCAATGGCTAACTGATTCAGAAACCCTTGGCTTCCTCTTTCAGACAAAAAAACTCATCAAAACCAATGCTCAATCGAATGAATGTAAAAAGACCCCAAAGTAAAATATATAAGCCTTCTTGAGAAAGTCGAATTTCTCCAAAAAGGCACATTTAATAACATTAAAATGTTATTTTCTTGCATCTTTTACCTAATTGCTAATATAATATTATTCCACCATAAATAATGCAACTACGAACTAAATAATTGCAGCAAGATATGTTCATGCCCTTTTTATTCCAAGACTCTTACAATCAAATTGCATACCCGGAAAACTGCAAGAAGATGATCACATACAGAAAACTGAGGTTGCTGGCAGCAATATAGGAATCTGATAATCGATTAATCTCCAACTAGCAAACGATCTCTCCACCTCCAAAATCACCCTAAAGGCTTTATTTGAAGTAGGCGCCCAATAAGGAAGAAATAAGAACACAAAAGGCAAGGCGTTTAGTCTTAGAAGAAAGACGCCAAACCCTAGTGCTGTACAGCTTTGTTGGAAGAGGGTGGTACAGCTTTAAGAATGTATACCCAGCAATGAACAACGTAGCCTTCTTGATGTTTGATATTCTCAGTAAAAATCTGCTCAAACCCTTCAACAGTAAATGTTCTTCCAATGTCTTTAAATCTGCAATAGATGTTCTCCAAAATCCCTTGAATACTGTAGCGATTTACTATTCACGGGTACTGTAGCGATTTACTATTCACAGGTACTGTAGCAAGTACTGTAGCAGCCAACAATAAATGTATTCCACAATGCATCTGCAATGTCTTTTTAACCAGCAACAATATAGTCTTCAAATATTCCATATAATCTTCAAACCCTTGATTAAATCCTTCACCAATATGCCCAAATAGAACCTTTGTATGAAGTTCTCCTGTATGCCAAATTCAATGGATATTTCACCACCTCAAATGGCTGTAACACTGAAGAGTGAACGTTCTCCAATGGCTAACTGATTCAGAAACCCTTGGCTTCCTCTCTCAGACAAAAATTCATCAAACCCAATGCTCAATCGAATGAATGTAAAAAGACCCCAAAGTAAAATATATAAGCCTTCTTGAGAAAGTCGAATTTCTCCAAAAAGGCACATTTAATAACATTAAAATGTTATTTTCTTGCATCTTTTAATATTTCATAAAATACTTTGGAATTGGCGCCCAATATTTAATTAATAATATAGCCCCCTTTTTAATGATGAATTGACCCTCAAGTTATAACGTTAAGTTCTAACTTTATAACACCCTTTTTAATAATTAAATATTATTTTGAGCCATTTAAACTTTAATATCTCCTTCAATATTTAATATTTCATCAGACCATCTGGAACTGGGGCCAACTCTGTGGATCTCCATACAACCAAGCGCCTTACTAAAAATAGTAAGGGTCCCTCTCATCCATCTCCTGACTTACTATAAATAGTAAGTATAGCACTGGAGTCCTTGTGAACACCAGACGAAAGCCCAAAACTGATGATCACTGAAAACTGGAGATGATGCAAACCTCAAAAGACCCCCTAACCAACCACATTAGCTTACGAGGGTCAGAATTATAGGCTAAACCATCCGCAAACATGAGCATGCTAAAAAGGGGACATTACAGAACATTATCTAGATTATCATACATGGGACTGACCCTGCAAGAGAATGGAATATATTCATTTGGCTATTCCCATTCTATGCCCTCTAATTCCAGAAGAAGTGAGTTGGCAAGTAGTTGCTCTAAATCAGTAGTGAAACAAACCTGAGCATAATGTGAGGGGCTAATTACAAGGCACCAATGTACTCCTTGATGGAGATGTCAATTCATCTCAGAGAATATTCCTACAGAACTATTTGGATAAGAGGAGAAGGCATGCACAAAGTGGAACTGTGCATTGGAGATGATTGGTCAGATTTAAAGCCAAAATCCATGATTTTCACTCAAATAACTCAAATTTGTTCATGAACCATAGGCACTCTGAAAAGTGACTAACTTCTTCATGTTGGTTGCAAAGATCAACACAAAATATCCCAGAGTTGTCATTCAAATGCTAATAGAGTTTTTTGGCTTCTGTTTCTCTTGCACCCATGCCCTCAAGGTTTTGGGACATCGGTATGCACCTGTTAATCTGTAGACAGATCCTTGTCTCCTCTAGTGGGAAGTGAATTCAAGGTGGGGAATCAACATTGGCATAACCCTTCCGAAACTATATGTTGGCCATGCAAGTGTAAGAATGTGAGATCAACCAGTAAGGGTGACAGATAATCATGAGAGATTGCTGCTTTAGATGATGCTTGAGGTAGCGAGCAGGAGGTGATATATTTACTTCTTTCAAGGATGCTAGATGTTGTGTGGAGGCAGCCATGACATCCCCAAAGAGAGAAACTGAGTCCTGCATAGGTCTTAGTTGGGATGTGGAAACAGAATGGTAGAGGGGAGTGTATTCTGGCTGAATTGCACTTAGAAACTTGCAGATTCAAAATTTAAAAAAAAAAATCTTTCTACTCCCAAACCATAGCAGTTTTAAGTTTGAGCATCCAGAATTTAGACACATTATTTTTACTCCCAAAACCAAAGCACACCAAAGGAACGACTAAGAATAAGAAAGCTCTAATTTGCTACCATTATGTGCTCAGCTATCATAGACTCTGGCAAAAAGTGTACTAAAATATGTATCAATTGGACCAATAAAAAGCATAAGAAATTATTTCCAATTATTGTTTTTTAAAAATAAATATTTGGTAAAAGGATTACCAATCAGCAGAAGTTGCTCGTTTCCACCATCAAATCCTTCCATCTCTATTAGGAACTGTGTCTTCAGTCTTCTGCTAGACTCATGTTCTCCTTCTGACTTGCGCTGTCATCCACAATTGTGGATCAAAATTTGAGTATTTCTCATAGATTACCATGTAATGATTATTAAATGCTTCTGCTGAATAACATATGAATTGGAAAATATGAAACATTTACTTGAGAGAGAAGAGAATCTATTTCATCGACAAATATTACTGCAGGTTGTCGACAGCTAGCAACTCCAAACAAAGCCCTCACCAATTTCTCACCTTCACCTATCTGCATACCCATTAACAACAAGAATCAGACTATTTAGAAGGAAAACACCTTGGGAGCTCTATATTGAATGATTCAGAAGGCACAACACTTGCTGAAGGTTTTGTAAATGAGGTCAGGGATAGCAAGTTAAGTGGCTTGACTGTGGGGAAAACTCCATGGTTAAGTGTACTTGAGCTGGAGTAGTACTAGGATGGGTGACCTCCCAAGAGCTCCATTGCTTCACCCCTATGAGCATCGCCTAGATGCAATGAGTGCTAAGTGGACCATTCAAGATCCAGAGAGATGGGTTAATGTGAACCACCACTCATGAAAAATGGATCAATGAAGATTGACTCAAAATTGTGCAATTGAATCCTGATAAATCATCACATAATTTGATACACTAAAAAAATGCCTCTTATATGAAATACTAGAAGGAAAGTTGTGGTATAACAAAACTGAAAGGTAGCATACATATGTCAACTAGAATCAACAGATCTGAAGTATAAGCAGTAGCAACATATCAAGTAACCAAGGATATCCTCTTTTTTGCAAATGTGAGCAGGTATTTTAATTTTCAACCCTTTTGAGATTATCAATAAAGAATACTTAGTTTCTGGCAACAAAACCACCAAGCTGAGTGGACAAAAGTTCAAAAGGTATAAACATTTACAATAAGAGCATCTTACCTTGATTCAACTACACTTTATATCTCAGACATTCTTTTACACAAGATAAGACAATTGTTCAACTTCAATTACAGTCAAGGTTGCAAACAAAATAAGAGGCAAAATATAATTTCATAGCCTCCAATAACTAAAATATCCAGAATCCGCACTTAGTAAATACTGTGCCAATGCAACTGAAACTTTTTTTTTTTTTAAATTGACTGTAAAAGAGGTGCAATTATTAAGGAGCTGTACTGCAAAACAGGAATACTCCCTTCATGCTTTTGCCTGTGGCAAAGGAGCAATTAATTTCTGATGCCAGAGTCCGTAATCAGTGAGAGCTATAGTTATACAGACTAAAAGCATATCCACCATTCATAGGACTTGAATGCAATTTTCTTTTCTTTGAAAGAAGAGATTCGTGTTTATGTTGCATCTGCACATGGAATCCTTATGTGCGTCATTCTCACTGACAGAAACCATTTTCTATAACTTCTGTAGTTATTGTGACTATGTAAGACTTAAGTTCAATACGATTGCTAGCAGGAGAAAACTTTATACAAGGTTTTCTACATTCAGGAATCAAAACAGTACAAGAACTTGAGAGCATCATTTTGTAAGAAACTTACCCACTTACTCGTCAATGAACTGGCAGAAATGTAAAAGAAAGTAGCTTTAGCTTCTCCTGCAATAGCTTTTCCGATCATGGTTTTCCCAGTACCCTAAGAGCATATTAAATGTGTTTTATTGTTAAAAAAAGTGAATTGCCAATACGTAAAGGATAGCACAAAAATCAGACTGACTTACAGGGGGGCCAAATAAGAGGAGCCCTTTGCCCGGAGAGCGACAACCTTGAAAGATGTCAGGTCGCAAAAGAGGCCATATGACCATTTCCGTCACACACTTTTTGGCATGCTCTAGACCAGCTTTGGTAGATATTTGGAAAAGAAAACAATAAATTTATAGGTACATAGAATTAAAAATGAACAACATTATCACCAATTCATCCAGCCATATACATATACAAGTTACCGATATCATCCCACCGAACATTGGGATCTTGGTCCATTATCTCGTTGCTAACATGCTCTATAAGACGTGGTTCCAAGTTCCGCAACTTATCAGGGAGCTCACCATCAGGGCCAACAAGCATTTCTAAACTGGAAATATGACAGCAAATAAATAACCATTAGCATGCTTGATACCAAAACTGCTAGAGCTGGTTATTTTGTTAAAATAAAAATCAACTGACCCTCATCAAATACAATGGCCAGATGTAAAATTTTATGTTTTATATAAATATTCTAATGATGCATTATAGGAATGCAGTCAGTTTGATAAGTCTTAAAATACTAAAGTCGTCATGCATATGAAAGCCTTCCCAGTATCTCAAAGGAATTTGAATGGTAAATGTACTTGAATAGAAAGAACGGATTGAAAACAATATAATTACAAATGTGAATAGACAGAATTACCTCCATATCATGTTGCTGATAGTATCTAAAAGTAAGCTGAACAGATAAGATCTAGCTCCTATATGCAAAGGTCCCAACAAATTAGATTGAAAAAAGAATCTTGAAATTAAGATAAACCACTTCCTAAAGCAATGCAAAGTAATAAGTTAATGTTTGGTGTAGCTCAGACTACGCCTACACTACTCTGAGAACAACCCAATTGTGTATGTGTTTCCTCTTACACCTCTTGGTAACTCCAGTCTGATCCTTAATATCCCATCTACACAAATCCTATGTTGATAAATTTCTGCTTTGCTTGCTTCATTTCCATCTTCTTACATGGCTTGCATCATGCTTGTACTTTCCCAATTGAAATGGTTGCTTTTCCCCATTTACATATTATGTATTTGACCTACTTAAGAATTAGTGTTTTGTGGACTCAAGCAAGGGGATAAATAATGATTAGCAGAGTATATGTGTTCCAACTATATCTTTTTACAACCCTATCAAATTTATGGTAGGTTAGTTGAGATAGCTAATTGTGTCCAATACAAGAGGTAGTTAACAGTCATTGCCAAACTAATATACCTCCTTCAGATTCACAATACTTAGCTTGTGTTTAAACCATAGAAGCATAAATCTGCAAAAAAACGCGATTGATTGCGATTTTTAAAAAATTGGCAGGCTGGACAATTTTTTCCCATTTCAAACTGCAAAATCGCATAAAAAACGCGTTTAAAACCTGCAAAAAAACGTGAATAAAATCGCGTTGATTTTCGCACAAAAAAAAAACATGAGACAATAGCTTGTTGCTTACTATTATTCTTTGATAGATTTTTTCCAAGCATCCATAGCTTGTTTGAAAGCACCTGTTTTAGGCTTTTAGCTATAGCAGCAAGGCAGTGAACTGTTTGATAAAACGCTTTGGTAGACATGTATGAAAAATGTGGTAGCATAGACAAGGCAATGAACTGTTTGAAAAAATGCCTCAAAGAAATGTGGTCTCATGGTGATGGAATGGATTGTCATGGCATTCCATCACCATAAGACCACATTTCTTCGAGGCATTTTTTCAGTGAACCGGGACGCGTCCCCTAAGCCCTAGCGTTTTGGAACGGGGACGTCGGGACGGCGTTCCCAAGTCTCCGGCGGCGCCACCATTTTTTTGCCTCGCCGCCGGAAACGTCCTGGCGTCTCCAAGACGCTGAGGGAGACACCTAGGTGTCCCTCGAGCGTCTCGGGGGCACCCAGGCGTCTCCCACAGCGAACAGTCAAAAAGGTCATTTAAAAAAAATTTAAGACATTTTTTTAATATTTTATTGGTTCTATTAGAACCCTAAGGACATGTGGGGCCCATCTACACTCTTACATGCCTTCAAAAGGCCCTCCAATCTTCATTTTTATTCACATTTGCATTTCTACTTGTTTGCTACAGCAAGAAGAAGAAGAGTGAAGGCTGAGGAAAGAGTGATTGGAGGAGTGAAAGGAGTGATTGCAAGTGAAAGAGGAGTGTCAAAGAGCAAGAAGAAGAGGAGGAAGATTCTTCACCTTGTTGAAGAGATTTTTCAAGCAAAAGGTAGGGTTTTTAACTGATTTTTTATTTTATTTTCTGATTTTCAATGTTTTTTCATTTCTTGTTGTTTCATTTTCTAATTTTTCTTATTTCATTTCTTGTTGTTCCATTTCTAAATTAATTTAGATTTTGTTTTGCAATTTAAAATTTGTTAAAAAATTTAAAATATAGAATTTTTTTTTTTAATTTTAAAATAGGGCATAGGCTGAAACTATGTGTTTATTGAATTTTTTTTTCATTTTGTGAAGTGCGGTGTCAAAATGAGCTCCCACAGTCATGAAATGAGTGAGGATGAGATGGAAACTCATTCTCATAGTGCAAGCCAATCAGAATATGAACCTGAGCATGAGGATGAGCCCAATGAAGGGGGTAAGCATGGGTCAAATCCGGAAGGGCAAACTAGTTCCATAGCTAGTGCACCAGTTTCTACTTATTGCTCCTCCCAGCTTTTGGCAGAGTGGGCTAGGGGTCCTTATGATCCCAAATCTCCTCTCAAACAGTTTGCAACAAGAATAATAGCTCCAACATCATCAGGTGGTGGTACGAGGAAATGGAAATGCAACATTTGTGGTGATGATTGGTTTGGGAGCATCACCAGAGTTGATGCACACTTCCTCTTTTGGCTAGGAAAAGGTGTGGGAGCATATGATTTTTTGAAGAACCCTAAAAATCTGAAATACAGAATTGAGTTCAACAAGCTTTGGGGTGTTCCAGATGACGTGGCAATTCCAATGCCTACTACCTTGTCTAGTAAGCAATATAGTCAGACTATTCAGTAGATTCAGAAGCAACAAATGCAGAGGCAGCCACATATTTCTACTCCTACATTGCATCAGAGAGCAGGAACATTGTCAGGGTCAGCCTCAGGACGTTCATCCACTTATAGCACTATGGCTGAATCACAACAGGGCAAGGGGAAACACAAAATGCAAAGTCAGCCTAACCCCATAGTTGATTTATTTAATGTGCACCTGAAGAATCAGATAGATGATTCCATTGGCAGGTTCTTTTTTGCCAATGGAATCCCATTCCATGTAGCTCAATCTCCTTATTATAAGGAGATGATTTCGATGGTGGCGAAGGGAGGACCATCATATGTGCCACCAGGTGAGCACAAATTGAGGACCACGATCTTGGATAACAACTATGCCAAGATCAATTAATTGATGGAGACGATGAGGGCATGTTGGGAGGAGTTTGGATGCAGCATAATTATGGATGGGTGGACGGACATTAAGCATCGTCCACTCATCAATGTCATAGTTACATGCTCAAAGGGCCCATTCTTTCTCAAGGTGGTTGATTGTTCAGGGCATTGAAAAGATGTTGATTTTTAGTTTGAGATCCTTCGGGCAGCTATTGAGGAGATTGGGCCACAAAATGTGGTCCAAGTAGTGACAGATGCAGCACATGTGTGCAGAGCTGCAGGGAGGCTTATTGAGGCAGCATACAGACACATTTGGTGGACTCCATGTTGTGTGCATGCCATGAACAATGCACTCAAGGACATGGGGAAGATTGAGTGGATTAGAGGAGTGGTCAGCAATGCTAGAGATGTGCATATGTATATCTACAACCACCACACTTCACATGCCATCTTCAGGAGCTTCGCGAAGGTGGTGTTCTTGACACCAGTTGAGACCAGATATGCATCCTATTTCATTCTTTTGGAGAGAATGCTTGAGTTGCAAGAGCCACTGCAACTCATGGTTATGACACAAGAATGGAATTGGTGGGATGGGGCCAGGACAGAGCAGGGGAAGAGGGTGAAGGAGATAGTGAAGAGTGATGCATTTTGGAATGATGAAAAATATATTGCGGCCATCATTACACCAGTTGTCCAGGTCATCAGATATGGGGATGGGGATGCACCTAACCTTGGAGAGGTGTATGAGTGCATTGATTCTATGCTTGGTCAGATGAGGGCAGTTGTGCAAGAGAAGGACCCCACTTTAGCATTCTACAATGTTTACATTCACCCTATTATTTAGCGCAGATGGGACAGCCTAAACACTCCCTTGCACATGGTTGTTTATGCATTGAATCCGAAGTGGTACATGCTTAGGCCTGGTAGAGTTACACCGATTCAGGATGATGAGGTGAAGGAAGGGTTCTTCAGGTGCATTGATAGGATGTATGATGTTGAAGCTGCTGGCAACATTCGCATTGAGTGGACAAAATTTGCTACTCTTAGGGATTATAAGGCTGCGGCAAAGGCAGACATAAGAACTATGGCACAAGAGGATCCGATTTTGTGGTGGACTTGTCATGGACCGAAATCACTGACTACCACACTAGCCATTCATTTGTTGTCCCAGGTTTCTAGTTCTTAAGCTTCTGAGAGGAACTGGTCTACTTATAGCTTCATCCACTCTCTTAAGAGGAACAGACTTACCTCTAGGAGAGCAGAGAAGCTAGTGGTTGTACATAATGCCTTGCGTATCACTGACCACAGGACACGTGTGTACAAGGAGAGCCCAGCAGCACGATGGGATGTAGAGCCAAAGGAGCCATCACAGATTGATGAGGATGAGGATGCTTCAGATATAGGGCTGGTTGGTATTCCTTTGGCGGATCTTGACCTTGGGGAGTCCAATGGTTCCAGTGATGAGGAGTTTGCTGACCTCCCGAGGGATGATTAGAGGCCTCTACCTCCTTCACTACATTTTGTCATTTTGACATTTTGATTTTGTACTTGTTTTGATATCATGCTACTCATTGTAATCATCTTTATGATCAGATATTTTTGATATCATATAATAGAAATCTTCCATTTGTCGATTCGACAATTGTTACATTGTCGTATTGAGTATTACTATTCTAATTTCTAATTAGTAATTCGATATTGAAAACTTCAATGTTCAATGTTCAATGTTCAATGTTCAAGTATTTACTATTTAGTATTTCAATTTTGCTATTTTACTTCTTAATAGTCTTATACATCTTTTCATAACTAGCATTTTAAGTACCATATGTATAGTATATAGTATATACACCCCCTCCCCTCCCGCCCCCCCGCCGCCATCCCCCCGCCGTCCCGAAATTGAGGCCCCTTTGTCCCCCCGTCCCGGAAACCTATCCCCCTGTCCCCGACGCCGGTGGAACATAGCATTTTTTCAAATAGTTCACTGCCTTGTCTATGCTATTGCTTACTATTATGCTTTGATAGATTTTTTCCAAGCATCCATAGCTTGTTTGAAAGAACCTGTTTTAGGCTTTTAATAATAGCAGCAAGGCAGTGAACTGTTCGAAAAAATGCCTCAAAGAAATGTGGTCTCATGGAATGCCATGACAAGCAAATACAATTGGCAGCTGCTCCTAGTTATTAGTTAGGCAATGTGAAGTAATTGCATAACTGCTTAGGTTGACTTTGTAAAAAACTATATTGTATTTGAAATCTTGTCATCTATCAACATCTAGTTATTAGTTATGCAATGTGAAGTAATGCTTTGAGTTTGAAAAATGTGCAATGCAATGTAATCAGCGATATGAATATAAACTACAAAAATCTATTTTCTACAATTCATTAGTTAAACTCTTTATTTTATTTGCTCTCTATATCTCTATGCTATGGAAATGCCTTTCAATTTCAAAAAAAATAGTTTTTATCTCTTGTTCTACAATTTTATATGTTTTTTTTAAATCTGATTTTTTCCCGATTTTTTTCAAAAATCTTGTACTTTTGGTTTGCCAATTTTTTCCCCAAAAGATTTTTGCTGCTATGGTTAAAACCAAATCCTATTCTTGCATTTATATGCACTACTAAGTCTCTCCCTTTAGCTGAGCAACTTAAGCATGGTAGTTGTCATTGGTTATATTTTAAGTTTGTTTGTAGTGCATACTCAAAGACACCTTTAGTTTTTTTTGTTATGCATAAAATACCCTAGAAAACACACTAGAGCAAATTGCAAATAGCAAGTGCATATTGTTAAGATTAGAATTATAGGTTAATTTATCTTTATAGGGAGCTTCCAATTCTAATTCAAAGAACAATTCTGTTGTACACACTATTTCAATTTATGTAACCCAATGGTCCATCATATCCAAGATGTTTTGGTTTATTCGATAAAGTAGAAAAAATAGATTTCAACTAACACCTCACATTAAAATGGATCTATAATTCCATTTTTTTAGGATGTCTAAGCCTTTGAGATGTTGAATTCCTTGAATTCCACCATGCATTTCTTTTGTGAAGCTCACAATCATATAATGCATTGATTTCAACAAAATCCTCGAGTGCCCTAAGGCATTGAATGTGTCAAATCCTAATAGTCATTGAATGGGTGATATCCTAATGTATCTCTAGGGTTTCTAATTGTTATGCAAGTTATATAATATTAGTGGTTGTTAGCTATGTTGGCGTAAAAACTAACACTCTGGAGTGCAGGTTTGTATGGACAGCTATGCACACTGCGTAATGAGTGCTCTTCAAATTAGGAGGGGAAGCTCCCTCGTAGTGTTGGAATGCATGGAAAAGAAAAGTAATCTAAGTCCTATCTTTTTGTTCTCAGCTAGAAGAGGCACAAGGTTAAGAAAACCAAGAACGCTGCAGCTAAGGATTTTCTGGTTTCGCAGATCATTAACTACAACTAAACTAACTACTTTAAATCTATCCAGTTTCCTCAAGAAAACAGAGCATGAGGAAATGGAGCGGGAATGATTATCTGACGATAAGCCGGGTACAGACTCACAACGTGAAGGCAAGGTGGCACAACTATCTGCTTGTCTGAATAGGCTTATTGGAAACAACAATACACGATAAACTAAGTACGATTCTCAACTTGAAGGCAAGGTGGCACAACTATCGACTCAATCTGAATAAGTTTATTATTCACACACATCATCACGATAACCAAGAACAGATTCTCAACTTGAAGGCAAGGTGGCACATCTATCACTCAATCTGAACGAGTTTATTGAACACAAAACATGAAGGATAGCCAACTAGGATAATAAATTGCATTGGCGAGACACTACAATCTACGATCAACTAGCCACTATATCTAACTAAAGCAAGAATTCACCATCATAATTGCATGAAACCCAAGTGGCATAACAAGCAATATTATAGGCAAGGTAGGCACAACATATATTTCTCTCTCGTGCAAAAGTTATGTACAAATGAGCAAAAGCTCTTATTTATAGACATCAAAAGGTGTAGGGAACCCTAAAATCACCTTGAGTCAACTTCTGATCTTGCAATGCATGCAAGATTTATTGCTAAACCCTAATAAAGCAAACTATACAGTTAACTGGAAAACTACCATCAGTTAACCGAAACATCTAATCTAAAAATGGACAATTGTGCAAGCATGCACGTCCTTATTGAAAGCATGTTAACTGGAACACTACCATCAGTTAACGAAAACCCTAAATAAAACTCCAAGTAAATAAAGCTGATCTCAGAATAGATATGCCTGAGATAAGACAGCGAGTTAACTTGAGAAGGTAACGCCAAGTTTAACTCCTATGTGTAATGTCTATTCTGAGAGGTGGGAACTGAAGTCTACTGATCGTGATCTCGAACGACCAATCCCTCAACGAGATTGTTAACTGCATCAACATCTGAATGTCAGCAACTTGAGCAATCTTGGCAATCTTTGCACACTCAAACTAGCATTTCACTGACTTATTACTTTGGCGGCTTCGTAACTGAAGTGATGGCCACTATCTCTTCTGCAGCTTGATGCTTCTGACGCTTTTGCATGACGAAACTACGAGACTTGACTGCGCACACTTTGGTTGTGAGAAATGCAAACGAACTTACTCAAGCAAAATTGCAATGGTATCAACCCTCTAAACCGGCTTTGGAAGACAATCGGCCATACGAGGCATGCAACCACATGGATTTGAGTGACTACGCCTGTCAACCCTCTAAAAGCACTTGATACAAATCGGTCTCAGCTTTTCTGATGAAATCGTGAATTAAGACCGATTTGGTCTTGAATTCATTCTATGTGAACTGCACTCTGAAAAACTCGCCTATTGACTGTGAACACGGCTATATTCAGACAACTTTTCTGGAAAGCTAAAAATAGCCTATCGGAGAGCAATTTTCACGGAAAAATCTGAGATATGGGTTTTGTCCAGAAAAAGATTCTAAGACAACCCAGAATGTTAGATTTGCGAAAATTTGACTTCTACTTGACCATGCAAGGAATTTTCAGCTGAGAAAATTGGAAACTCGAGAACTGATGCTCTGGAGTAAATTTTCCTAAAAAATTCTAACACATGGGTTTTCTCGAGGAAGCTATTCTGAATAGACCCAAATGATTTGTTTTGCCAAAATTTTCCAATTCTTCAAACATGCGAAAGAATTTAAGACGAGAAATAGAAGAATTTGAGACAAAAGAAAGATGTTTTTTGATGTTTTCCTCTGCCAAAATCGCCACTCTGCCTTGAAATTCGCTGATAATTCTGACTTGTACCTGCAAAATAATGTTTTTGATGCCTTTTCCATTGATTGTTGATGATAAATTCGCCCAACTCTGGAAAACTCGCCTCTGCTCTTGAAGAATTACGAATTTTGCTCAAGCTATGTGAATGAAATATGACACCATGCTTGAATTAATAGAATAAATTTGCACCATATTGTTGACTGCAAGATTTAAAACCTCAACGGAAATAGAAGGCTTCTAATTGGACCCCTTCCAGTTACACTGATATTATCTTGAAGTTCGAAATTTAAATAATAATAAAATATTCATTATGCAATAGCACAAAGAGGCGCCAATTTTAGAAAATCGCCATTTAATGCTTAAATATGCAAAAATAAATATTAAATATTATTTAAAATCAGTTGACAAACCAAGTAAAGCACTTGGATTCACCGGCAAACTTCACTGATTTCAAAAAGTCCTTATTTGACCTCATAGGTGTCCATTTGCTCAAGATATCACGTTTTTCGCTAACTTCCTACTTTGTAGCTGACTGCAAAGTTACAACTGGCCATCTTTGACACTGATTTCTGAGTGACCAAATGATGCTGAGACTGAACAAGTGTATTCATTATGAAGCCTGCGGAGCAAGGAAGAAATGTCTGCTGGGAGTCATCGCTGCAAAATCCATCATTTAACACCTCAAAGAATTAGGCGCCCTTGATTAAATTGATTTTCAGGTACCAGACAACCATTTCTCCAAACTGCCATCTGACGCTTCAAACGGCTGCCGACGACGAACGGTGAACCCTGCTGACAGGCAACCAAGCTCACTGCGTGACTAGAAGTATTCTGCATCCAACGGATATATGCAAGGCATCTGAAAAGTGCATTAAGGACCCCTAAAGTAAAAGCGCCCCTGGCTTGAAAAGGCACGAACACCATTTTGACGAAAGTGCAACTCTCAACCAGATGCCCTACTTTGATCTCTGATATCAGGAGCTAGGATGGCCTGATTCAAGCACTATTTGTCTTGACACGTAGCCAGAAGGACATACGAGAGACGTCTCTAGAGGTGACGAAGCGAGAAAACTACTTCTAAGACCTCAAATAGAAAGGCGTCTTTCCCAAGATGGAATAGACGACCAGACTTGGCCATTTTCTGAGCTGTCTTTGTTTTTTAGTATTTTACCAAAGACCTCGCACGTACGAGCGTTTGCCAAATCCCGAAGGCTGACAGCTGGGCTCGTTGAATAGATAAAGTAATTACGCTCAAGTCTCGTGAAGACTTCGAATGCAAACAACTTCATCTGACAAGCCTAAAGGCTAGGCGCCTCTAGCCTATAGAAATACAATGAAAATTTTATGCCAGTCCGCCCGTAAAATTACGTGCTTGGTAGAATCTTTGCCTCGATCTCTCAGAATGTCGGATTAACAGGCAACCTAGTGCAACGCGAAGCTGGACTAGAGTAGTACTGATGTCAGGAAGACCTTATCAGCAAACTGGATCATCTCAAGGGTCATTTTGAAAAGCGCCCCTGAGCTACAGGTGCACTGGAAAAGTAATTACACCATTTGAAAAAACTCTGTGATGTGAAGTCTCTTTATTAGCTCATCTTCAGACGCCGACTGTCGGAGCTCTAGGACTCGGATGACTGCGTTTGATAACTCGTCGAACAAGCAGACTAGTCGTGAAGAGATTGACTACATCAATCATCAAAAATACCAAGATCTAACCCCCCATTAAGAAGGGCGCCCTTAAGTTATAGGCGCGCTAAAGCTAGAAAAGAACAAGCTTCTGCACTCTGGAACTTCGGAATCTTCAACTTTTGTCGCCAGTAACCGGAGTTACGAGTCTCGGATAGCCTCGCAGGATAGCTCATCGGATAGGCAGACTAATTCTGAAGAGATTGACTGTATTCATGAGCATTTATCACAAAATTAAGGCCTTCAAAAAGAAGGGCGCCCCTGGGCTACAGGTGCGCAATTCTGTTTTTCTTTAAGAAATCTTCAAAAGTTAGCTACTGAAAACTTCGCCTTGGCCACTAAAATGACCAACGGAAGTATAGTTGTCGTTGTGAAATGTTCCTCCATCGTGAGATGCCTCGTTCTGAGTCTTTGATACAGGTTTTGATCAATGGAACTGCCTTTAACTGACAAAACACTAACAAAACTCCATGCTTGATATTGCCCAAAAAAAATGTATTTGACATCATTTTAGCAAGATTTAGACTATTTTAAACAAAATGCCTTGATGAAGCAAAAAATTTTGTTTGGGTACAACAAGCTATATGGTGGAGATGAGTTGGTTAGAGCCCCATAGTATTGTCATAGTGGTAAATGATGTCTATGAGTATGAACCCTAGCTATTGTGTTTGTTATTCTAAGCAAGTATCCAAGAAGAACAATCCTTGACAATATAGATCTTTGTGTTTTGTTTGCGTCAATTACATAGCATAAGAGCTAATTGTGCCGCCCTATGAACACAAGCTTTGTCACTACGTATTAGGATCACGCCATACCCTTGTCCAAGTTCCTTGACCATCGAGTCCCTCTCCCTTGACCCCAACTGGCCAAGTGTTCTTCCTACCTACACTCCTCAACAATTGGTTGAGAAGTTAGAACCTAAAGTCCCTCCCCCTTCTTTGTTGCTTTCAACCACCTTGCATCAGTTCATCATTTTTACACCAATACTTGTCCATCGGTGGCATATTTAACTTGTAATATCATCTACCCAAAAATTTATTTATTAGCTGTATCACAATTCAATGGGTACTCGGAAAACCAAACAAACAAGCAAGTAATCAAACTTAACCAGAAAGTTTGCAATTATAAATTTTGAATGACAATATAGCCAAGCAACACTAGATGAATAAATGGTTTACCCAGGAGTAGAGAAAATAAGCACAACATAATATTCAAAGTGTTACACACAATGGAATAATAAAGCATGTAAAATTTCAACATCGCATGTCTATAGGTCTGACCTGCATTTCAAAAAAATATTTTATCATGGAAGAGTTTTCAGCAAACCATTTTTTTGTTGATTCTTCTAATCCATTATCACCATTGGTTGGAGACCGTGATGTAACAGAAGCCCCGCCAACAGCAGCATTGGAACGCACTGGAGGAATAAAGTTGTTCCGCACGCTTCTACGAGGAATCCCCAATGTCTTAGGAACATTAGTCCGCAGAGAACCTCCACCATAGGAACTATTGGGATTTCCTGGATTGCCTGCTGCTGACAAAGAACCATTTGGAGAACAAGAAGCACCCCGTTTTTGCATGGTATCCATAGCCTGTGTAAACAAAATAAACAACTTAGACCTTCAAAAATAAAGTTAAAGCTCGCAATTTTCAACAATCCATATACGAAGCCTAGTAAAAAAAATACTCAATAGACATAGATCAATTTTTGTTAAAGATATTCTTTGATGATAATTATAGAGAAAAAAGGTACTAAACCTTCACCAATAATGTTCATTGAGAATTTAAGCGTATGCTCCTAAACCTATTAACAATACAATGGAAGTCCAGAATAGAAGTGGGCCTCCATCAAAAACACTTTTTTAGAGAAGAGGAATTAGATATAAAATCTACACATCATTTTTAAATAAGCAAATTATATTGATCAAGTTGAAGACTACAAAAATTGTTCGTCTCACAAGCAGCTAAAGGTTGCAAGAGAGAGTGTTGCAGGATACCTGGGGCAGTGAGAATCGAAACAGGAAAACATCATTAATCGTTCAAATGTAACACTTTTCCAAACAAAAGATAGCTCTAGTACCCACAAAAGCTGACACCAGAAAAACAAATTACAATAAGAATTAAGATATCAACAGCAGTCCAATTTTAGTTGTCAGATTGAATGGAGTGGTCTCTAAAGTCACTGTAGAAGGCAGAATACTACATCCAATTGGATATTGGAAATTCATGCTAAGGATGATGAATCTGATCGGCATGTTGTCTGAACATTGGAGTGCAGTACTCAAGCTATGGCATTTGTTAGGCATTGTGTAATATCCTCACCCATATATGAGCACAGCATTCCAAAATTTTGTCAAGTCCTTGTAGATGACAACTTCTAGTAATAGGATATAATGTTGATGGTATTAGTTGCAGGCAACTATAAGTATGTTCGTTACAACAGGTGCATGATCAAATTTTGTAGCATAGTGATAGACTGATAGTTGCATTAAGCACACTTTCCTTCATCTCCTTGGCTAAACAAGTTATTCTTCCCTCTAAGCTTGTGAGTGTAATAACTATAGCAGTAGCATTGAAAGCTAGTTCAGTGTTGTTCTAGTGCTAAGGTGCTTCCTTTATGGGAAAAAGAGCAAGTATGTTGCAATTGAAATGAGTAGAAACTCCTAGCATCCACTATGCCGGTATTTTCCTAAACAGGAGTTGAATGGCAGCAAAATGAGGATTAGCAAAATAAGGATTGGAAAATTGAGGGTCTTCCTAAATGAGATGACCAGTGGAAGCAAAAGCAATGTTGTGGGACAGAATGGGGTTCAGGTGGTGCTTTAGCCTATTTGCAAGGAAAAAAAAAATCAAATTAATTGGCACATAGCTCTTCAAGGGTATTTACTCTTGTTGATTTAAATTTGGTTGAATGGGTGTGTTGAAGGGTAAAGAAAAGAGCCTGTATAAGAGTACAATTCTGAGAATGTTTGGATTGTCATTGGACATAAGAAAGTAGCAGGTGTCCTCATCATCTATTCTGATGAATCCCTTGTTTGTGGTTCATCGAACAACAGTTTACCTAACATTGGGGCTTGCTGAACAGAAGTCTTGAATGGTAGTTATGTTCTTCAGCTTTCGGTGGCACACTCTATAGGAGATTTTTTCCTTTAAGTGGTGTTGTTCTGCATTTGATGCTCGGCCTTTATAGCCCTAGCAAGAAGCCAAGGGTTTCCTCAAAGGTTCATGGCCATCATGTAATGCAAGAGCATCCTACAGGTGATGAAAGCTTGCATCACCCAAAACATTTCCTTGTTTAATTTAATTCTTCTTATTGTGTTGTGTGTTTAGGCAGTTGGTGGACCCATGCAAGTTTTCTACTTTGCACATCATGGTTGTGTCTTGTGCAGCTTCTTGTTTTTGTGCATCCTATGCAGTTTGTTCTTCACGCACAAGTCTACGGGGAGTGTTTGGGCTTGAGCTTTGTGCAGGCCTTGGTGAGCACCCATTGGCCTACACATCTTGAATGCTATGGTACGAATCTTTGTGCAATCTTTGGCTACCATGCAAGTTGGTAGACTCCTTTGGATTGCAGCACAGATCTCTATGCGTATTTTTGCAACTCTATGCCATGTTGTTTTGTTCACACAAACCTTCACCTCGTGTTCCAATGTCTCACAATCATGAGTTTCAATTCTAAAGATTCTGTATCGTCAATTTGTCCAATTGTAGATAGTTCCATGTGGTCAATTTATGATTGGAAGTGTTACATGCAAATACTCAATTAACTTCTACCAGAAGCTAAAGTGGCATCCTTTTTAACATCAATTCAACTTCTTGAAGCGCCAGTTACAAGTTTAATCTTGATACTTGGTGAAGTTGAACCCATGCCTTAGTTCACTCTAGAATGCTAAGCGTCAAAGCAATGAGTAACATAAGGACACATTTTTAAAGAATGAATTGTTGGCGTTTCAATTCGCACCTATGGAGTGCATATTGGAAACGGACATCTATGCACAGTATTAACTGCTCTTCAAATTAGGAGGGGAAGCTCCCTCTTTTGCTGATATGCGTAAAAAGTAAAGTATTCTAAATTCCTATCTTTTTTACTCAGCTGGTAGAGGCACAAGATTATAAAACCAAGAACATTGCAGCTAACGTTTTCTCTAGTTTTCGCAGATCTTAACTACAACTAGGCTAACGCTAAAACTATCCTATCTCCTCTAGAAAAACAGAGCAAGAGGAATTAGGAGCAATTGGGAATGGTGACGATAAACTCTATCTCAGGATTCCCAAGGAGGTGGAACACTCTATCCAAGGTGTAGGCTGAAATAAAGGTTATTGGAAACAACATGAAACGGTAAGCTAGTTCTCAGGATTTCCAAGGAGGTGGAACACTCTATTCGAGGTGTAGGCTGAAAAGAAGATTACTGGAAACAAACATGAAACAGCAAACTAGTTCTCAGGATTCCCAAGGAGGTAAAATACTCTATCCAAGTAGGCTAAAAACAAGATCACTAGAAATGACATCAAACGATAATCTTTATCTCTAAATTCCCAAGGAGGTAAAATACTCTATCCAAGGTGTAGATATGAAAGAAAGATTATTAAAACAGCAATAGTAAATCTATGACAGAAAATTGCATAATGAGACACACACACAATAGATGATCAAACCAGCTTTATATTAAACAAAGTGAACAAATACTGAATAACAATATTGCAGGCAAGGTGGCACAACAACTTGTTATCACGAGCAAAAGTTAAAATACAATAAGCAAGGGTGCTCTTATTTATAGAATCTCAAAGGGGTAGGGAACCCTAAAATCTCCTTGAGTTAACATTCAGCCTTGCCATCATGCAAGATTTATTACTAAGTCTAAATGTATGCAACTTAACAGTTAACTGGAAAAACTACCTCAGTTAACTGATTCTAAACATAACTAATTGGACTTTGCAACACGCAAGTCCTTATTGATATGAAATTCAACTAATAACCAACATTAGTTAACTAAAACCTAACTGAAAGCTCCATATGTACATAAGTATCTCCAAAATAGACATGCAATGACATGTGGGAGAACGAGTTAACTTGGAAAGAGGCATCAAGTTAACTATTGTGTCTAATGTCTATCTTGAAAAGGTGGGACGTCCTGACTTAGTAGTTCATTGGCTGTGATTACGAGCAGTCAACTCCTCCAAGAAGTTGTTAACTACGTCACCATCTGAAGCACTGATACTCCTTTGAAGTACTCGATGTCTTCACAACATCTCTTCACCATCTGTGATTTGACTCTGCAATTCTCTTCCACTCTTGGCCACCTCATCAAATAATGCTGACATGACTGCAAGTTGATCCAACTTACAACCAACTGAGTCACCGCTGAAAATACCATGAATGAGTTTTTGAAACTCCGACTGCACGTCGGAGAGCTCGATGTATTCACCATCCTCACCCTGATACTGGCAAGGGACTTGTGATACGAAAGCTCTTACGAACTTCATAGCACTTGCCACCTTTTCTCTGCTCTCAATCAATTCTGCAAAAATTGTTTCATGTATTTTTACCTTGAAGATTAGTTGTGCTCTCCAAGTAAAAATTGCTTCCTTATCCTCTTCTGCAATGATCGAGTCATATCCCATCCTCAAGTGAGAGACCATGGTCTCATTTCGTGGTTTGTCTACCGCTAAGTCTTGCTCTGACTCCTGAATCTCTGTGCGAAATTCGTGGGCATTGTACCTCAATTGGTACAACTCTGAAAGTATGAAGCGGCCCCTTATGACGAACTCTTCTTCCTAGTCTTTCAAGCACTTCCCATATACAACCAGCTGACTTAGCTGATTTTGCTTTGCTGGTAACTCTAACATCTACAGGAGCAAGGCGGTGACATTTTCAGTGTTGTGCATAAGGTTGGAGATATATTGGCAAAGTTGCTGGTTTTCAGCCTTGAGGGCTGCTTTATCTTCACCTTATTTTATCACTCTCTCCTTAATGCTTACCGTTGCAGCTTCGAGGAGATCCACATCTGCTTGGCGTGTGCTTTTACCAAGGTTGACCTTTATCAAGGTGAAGTCATCAACTTCTACCTCATCCAAGTTTTTATCCTCTGGTGATGCAATGGTCTCAATTACAATCTCTTTGTCAACATTCCTTTCGACATGAATTTGCTTCTTGCACTTTTTATCTAGCGTGTCTTGATAGACATGATCAAATTTCGCAAAGCCCAGTTGATAGGATGGTTGCCTCCTCTTCCTACCCAGGAGATTCTCAAGCCAAGACGAATCTCGACTGATCTGGCTAGAAGGATTGGTGCTAGTTCTAGGAACCCTTGATGAGTGAGAATGCGTCGAAGTATTGCTACGTGGTGGCAAGTCTAGCTCCAAGTTAATGTGAACCGGAGAATGTTGTGGTGGTGACGGAATGGGAGACTCTACTTCTGTTTTTGGCATGTTCTCAGCTGTATCTGTGGCTATCTCCATATGTTGTTCTTGCTAGTCTAAATCAGCAACTGGTGCTTTTCCCTTTGAGTGCCTGGCCCCTGACATTCCGCTTCCTCTAGGAAGATTACTCCATGTCTTTTGTTCGGGTTTTGACCTCGACGTGGAAGGTAGCGAAGTAATCACCGGTGGCGACTCTATGTTTGGTACGGTTGCCTTCCTTGTCCTCTTGCTATCCAAGTAAAGTATGCTATTTCTAACAACCCTGCTTGTTCTTTCCTTAACAGACGTGCTTTCTTTGGCATACCAATCAACGGTTGGAAGCGGCTACACGTCAACTTGATCTTTGAAGAACTGAGGAAGTGTGACATCCCAATCGTCATCTGATAACCCTTCCACATCCTCTAACATGAAATCAGCAATCTGTGAAAGGGTGAACCTATTGTAGTTGTGCCTTCGTACCTCAAATTTGTCCTCATAGTTGAACCAATAGTCTTCCATAGAAGGTTTGTGTGAAGAACGATCGCCAAGGCGTGCTGAAAAGTGACCCCAAGGGTCATATGAGCGTCTTTCGATGAGATACTTAAGGTTAAGTCTCGTCATCTCATGACTCATAGCCTTGGCGTTAGCTGCTAACCTAAGCCTGTAAATCCCCATCTGTAATGGAAAAGTGGCAGCTATCTTGTGTTTGTTGTGCAGATAGGAGTGAACCTCGTGCAACTGTCGTAGAAATTCCATGAACACCACCTTAGCCGATGGATAACGAGGTAACATGGTTGGATGACCTGAGCACCCATACACGCGGATGTAGGTAAAAGTAGGGAACTGGATGAACCAATCTGCCCATTCTACCATTGCCGATTTGACTTCTGCTGAAATACGCACATGTAACTCACGATCAAGATTCCTCACGGTGTACATCAAGAATGATTCTTGCACTTGCTTGAAGTGTCACTCGGACTGTGTGAACTCAAGTTGTGAGTAATACTGATGAACCTTTTGTACACTTAGAATCCCCACAGTATTCAACCCTCTAAACTGACCTTGGAAGGCTATCAGATACACAAGGTATGAACACATGTGGAACCCGTGGACTTGGAGTGTCTACGCCTATCAATCAACCCCCGGATGTGCTCGATGTTTTGAAGTATAGTTTGGTCTATGCCTTCCAAAGCGTTCAAGTCAACCTCTGGATGCATTTGATGCAAGTCTGTGTCAGTTGTTCTGATGAAATCATGAATCAAGACCAATTTGGTCTTGTATTCAATCTGAGTGAACTGCATTCTAAAAAACTAGACTGTTGACTGTAAACACGGATATGTTCTGACACCTTTTTCCAGTAAGCTAAAAATAGCTTCTGATGAGGCTAAAAATAACATGTTGAGGGGCAATTTTTACGAAAAATTCCAAGACGTGGGTTTTGAGGAGAATGTATTTCTAAGCAAACCCACAATGCCAAAAATTCGAAAAAGTGCTTTTTCGCTTGGCATGCAAAGACTTTTCAGAGCAGAAGCTGCAGGGGGAAGCGGGGCAATCAAAAGCTTTTTCTCCCGAAAAATTCAAACATATGTGTTTTGTAGCTGCCAATGTGTTGATCAAACCCAGTTTCTCCGTTTTACGAAATGATGACATTTTCCTCGGCATGCAAAGGAATCTTCGAAAAAAAGCAAAACTTCAAAAAGAGGGAAGTACCGAGGCAATTTTCCCGAAAAAATCTAGAACATGGGTTTTGTCGCCAACGCTATGCCAAAGCCAACCCAGATGATCAGATTTGTGAAAAATTGCCATTTACTTGGACATGCGAGAGAAAACCTAAGACAAGGATAGAAGAAATATGAAGGTGAGAAGATAGAAGTTATAAACTGCCTCTATCAATCCTCAAGAAAATCGCCTCTGTAAAATCCTCAATTTGATGAATTCCTAGCAAGAACGTGCTGGAAAAATGAAGCATGAATAATTATTCCTCTATGCAACCTAAATGAAGAACCTCAAAGAACACTGAAAATGGCCTCGGTTTGATCCTTCAAAAGGCATTGGAGAAAAAATAGCTGATTTTAGCTTCAACCTGCAAGAAATAATGAAGTTGTGACGCCTATGCTTGAATAAATAAGCATTTTGGAGGTGGTAGTGCCAGTTAGGTAGGTGTGCCAACCCTAATTGAGTTAATCCTCGTGCATGCCTCATGAACTGAAGCTCTCCTTTAATTTTAGGACACCATATGCAAGAGGTAGCATGCAAAAATCACAATTGAAGTTTAAACAGTCAAACTTTGACTTTTGGCGACTAAGCTTGAGAGAGTTAGAAATTTTTAAAGATTTTCAACTTCCGCTGCGACGAACTGCCTATGTTTGACCCTAAATTTTGGATTGTAGAGCACAAAATATACTGAGAGGTGGTGGGGGGGGGGGGAGGTGAATCAATATATTAACAAATTTTTACCCTCTCAACTTTGAACTCTAACACAATAACAACTATGCAAGAATATAACAGTATGAACAAGTTGACACCAAGATTTTATGTGGAAACCTTGACGGGAGAAAACCACGGTACAAATTATGTACCTTATAATAAAATAGGTTTACAATGGTAGTAGGCACCAACCTACTAGAGGCACCAACCTCTTAATCAGTTATGTAGGCACCAACCTACAAGGAGCACCAACTCCCTAACTTGATTTAGTAGGCACCAACCCACAAGGAGCACCAACTCCCTCTTCTGAATTCGTGAGCACCAACCCGCTTTACATAAGTCTGAATTTCCACCTTGATAGTGTTGCTTCTACAACGGATGATGGACAATTATGATCTTCACCAAATATGCAATAAACTTTCTCTTGAACTGCCTTCGAATTTTCTTCACAACTCTCTTCTTAATCTGCTATAAACTCTTCTTCAAAATCTACTTTAATCCCTTCAAATCTGTACATATTTCTCTTTAAAATTCTTCTAAAAACACTTATAAAAACTGCATATATGATATCCCTTCTTACACAATACTCAACACACTTCTTCATATATTCTTTTTCATCAATCTGTTTATGTTCTCCTCATACGTCTGCATATGTTTTCTTTTAAATCTTCATATGTAATGTCCCCTTCCAGTTGACATCTCTCAGTGCTTAAGATTAGCCTATTATGTGACCCTCGTAGGCTGATAAGGTGGATAGAGGGTCTTATTGAGGATTGGCTTGGGTTCAGTTGGCAGAATCTTTTAGTTTGGTTTTCGTTCGGGGTCGTTCGGACATCATTTTCTTGACTTACTATTTTTAGTAAGTGGAGACACTCAGCAGAGCACCCCTGCTATTTTTAGCAGTATGGTTTGGTCGTATGCGGATTCAGTCACTTATCATCTAGCTTCAGACGGTTTGTCAATTGGACCTGTTTTGAGAGAGATATTAATATTTATTTGCTAAAATAAATATTAATTAATTTTAAGCTTATATTATAAAGTTATAATATAATTAAATATTATAACTTAAGTGACTTTATGGAAGGGGTCGACCAACATGAAGGAGGGGCCACTTTTCAATTATTATTAATAATTAAAAGTGCGTTTCAAACTATGGAAAAATTAAAAGAAGAATTCAAAGTTATTTAAATGATGCTTTTTGGGGAAAATCGACCCAACTGAGGAATTATAAGTTTCTTTGAGAGAAACTCATTTCATTATGTTATGAAAATCGACTTTGATCAATTCTTCCTTCAGAGAACGGAGCCAAGGGTTTCAGTTATCTTTTTGCATTGGAGAACGAGCCATCTTCAGTGTCTGCAGTTCAGAGGCTGTGAAATATCAGCTGATTTATTGCTTATCAGAGAGATAGCTTCATCTAGAAGTTGTCATAGAGCTTATTCAGAAGTTGCATCTTCAAAGTTTGAATCCAGAAGTTATCAGACAGAGAGATATTCTTGGGCGGCTGATTTTAGCTCACACCTGGCATCATTTCAAAGGCTGTACGGATTTCTTCTTACTGTTGCTGAGCCGTACCATTCTGTTGTTGGGCCGTACCTTCAAGTACAAGGCCGTACTTTTCTCCTAGGGCCAAACGCCTCTCTTTTTGGCATTCTGACTTCACCAATAGGGGCGCATATTCCTCTGGTTTCATTAGCAATCATCTGGCGGAGGGAGAAGTTAATATCTATGATGGCCGTACTATTTCATCATCATCACAGGCGGCTGCAATAACCAGGTTTTTCAGCATAAATGTTGTTGCTTTTTATTTTGCATGTTATCCGACCTTAGATGTAATCAGTCTGGAAGATCAATATACATTCTGGCATCAATATATCTATTGGAATCCATCATTTTTAGCACTGTAGTATTTTATTTAATTTTTGCAAGCATTTCCTTCAAAATCACATTTTATCTCTTTATGCAAAAAACTACAAAAAAATCAAAACCATCAGAAAACAAGCAAAAAACACAAACATGTCAGATTTAGCCGTTGGGGTTTGAAGTTGAATCACAAGGGTTCTTCACAGTGGTATCAGAGCGGTTTCCTGCCAGCTTGAGGGTTTGGGATTCATATGCAGCCACAGGAGGCTGGGCCTCACAGATATTATACTCACAAAAGGGCTTTGTTTGACAGGGCACGGGAATTGAACAGGCAGTCAGATCCAATGGCTGAGGGAGCAGAGGTTCCCCGAGATCCTCATGATGATGATGCAGAGGCCAGGCAGACTCTCAGAGATCTACGGATAGGCCAGCAGCAGGTAACTGATGTATTACAGCAGTTAACCATGGCGATACAGAGGATTGGTTCACCTAGGAGACCATCACCACGCCGTGATGTAGACAGGAGTGATGCAGGTTCACAGAGGATACCCAAGACCATTTCATGAACAGCAGATAGGCCTACCTGTCCGACTTTTGTGAGACAGGAGCCCGATGGGCCTATGGTAGATGAGGAGCCTGAGGCAGTGTTCGCTGATATTCTTATGGCAGCGAACGACGAGTGGGAGTTATTGACCCCAGAGGTCAGAGAGAGGATTACTTTTGACAGGTTTATCACACAGAGGCGAGAGCATTACAGGAACAGGCCGGATAGGAGGCCTAGGCATCAGAACAGTGACCTGAAGCACGCCACAAACAAGCTCTCTTTAGCTATGTTTGATGGCAGCAGTAAGGTTACAGCTCAGACTTGGATCAGTAAGTTGGATACCTTCCTTACATTGCGTCCCATGGCAGAGGAGGATGCTATCAGATATGCTACCTTGCACCTTGAGGGAGCAGCTTATGACTGGTGGCATCATGGGATGGTGACACTTCAGCATGATCGTATCACCACTTACCAGGAGTTCGTAGACAGATTGGTGGAACGATTCGACAAGAAGGATCCTGAGTCTTACTTCAGAGACTTGGCCCAGTTGAGACAGGTTGGTAGTTTGGAGGCCTACATAGGGGACTTCCAGCAGTTGTCCGTGATGGTTCCCAACTTATCAGAGAGGCGTCTAGTTGTGCTCTTCGTGGAGGGATTGTTGGAACCACTGAGAGGTTGGATCAAGGCATTTGATCCTCTTTCACTACAGGAAGCTATGAAGAAGGCACGCAACATGGAACTTGCAGCCCCATCTAGCAAGTTCAACTCCAAAAATACTACTTCCTTCAGGGACAATAAGGGATTCAATAAGAATAAGGAGAGATCTGATTTTAAGAGTGACTCAAAGGGTAAATCAGCAACACCCTTGGATCGTGAGACTCTTAATGATTTGCGCAGGAAGAAGCTTTGCTTCTACTACAAAGGTCCCTACGACGCTAACCACGATTGTCCTTTGCGGCCAAAGGGTAAGGCCAATAGAGTTATGTGGGCTTATTATGAGGATTCGGAATCTGAGAATTCCGAACAGCAGGAGAGTTCTGAGGAGTCAGAATCAGAGGCTTCAGAGCCTAAGGCGGAGGCAGAGTCAGAGCTCCAAATCCAAGAGGCACGGTTGTCTAGCATTCAGCAAGAGGGATCTTTCAGACTCCGTGGAGTTTTGGCTGGTCAAAAGGTTATCACCCTTTTGGACACAAGTGCCACCCATAATTTTATAGATGCCAAATTTGTTGAGAAACGTGGGCTCATAACCGAGGAGTTTGAGGGCATTCGGGTTAAGGTGGCTGATGGTTACACAATTAGATGTGACCGTATGATTAAGGATCTCCCTTTGCGCTTGAATAATTATGAATTCAAGGCTGATTATTACGTAGTGAATATGGGAGATATTGATTTAGTTTTGGGCATGAAGTGGCTTCATTCCCTTGAGGAAGTCACACTTCGTCTCAAAGACATGGAGATTCGGTTTGATGTGGATGGGAAGACTCATATCCTGAAGGCCATCCGGGACAGTAACGTTAGGACTATTTCTTTCCGACGGATGGAGAGACTTATGCGTCATGACATGGTTGAGTGGGCCGCCGAGTGCACTTTGACACCTATACAGGAGGGACAGCATAAGACCGAGTATCATCCTAACATTCAGCAGTTGAGAGTTAAGCATGGGAAGGTTTTCAATGACATTCCACCAGGGAGACCTCCAGACAGGGGTATTGAGCACATCATAGAGCTTGAGGAGGGCGCTAAGCCCGTCATGATTACTCCTTACGGGCATCCAAAGCGGCTTAAGGATGAGATAGAGAAGACTATCAAGGAGCTGCTTGCTATGGGTCACACTTGACCAAGTAAATCACCATTTGCTTCTTCAGTTGTTCTAGTGAAGAAGAAAGATGGTACACTTCGTATGTGCATTGATTACAGAGTCCTGAATAAGAGGATCATCAAAAACAGGTATCCCATACCCCGTATAGATGAGCTTATTGATGAGCTCCATGGTGCCTGTTACTTCTCGAAGATAGACTTGAGATCGGGATATCACCAGATTAGAGTCCGTGAGCAGGATGTTGAGAAGACTGCTTTCCGTTGTCATTGTGGACACTTCGAGTTTGTGGTGATGCCATTTGGGCTAACCAACGCTCCAGCGACATTCCAGTCCACCATGAACAGGGTCTTCCACTCACATCTGAGGAGATATGTACTTGTCTTCTTCGATGATATTTTGATCTACAGCAGGACTTGGCAGGAGCATTTGGCTCATTTGGATATAGTACTCAACATTTTGGAGAGGGAGTCCTTGTACGTCAAGGAATCCAAGTGTGATTTAGGGATGACTAAGTTGTTATACTTAGGCCATATCATCAGTGCAGGGGGAGTGCGGATGGATCCTGAGAAGATCCGTGCTATCGTAGATTGGCCTACTCCAGCGAACCTTACACAACTGCGAGGATTCCTTGGGTTATGCGGTTTCTATCGCAGGTTTGTCAGTGGATATTCATGCCATGCAGCACCTATGACGGATTTGTTGAAAAAAGGTGCATTCTTTTGGACTCCTGAGGCACAGGAGTGTTTTGTGAGGTTCAAGGAGCTTATGACTACGTGTCCAATGTTGGCACTACCAGATTTTACGAAGCCTTTTGAGCTTCAGTGTGATGCTTCTGGTGAGGGTATTGGAGTGGTGCTTATGCAGGACAAGCACCCGATTGTTTATGAGAGCAGAAAACTCAGAGGATCAGAGAGGCTTTACAGTATTTATGATAAGGAAATGCTGGCCATAATGCATGCCTTGGCCAAATTCAGGCAATATCTCGTGGGCAGTAAATTTTGTATTAAGACTGATCATAATAGCTTGAGGCATTTCCTAGGGCAGCGAGATTTAAATGACCGTCAGCAGAAGTGGGTGAGTAAGTTACAGGCATATGACTTTGATATCACCTACATCAAAGGTACCCAGAATGTCGTTGCTGACGCTCTCTCACGCCGGCCTTATCTGAACTCTATGGTACATATTGCAGAGGACTGGAGGCATTTGATTGTGGCAGAGTATGCCAAGGATACTTGGGCATCTAGTATTGTTGAGGGATCTATGGTGGACACCAGGTACACACTTGTGAATGACTTGATCATTTACAAGAACAGGATTTTCTTGATCCCTGGATCAGAGATGAAGAACACCATTATGCGAGCCTTTCATGATGTACCTACGGCAGGGCACCCCGGGTACTTCAAAACATATAGACAGGTTCGGGAAAGGTTTACATGGAAGGGTCTTAAGGCGGATGTTCTTCAGTATGTGCGTGAGTGCCCTGTTTGTCAGCAGAAGCAGCAGGAGAACACGTATCCGACAGGTTTGTTACAGCCACTTCCGATTCCTGATAGGAAGTGGGAATGCCTATCGATGGATTTTATTATGGGAATGCCTATCGATGGATTTTATTATGGGCTTGCCTAAAGCCCAAGGACGGGATTGCATATATGTAGTTGTGGATCGGTTGACGAAGTATGCCCACTTCTTTCCGATCACCACCACTTACACAGCTACACAGGTAGCAGAGGTATTCTTCCGTGAGGTTTTCAGATTACATGGGTTGCCTCGGAGCATGGTTAGCGACAGGGATAGTTGGTTCCTAAGTCACTTTTGGCAGGAGGTGTTCAAACTGTGTGGGACCGAGCTTACACCGAGTACCAATTACCACCCGCAGACCGATGGTCAGACGGAGATAGTGAACAAATGGGTGGAAGGCTACCTCAGGAATTATATTGCAAGGCAGCAAAAGGCATGGGTCAAGTGGATATATTTATGTGAGTATTGTTACAATACCACCTATCACATGACCATTCAGATGTCTCCCTTCATGGCGCTGTATGGGTATGAGGCGCCTAGTTTCCTTGATTTGCTACTGAGTGACAGTAGAGTGCCTAGTGCTAGAGACTTATTGCAGGAGAGTCAGGACATTATGAGGGCTCTTAAGGAGAATATTGCTAAGGCACAGAACCAGCAGAAGCAGTATGTAGATCAGAAGAGGACAGAGAGATCTTTTGAGGTGGGAAACATGGTATATCTTATGCTGGAGCCCTACAGACAATCTACTCTCAAGAAGAGTGGATCCGAGAAGCTCAAGCCACAGTATTATGGTCCTTTCAGGATTGTCAGGCGTGTTGGCGAAGTGGCTTACGAACTAGAGCTTCCAGCGGATAGTAAGGTCCACAATGTTTTTCATGTGTCGCGTCTCAAGAAGGCGTTAGGACATCGTGTGGTACCTTCAGCAGTATTACCTCCCTTAGATGATGAGGGAAAGTTGATCTTAGTTCCTGAGTCGATCCTGGAATACAGAGAGAGACAGTTGCGCAGGAGGACTATCAGGGAATATTTGGTGAAATGGAGAGACGCACAAAGGAGGATGCTACGTGAGAGGGTGAGATTTTGCAGCATCCGAGTTGAGATTGGTTGAGGACAAGCAATTTCAGAGGGGTTGGATCGTAATGTCCCTTCCAAATGGACATCTCTCAAGCTTAAGACATGCATTATGTGACCCCGTGAGGTCGAAGTAAGGTGGATAGAGGGTCTTATTGAGGATTGGCTTGGGTTCAGTTGGCAGAATCTTTCAGTTTGGTTTTCGTTCGGGGTCGTTCGGACATCATTTTCTTGACTTACTATTTTTAGTAAGTGGAGACACTCAGCTGAGCTTGGGGTTGGCAGAATCTTTCAGTTTGGTTTTCGTTCGGGGTCGTTCGGACATCATTTTCTTGACTTACTATTTTTAGTAAGTGGAGACACTCAGCAGAGCACCCCTGCTATTTTTAGCAGTATGGTTTGGTCGTATGTGGATTCAATCACTTATCATCTGGCTTCAGACGGTTCGTCAATTGGACCTGTTTTGAGAGAGATATTAATATTTATTTGCTAAAATAAATATTAATTAATTTTAAGCTTATATTATAAAGTTATAATATAATTAAATATTATAACTTAAGTGACTTTATGGAAGGGGTCGACCAACATGAAGGAGGGGCCACTTTTCAATTATTATTAATAATTAAAAGTGCATTTCAAACTATGGAAAAATTAAAAGAAGAATTCAAAGTTATTTAAATGATGCTTTTTGGGGAAAATCGACCCAACTGAGGAATTATAAGTTTCTTTGAGAGAAACTCATTTCATTACGTTATGAAAATCGACTTTGATCAATTCTTCCTTCAGAGAACGGAGCCAAGGGTTTCAGTTGTCTTTTTGCATTGGAGAACGAGCCATCTTCAGTGTCTGCAGTTCAGAGGCTGTGAAATATCAGCTGATTTATTGCTTATCAAAGAGATAGCTTCATCCAGAAGTTGTCATAGAGCTTATTCAGAAGTTGCATCTTCAAAGTTTGAATCCAGAAGTTATCAGACAGAGAGATATTCTTGAGCGGCTGATTTTAGCTCACACCTGGCATCATTTCAAAGGCCGTACGGATTTCTTCTTGCTGTTGCTGAGCCGTACCATTCTGTTGCTGGGCCGTACCTTGAAGTACAGGGCCGTACTTTTCTCCTAGGGCCAAACACCTCTCTTTTTGGCATTCTGACTTCACCAACAGGGGCGCATATTCCTCTTGTTTCATTAGCAATCATCTGGCGGAGGGAGAAGTTAATATCTATGATGGTCGTACTATTTCATCATCATCACAAGCGGCTGCAATAACCAAGTTTTTCAGCATGAATGTTGTTGCTTTTTATTTTGCATGTTATCCGACCTTAGATGTAATCAGTCTGGAAGATCAATATACATTTTGGCATCAATATATCTATTGGAATCCATCATTTTTAGCACTGTAGTATTTTATTTAATTTTTGCAAGCATTTCCTTCAAAAATCACATTTTATCTCTTTATGCAAAAAACTACAAAAAAATCAAAACCATCAGAAAACAAGCAAAAAACACAAACATGTCAGATTTAGCCGTTGGGGTTTGAAGTTGAATCACAAGGGTTCTTCACATCATATGTATTCTCAAGCCCTTTTGGTGTATTCTTAGGTATATCTTTGTGTCTCTCACACACACCTTATATTCAATATACACCACACTCACTTTTATATGTTCATACTTATAAGCTCCTAAGTCACACGTCTTATTCTTCTTCCACACTTCACACACGTTCTTTCTTCTTGCACAACATTAACACTCTCTTCATATATGTTGATGTAAATCTGAATTACTCTTCATCTTCTCATCTTTAAATCTTCTTGAATTAGAATGATATAACCTTTGTCTCACATTCAACACTCTACACACCATAACCAACTCCTCATCACTTCTCATTATTATTTATATCTTTTAGACTTGCATAGGAGGGTGTGTCCCTTTGAATAGAGATGTCACTTCACATCCTTCATGAAGTCAATTGATGCCTCCTTAATATATCGCTGCCCTTGGCTTAATTTGATTAATCATTTCCTTTGCTTATTTAATTAATCAGCTGCCTTATTATAGCAGCCTTCCCTAATGGAGATTATCGTTCAACAACAATAATTCCTTTGTTTGTTTACACATTCCGCGATAACTACTGACTTCCAACAAAGGGCCCGATAATGATTCCATATTGGCATAAAACGTTTGAGCAGCTTCAAGTCCCCTTTGACCCATCGAACATTATCAGTAGCAATAAATATAATATTTCGATGCCTTCTTAAGTCTAATTAACGCCAAGACAATTATTGGATGCACCTCATGTATCGGCTTCGTAATAATGCTGGAATGTATCAATTATATTATGACACGATTATTTGAACTCCCGGCAATGATCAAGATTGGTGGTCATATAGCATATTGTTCACTGTATATGCACGATCCTTTGCTTGGAATTATCATCAGTTGCACAGTCAGTAGCAATTGACAATCACCGGCGGCACTTGGAGACGAGTCATTCAAATATAGGCAATCAATGGGAAATCCAATACTTCATACAGTGTTTGCTACCTTGTTAATTCCAAACTCATATAATGGTCGTGGCTCCTATTATCAATGATACGCGATGGGACAATTATATGGTGGGTCGTCTAAAAGACTAAAAGAGAGTCCTAAAATAAGTCTTTGTCTGTCGAATAGCTCTCTTTAATTTGTCCATTTCTCATACATTCCATTCTCTTCAAGTCTTGAACTTTATCATCCCTGATTTCTTCTTTCATTAGCACCTCAAATCATGTGCTCTTTCGTTGTGATCCGTCTTATGGACTTATAGCCGATATCAACACCTTGACATTGTTTGAATCAGAACTGTAACATCTTCATCAATGGCTTCATTCATGGCTTCATCAGTTCTGCATGGTTTTCAATATGATCTTCAACAATAATGGATCAAGAATTTCTTCAATGACTTCTCATCAACCTTCAATGGATCATGCTCCAAGGCACTTTGACATCAATGACGGCATGAACCTTCTACCTTCTCAACTTGACATCAATGACAATATTTCCAACATGGATGCCCGATTGATCTTGAAGCTAAGCTGACAGATTCATCACAAAGCTGGACTGAATCTGAAGAGATGTTGCAGGGAGCTGTGAGTGCTAAAAACTGAATCTAGTGCCTTGAAATCTAGGGCGCCTTTTCCCAAAAGGGTGCTTTTTTCACCAGACAGCCATTTTTCTGGATGTTTTTCCATTTCATCAATTTGACCCTCCATGCTTTAATCCGCAATTGCCAGTGACTGACGACTCCCGCTTTCGGGAGCTAGATTGCTCTGATGTTCGCGCTAATGATTTCATTGCAAAGATTGAACAACTCTAAAGAGATGATCCTGGGAGTGACAAAGTCAGAAAGCTACATCTGAGGCCCCAGAAAGTTGGGTGCCTTTTCCAAGAAGGGTGAATTTTCTTTGACACAATCAAATTTGCATGTTTTTCAACTTGCTTTCGTCTCCGGTGTTTTACGCTTGATCTCCGTTTACGGGCGTTTGACAAGTCCTGAGAGCAAGAGGCTGGATTCATCGCATTGCTAGAAGGATTCTGAGCAGATCTCTTGAAGAAGACAATTGTTGAAAACCTCATCTGATCGACCAAAAGGTTAGGCATCCCTGGCCTGCAGAGGTACAATTCACATTTTGACTTTCATTTTATCCTCCCTTTTACGTGCTCGCTGGATCAACAGCTACGGTCGTCTAATATATTTTATGGACTGGCAAACGGATTCATTGCGAAGCTAGACTAAATCTAAAGAGATCATCCTGAGATAACAAACTCAAAAACTGACATCCGATAGGCTTTATTCTTGGGCACCCCTAGGCTATAGGGGCGCAATTTCTGTAATTGACTACCGTCTTTGATGTTCGTTGCCTCTCGCGTCTTCTGCCTTCGCCTTCGTTTGTCGGTGTTTGACAAATCTGTTGGATTCGTCGGAAAGCTAACAAAGTTGGTGATTTTCGGATGATTTTCACCTCTTCGCACTTAACGAACACCGTATCGCTATGCTGAGTTGATTGCGTTGAAGCATTACCGCCGCTGACACGAGTACGTAACTGCATTTCACCATTTTTAGGGGTATGGACACTACAAAGTTGACATAGGCGTTGATTGCACAAGCATTTCCATTGTAGCAAGGCGTAGTGTTTCCAAACTTAGAATATTTTTTCCAATCCCCTTCATCGCGAAGCATTCTTTTGAGCATCTTTCGCCATAGAATCTTTGCTGAAGATTTTGAGGCTTAGATTTCGACACTTGGTACTAGCCAATTGCCATTGACGACCTTGAAGGACCTAATTTTTATCTTGAAAAAGTGAAATAGACCCACCAGAGCTAAACTGACTTTTTCTTGATTCTGACTTCACAAATGTGATCGTGAAGTGAAATAAGCCAATCAAAATTATTAATATTTTCAATTAATTCTAGAAAGATCCTATTTTTAGGGTTTTTCCTAAAAATAGGGGCCCGAAAACCCTAATTTTCAGAATTTTCAAAAATTTGCCAGTATCTTCCGGACAGTAAACCCACAAAAATTCCATGCTTTGTTTGACCTAAAACTAACTTTTGACAACAATTTTACAAGATTTAGACCATTTTAATCAAAATGCCTTATTGAAGCAAAAAATTTATTTCAAGTACAACATGAATGACTGGCAATTTTGGAAGCAAAAGGCTACTCATTGGGTTTGGAATGCTTGGGTAGATTGTAACACAAAGAATCTCTACTTAGGTTGGGTGTTTTTTTTGGTGTTGGATGTCTCATGTTGATGGATTCCATCATTTGTATCAAGATAAGTGTTTCAAGTGCTAAGAATGTAAGTTGTGTGAACCCCACAATAGCAAGTGTTTGTGTTATTGTAGCATTACAAGTGACCTAGAGAGAGAGAGAGAGATGGCCCATAGAGTAGGAAGCGAAGATCAACAAAATCTTCAAGCAGCTACTAGAACACACTTGGTAGAGACCTTGCTAATCTAATGAGCTCTTCACTAGAGGCTTGATATCACAAAGACAACACAAAAGAGATTTGTGGGCATGATAGGAGATATCAATGAGGACAAGCGTGAAAAGAAATTCACCCCAAAGGCATTAAATGTTGATTTAAATAAGGAATAAGATGCAGATCGGTTTGCAAGAGCTCTATACAATCTAGTAACAAGCCAAGATTTCATTTTCCTAGCTATTCAAGAAGCTTAAATCCAAAAGAATTGTTGGACTAGAGCACTAAGCTAGGGAAATACTTCGATTTTGAGTTAATAGAAGACCCCAAGAAGGCACAGTACGCTACCACAAAGTTGAAAGGTCATATTGCCTTACAGTGGGAAGATAATCAAAGAAACTGTGTTCAAAGGAATGTGAGGAAGATCTCGCTATGGGATTGCATGGTCGACAAACTCAAAGGAAAATTCATGTTGACTACTAGACATTGAATCTATTCAAGAAACTCCAAAACTTGTACAAATGAGAGGCATCCTTGAAGGAGTACAAGGAAGAGTTCTATAGACTCTACATCCATGTTGGTCATGTGGAAGAGGATGAAGAAAAAGTCCCTAGGCATGTAAATGGTTTGTACACTTTCATTCAAGGAGAAATTTGATTGTCATGTATACATTCCATAGAGTGTATATCAATTTGTTCTCAAGGCATCAATGAAGTTGTCCTATAGACAACAAAGTTCCTAAGGCAAGGGTGGAAAGAGCAAACAAGGTGGTGGAAGGTAGACCTATTAACGAAAGGAAGCCATCAAGTCTAGCAATATTGCACAAATCTTGAAGAGCGAGCAAACTTCCAACAAAATTAGAGGAAAGGGAAAGAGTGGTCAAGACAAAGGCTTTAGTGGGACTTGTTTCAAGCACAAACATGTGTGTCTTTGAGCATTTGATTGTTCGGAAGCCACACTTGAGCAAGATCATGCAAAGAAGAGTGTGCATGTTGCACAAGGAGACGAAGAAGAAAGTAAAGCAAAAAGAACATCTTTTAACAAGGGGAGAATTTGATGGTGCACATGTTTTTTCTGAAAACTATGAAATAGAAGGATTCATTGTTAAGGATGACCACCTTTTGCACTAAGGCACAAGGTAAATGTTGCAAGTTAAAATTTGATGGTGGCAGTATTCATAACTTATGTCCATAAAGATGGTTCAAAAGTGTGTGTGCTTTGTGAAACCAATGAACCATTAACCTTAACTCAATGTTTTCTTGGCCTTCCTATTTTTTTCCCTAAGATGCCTTCTTTATCATCAACTTTAGTATAGTGCATTGTTCAATGCAAGATCATGACATGTGGCTGACTCTCAAGTGGTCACCCAACATGTTCTTGGCTGAGTGTACCCTAGGGGGGTCCTAGGTATCTGGTTTTGCAACGTGTTTTCAATATTGGATTGCAAGATGGTAACAAGTGTCACCATCTCAAAGCCTTCAAAATTTATAGAAGTCTATTCAAGTATCAAACTCAAATTAAACAAAGTTTAATGATTTACTCACATTCACTCCCTTTATCCCAAGGGAACCTATAAGTTTATTCTTGTGAGGGTGTGAGAAGCGCAACCCTAACAATTAACCCAAGTTACAATACAAACCTATGATAAACCATGGTTAGGGCAAGAGTAGAAACTTTAGAACCAAATTGAGAGTGTTGAGAATTTATCCAAATTTTAAACCTTCCTTGTGTCTACCTCTATATCAGATGCATATCCAAGTTTTACACCTTGAGGAGTAGCAAGAAGCTCAACGCCAGGATAAACCATAGTTCTAAGTTGGGGTTAAATTTTAACCAAGGGTTCGACAACCTAACTCTTAAGTAAACCAAATAATTCCCTTAACCTATTTGAATGTTTGGCTCACATCCAAATTTAGCTTGCAGCCTTTTCCTTTACTGGTCAAACCTATGACCATTGCCCTTGTCTTTCAACAGCTCGATTGTTTGGTCTATAACTTGGGGCTTACTTAAGAATTATTTTATTTTATTTTATTTACTTAAGAGTTATTTTATAGTTTTCATTTTTCTTAGATGTTGGTTGTGATTTGATTTTTATGTACATGATCACAATAGGTAACTTTGTTGCCACTAGAGAATGCCTTTCAACTTTCATAAAATAACTCCTAAGAAAATTTAAAAAGCTCTTCAAATAAAAATAAAAAGTAAATAATGTACATCTATACTAGTTATAATTTAAAGGTGTTTTTTATTAATATTTTAGACATTTAATGTTTGAAACAATCCACTCAACATTAATTGTTTAAAGTATAAGCTATAGTTTAACAATCATTTGTATTAATGTTGTAGACATTTCACGTTTGACTATTCCTTCTCCTAGGTGCTCCCACTTTGGCATCATTCGTACTATATATTGAAAGCTATATTTCACAATCCTCATTTATTATTATAATCATAGTTGGAAGACTCGCCAAGCTTTCGGCAAGTCTTGAAAAACTCGCAAGTTTTTTTTCCCTGCAAGTCTTTATGAATTTAACTCGCCAAGTCTTTCTGACGAGTCTTTTCCAAAAACTCGCAAGTTTTTGGCGAGTTTTCGCCAAAAACTCGCAAGTCTTTACAAAAGACTCTCCAGATACATAAAAAATGCAAAAAATGCAAAAAAAAATTTGAAAAAGTTGCCGAGTCTTTTGCCAAGTTTTCGCTGAGTTTTTTTTTACTCTTCAATTTTTGGCTTGGCGAATTTTTTTCCGAGGCAAGTCTTCCAACTATGATTATAATACTCATGATCGATCAAGGAGTGTGATCAACAACATTAATACATCTTCTAAAATTATTCTCCAAATCTTTTACTCAATTTCATAGACCATGAAAACCTTATATTCATAAGAGAAAGTTCAAAATATTGCAGCTATCTGAACTATTATTTCCATAGAGAATTAGATCAGCAACTTTAAAAAGAAATTTTGATCGAACTTGGAAAAAGATTTTGAAATTTTTTGGAAAAGTGGAGAAAAGGGTGCCAAACTAAAGCTATCCCAAAAAATATCATAACTAATACCATGGCTTATAAAGGTAAATGACTATTGAATATCTACACAAACATGAGAAATAAAATGTTTATAAACCAACATACTCACTAATAAATTGCCAAAAAATTTATCCAGTGGAAATTAATTCACGCTTATGAGTCATTTGGAGGGCGATGTAGTAATCATTAGACTTTTGCTTGACTATTAAGAGGATCTCACCAAGTCAATGACCACGCTAACATTTTTCTTATACAACAATCTAACCAAGCTTAGCCAAACAAGTAACTATGATGTGAGCATTAGATCCCAAATGCATACACATTTATATGTTCTATAAAACATGCCCATCGAAGAGTCAACATCACAAAAGGTAAAGAAGAGAGATGTCAAAGAACCCACTACTCGTTTGAAAATACAAATCAAATTTTGATGGACCCTCTAGAGAACTCTAGTCAAGGCCAATATAGCCATATTATACTAGATGATAAAGGGACCTTTGTAGGAGCTTCTTCAATTTCTATTTATAGGGGAACAAAAAATAAAAGTCCATACTACTGCATTGTTGTTTAGCATAAAATTAGTGCTAACAATGAACGTTAGATACCTGGAAGTGAAGGAAGATTCTCACATAATTATCAATGCAATGAGGAGAAGGTCAACTCCTAGTTGGAACTTGGTAAGTATTCTAGATGAAGGTAGGGACTTCTTGTTGACCTATAATTTGGTAAGCTTTGGGTATTGCTAAAGGGTAGCTAATAAGCTAGAGGGCCTTCTAGCCAATGCCAGAATAAAGCAAGAGCCTCTAACTTGCATCTAACACAAACATTGTGAATGGCAGGGTTTTCAAGATAGTGTGGAACAATCTAACCTTACTAGATCCTAATTCAAGCTTATTTATGAAAGGTAAATAGAAAAATGATCAAGATATGTAGAATTGATTTGATATAACAAATCAATTCCAAATTGATAATCAATAATCATAAGATACGAAAGATTACATTTTTTCTCAAACTTGTCTAAATCATAATTGCATTTATAAGGATTCGGCCCACTCAACTCTTGATTTGCACTTCACACATCTTTATTTTGTGCTTGTTGTGCGAGGAGATAGTAAGAAAGATGAGGAAGAAGCATGAAAATCACTTCACTAGAGAATTTCATAACATAGTATACAAACTTGCCAGGTTCTTGACCAATCATAGAGTACTCATGAGTATTTTTGGCAATTGAGTAATTGCAAGGAAAACTCACAAGTCTCTATTGGCCAATTTTTTGGCAAATTGGAGCATCAAAACCTGGCAAGTACTCACTGAAACTCAGTGAGTCCATGCAAGAAACTCACTGATGCATAACAGATGCAGGAACATGGTTTGCACAAAGGAAAAATGCTTAAAAAATGTGTATTTCTTGCCTATTTAACCCTAGACGCCCATAGCTAAAGCTCACACTGCCATTGTGCATCCTTGAGAGCAATTAGAAAGGATTTCATGGTGGATTTGAAGGGAAGATTTGAGAAATTTCAATTTCCATATTAGTTTTTTTTCAAGCATGGAAGTTAATTCTAACATGTTAATAATAGTTTTGTAAACATTATTAACAATTTTACTTGCAATGAATTTGATTTTTTTTAATTTTACTGCTGATTTATACTAGTTTCTGAATGAAACCATTGTTCTTTCCCTAAACAAAGGGTTTTACACTTTCGAGTCAAAAAAAAATGGTTTTTTGGATAAATTAATTAATTGCATGCTGCATTGCTATTAAATTACCATATTAGATTTGTAATGCATCTTATATATGAATTTTATTTTTATTTTTTTAATTCAAATCACTGATTTTTTTTAAGTTGGTTTTTTTTTTTGTATTTAAAGATGTTGTAGGTTAGATACAATGACATCAACCTCAAAGTCAGTTAGAGGAAGTTGTCCCATTGGAAGCAAAGGCCCCACTTGAAAATATGACTTAATGGGACCAATATTGGTGAGTGTGATCTGCATCTTATGCTCAAAAACTCCTAATGAAGCCATTAATCACCTCAAACACCATATTGCAAGCATTGCTAATCGTGACACTAAGCCATGTCCAAATGCTACTAAATCAACGGAAAAGTGAGAGATGCAAGCACTTCTTGCCTTGTTGGATGAGAAGAAAACAAAGAGGGCAAGGAGACAAGCAGCCATTAATCTTGACATGCAACCAGAAATAGACAAAGATATGGCAGGCATTATGGACTCTAGTCATGGTCCACACATATAAAACACATCCACCTCATCCATTTTGAGAAAAGTGCACACACAAGACTTTTTTGTACCTAGAAACATACCTGAAGCACAACCTTTGTTGCAAAGTACAAGGTGGAACAAGGAGGCACATAAGGAAGTAAATAAGGTGTGTGTGAGTTTATGGTTTTACAAAAACCTTCTGTTCAATGTGGTGAAAAGCCCACTCGAGAAGAATTTGGTGACAGCATTGATAATTGCTGGGAAAGGGGGTACAACACACCCCCTCCAAAAGACTTAAGTGAAAATTTGCTCTAGAATGTTGTTGAAGATGTAAAGTGAATTATGGAAGAACAAAAGAGGTAGTGACGAAAGTTCGGATGCACTTTTCTTTCAAATGGGTGGATGGATGGAAAGAACCGTACCTTTATCAACTTTTTGGCAACTTCAAAGGGTGAGATGGTTTTCTTTAAGATAATTGATACCTTTAACAAAGTAAAAAATGTAGAAACATTGAGCCTAATGTTGGAGCAAGTTGTTTTAGAGGTAAGCAAAGAGAATGTGATGCAAATTATCACTCCCAATGCAACAACATAAGTAGTGGCTAGAAAATTGCTTCAGGTGAAGCATTTGTCACCCTTTTGGATCCCTTGTGTGGCACATTGCCTTGACCTTTTGTTTGGAGGGCATGGACAAAATTGATTGGTGAGACCAGTTTTAGAAGATGCAATAAACATCACAAAATATATTTATAATCACCCTTCAATTCTTAGCTTGATAAGAGATCACACCAAGGGGAAAGAGCTTGTGTGACTGAGTGTCACAAGGTTTGCAATTAACTTCCTAACATTGCAAAGCATTATTGATTTGTTAACATCGCTGAAGCAAATGTTTATGAGTCAAGCCTAGCTAAACTCACCATATTCAAAGAAAGTTGATAGAGAGAGAACTACAAAGATGGCTTTTGATAATGTTTTGTGGACATAGAAAGATCATCAAGGTTACCTCAAACTTCAATTTAAATTTCAAATTGAATATTTTATTTTTTAACTTTAAAAGTATTTACTTTCATTGTAAATTTATAATTAAGTTGTTTGTATTTGTAGGTGTCAAAGCCCTTGGTGAAAGTTTTGCACATGGTGGATGGAGATCAAAACCCAATGGGGTACATTTATGAGGTCATATATAAAGCCAAAGAGGCCATCCAAAACTATTACAAGGGGGATAGAGACAAATTTGATTCCATTTGGGAGATCATTAATCGAAGATGGAAAATCAACTCCACCAACCCATTCATGCAACGGGGTACTACCTCAACTACAAGTTCTTTTTCAATAGCTTCACAAATCCTAATTATGATGTTATGGAGGGCCCCTCAACATGCATTAAAAGAATGACAACCAAGGTTGACATGAGGGACCTCATTATTTCAAAGTTGAAGAATTACAGGCAAGTTATGGAGCTCTTTTCTTCAACACTAGCTATTCAAGGTAGATCCATTTAGACACCAAGTAAAAAAACATGTAGTCTTTACCTATATCTTTCAAATTACAAATTACAATTATTAATAAAATATTACTTAAGAGACATAAGATTTCCACAGTCCATATTCAATGAGTGTTTTTTTTCTGGATGCAAAAAAATACACAGTAAAATCCAGAAAAAAACACTCTCATAAAATATTATTTGCTTACAAACTTTTGAATATCTTATTTGCAAGTTCTTGGTGCGAAGATTGGGGTGAAAATACCCCAAATATTCAAAAGTTAGCCCTCCAAATTTTGTTTCAACCTTGCAACACTTCTAGCTATGAGCGCAACTAGAGTTTGTTTGATGTCATTCACACAAAAAAGTACAATAAGTTGACTCAATGATACCTCACTGACCTAGTTTTGTGCAATACAACCTTCAACTTTGCACAAAAAAGGTGGATGACAAATCAAAGGAGATTATTGATCAGTATGAGATTGATCCCTATAGTGATTGGACCGTGTAGAATGAGGATTGCTCCTTGTTTATAGAGGACAAGATTGTTGATTTTGAGAGGCAGGCTATGGAAGATGTGGCTGCTATAGAAGCAAAATAGATTGGATTGATGACATCAATGTGGCAGAGAAGAGTCATTTCCATCTAGTAGTAGGGTGAAGCCATAGGGGCAACCTTCTAGGCTGAGAGAGAAGTCATAGCTGAGTGCAAGGACTAGACCCTCTCCATAATTTTTCACTAGAATGGAAAAGAGGAAATTGTAAAATCTTGTAATTTATTACTTGCCTAGATAAATTTATGATTATGATTTTCAAAGATTATCATCATAAATTGAAAATTCATAATAGTCATCAACTAGCTATCATATCTGCATGATGATACGATTCTGTACTCTATTGTATTCAAATCTACTAGAAAACAGTTCCCTAACAATTTATAGACTCAATTGATACATTTTATAACTGAATCTTACATAAAATGTGTTTTTTAAAAAATTAAGTAATTTTTTAAGTTGCCAAGCTTTTGCCACATTGGGAATTTTTTATCTGTCGAGTCCGACCATGTAAACTATGTTAGTGTGAAAAAAGTTATTATCATTCCAGTTAACTTTTAGCCAATCTAGGAGAGCCATATTCACACTACACTTAAGCTCACTTGGGAGACTTCTCACTTTTTGTTTCACCTCATGAGGATTCACCAAGTATCCCTACATTTGTCTATAGAGTCCTACACATGTTTCATTCTTGGAGAGGTAGTCTAAGTTTCCCTCCTACCTTCTCACCTCTCCATCCTTGCCTTTATAAGCAAGGCTCTCTTGTACATTTTGTATCCCATGCTTATGATATTTTCTCATCTTGTATTTTCTTGTTTGTGGATTGTTTTCAGTTTGCAAGCAGATCTTGGCTGCTCCAACAAACTATGGTTCAGAGCTACACTTTAAGCATATTTTTTTATACCTCTTCTCCTAAAATGCTGTCAATCATCAGAAAAGTACTGGGTCCTATCTATTTAGTTGATAATGGTGAGATGAGGAAAAGTTTGATGATTGTGGAGGATTTCATCTTCAAACTGGCACAAATGACAGGATCAAATAATTTTCAAATGGGTAGTGGGTCAGCTGTTGAATTGTGATACAATTCTGACTAGATCTGGAACAATTGCCACTGCTAAAGAGACGCGGGGAATGACAAAGGAGGGGAAGATAAACAAGGATGACAGAGTGGCCGAAGTAAAAGGAAATCTCCACAAGGAAGACTTGATGCAATGAGAAGGCATTACAATGAAACGGTTTAACTACAATGACAGGAGGAGAAGATTACCAAGGATGACTATGTGGCCAAGGTAAAAGTGGAATTGAAATCTCTGCAATAGAGATTTGATGCTGTGAGAAGGCACTACAACAAATTTGAGAAGTTTATTCATGATTTGCAGGTCAAACAGGATGGCAAAATTCTGAAAGTCTCAAGCTCACCACAATCTCCGGTGCTGCACCAAAAACCCTGCTTTGGAACCTATGATAAAGAAAATTAAAAAAATGGGAGAATAACAATCACCAAAAATAAGACATCCTAGGAAGCCCACAGGAGAGCTCCAAAATGACCTTTCAGCAATCTACAAGAGCACAATCTTAACAGGAGTTGAAGAGTTGGTATGAGATGAAGGAAGACAAGATTGAATAAATTTCAAATCTGTTTGAAACTCGAAAGATGAAGATGGGAAGGAGAAGAAATCAGCAAGGCTGGCAGCTCCAACTTGCAGTTGGACAACAGATAGCCCTTGCTCATGCCCAGACAATTGCAGGTTCCATGGAGGCAGTTCCAGGAGATGATGGGGCTGGGGATTGGACCTAGCCCAACGGTAATCCACTCACAGGCTAGTAGGTCCCTTAGCCTGTAGCTTTTGTTTTTGTCTTTTTATGCTTAACAAGCAAAGATCTAGATTTCAAATCATATAGGTTCCTTGTTCTCGGAATAGGATGCTTTGTCAGTAGTTACTTAACATAGCTTGTTAAAGTTTAGCATGGGCAATTATGCTGCAAAACTATTATTCCAAGTAGTGCAAAAACTTGTTATATTATTCCAGTTGGCATAGTTGACCTGTGCAATATGGCCCTGTAAGAGCTCCCTTTATCAAGCAAAAAAGATACAGTTAAAAAACAAAAAACTTGTCAACAAAATGTATTACACAGAGGTTAAACTCTAAAACTAATTGCAAGATTCTGGGAACAACTTATCCTTCCAGATCCTTTGACGGATTCGATACTAACAAGGACGATACCCTTTGATTCTTTTGTAAATGCCATTAAGTTTTTTAAAATTAGCAGCAAACGGTCACCAGAATCAACATTAAAGTTAGAAAAAAGTTGTAAATAGTTAGAAAAGTGTCCCCAAATCCAGAAAACAAAAGTAGACTTATAGTTTTTAAAAAATACCATTTTTAGCCTTGCTGTAACAAACCCAGTAGCTGCAACATCATCCTCAATGCCTTCACCATTTAGTGGCGACCTGCCATTTTCATGCACCTGATTTAATGACTCCAAATGCCGTCGTTTTCTTTTAATAATAATTTCATTTGTAGTGTCATCATCATCTATTTGCAAGGGTGAAGTAGCATTTAAATTTTTTTGGCTATTCAAATGGTTCGAAACTGTTGTTCGCTTCTGGAAGAGCTCCTGAGAAGAGTTGCTTTGAGGAGAAGCTGTGTCTCCCTTTAACAAAGTCTCAGCTGACTTAGAACCCTCAATCCCATACAAAGATGTTATCTTAGCCTGGGTCAACTGTTTGGGGACAGCAGAGGAATTTCTAGCCGGCTGGCTATTCACACCTTTTGGTTGGTGCAAGAGATTCCTCCTCGGCGGGTTTGGACAATGTGAAGTAACCAAGTTGGGATTCTTTGGAGAGATAACCTGCAGATATAGATAAAATGACATGTAAACACATACACAAATATGAAAATAAAACTTTCCTACATTATAGTTTTTGCAGCAATAACATGATAGGCAATAGAAATGACAGATAAAATGATAAGACGCATCCAATTAGTTTGCTTTTTGATCTTATAACATTCTATTGTGTCAAATCACACTTCAATTTTCCTGAGGTACAACACTCCTAAAGCAACTCTTTTATACCAGTTTATCCTTGCTCAGTGTAGATTCCTTGTCAATCAGAGGTCTAAAGAATCTTGATTGCTTGATCATTTCCACATCAATGCTCCCTTTATAAGAGAAAATGAAATCTTTCTTGCACCTTGCCTGTTCAAAAGCACGACTGGGTTTTTATGAATAAAGAGTCAGTAGGTGATATGGTATTCAAAAAAACAGTTAAAAAGGGAAAAAAATTAGAAGCATCTTAAAAGCTTAAAAAAAATCTACTTTTTGCAAATACACACATAATTTAATTTCCTTAATCTCAAACTAAATGAAATTATGTTCTTTTGTGTAGAATTTTTATATATTTTTTGGCTGGAAAAAGCTGAATGTAGTTTTACTGCCTAATAAAATTCCAGATAAGAATATGTAATGTCCCCTTCTAGCTAGACATCCGTAATCAATGGATTAGCCTATCATGTCGACCCTCGTAGGCTAATGGTTTTGGATAGAGGGTCCCTTATGACGGTCACTTGGTCGTCAAAATGCAGTGTTGACCTCTAGAGTTCAGTGGCAGGGTGAATTAAGGCGTTTGGCATGATGCATGTGATTAAATTATGTTATTATCTTTTATTTCACCCTTTTTGGCCTAGGGACCATGTGTCTTTTAAATTGGGGGTCACTTTATTTTTATTTGGCACTATTCATTTATAAAGTGAAAAAGTTATAACTTAAAGTGAATAGTGTTCACTTTAATGAATAGTGTTTTCAATGAAAAAAAGATATATTCACTTGTGGAAAAGTTCGACCCATCTTGGAGACTTATTTTTCTTCCATTTGGCATGTTGAGCTTGGCTTGGAGGAAGAGGGAGACAAGGGTTTCCTGATTTCTGCACTTTGTGTGAGCCTGGAAGGGCTTGGTTTTTCGTGGTGGAGCTGCTTGAGGGTGTGAAACACCACCTTAAAGTTGCTGTTCAAATTTGGCTACATTTTGGAGATAGAAGGAGCTGATTGCATGTGGGTTTTGAGCAGATTCTCAGAGTTTGTTAGCAGCTTCAAACTTCATTCTAAATGCAAAGAAGGCTGCAACAGATTTTGGTGTTTTTGGATTGAATATCTTCATCTACAGCCAGCCGTCCCTTCATCATGAGGGTTTGAGCAAGAAGACTTAAAACGCCCCTCTTAGTGGGTTGCATTTTTATCAAAAAGGGGCGCCCTTACTAGTAGAGTTTTTTCCCATCAGATTTTGTTAATGTTATGGCAGCTTCGGGTTCATCCTTCCAGCCACGAATGAAAACATAAATCAATATAGCCTATCGGCTATTTATTTATATGTGTTATTTAATGAGAATGGGCGCTTCTCTTGGAAACAATATAATTTCTCTTGGGCTGACTTTCCTTATAATTTGCATTTATTATTTGTAATTATATTCCTTATATTATGGCCGACCTTGTACATGAAGAGGTGCGACCTCTCTCACATTTGTATTTATACAAGGTCACTTTCATCTATTCAATCATTCATTCAAGTTCGATTCATTCTATCATTGTCAAGTGCGAATTTCTTCAAGTACAGATTGCGAATTTATTCAAGGGCAGAGCGAACTTCTTCAAGTACAGATTGCGAGTTTACTCAAAAGCAGAGTTAGATACTTGCAGATTATTATCTGCCATTGCATCTTGTGTTAGGTGCTGAAGATTGGCCTTATAATTGGCCTCATTGTAAAGAGAATTGTTGCCACTGTTTATATATAAGAGAGATCTTTGTTGCTGGGTTTTTCTCCCTCAAGAGGAGGGTTTTCCCAGGGTATCTGTTGTGTTATTGTGTCTGATTTTAATTAATTTTCTGTGCATTAAATCTGATCATAAAATTTACATGGTATCAGAGCGGGTTTGAGAGGATCGTGATCAGATTATTGCTAATCAGCATACCCTATTTATTCACTTATCTACATCAGTCAAGATGGTGAACGGTTTGAAGGTTGAGGATAGACTCGAGGGTGCATCCAACTTCACCTCATGGAGATTTAGGATCATGCTTACCTTGCGCGAAAATGACTTGGGTGAGTTCATGGAGTCTAGCGCTTCTGAACCTGAGGAGGAAGAAGAAAAGTTGCAGTGGTTGAAGAAAGACATTAAAGCAATGAAGATATTGGATTGATTCCGTCAAGGATCATATTGTTCCTATCATCTCTAAGTTGAAGACAACGAGAGATATGCTCAAGACCTTGGAAGAGATGTACGAAATCAACAATACCAGCCGAGCGCTTACACTGAAGCAACAACTTCATCATGTTAAGATGGAAAAAGGAGAATTTGTCATCACCTACTTCATGAAGATTTCCAAATTGAGAGATCAGCTCTCTACCATTGGTCATATTGTTGATGACAAGGATTTGACCATGTTGGCTCTTAATGGTCTTCCTTCATCTTGGGAGTCTTATATTCAAGGAATCAGCGCGAGATCGAAACTTCCCAAGTTTGATCGTTTGAGGGCGGACTGTATTGAAGAAGAGTCTAGGTTGGCTGCGAGAGGTATTGGTCGAAGCTCTACAAATGAAGACATTCATGTTCTTTCCGCTCAATCATCAGAGAAGAAAGGAAAAAGAGGAAAGAAAGGATACTTCAAGAGGAATAAAGATAAAGGGTCAGATGGTGCCCCCGCATTCAAGAAGAAGTGGGACCTCTCCTAAGTCCAATGCTTTCGTTGTGACAAGTTTGGTCACTATGCAAAGGATTGCCCAACTAGGCCTAATCAGCATGCTTCATTTGCGGATATGAATAAGTTCTCTCCTCAGAAGGATTCTAAGGAATTTCTATTCTAAGTCATGGGCCTGTGTTCAAGCCGTGAAAGTTGTGTGTTGATCTGTGCTCAAAAGCAGTGTATCTTGCATCCATCAGAATATTTAAATATTCTTTGTTTGTTAAGTTATATCTTTTATTCTTGGATCTTGTAATTAGTAAAGAGAGATAGTGGTTTCTCTTGAATTGTGTTCACTAGCGTAAGATCCTTTGAAGATTTCATTTATTGCTAGTCTTTTCATATTGGTTGTGAAGATTTCTGAGTGTGACTCTGAAATAAAAAGAGAATTGAAAGTTCGATGGTGATTGGTCACATCGATATCATTCTCTAAACACATGATCTATGATAGAGCCTTGAACTCTTGGAAAGAGTTGGTTCTACATGCTAACTGCATAATGCATTCAAGAAATTTGTAGTCGTGCAGATTGTTTTTTGTTGTGCTAAGTTTGGCACTCTCGAGAGGAGTAAAAGATGGAAGAAAGAGTTATATCAAAATATATAAAGATATGTTTCTTTAGCCCTTCATTCTGATCTTTTGATATTATTCTTAAAATCTTATGTGTTCATGCTATAACCTGAGATAGTAAACCTTGTATGATTCTAGTCTTGATATTTCTTTAGATAGTTATAAACTGTTAGTAATCTCTCTCTAAAATGCTTTGTGAATAGCTAGAGGCAGGAAGGTCATGAGAGATTGCTTAGCGATGAAAAGCTTGAGGCATCTTATGAGGAAGTCATGCCAACCAAAGAAATGATCAAGCGTGAAGTCACAACTTGCAGCCATGGAATTGAGCTGGTGGTTAGAGGGAGTTCACTTCCAAAAGTCTTCTTTGCAATCTCTGAAGCAGGGATCAAGAGGGAGTTTTGTAACTCACTGAGAAGAAGTGAAGATTACTGTATTGCAAGGCTAGGTGCTAAATCCTTAGAGGATCCCTTCAGCTGCTGAGATCAGAATTGCTCAAAGACTGTCATTTGGATTTGATATTGGTAACTCCGCAAACCTATTCAGAATAGAGTGATCTGCTATGAGGTCGAGGAGGTCTACCTTTGAACTCTCTATAGTACCAGAGGTGTGCACTGGAAAACATTTATCTAAGGCAAGCATTGCAGGCAATCTTGGACGATGAGGTTAGAAGGTTGATGCAAGTACTTAAAGATTCAAAGGGAGCCTACTGAACCTAAAGAAGATGGTTGTGTTGCTGACCGAAGAGCACCTCTGGATATTGTTTCAGTTGAGGTCTGGATGATTTCCTGGTGCAGCAGGAAGCATCATCTGTAGCATTGAGTACAGCAGAGGCCGAGTACATTGCAGCTTGTATGGCAACTCGAGAAGCAATATGGCTTCGTAAGCTCCTTGCAGAATTGTTTGGAAAATCAATGGAGCCTACTATCATTCATTGTGATAATCAGAGTTGTGTGAAGCTTTCTGTCAATCCTGTGTTTCATGACAGAACCAAGCACGTTGAGATCAAGTACCACTATATTAGAGATATGGTACTGCGGAAGGCTGTACAGTTGAGGTACATCAGCACTGATGAGCAGACGGCAGATATTCTCACCAAGCCTTTCGCCAGGATAAAGTTTGTGTATTTCCGAGATAAGCTTGGTATGGTGGAGAATCCAGCCTTGACTGAGTAAGAGTCTCAATATCAGTGAGCCTTGCTTAATGAGTTCTTCTCTGAGAGAGAAGTTCAAGGTGAAATCCTTGTTTAATGCATTTTCCCTGAGACGAGGAATTTGAGGTGCCCTTGTTAATGCATTTTCCTCTCGAGAGGAATTTGAGGTGCAAGCCCTTGTTAATGCATTTTCCTCTCGAGGAATTTGAGGTGAAAGCCCTTGTTTCCACCCTCTGAGCCTGAGTCATGGTGGATGTCATGTGTGTGACTCCATGACATATGTTGTACTTGTGTTTCACCCTCAGAGAGAGTCATGGTGAAAGTCACGTTGAGGTGACAACATCACGCAAGTGATGAACACTTGTACTTACCATAGTATGGTTGTAGCCATTATGGTTGATATCGTGTTGAGGCGATATCTAATATCACGTTGAGGTGATATTCTTCTTGTTCACTTATGGTTGTAGCCATAATGGTATACATCACGATGAGGTGATTTGTCTTGAGCAGCTGGAAGTTATCTCCCTGGCTGAGAGGGAGTGTTAATGTTATGGCAGCTTCAGGTTCATCCTTCTAGCCACGAATGAAAACATAAATCAATATAGCCTATCGGCTATTTATTTATATGTGTCATTTAATGAGAATGGGCGCTTCTCTTGACAACAATATAATTTCTCTTGGGCCGACTTTCCTTATAATTTGCATTTATTATTTGTAATTATATTCCTTGTATTATGGCCGACCTTGTACATGAAGAGGTGCGACCTCTCTCACATTTGTATTTATACAAGGTCACTTTCATCTATTCAATCATTCATTCAAGTTCGATTCATTCTATCATTGTCAAGTGCGAATTTCTTCAAGTACAAATTGCGAATTTATTCAAGGGCAGAGCGAACTTCTTCAAGTACAAATTGCGAGTTTACTCAAAGGCAGAGTTAGATACTTGCAGATTATTATCTGCCATTGCATCTTGTGTTAGGTGCTGAAAATTGGCCTTATAATTGGCCTCATTGTAAAGAGAATTGTTGCCACTGTTTATATGTAAGAGAGATCTTTGTTGCTGGGTTTTTCTCCCTCAAGAGGAGGGTTTTCCCAGGGTATCTGCTGTGTTATTGTGTCTGATTTTAATTAATTTTCTGTGCATTAAATCTGATCATAAAATTTACAGATTTTAGCGGGAGAAATCATCTTTGCAGCAAGTGTGTGCAGATTTATGAGGGTTTCTACTGTAGCAAGTACTATTCATTCAGCTGTGTATATCTAGTATATGTTTGGTATGTAATATATAAACTATTACCACCATAGACAGATCTGATTTAAGCTTGTTTAGTCTTGAATTGAAAGCATCTTTGGTTCCTAGTTATGAATTGAAAATCAGAAATATATTTCAGTTGTTTGTGCCTTGAAATATATATATATATATGCATGCAATTGTGGTTCTTTTTCGGCATCATTGCAAAAAACTCAAAAACAAAAGAAAAACAAACATAAAACCAAAAAATCGGACCTTCAGAACTCAGTGAAACCAAACCAGCAGAGCGGTGGAACACTACAGTGGTATCAAAGCGGTTTCCTGCCATCCTTTGTGGGTTCTAGGAAAGAAAGAAAAACCAAATTCAGGGATTCAAAAAAATTTCCAAATACTTAGGGGTTGAAATCAACTCTGTTGATGCAACAAAGTGACAGATACAAGAGGTATATTGTAAGGGAAGATAGAAAGCAAAAACAGTGGCCACAACCTTATCCTGAACAGGATACCTTATCAGTTGCAATTGCAGCAAGACAGCGTGGTACTGAGGTTGGTTCAGCCAGCACCATGGGTGATAGGAGTGGTGGTAGTCTACCTAGAAATGGGGAAAACAGTGAAGAAAGAGAAGCGTGAGAGCTTATGAGAAACATGACAACAGGGCAACAACAGGGTGCAGATGCTTTGCGGGCACTTACAACAATGTTACATCAGATGAACCCTCTTGGAAGACAGAATCGTAAACCGGAGGACAATAGGAGTGTGGTTGGAACTCCCAAGGCACAGAGAGCACCCACCCGTACCATAGATAGACCTACATGTCCTACCTTTTTGAGGGATGAACCAAAAGAGGGTAATGCTAAAGAAGAGGGGGAGGAAATATTTGCAAATAATCTCATGGCAGCGAATGACAAATGGGAGTTGTTAACACCACAAGTTAGAGAATGCATGAGCTTTGATAGATTCGTAAGTCAGAGGAGAGAGCACTACAAATCAAGGCAAGATAGGAGGCCTCGGAATCAAAACAAAGACCTGAAACACGCCATTGGCAAACTCACATTGCCTACATTCAATGGTAGTGGTAAGACCATAGCACAGGCTTGGGTTTACAAACTGGATACGTTCTTGACACTTCGACCTATGGCAGAGGAGGATGCAATTAAGTATGCCACCTTACACTTGGAGGGAGTAGCTCATGATTGGTGGTATCATGGGATGGTCACGTTGCAACATAACCTCATCACCTCTTACCAGGAGTTCGTTGTAGGTTGATTGAACGCTTTGATAAGAAAGATCCGGAAACATATTTCAGAGACCTAGCTCAACTCAAGCAAGTTGGGAGTTTGGAGGGATGTATAGGTGATTTTCAAAGGTTGTCAGTTATGGTTCCCAACATATCCGAAAGAAGATTAGTTGTGCTATTTATTGAAGGTCTTTTGGAACCATTGAGAGGTTGGATCAAAGCTTTTGATCCCCCGACCCTACAGGAGGCTATGAAAAAAGCTAGAAGCATGGAACTTGCAGCCCCACAAAGTAAGTTCTCGTCTAAGGCATCACCTTCATACAAGGACAGCAAGTCTTTCTCTAAGAAGAAGGAAAAATCAGATTCAAAAGGGAAATCAGCAGCACCTTTAGACCAAGAAACCATCAATGATTTGCGAAAGAAGAAGTTGTGTTTCTATTGCAAAGGGCCCTATGATGCAAACCATGACTGTCCTTTGAGACCTAAGGGCAAGGCTAACCGAATAATGTGGGCATTCTATGAGGATTCCAAATTTGAAAAATCAGACCAGCAAACTGAACATGAGGAATCTGAGGCAGAAAAGTCTGAAAATGAGGTTGAAAATGAGGCTGAAAAGGAGGAGGAAGTAAAGCTTCAAGAAGCATGTAATGTCCCCTTCTCGAGCATGATCTTTCCAGTGACCGTTGGCCTATTCCGAAGACCCGTAAGCTACTCGGAAGGTAAAATTAGGGTTTCTTGTTTTGAAGGATGCTCTTGCTCGAGGTTGGTTGATTCAATGGCGGATTCTTTCTGGGTTTTCAGAGAGCTTCGTAGTGATAGGTTCTTCTTGGCATTCTGAGCATCTTCAGGAATTTACTATTTTTAGTAAATTCTATTTCTGGCAGTGTTCCTGTTGGTTTCGGCATGGTTGACTTTCTACTTCAGACTGATCAGTTGGCTTGCTCATTTATGGCTTCGGGGCACAATTGGATAGATAAGTCGAATTATTTAATTAAAGTCATGTTTTAATGTTATATTTTAACATTGACCCCCTTGGCCTAGCTCGTCACTTTAAGTTGTTTTAAAAGATGTCTTTATGGGTGGGCGCCTCATTGAAAGAAATTAATTATATTTCTTATAAAGTAAAGATTAACCCAAACTCAAATTGGACGCCAATTTCAAGAAGGAAATAAAGTATTATTAAAAGTCAAAGTTTGCTTGGAAAAGTGGGACGCCTTCTATTGGAGGATTAGGGTTTGATTCGAAAAGGAAGTTTAGGGTTTCGAGAAAGATCATCTGAAAATTATAAAAGGAGGCCATTGGTTATCATTGAGATTATCTTTTGTCTACAGGAATGTTATGCTGCCAGATTGGCTTTGGGATTGCTTCGAGGAATGAAGGCCTCCTAGCTTGGCTCTTCTTCTTGCTTGAAAGACAGCAACTAGTTGAGAGGTTTGAGTGTTATTGATTTGTCTTTTCAGTTATAGTTGGTTTCCTATCCTTCGTAGTTGAGTTTTATCATTTCCTGTCAATTCCAGAGTTGCTGGTCATGACTGCTGAATGTATATTTCTGCTCACAAGTCTCAAATCTTAAACATTCTCATTCTGGGTATTGTCTCATTGTGTTTCCCTGTTGGAGGCGCCCCTTCATGAATATTTGCAGATTTTAATACGAAGTTTATGATTTTATAATGCAAATTCGTCATTCCTTGAAGGCTGGAGTTTCAGTGCATTCCATTTTTAGATGCCATTTCTTATTACTAAGTTAGGCGCCATCATTTTGAGGGTCTATTGCATCAGATTTGAGACAATTTGAGTGAGAGTTGAGGGAGTTTTGAGCTATTCATTGAATTTCTGTGTTGCTGGTTATTTATTTTAAGTGCAGGTCTGTCATAACTAGATTTAAGAAATCTGCATTTTCTTCCTTGGATCGGAGTTAAGAAATCATTAAAGGCTTTGTAAAAGGTTCCTTCTTGTTGCAACAATTTTGAAGAGCTCTAATATTGATCTTGCAGGGATTCATAATTATTGTAAGCTGGCAGTAGTACTGACAGCAGTTCTTTAATCCTGCTTTTTCATGATTTGTAACACTCATGCTTTACATTCTGTAATTGCTTTGTAATATCTTACATCTCCGCCCTATGGTAGCTCCTTTCCCCCTCCGGGTTAGAAAGCACATTCTGGGTGTCGAGTTACTTCAGCATTCTAGCTTATTTCCCTTCAAAGCATTGTAATTCTTAGCACTCCGCCATATGGTCGCCTCAACTCCATACTAGATTGGGTAGCACATACTTGGTGTTGAGTTCCCTTTCAGTACTTGTAGTGGTAGAAGATCCTTTGACCATATGCTCGCCATCATCGGCGCCATTCTTGGTTAGAGTTCCTTCCAGTTCTGTTTTTGCATTCAGATCCTCTGACCAATGCTCACACCTTGTCCTCATCGGGATCCTGGTGTACATTCTGGTTAGAGTTGTTTCAGTATCGTTTTGGTTTAGAGCTAACCCTAACGACTGTGGATTGCTCTGCTTGTTGCAATTGAAAATTTGAAAAAATTTGGCTCGGAATATTTCAAAGCATGCCTCACTAGCATACAAAGGGAGGGCTCTTTCAGGATGCGAGGGATCTTAGCTAGGAAAAAGATCATTACTTTGTTGGATACAAGTGCCACACATAATTTTATTGATGCTAGGTTGGTTGAGAAGCGTGGGATTCAAACTAAAGAATTTGAAGGCATAAGAGTGAAGGTCGCAGATGGCTACACTCTTAAGTGTGATAGGATGATTTCAGATCTCCCTATACGATTTAATAATTAAAACTTTAAGGCGGATTTCTATGTGGTGAATATGGGACATACTGATATGGTTTTAGGGATGAAATGGCTTCATGACGTAGGGGAGTTTACCCTTAACCTTCGTGAGATGGAAATGAGATTTAAGGTGAATGGGAGGACTCATGTGTTGAAACCCATCCGAGATAGCAGTTTCAAGATGATATCTTTCAAGAGAACGGAGAGGCTCACGCGCCATGACATGATTGAGTGGGCAGTTGAGTGTATGTTGATGCCATCACAGGAGGAACAGCAAACCCCAGTTTATCATCCAGATATACAGGAGTTGAGGATTAAACATGCTAATGTGTTCAGTGAGATTCCACCAGGTAGACCCTCCAGACCGAGGAATTGAGCACATCATTGAGTTAGAGGAGGGTGCCAAGCCCATGATAGTCACCCCTAAAAGGCACCCCAAGAGACTGAAAGATGAAATTGAAAAGACAATCAAGGAGTTGTTGGCTATGAGGCACATTAGACCTAGCAAATCACCTTTTACTTTGTCCGTAGTTTTGGTGAAGAAAAAGGACAGTACCCTCCGGATGTGCATTGATTACAGGGTACTGAATAAGAGGACGATTAAGAACAGGTACCCTATTCCTCGCATTGATGAGTTGATCGATGAGCTTCATGGTGCTCGTTACTTCTCGAAAATAGATTTGAGATCGGGTTATCACCAGATCAAGGTCAGAGAGCAGGACATCAAGAAGACAGCATTTAGATGTCATTGTGGACACTTTGAGTTTGTGGTTATGCTATTTGGGCTAACCAATGCACCTGCTACGTTCCAGTCCACTATGAACAGGGTCTTCCAGTCTCAGCTGAGGAAGTTCGTACTTGTTTTCTTTGATGACATATTGGTATACAGCAAGACTTGGGAGGAGCATATTGCCCATTTGGATACAGTGTTGGGTATTCTTGATAGGGGGTCCTTGTATGCCAAGGAATCAAAATGCAATCTGGGTATGACAGAGTTGTTGTACTTGCGCCATATTATTAGTGCAGAGGGTGTGCGTATGGATCCTGACAAGGTCAGAGCTATTGTTGAGTGGCCTACTCCAAAGAACCTTACTCAACTTAGAGGATTTTTGGGCTTGTGTGGTTTCTACCGCAGATTTGTCAGTGGGTATTCACGCCATGCAACGCTCCTTACAGACTTGACAAAGAAAGGGGCATTCGTTTAGACTCCTGAGGCACAGGAGTGTTTGGGGAAGTTTAAGCAATTGATGACTTCTTGTCCTGTCCTTGCATTACCAGATTTCACTAGACCCTTCGAGCTTCAGTGTGATGCCTCAGGTGAAGGGATTGGTGTCGTCCTTATGCAGGACAAGCATCCGATAGCTTTCGAGAGCAAGAAGTTAAGAGGGCCAGAGAGGAGCTACAACATTTATGACAAGGAGATGTTGGCCATCATGCATGCGTTAGCCAAATTCAGGCAGTACCTTGTGGGCAGCAAAATTTGTGTTAAGACTAATCATAACAGCTTGAGACATTTCCTAGGGCAGCGAGATCTCAATGATCGTCAGTAGAAGTGGGTTAGTAAGTTGCAATCATATGACTTTGGCATTGCCTATGTCAAAGGGACTCAAAACGTTGTTGTTGATGCCTTGTCTCGCCGACCACATTTGAGCTCCATGGTCGAGATCTCAAAGAATTGGAGACATCTGATTACAGTAGAGTATGCCAAAAACTCTTGGGCTTCTGGCATTGTTGAGGGGTCAGTGCAAGATAGTAGATATTCAGTTGTAAATGATCTTATCATTTACAAAGGAAGGATCTTTTTGACCCCAGGATCAGAGATGAAGAACACAGTATTGAGGGCCTTTCATGATGCACCCATGGCCAGACATCCCGGGTATTTCAAAACTTACAAGCAGATTCAGGAGCGTTTCACTTGGAAAGGACTCAAGTCGAATGTCCTTCGGTATGTCAGAGAGTGTCTTGTTTGTCAGCAGAATAAACAGGAACACACCTATCCTGCTGGGTTACTTCAACCACTTCCAATTCCTAACAGGAAGTGGGAATGCTTGTCGATGGATTTCATTACGGGCTTGCTGAAAGTCCAGGGTAGAGACTGTATCTATGTAGTTGTTGATCGCCTCACAAAGTATGCTCACTTTTTTCCAATAGCAACTACATATTCAGCTACACAAGTAGCAAAGTTGTTTTTCCGTGAGGTATTCAGGTTACATGGGCTACCTCAGAGCATTGTTAGCGACAAGGATAGTCGGTTCTTGAGTCACTCTAAAAGAGAGACACTCTGTACGAAAATAATCTCCAACTCGATGAAACTTCTTTTGAACTAATTAAATGAACTTACTTATAACAAGTAGAGAAGTGACATACAGTATAGTCACAAAAAAAACTGATATTAATTCAAATCAGTGTAATTGCCTTTTCAAACCTAATGTTCCAATGCATTTTAAGTGTTTAAGTAGGTTGCAAATATTGCTTTGTCAAAAACTTGAGAATGATACAAAAGAACATACACATCGTGTTGAGAACATAAAACATATATCATTGAATAACATACAACTATTGTTTAAATTTTCGGCAACAACTTTAGTGTAACACTTAATATATTTTATGTAAAAGGTCGAGAGTAATTTGTACTATGAAGCACTAAAGTGGGGCTTGCATCAGTAATTTGCATTTAAGTTTATCAGAAGTGTGATCATTGGTTTTCAGTATGGTAGCAATTTGTTAATTGCATCCCTTCCCTCCTTTTAGGTGGAAGTTTCAATAATGTTACCCATAAATTTCCCTGTAATGCTACCACTCATAGCAGTAAAGTTGCATATCGGTTTGTGATATCCAATGGCAAGGAGACATGCATGTCTGAGTAAGCACCCCACAATTGAGGTTCACCTACCAGACATCCTTTCTTAAATAGCTCAGATATATGTTTGCATTCAGGCAAACTGGTACAAAGTCTATTGTAACGATGTGTTTCCAGTTTCAGTTTATTTAAGTTTATGTAAATAACTGACTGGAACACTGAAACATATATCTTACACAACTCGGTATCTGTTTCTATTTGATATAACGACAGTGACCTGCAAGAGACCTTACATTGCTGAATAATGAAATATCAGCAATGAAGAAAACCACAATGGTGCTGGAATTTCATCATTATGAAAATTACTTTTGATAAGAACTTATTGAAAAAAATATGGTGATTTCTTGTTTGGCTGTTTGTCAAACATGTTGTGGTCAGTTTTAAAATTGTACTATTACAAAAACCATAAGCAAAGTTGTCTTTTAAGAGCTTTTTTAAAAGGGTACCCTACTCTTTTTGAGACTTGTGACAAAGAGGTTGAAACAATTTTCCTTAAAGAAGCATTTGTTGTAGGGAACAATTTTCTTTTTCTTTTTTTTCTAACTTAAATTTGAGCATTGCTTTGGTGGATATCTTTTGTGTGATCACACATTTTAGGCCATTCCAACCAGAATCATACAAGTTTAATAAAACAAATTATGGTTTTTGGAGGCAGAAGATGAAGACTATATTGCTCTATAGCATGGAGGTTGATGAAAGCATAGTTGCAACACTTGCCAAAAACTCAGCGAGTGAAGAAAACCTTGCGAGTTTTTTTCACCGCTAAGTTTTTGGTGCAATTGTACACCGAGAAAACTTGCCGTACTTTTGGTGAGTTTTTCCATAAAGCACGGCGAGTTTTCTCAAAAAACCCACGTGACTTTATGCATGCCCAGGCAACCGCTAAAAAGGCATTTTAACTTCTTTTTTTCATTCATTTGTCTTCTCACACTCAACAAAAACCCTCTCCAAAGCATTGTGCACTCATTTGCAGCGATTTTGCATCCAAAAGACGAGATTTGAAGGGCATTTACATTGAATTTTGAAGGCAAATTGGATTTCTAGGTAGGTTTTCTTATTTTTCTTATTTTTTCTTTTTTTTAAATTTCTTCATTCTTGTTGGTTCTATGTTTAAAAATCATTTGAATGTAGTGTGAAAATGATTTAAATGCATTTATATTCATCAAACAAGATTTAGATTCATCAATACAAGATTTTTTATGAATTTTTCTTATTTTTTTACATATTTTGCTGATTTTTTCATTTTTTGAAATTTTCTTCAAACCCTAGTTATTTTTTTGTTTTGAATCCTCTTTTTTGTTGAATAACATGTTTACAATCTTAGATTAGCTTAATTTTTTACTAGTTTGAAGTAATTTTCAGATTTTTTACATTTTTTCACATTTTTTTGAAACCCTAGTTATTATTTTCTTTCTAAAATCCAATTTTTTTGTTATAAAAATGTTTAGAATCTTAGATTAGTTTAGATTTTTAGTAATTTAAAGTAATCTCTTTTGATTTAATCTAATTTAGCTTGTTTTTAAATTTTCTATCAAAAACTAACAAGTTGTGCTTTCACTTTGTGTAGGTTAATTGATAATGGCTTCTGAACCTGCTTCTGCCTCAGACTCTGCCCCATTCGTGCCTGGGGGATTTGTAGGCACTCGTCCTCTAGGAGCTAGAGATCCTGCCTGGAAATATGCTTACATAGGACCCCTACCTGGCACAGTATATTGCATTAAATGTGAAAACGTATTACGTGGAGGCATCAATCGCCTCAAATACCACCTTGCAGGCATCCCTCAACGTGATGCTAAGGAATGTCCTAAAACCACAGAAGAAATAAAAAGACATATGAATGCCATACTTTTAGTTGCAGAAAAAAAAAAAGTGCAAAGAGAGAAGGCAAGAGCAGCAATGCAAGCAACCATAGCCTCTTCTCAAGGTGCTCCAATTGAGTCGGATGATGATTATGATGTTACTCAGGAGATAGTGGGCTCTCTTCGTGGTCCACGTGTGCGAAGGTCAAGGCAACCCACCACCACCTCCATCCCTTCATCTACCTCTAGTAGAGCACCAGGGGCAGCCGCAGGACCTACACGCTTGCATGATTATTTCGTGCCCAGAAACACACTTGGTGCACAACCTTCCTTAGAGGCAACTGGGTGGAATAGAGCACCAGGGGCAGCCGCAGGACCTACACGCTTGCATGATTATTTCGTGCCTAGAAACACACTTGGTGCACAACCTTCCTTAGAGGCGACTGGGCAGAATAGGGAGGTGCATGAGCAAGCAGACATTGCTTGTGCAGATTTTTGGTATTTTAACAATATCCCTTTCAATGTGGCAAGTTCTCCTTACTGGCAAAATTTGGTCACTGCATTGACAATTGCAGGAAAAGGCTACAAGGCGCCTTCTCGCACGGACTTGAGTGGGAGGTTAGTTTATGTTCTTTAATTTATGTTTTTTAAGTTTAATTTATAATGAATTTAAGCTATTTTCTTGTTTACAAATTAAAATTGTGTACTTAATTTCACTTTGTACTTGTAGGTTACTTACTAATGCAGCTAAAAGGGCAAGGGCAGCAATAGAGGAGCAAAAAGAAAAATGGAAACAATATGGCTGCTTTATTCTTTCTGATGGGTGGTCGGATGGAAAAAACCGTACCATCATTAATTTCTTGGTTGCATGCAAAGAAGAGGTGGTGTTCTTAAAATTAGTTGATGCTTCCCACATTGTAAAAAGTGCAAAAAATTTGGCTAAGATGTTGGAGGAAGTTTGCATGGAGGTGGGGATTGCAAATGTTGTGCAAACCATAACTGATAATGCAACAGCATATGTGGCAGCAGGAAGACTCCTCCAAGATAGACAACCCTCACTTTTTTGGACACCTTGTGCAGCCCATGTCCTTGACCTTTTTTTGGAGGACATAGGAAAACTAGATTGGGTCACACCAATTGTAGAGGACGCGAGGAGGATCACTAAATATATCTACAATCACCCTTGGGTTCTTCACTTGATGAGGGAGCACACCCATGGGAAAAAATTGGTGAGATCGGGTGTCACAAGGTTTGCAACAGTTTTCTTAACGTTGCAAAGCATTCTTGGTTCTTTGATGGCTTTAAAACAAATGTTTGTGAGTCAACCATGGATGGACTCAACCTATTCGAAAAAGCCAGAAGGAGATAAGGTGTCCAGTATTGTGTTTGATGCCCAATTTGCACAAAGGGCTGCAAAGATTGTGAAGGTAACTTCAATCTCAAAACTTTGAATTTGAATTCAAATTGAATAAATTTTTTAATGTCTTTCATTGTAAATTTGAAACTCTAATCTTTTTGCATTTTTATATTGTAATTTGTAGGTGTCGGAGCCCTTGGTTAGAGTGCTCCGCTTGGTGGATGGGGATAAAATCCCAATGGAATATCTTTATGAGGCCATGGATAGGGCCAAGGAGGCTATAAAAAATTATTATAAGGGGGACAGCCTCAAATTTGATCCCATTTAGGAAATTATTGACAAGAGGTGGAACCATCAACTCCACCAACCCATCCATGCAGCAGGGTACTTCTTGAACCCTCATTTCTTCCATTCAGGCACCTACTCAGATCCTACTGGAGAGGTTATGGAGGGCCTCACTAATTGCATTCAGAGGATGTCACCCGATCTTGAGGTCGCTGACCTCATTGTTAATGAATTGCAAAGTTATAGAGAAAAAAGGGGTGCACTCTTCTCTTCAGAGCTAGCAAAGAGAGCAATACACAATCAGCCACCAGGTATAAAATTTGAAATTTACAAGTTACAAGTTACAAATATTGATAATTTGATAAAATATGTTTTCAACTGTAGAGTTTTGACTTTCCTTTCTAAGTTTCTAACTCTTAATTTGTTTTTTGTAGATGTTTGGTGGTCAAATTGGGGTGGAAATACCCCACATCTCCAACAATTTTCCCTCCGTATCTTATCGCAGCCTTGTAGTTCATCCAATTGTGAGCGCAATTGGAGCTTGTTTGAGGCCATCCACACAAAGAAGAGGAACAAACTAGCTCAAAAACACCTGAATGACCTTGTATATGTGCAATATAATCTTCGGCTGCACACAAAAAAGGTTAAGGAAATATCAGATAATCCAATTGATTTGGATGAGATAGATCCATACAGTGATTGGACAGGGCGAGATGAGCAGCCTCCATTGTTTTCTGAGGATGAGATCTATGACTTAGAGCGACAGGCAATGGAGGAGGGGGGTGGATTTGCATTCTCATTGGATGACATTGAGGATGATCCTGAGGAGGAGTCATTGCCAGTGCCAGAGCCACCAGTAGTAGGATCTACATCTAGGATGGAGGTTGAGGAGCCACAGCAGAGGCCTACGACTACACCCTCTCCCGTAGTGAGAAGTGCTAGACATGGGAAGAGGAAGATGTGAATTTGTAAAAGCTGAAATATATTAATGTTGTATTTACTTTCAGTTTTACAAAAACAATTTGCTATTTTCATTTTGTTTCAAACTATCAGTATCAGTGTATTGAGCATTCCACATGAGGATGCGATTTTGTATCTAATTTTCTTTCAAATCAATCAAATATAACTAGACTCAGCTTGTTTCTTCTATGTACTCATTTTATTGACTCATTGGATGCATCTTATCATTGAATTTTGCAAAAAAAAATGCGTTTTTAATGAAGTTTAAGCAATTTTTTAAGTTGTCGAGTTTTTTGCTGAGTTTTTCCAAGTTTCTGCCGAGTTTTTTCTGTACTGTATTTTCCAGGCTTGCCAAGTTTTTGCAATTGGCGAGTTTTTCAACTATGGATGAAAGTAAGGCCAAATTCAACAATGTTGCTCAAATTGCAAACTGAGTAGAAAAATAGTGAAGTGCTCATGCTATAGAATTATTGCTGACAAACAATGCTATTCTATATTCATAATACAAACTACACATTTGAAGTGTTCAACACATTGAATAGGCTGAGTCAGATGGGCAACCATCAAGGCCTCTAGCATTTTACAACTCAAGAATCTAATATATTTTTTTGACTGTGGAGAGAAGTCACTTGTTTGTGGAGTACATCACCAAATCAAAAGACATAATGGAGAAGTTACATGCATTTGGGAAAGCTCTCCTATAGGAGCTAGTATCAATTCCACTAGCAAGATTGTACACTAGGGTAGTTTCAACTACTTTGGTCTCCATATGAAAAACAAATTAAGTATTTTCACAATCAACCTTGACAATAAGGTATAAGCTAAGAAACCCTATAATAGACATGATTGGCTGCAAGCACTTTATTGCAGTTTTCCAACTTTCCTTCGCAAGTCATTGCAGTGCTCTCTATTGCCCCTGTTGGGCATGTGCCTCATCCTAAGATCCATATAGTCATGTAGAGATATATCGTGCTGAAATCTTGGGACTACATCAATCCAATCCTGTCTAAACTGATCCTGCATTTCAATCAATGTGAGCTCCTAATTGGGTTGCAGTTCCACTCTAGGTGGGAAAACAAGCATTAGAGGTCTAGCCATGGCTGCCCTATGGTGTTGATTTGTTGCTCCACGCTGACCCAAATCATTTCCCTATCCATTATTGTCTCTGTTGCCTCCGTTGTTGACTCCCAAACGATTCAACCCCTCAACCAATTGTGCAAGCCGCTGATTAATTTCCTGGTGTCGCCTAACCACAGCATCCAAGAGAAGCATCATAAGATTTGGTTCAACATTTTCTCTATCTGCCCTTTCACCACTATCACCCATATTTTCTGAACTTACTAATCCTACTGAGCGAGTTTCGGAGTGTTGTTCTTCCCTCTTTGAAGGCCAATGCTCCCACAAATCCTCCTCACGTTCTTTTAACCTTTCAATATATCTTCTTTCTCTATCACTAATGCTCATAGAAACTCATTACCCACTGGTTGGCAGGAATGTTTTGTGCTTTGGTACCACTGTAATGGTCACCCCTAATTTTTTTTGTGTTGTATATGTGTTCAAAATTAAACAAAATGCAGAAGGCGTTTTGGTTTCCAGGTTTCATTCAACATTTATATTGTTTTCATTGTTAATAAACATATCAATTATAACAGCTTGCATAACAATCAAACACTTGATATTTTCAACCACAAAACAAGAGAGATAGCTCACATATAAATACTCAGATTTAGAGATAAACTCAGACCTGTTCACAGTCCATAAAAAGCTTTATTTCAATCATTCAAAGGGTGTCAATACATTCCAAACTCCTCATGAACCAAGCCTTTGTAAGAGCCACCCATTCCAAACTGTTCTCAGTCATTAAACCACTATGTAACCATGCAATGATGCCCAGAAAAGGCAACATACAGACCTGCAACTTCCGATTTCAACTCAGATTTGGAAAACCCAATCCCAAGGTAATGGCATTGCTCCCTAAGAGGGCGATTTAGCTCTAAAATTCAGATTTTCATCAAATAATGCAAGTGAATAGTCATTTTGGGGCGCCCAGCCATGCAGTTTCCAAATAAGCAATACCCAGAAGAAGTCTCTCACACACCATGGAGATATGACCTGTTTGGCACCTTCCAGCTACTCAGAAAATGCAATTTTCAGACTTCAGAAGTTTGTCTCAGACCTCAAAAAATAGGTGGAATCAACTACAAACCCACACCAAATGTAATAATCCCCGCACCAAGACCAAACATCAAAATACTGAAAATATCCTCATGTTTCACCATCCAAAATGCTAAACCATCAAGTCAAAACACTGAAAATTTTCAATCCAAGCGCCAACCAGCTAGGGTGTGTCTTTCACCACCGAAACCAGCGACTGAAGGAGGGGTTTTCATCCTCAACCAGCAATGTATGAATTCTGGAAACAATCCAGCAGAGTCTCCTTACATTGTCAAAAGTCTGCATGCCGAAATGAGAGCCCAACTCATATTTATAAAGTGAGGGAAGAATTAGGGCAACCTGAATTTTAATTTGAATATTTTTCCCTCTCATTTCAGTATATGAAATGACATGAAACTACCCCAAGAGGGGCGTCCAACTTTTTGCCTCCAAATTTTCACTTTTCATTTTTTTTTAAAATTAACATTTAAGTCCCAACTAGGCGTCCCACCTTATGAGGCATAACATTAGCCTTAAAAATTGAAATATAATCCTCCTTTCTAGGCGTCACACGAAATAACATTGGCCCCTTTTTAAAAACAACATTACTTGACTAGGCCAAGTGGGCCTCTTATGACCCACGCCTTCCTCACTTAAGTTAAAATAGCAACATTATAAACTTAAGTGGCAAATAAACAAATATTAATCATGACCACCAAGAGAACTCACCACTGCCAAAAATAGAAAACTCTGCATTGAGTTGTTGGATGAGTGGAGCCAAGAACAATTACTAAATATAGCACTTACTAAAAAGAGTAAGTGAGTCAAATAACCAATCTAGCCCAAACCAAGCTCGACCGGAACTTACTAAAAATAGTAAGTTGCTAAAAATAGCCATCACCAATAGAGAAAAACCCAGAAAACTCCTCAGAACATACTAACACAAACCCAAAAGGTCAACGACAACTGCACTATTGGAGAACCTAAAAATGGGGACATTAAAAAGTTGCACCAAGAAGTGAAGGAAAACTTGGAGAAAAATTCATTAAAATAGAAAGAGCATTGTAATAAATAAAAAGAGAGCAAGAATTTCAAGTAGGGGATCTAGTGTTAGCACATTTGAGAAGAGAAAGATTTCCTCAATGAAGCTACAACAAACTAATGTGGAAAAAGATTGGGCCCTGTAAGATTTTAAGGAAGTTTGCAGCAAATTCTCATGAGATAGAACTTCTTGGAGGCATGACATTTCACCAATTTTCAATATTTCTAACTTATACCATTATTACCATGAACAAAATTGTGAAGAACAAATACAGATTCTGATGAGCAGAAGGAGGAATGGGTACAGCAACTGTCTAAGAAAAGGAAAGATGAAGTGGAAGTTGCCATTGATGTTCAAACAATCAAAAGGACAAAAAGGGAATACAAAGAGTACTCAATTATATGGAAAAATAAAACAATTGAAGAGGCAACTAGGGATCACAAATGTGAGTTGGCAAAACACAAAATATCTATCCTAATATCTATCCTAGAATCTTTCAAATGTTAATGAGTTATGTACTCATGGAACATTTTCTTTTACTTGGAGTGTTTGATGCAGGAGTATCTTGGTGGATCAACAATCCTGCATAACCAAAAAGAAATCTTTTTATTTGTCTCTCTTTGTCTATTGTTTGTAACTTCATGGTTGTACACTTATATGATAATCACCTTTATTTGTCTTTCTTGATATGGCTATTCTAGGCTAGATTCAACAGACTTCCCCAGGTCCACACAATTGAATCTTTTGTTTCCTTCACCTTGCCGAATTTTACTGTTGTGTTACTTTTTCCAGCAACAGTTTTTATTGGCTTATTATTCATTACCTATTCTCCTACTAAGACTGAGCAATTAAGTTGCCTTATTTAGTTATGGGATCATGGCACCCTATCTTCTTGCCTTTACTTGACACCTAGACAAGTTTTGGGTTTTAAATCCGCCTATCTATTCCAGGACATGAAAGCATGCTTCATCAATTTTCTTTTATTTTTAGGCATCTTATTTTAGCCAACAGCTTCTCATGGTGGTGTCAATTATCTTCTAATGATTCAGGCCCAAATTCTAGAGGAGTTAATTGACTTTGATTACTTTATTGAAGTGGATGGAAGTGATGGTGCTGAGCAAAGCGTAAGAAGGTGGTAACTGTGGATAAAGATGATGGGGAAGGCCGACTGAGTATGAATGGTGTATTGGAAGTACTAAGACTGAGGTCTGCGAGCCTGTTTTGGAATGTCATTTGAAGGCCTGTGAGCCCTAATAATTGGAGTTTCAAGGCCTGCATGCCTATTGGATGTCAACAATAAACCCTGCAGGCCATTTGTTTCATTGTGTTCATTTGCTGGTAATGAGAACAACAACAAAAATCTGAGTTGTTGTCTACCTGATGGTTGATTTTTTCACGAGAGGTTTATTGGCTGCTAGAATTTGTTTAGCCATCACGAGTGTCCAATTCTAGACTGCATTAGATACAAAAGCAAAGAATGTACAAAAGTTGCAATCCCATTGCAAGTTACAAAATATATAAAGAAACTTGCTACAATGGATAAAAAAATCAGCATATTTAATTTTTTAAATATTAAAGTCAAGCATTATTTAATATTTATTAAGATTTTCAATTTTATTTTTTTTAAACAGTAAAATAGATTCATGAATGATGAAATTTGAAGTAGAAAATTGGAAGAAAATGATCAATAATTAATAGAAATTCAGAGCACACACCTCAAGTACTTGGTGCTGTTGTTTTTCCATTTCCTCTTCCTCTTTGCAAATTGCAATGTAAAATGGAAAGGGTTTAGGGTTTGGGGCCATAATAAGCCCCACTTTAGGGTTTAGGGATTAAAAATGTATTTTTTATTGTTTCTCTAAATAGTTTTTCTTCAAATAGCAAGGACACCCCGATTGTTGGATTGTGACAACAATAATGCAAAAAACTTATTTTATCTTATAAAAAAATACTTTTCCCTTGAGAAATAATCTACCTTTTTTTAAGAGACAAATATAGTTATTTCTAAGTCTGATGGTGGTTGTTATGTGGAAGATATTATATATATCTTTGTAGCCTTGAAAAGCAAATCAATTTGTAGTTGCAGCTGTGTGAAGATAGTAATTTTTTCTCTAAGCAATAAGAATACTGCTACCCTTGCCTTGTGGATGCTTCCTTGGCATATTGTCAAGGTTTTACCACATAAATTATGTTAATCTGTTTTATCTTTTCTTCTATTTCTTTGCAATTAATTTGTGCTACAAATTTATATGATTTTGTGAACTCACGTTTTCTCAACAAGTGGTATCAAAGCCTTTATTTTTGCAACGAATATGTTAGGACTTGATGTTTGTTTTGCAACATCAAATGGCAAAGGTTCGAGATGGAGAAGTTCAATGGGAAGAATAACTTGGAGTTGTGGAAGCTCAAGATGCGTTATTTGTTGGTGCAACAAGGATTACACAAACCGTTGGTAGGCAAGTCAAAAAAAATGTGAATATCATTGATGAGGCCTAGGAAGATCTAGCTACAAGAGCTCTTAGCACAATTCGGTTGTGTTTGGCAAATGGTGTTCTTTTCAATATTGTTGGAGAGGAAACAGCAACAAGCTCATAGAGCATAATGGAGAGTTTTTACATTCTTGACAATCCGAATCTACTTGAAGAGGCAAGTGTACAATTTGCGAATGAAGGAAGACGCCAAAATTGCTAATCGTTTAGATGTTTTCAATACTCTTATGTGCCAATTAACTAATATGGGTGTACAAATCAAAGATGAAGACAAGCCAGTCACATTATTTAATTATTATGTTCATTGCTTGAATTCTGGAACCACTTAGTCACTTCTATTAGCTTTAGCACAATGGACATTCTTTGTTAGATTTTATGATCAGATTAGAGCAGAGAAAATTAATTCAAAATTCAACACAAGAACACAGCAGATACCCTGGGAAAACCCTCCACTTGACGGAGAAAAACCCAGCAACAACATATCACTTATATATTGAATCACAACAATAATCGTCTCCATACAAGAGGCCGATATGAAGGCCAAGATATAAGCACCAAAATATGATGCAACACAGAAATACAATGATGCAATTCGCTGATGATAACAACTCAGACTTCTACTATATCGATCTGCCCTTGATAAAGAACTCGCACTTGATGAAGCTCTAACTTATGATGAATATGGATGGAATGAATGAATGGAGTGATCACCAATCGAGTATATATACAAGAGGAGAGGGAAAGTCATGCCTCTTCAAATCCAAAAGTCGGCCATCTTGAAAAGATGTGTTTCCAATAAACACAAAGTCGGCCTCCATAGAAGATCGCGCCTCCAAGACAAATCATGCCTCTTCACATTAATTAGATGTTAATCAATATAGGTCATGCCTCTTCAATAAATCGATGTCTCTATAAATTAAATAGCCTTAGGCTATTATTTAATTTATCATCATGAAGTAAAGGAGATCAGCTGGAAGTGATGACCGACGCTGCATAAACATCAACATTCTTGACTTTGATTATGTTGTGGGAGCTTTGTTCTTTGAGGAGGTGCGGAGAAAATCCAATATAGAAACCTCCACACCAAAAGCAATGGTGGATAGGGGTCGGTCCACAGAAAAAGGGGAGGATTTGAGAGGTACATCCAAATCTAAGTCAAAAAGAAAAAAAGGGTAAGGGAAAATATTGGTACTCCAAGAAATCAAGGCATCTCAAAAAAGATTGTTGGAAGAGGAAAGAAGACAAAGATGACTCCAAAAAGGAAGCAAACCCAATTGAGACAAGTTCATGTATGGTTGATGAGGTACTATTTGTTTGTAAAAGTTCACAATATCATGAGGAATGGTTATTAGATTCTAGTGCTTCGAATCACATGTGTCCACATAGTTGGTTTTCTTCTTACCAAACTATTGATGGCAATGTTGTTCTTATGAGAAGTAATGTTACTTGTAAGATTGTTGGGATTCGGAGCATTAAGATTAAAGTGTTCAATGGTATTGTAAGGACATTGACAGAGGTAAGACATGTACCACAACTTAAAAAGAATTTAATTTCCTTGAGAGTTTTAGATTCTGGAGGTTATAAATTTACATGTCAAGGTAGATGTCATGCCCCCAAAATTGCAATACTAAAGTATAAAAAAACCAAACATTGGAATGCAAATAAATTAATAAATAAAATAAATAACAATATAAATATTAAAAAAATATATATAAATATTAACAATTTAATATTATTATAATTATAATTATTATAGTATAATACTATAAGATATACATATAAAACTAATATAAAAATAAATATATTAAAATAAGAAAACATATAATATATATATAAGCAGCAGCGAATATGATAAAGAGCATTACATAATAGCAGCGATTTGATTAAGAAAGAAACAAACATAAAAGGCAGTGATTTTAAATAGGTTGACAAAGAGGCAGCGATTATGATAACAAAGCAGTGACTATGTTTAATCAAAGGCAGTGATTATATGTGTGAAAGGGCAGTGCTCCATATAAGACAAAAAGTCTTAATCAAATGATAATGTGAAGGTGCGATATGTTTGAAGAAAAGGTGCGATCAACATAAAGGAATATTTAAACAAATAGTCATGTCTGCTTGTCAAAGGATGTCTCTCTTTATAGAGACATAAGGATATAAATAGAATGAAAAATAAGAAATCTGGAACACATAATTGGGAGACACCAGCAGAGATATAATATGCAGATCTAAAAGATAAAATATGCCGATCTAGAAAAGATATATGCAGATCTAAAAGAGGTATATGCAGATTTGAAAGAGATATAAAAGGAACATTAAAATGGAGACAATGAGAATAAGCTTGCATGCCGATAAGCAGCAGCAGATGGTATAATCAGAGATGAGTACACATTTGAATACATATGCATTTAATATATATATATTTGATAGGCATATACATATATGCATCGTTACTTTCATAATAACTAATTTGCAATAAGGGAGATTGAAAGTATTTAGAAATATATAGATTTATATAAAATATACTTATATATATGTATATGTATGTATGTATGTATGTATGTATGTATGTATGTATACACGATTATGCAATAATGATGCTTGCAGCAATTATTGAGCCTTATACGTAATTATGGTTCCTTAATATGAATATGGATAATAGATTCTTATTCGGTTGATTTACATTAATCAATATCTTCTGAATATTAAGAACAGATCGAACAGCAAGGCAAGTGGAACAGATCAAACATAATTATCTGCACTCAGCTGACAAGGGCATCAAATAGGGGAATAAAAGTTCTATGGACATCTATTAGAAGATCGAGCAATCTGCGACTCTGATATATTAATCAGATAAGAAATATCAGTAGATTACAGCAGCGTTATTCAATTGTGGTATGCAAGATAATAAGAAGATTGAGTATATATATACATAGTTTGTCTATATTTTTATTTTATAATTGAATATATAGTCTATCAATTCTTTGTGATGATAGTAGTTAATCTCTGTAATCATTCATTTATTTGAATCTCCTATAAGCGATCATGAAAAGGGTTAGGGAGAAACCTCAATAAGGTCAGCATACGCATCTTCCCCTTCTACGTAGTCTACCTCATGTTGGAGCAACAAGAGTTCCTGCCACTTGGGGCCAAGAGGTTGAGTATGGATACTCCGCGCTCTTGGGCTTAGTCGTGGTGAAGTTAGGGCGTCTTATTGAGGAGTAATGACTAGGCGATGCAGGTGTGTCTTCCCCTTCTAAGTAGTTCACCTCATGTTGGATGGACAAGAAATCCTGCCCCTTGGGGCCAAGGGGTCGAGTATGGTTACTCCGTGCTCCTGGGCTTAGATGTGGTGAAGTTAGGCACCCTAACATGCTTCCTCTCCAAGCCCATCATGGTGGACTATGGTAATAGCACTATTGATTTCTTGATTTCTTAAATGATTTATTCAAATGGATATTGTGCAGTTTATATAGTTTGAAATAGTTATGTATTTTACATGGTTTAAATAGATAAGGCATTTATTATATATGTTTCGATCATATGAATTGTATTTCCAATATTATCCAGCACGATTGCAAGAACCAAGATTTATCTTGCTTAAAGCATTTAATTGATAAGTTATAACCCTAACTACATTAAACTTGTGATTCTAGGGCAATCCCAAAAGGGGACATTACAGTAGAACATTGAAAGTGTCCAAGGGTATTTTGGCGGTCATGAAGACTACAAAGGTTGGGAACCTTTACAAGCTGGAAGGGAGTACTGAAATAAATGAAGTAGCATTGGTATCTAAGGAAGCAAATGAATCTACTCGTTTATGGCATCAACAACTAGGCCATATGAACGAGAAAGGGCTAAAGGTATTGATAAACTATAAATTACTTCCAAATTTAAAACCTCTTAATTTGAATTTCTACAAGCATTGTGCCTTTGGAAAGCAGTGTAGACAAAAGTTTAAAACAAATAGTCACACACGTAAGGGTATTCTAAAAAATATTCATTCAGAAGTTTGGGTCCCCTACAATTTGTTTTGGAGGATCATCATACTTTGTAACATTTATAGATGATTACTCTAGAAAGGTGTGGATCTATATTCTTAAAAGTAAAGCTGATGTATTTAGTGTATTTAAGCAATTTAGAGTTTTGGTTGAAAAGAGTATTGAAAGGTCAATCAAGTGCTTAAGAACAAATAATAGGGGTGAGTTCACATCTTTGGAATTTGAAAATTATTGCAAGGAAGTTGGGATCGAAAGGCATAAATCCACAATTTACACTCCTCAACAAAATGGTGTTGTTGAATGCATGAATAGGATTTTCTAGAGAGAGCAAGGAGCATGCTCAATAATGTCGGGTTGCAACAAGAGTTGTGAACAAAATCAGTCTCTACAACTTACTATCTAGTAAATCAGTCACCATCGGTTACAATAGACTATAAGATTCCTGAAGAGGTAAGGACAGGTCATTCTTGTGATTACTCAAATCTGAAAAAAAAAATTGTGATGCAAATGCATTTATTTCTAAACATTAGCATTCTAAGATGTACCCCAAATCAAAGAAATATATTTTTGTTAGTTATGGTGATGGAGTTAAGGGATACAAACTGTGGGATCCCTGCCTAGAAAATCATCATTAGCAGAGATGTAATATTTGATGAATCTCCTATCATAAAATCAGACATAGAAGTTGAAATGAAATAAGAACAAATACCACAATATCAGTAAATTTAGTTGGAAATTCAGCCATCTACAAAAAATAGGGACCAAGAAGAAGTTTCTAAAAAAGATGATGAGGATGCAAAAAATATACAAGAAAATGTGGAAATGCCACAACCAGCTCTAAGGAGATCTACAGGGGTCAAAAATCCTTCTAAGAGATATGAAGATTATATTTCATCTATTGCTTTGATTTTTAATGATGCATAACCTAGTTGTTATTAGGAAGCGATGGATGATATTGAAAGTGCTAAATGGAAAATTGGCAATGAAGGAAGAAATGGATATCATACAGAAGAATAAAACATGGGGCCTGGTAGAACCTCCTAAAGGGCAAGAACGTCGTTGGTTGCAAATGGATCTACAAACTGAAAAAGGGTGTTGATGATAAAGTTGAAAGGTACAAATTAAGACTAGTAGCAAAAGGGTATTCTCAATAGTAAGGTATTGATTTCCATGAAATTTTTTCACCAATTGTTAAGCTTGCTTCTATTCGGGTAGTATTAGCACTTGTTTCTTTACTTGATCTTGAGTTAGAGTAACTAAATGTTAAAATAGCATTTTTACATGGAAATTTGGATGAGGAGATATATATGGAACAACCAAAAGGGTTTGTTCAAGATCGCAAAAGAAGATTTGTTTACAAACTTAGGAGGTCATTGTATGGCCTAAAGCAATCACCTAGGCAATGGTACAAGAAGTTTGATTCCTTCGTGGTGAGACAAATTTTACAAGGAGTGAGTATGACCATTGTGTTTACGTCAAAAGTTTGAAAAATGGTTTATTCATTATCTCAGTGTTATATGTTGACGATATGCTTGTAGCAAGCAAAAGCATGGTTGAGATCAGCAAGTTAAAGGCTCAATTGGCTAGGTCATTTGATATGAAGGATCTAGGAGCAAAAAAGCAAATTTTGGGCATGGAAATACACAAAGGCAGGGAACATGGTAAGCTTTGGTTATCACAACAAAAATATGTGGAGAAGATCCTCATAAGATTCAATATGAAGAATGTGAAATCAATAAATATCTCTTTTGCCTCCCATTTTAAGCTTTCTTCAAACTTATGTCCTAGGCTAAAGAAGAAAAGGATTATATGTCTCGTGTACCATATTGTAATACAATAGGAAGTTTAATGTATGCAATGATATGTATAAGACTCGATATTTCACATGCAGTTGGTGTTGTCGATAGAAACATGGCAAATCTAGGTAGAGAGCACCGGGCAGCAATGAAATGGGTGCTTTGCTATCTTAGAGGCACAAGTGATTATTGTATCACCTATAATTGTTGCAATGATTCAGTTTGTGATTATGTTGATTCAGATTTTGCAAGTAGTTTAGACAAAAGGAGATCTACTTCAAATTATGTCTTTACTCTTGCAGTAGGACCTATTTGTTAGATGTCAAAGCTTCAAGGAACAATTGTTTTATCTACTACCGAGGCAGAGTATATAACTGTTTCACATGCATGCAAAGAGGCAATTTGGTTAAAAGAGTCTATTGGGTGAGTTTGGAAAAGTGCAGGACAAGGTAAATGTATTATGTGATAGTCAAAGTGTTATTCATTTGGCTGAAAATCCAACTTATCATAGTAGGACCAAGCATATTGCAGTTAAATACCATTTTGCAAGACAAGCTATTGATGGAGGTGGAATAGTTCTTGAGAAATAAAAATTGTGCAAACATGTTTACAAAACCAGTATTGTTAGAGAAGTTGAGATGGAGTTTGGTTTCTCTTGGCTTGCAAAAAAGGTGATGGATGGACATAAGCAGGTATTAGATAAATTGTTGTCAAAGTGGAGATTGTTGGATTGTAACAATAATAAAGCAAAAATCTTATCTTAAAAATACTACTTTTTTCTTAAGCGGTAATCTACAATTTCCTCAAGAGAGAAATCTATTTTTCCTAATTTTGATGGTAGTTGTTATGTGGAAGATATTATATATATCTTTGTAGCCTTGAAAGGCAAATCAATTTGTAGTTGCAGCTGCATGAAGATTGTAATTTTTCCTCTGAGCAATAAGAATATTGGTACCTTTGCCCCGTGGACGTTTCCTTGGCATATTGTCAAGGTTTTACCACGTAAATCCATGTCTTGTTAAATGTTATTCTGTTTTTATCTTTTCTTTTATTTTTTTTACAACTAATGTGTGCTACAAATTTCTATGATTTTGCGAACTCAAATTTTATCAACACTAACATCCTCGAGACAATAGAAGAATGCCTAGAGGTCCCTCAGGTCGTCCCAAGAATGGCAGGACATCTACATTTCTATGGAGATGTCTGCTGTTTGTGGCCTGGAACGCCAAGGATGGGAATTGGGACATCCGGGATGTAGGGCCAAAAGTCAGTAAGCATCCATATGGACCTGTGGTAAATGTTCTTCTGTGGATGAAAACTTAAAACCATATTTAACACAATAACGGCTGCCAATAACACGTTTAATTAAGAAGAATTTTGATAAAAATTGGCAGGATAAGTTTACAAAACAAACAATTAAAGCATAAATATTAGTCATAGCTTACACATGAGCATCATGGCCTTCGTTTTAAATTCGTCATCAATACTTTGAATATCATGTTTCAAAGACTTACACATACTCTTGGACTCTCAGATCCTAAATATATCATTACAGATATAGGATTAGTTATTGGACTTCTATTTTCCATGTTCAAGTGGTTCAAACTTCAAACCAATTCAAAAAAAATCACCTGAAAAATAGGTGCGGCCATATTTTTAAAAATCTGCAAAGTGGCAAACGTTTACTGTATTATTTTTTTCCTAACTTCTAAAATTATTAAACAGTGTTTTTTATTCAGTCATTTTCCATTGTCGCGAGATCACTTTCATTCAAACCGTTATTCAATTTCCTGAGCAGCATCTGCAGAGAAAATTTAGAAGCCCCCTTTACATGGATCTACTAACTAAATTATTTTGCTGCTTTAGTTTAAAAGTGTAGAATGATATATTCAGGATTCAAATATTCAAATACCCGGAGGAACCGTAGCACTTACTCCCATACATTAATGCAGCGTGCTCAGGGACTAAGTTCTGTTTGTGTCTCATGGCCTCAGGGGCTATAACACCCTCAATTTACCAATAAAAGGATTTAAAAGTAGCGAAATTAAATAAATAGAATAGAATGAAACCTGTCAGAGTCAGCTTCCAAAATTTGGCGAGCTGCACGAATTTTAGCATAGGCATCCTTTCGGATTGGGTTGATGTAAATTTCGTCAGTAGGGTCGGTGCTATCGCATTGGGATTCCAAGAAGCCAGTCAAGCGCAGAGCCAACCCCAGGGCAGTTTGGCCATCCCCTTTTTCCAGAGCTCGCTCGGCGCCAAACAGAAGCGAATGAAGCCTCTTCAGCTTCGAATCGACCTCCTGCCTCCAGCATTGCTGCGTGCTCGCCTCCATCTACCTCAGGCTTATACATACTTTCCCCACATTTTACAAATCAATGCAAAAAAACGCTAAACATATAGTTCTGCTCCTCTTCTCATACCACGGTACAGAGGAGACGTTTTTCTCTGGGACTTGGTGAGATTGTAGAAAGCGAGATTAAGTACGCCCGTTTTATCTGTGTTAAGTTTTCCTGTTCTTTGAAAGACGCGGGAATACAAAATTGTTGCAAATATGAGAAGAAGCATCTTTAAAGATACATTAGAGCCTGGCTAATACCTATGGCAATCCATTTTTCAATTAATTAACACAATACATCCAATCAAAATTATCTTTATATAGGGAATATTTTGTAAAGGTGTTTCCATTTACCTTCATTTTATTTTTGTTATGTAATAATTTAGTGTTTAAGTGGTACAATTTTGTGTAAGAGTTGGAATTAAGAATGTATTTTATTTTATTATAATTTATTATTCTTAAGTGATTTAGATCTAATATTCAAATATGGTGTTTTCAATTTTATTTCAAGATTACACATTTAGTCTTAAATCTAATTTAAATTTGTGACTACAAGATTGATCCTTCAATTTTTTGATTCAATTTTAATCATTGGTCCAAATAGACTTGTTTCCTACTAGTCATTGTTGATTTGCTTTAACATGAAATATTCAAATTTACATGTTATGGTGTTGTTTATACATCGTCCCTAGCATCATCTTTCAATTAACAGATCATATAAGAGCATAGTATCAAAATTTGTAATTAGAAGGATAGAGATGAGCTTTTACATATTTGTTATTAATGTGTCTTCAAATTATTTCAAAGTGTTGAATCAATCAAAGGTATTAACTATGCCATGAGTTTGGAGGCCAATTATCTTACCTTATATTGGTTCCCAAAGTTTTAGGTTACCATATTCGTAAAGTTAAGTCATTCAAGTTGAGTGTCAGTGGTGTCAAACTCAAAACAACAAACCTCTAACTTATGATCAAGCAAGGCAACATTGGACTAATTGTTGAAAGTGGATAATCCCTCCTACACTTTAGCCTAAGACCTAAGGAAGGCTTCCCTAGAGGTGTCCTTAACAAGATTGAACACAATTGAAGATGTTTTAATAGAAAAGCATACAATAGTATCCAATGTATGCTTGGTCCCAAAATTTATCACTAGACCAAAGACTAACCTATTACTCATAAGAACTTTTGTTATGATGATAAACACATCAATGTACAAATGTAGGATGTGGGTATGCAGGACATGATTCTATAGAATAAAACTTTGAAGGCTTGCTATGGATATTTCATTGGATGAATCATTGAACCATGAGATGCATACAAACTATGTCCTACTCCTAATCTAATAGTATAAGATATTTTGAGTGCATGGTGGATCAACACTTCTAAAACTGGTGCCTATTCATTGGGTCATATAGTCATAGCACACCACCATGAGAGATAACATAAAGAAATCAGAAGGACTGTGAGTTGTGCAAATATGTACACCACAAATAATGATATCAAGCAATTGGATATTCTTATTTATCCATCACAGACTATAGAAATATGTATGTAATGAAAAATTTTACCATTACAAAATGTGTAATACATTAGAATGTGTCTCATTCATTGAATATTCATTATATTCCTACCATCAAAGTGGCAATATGATCCACAAATGGAATCATAGAGACATTTGGTTATAATAATAATTTACAATATTAACCTCCTTAAGATTTAAAATATGTTGCTCCAATGGCAATAGATTTGCAAGAGTTGAAACCTTGGAAGCTCCTTTGGCTTGTAGTGACTTAGAAGAGAGAAAAATGATCGACTCTCCTAGAAGAGATAAATGATTGACTTTTTTTGGTAAAACAATCTAGCATATGTAGTGCTTTGTTACTTGTCTTATCACTTTGGGAATCAAGGAATAATTGTAGGTCAAGAATGAGGAATGCAATATAAGCTTGGATATTATGAAATCTACTAAATGAGTAATATGTTCAAATAGGAACAAGGACCATCAAGAGCCATAACCTAGCCACAACATTAATGACAACATGGTCATCTAAACGTTAAAGTTATTCCCACATCTCTAACTCTAAAAAATCACATGTTGAAAGTTGAGGATTGGGGATACCCCATAACCAATGTCATAACGTATGTGGGTAAAGGAATGACTGAAACTATAGCTTTGATAATTAACATAGTAAAAAGGATTAGGAATCAAGGATCAAGGATAACAAGGAACTCATCCCACAAGGCATACAAGCAAAGGATGATCAAAACCATGACTCTAAAATCCAACTCAGTGTAAAGCATCGAAGTGTGGGGATCAAAGGAAAATAATTTTGATAAGAAAAATTATAAAACTCTGACAAAGACAAGAAAAGAGTGGGGGTCAGGGGAAAGGCATGTCAAAATGGGAAACTCCAAAACTCTAATATTTAGTACAATCTTTGAAATTTGAATAGAAAACCTCCACACTTGGATAAATTACCAAAACTAGTCCAAAATTATAATTCAAGTGGAACTTTTGCAACTTCAACACATGATAGGCACTTTGGGATGATAAGGTATTACACTTAAAAAAAATTGACCAAGGGATTCACACTGAGAATTATCTCAAATCTGTTATTTGCGATGGGAAAAATAAGGCCAAACGTATAAAGTGGGCTAGGACCATGCAATTTTGACACTATGAAATTAGGTTCCAACATTGGCTCTAGTTGGGGACTATATCGCATACAAGAACAACAAAAATTTACATATTTAGGAGTAGACCACAAATGGGACATAGAGAAGGGATTGATACAATCACACTTTATCATGGCCAACAAGGATCAAGATTGCACAAAGACATAAGACGCATGCAACACAACATAAAATATGTATAAGGTAGGACATCATTACTAATAAGAAGTAATGATAATTTTCGTAGTATTATGAAGCAATAAATTCACAAGAATTAGAGTGAAATTCCTTAGATGACATAAACTATGATTATTATTTTTAACAACTTTATGTGGCCATACCACAACCCATACTAGCACTCAACTAGCAACCCATTATGCTCTCTCCTTATTAAACCTTTAGGATGCTCAATTATTGTATCCTTATATGGCCCAATACACAAGGGGTCTAACTCCATACATATCCCCTTATCAAACACTTGATAATTTAAGCACTCAACTAGCAACCCATTATGCTCTCTCCTTATTAAACCTTTAGGATGCTCAATTATTGTATCCTTATATGGCCCAATACACAAGGGGTCTAACTCCATACATATCCCCTTATCAAACACTTGATAATTGCATAGGATAACAAGTGTATATGGCCTAATAAGAACTTCATCATTAGGTTGACAATAAGTAGAGACCATATTCGTTTCAAATTGAGGTGCTTTGTTAGGATAGACATCTTAACATTTCTCCTAATGTCAAGATTCCAAAAGGTATAATGTTTAGATATAAAATGGAAAAACTCGATTTATGGGCTATGGGCTTAGTTTTTGGACAAAATAAAAATTATTGATTCCTAAGCACTACCTTGTAGACCTCTTTGAGTACTTCAATTTTTAAAAAATGGCCCCAATCGACCCACTAGATCAAAATTTATAGCCTCTAGAAGTTTGCATAGAAAATTTAAAAAGTTGTTGGATGAATAAAAAAGTTGTAAAGGGAAATTACACCTATTGACCAAATTATAATGTGTATTATGACACGTTATAGGGCATATTTAATTGGGGAATAGTTTGGGCACCATTTTTTAGATGGTTTAGCTCATGGGTTTCTAATTACCATTTGATGGCTTTAATTTTTGTATCTCCTAAATATTAGGTGCTTAATGATGGAGGTTTGTGTATGTCAACACTGAAAAAATGTCCTGAATGATATCATGCACTCAAATCGGGTATACTAACATCATTTCCTCCTAAAACCCATCCTCTTTTAGCTTAATTGATTATATTAGCCTAGCTATTTAATTAACTATGTCATTTTCGTCTATTAACCTAATCAATTTAATCAGTTTAATTTATCCTCTTCCATGCTAACATTTCATCTTATTAAATTAAATACATCAAACTATTTAATTTAAATCCCTAAATTTTCTTATTTAATTAAATAACCCTAAGTTATTTAATTAAATGTCATTTCACTTTCCCCCTTTCATTAAATCACTTTATTTAATGAAAAACATCTAATTCCTCTAATTTGCATAATTGAAACTTTATTTAATTATCAAATTACTAATAAATCTAATTCCCCCACTTGCAAGGGTATTCCTCCTTTGCACATTCCTCCAAAAAGGAAATATTTCTAGGGAATATTCCTTTGCACAATTTAATTTGGTTTTAATTAACTAAATATCCTTTTTCCTTCACCCATGAGAATATTCCAAAGAATATTCTCTCTCCTCACTCATTTGAAAAAGGGAATATTCTTACAAAGCTTCATGTGCAAGTTAACTTGTGACCTCTTGTACAGGTCAAAAGTGTGTTTGTTTGAAGGAATATTGGCCCTTAATTAGAATCTCATCATTGATTCTCATCTGTTGATGAGAATCCGTGATTCATTCCTCCAACTTCTTCCATCCTTGACTGTTGTTTAACCTTTTTGATCTCAACCATTCATTTCTCATTTGTTTTCCTATAAATAGGTCACTATTTGGAGATAAATGGAATCCATCTTTTCTTAGAGCAAACTCATGTTGTTGAAATCACTCACACTCACACTCACTTTTAGCATTTGCTTAATATCATTTTAGCTTATATTACTTGCATTAATTAGCTTAGCTTCTATTAATGGCTTCCATGGTAACTTAGATGGATACATGTGCTTGTTTATTAATTAGGGTTTCAATATTTTAGCTTAGAATCCATTTAGATTAGCTTTGCATTTGCACATCTAAATCATCTTAACCTAAATCATGTTAAAATAGCTTGCATCATGTAAATCTAGTTTTAAATCATGTTTCATCACACATCTCACAATGGTTTCATCGGTTTTCTTCAATAAAATTGATTGAAACATGCCCATTTATCCCTGGGATTGAGAAAGGGTCGTCGTTCCACATCAATGCAACACCACTCCCCCAACAAATAAGTTTCAATGGATTAGAGTAGGCATTTTTAAAGCTTTTGTAGTTTAGTATAATAGGTTTTAATGGATGCTTGGATTAATTTTCATTTGAATGATCCTGTTGAGATTTGATGCTAGTGGCTTAATTATGCTTTGATTCTTCATGGATCAAGTGTAATCAGCCCATACTAATCCGTCGGTCACATTTTGGCGCTTGAAGGAGGGCAAAACCGATCACAGTTAATGATTTTTTTCTCTCGAAGTTCATTTTCTAATTCTTGCAGGATACAACGACGCTCGAGGGAATTTTAGTGATGCCTTTGTTGGGCATCGTCATACATCGATCTGCTATCATCATCAGAAACAACGATGCCTAATTAATTTATCCTGGCATTGATTAAAATAAACGACGATGTTGAATACTTTTAGAGGTATTGAGGATTTGCAAACAATAATGCTCCCAAATAGCAATGTTATCATCGTTACTAGATTTTTGCAAAGCAATGCTCCAATTCACTAGAGTGACGCTATCATGAATAGCGACGCCCTTCTCTAGTAAGTAAAACAATGATCAATTTTCAGCATGTGCTTTAATTTTTTTACTTCATTTGATCACTAACATGCCTCTGACTTTGTTCTGGTTTTTAGGCTAACTGGGTTTTGCAGGTTGGACGATAAAAGTTGAAGTGAAGAAGCATTCTTATCTTTAAACTCTTATAATTGTAACAAGTGTTTTGACACTTTTGGGGCAATTATAACCCATTCATCATGCTTTTCATTTTATGCTTTAGGACCACACTAGCTTTCAATTAGGTTTTAAAATAAATGTTCAAATCAGTTAAAATTGAACCCTCATCTCATCTTACTTTGGGTTTAAAATTGAACAATATAACTTAACACTTCATTTGGTGTTTAAAATAAACTCACCTTTGTTTTGAGGATTAAAATTAACAAGTGTTTTCTATGTTTTGTGATTTACATTTGTTTCATTGGATGCGTATGCACTTCTCTCGCGCCACTCGGCGATCTTGAAAACCAAAAGCATTTCCTTTAATTTTTTTGTATAATCACCCACATATTTCGATTTGGAATAAAATAAACCCCATGCTAGTGTAGGGAAAATTCATTGTGTGTGTTCTCTCCTTACTTCATGCGATTGGGGAGATCGAACTACAAACGTACTTCCTTGCTTTTATTTATCTTTAGAGGGCCTGCCTCCTTGCTTCAAAAGGAGGGAATGACCCAAGAGATAACGAGCTAAATCCAAGATCTTTCAAGTCGCTATATAAAAACGTGTTTGTGATGAAAGTCATAAACAACAGGTGCGGATGTGTCATACCGACAAGTGTCACCCTTAGTATCTGTGTGATACATTAAAATCTCTTCTTAAGAAGAGACTGGGAGGCCTCTTGATTGAAATAATCTTGAGCTAATCTTGCATTGTGTATGGCCTCCTTGAATGAAATCCCTTACTACGAACCAATTGTTTAGAAGCAAAAAACCTTTATGCTTGCTGGTACAGGAATGGTCGTTCTGAAGCCGCCCCACATTTTACTATTCAATTATAGAAACAAGAAAATCCTTAGGATCTTCGGATCTTCAGGATTTGAGATTTGGTGGTCCCGAGAAGTGTGTGCCATGGAGGGGAGCCAATGTTGCCAAATCTCTATCTTTTCGCATTGTCTTAGTGTTTAGAGAAATCAAAGTGGGGATTCAACAAGTAGTATCTTCTAAACCTAAGGTTGTAAATGCTTGTGAGTCAATTTAATACTTTGCTTGATTCCAAAACATTACAAACGAACATTCACAATCTTCCTCAAAATTTCAAACTCTTTGGTCTAAGTATGGGTACCCCTTGAAAAAGCCTTGATATTAATGCTTGTCCTAAGGATTTCTATCTTGGATATTTCTAAATATCTTGACTTATATCTCAATCCATACTTCCCAAAGCTAATATAGGCAACTATGGCTTGAACTTCATCCTTTTCACAAAATAGACCTTGTGAAATTTATGGTGTTTTTGACATAGACATCTAGTTTGAACTTAATCAAGACAATTGTTTGTGGTAAAAAGAAACTCACTTAAGCCAGATAAATTGACAAATTGAACCCATGTCCATTTGGAGATTGATCGCTCTCACTAAACAACTCGACCTTACAGGTGCTATCATTCAACCAAACTTTGAACTAATTAAGGGAGAACAAACTGACATAATTAGTAGTTTGAGAACCTTCACTTTTGAAACAAAAGAAACACCCATTCAGTGGAGAAATGTAGCAACAATCTTAGACGAAGAAGAGGAACAAGCTGATATTGTGGCTGGAAGGCCCATATTACCACCACCTGCATGGCCATAAATATCCCCTTTTCTTTCATAAACTTTAACTTTTCTAAATGATCTCACGCAAAATCAAAATCCCCAAGAGAAGGTCTACAGGTCTTCATTTCAAACTTAGGCATATTAGTCCAAAAGCTCTCAAAAAACACCTTTTAGCACTACATCAAAATAGAATCAGGTTGGTATACAACTTCTACAAACGTGCTTCAAGGAACAACCTAGACTTGTATACATTCTTTTTTAGTCAAAACCCTAGGTTTTTTCATGATCTTGAACTTATCTAAATCATTTGGTCTTTAGGATTTGAAAACTTTAGAGGTCTAGCATGTTTCTCACTACCTTGGTCTTATCAAACAAAGGTTCACTTTAGGTCAACATTGGGTCAAACATTTCATTCATCCCTTCATCAAATTTCATCCTTCACTTCACCAAACTTTGTAAAAAATTTGAATACACCAACACCTTTTGAATTTAAACATCTATAAAACCAACCCCTAACTTAGCTACTTTGTATGTGAAATGAATCCTTTTCCATGCATTTAGTTGAGTTATTTATCATCTTTGAACTAGTTTATCTTGAAGGTCACAAGTCTACCCTAAATATTTCCAAGTTCATCAGCATCCTTTATCCAAACATCAAACTCAAGTCAAAAGTGTTGTCCCAAAATGTTTGCAAAGGTCACTTCCCACATCACCCACCTTTTTCATCTCCCATTACCATCATTGCTCTAAAAAGACTTAGAGTGTCCCTTTTACCTAGATTTGAGTCAACTAGAGAGTTCAAACATTAAAAATCCCAACACAACTCTCCCAGAGGTTCAACCTAAAATTCATGGTAAAAACGAGATCACAACACAAGAGAATGATGGAGAAAACCAAAGTCACATTTACCTCAAGTGATCCAAATCCTCTAGAATTTGATCTGAGAAGTCATGTTACCCCATCATAGCAACCTTCATCTCCATTAGGGCCATATGAGATAGAAGACATTACAAATAACCCATTTGAACTTACTAGGGAAGAAATCATGGAGCATCAAGCCTTAGAGAACATAGTTCCTAATTCCTCATCTTTCGTTGCACAATCATTGACACAAGGATTGAATTCATCCACAATTGCAACAACTCCATCCTTAGAGCTAAATCAAACATCAACCCCTAGTATTGCAGCTAGTCTTGCTAAGGACTTTGGCCATACTCTTCCATTTGAAAGCGACACACTTGTGGGTACCCTTGATACCAATCCTCCATCCCAAACAACCACTTGGACACCAACATTTTGCGCTCCTCCCATTCTCGAGGATCCACAATAGCCATATAAACCACTTACGCCTCATTACTCCACAACAACTTCAACATATCGAGGACACCCCTCTTCATCCATACCTCTAAGTACCACAAGTGTGCCCAATATCACACGAGGTAGTGTGGACCGAGTGAACACAAAAGGGAAAGGTAATATCCTCATGCAAAATCAGCCTTTAACACCACATGGGACCTCTTCATCCAATCCTCTCATGGATACATCAAACATAGCAGTTGTCCAAAACAAATCTATCCCATCCATCATCAACCCACATCAAAACAATCCCTTGATCACAAACCCCATCAATCAAGGTAATACCTTGACCACATCTCAAACACAATGGAATCTCCAAAACATCGGCCAAGGGAATCCTTTCCATTAGTGGACCCAAGGTCCTCATGTGCCTTTAACATCACAATATTTAACGGTGCCATCCTCATCTTTATCGTTTGTCCCCCAAGTCATGCAAAATCAGATGGGACCTCAAACTTACATTGCTCCACCACAATCCACTATCTTGCAAGGAATGTTAAACAAAGGGAATCCACAACCTCTCATCAACAATCCACAATCTACACAAAACATCAATGCCCGAAACCAATCTCAGATGTCCCAACCATTGGTTGATCCTACATTGCAAGCACATGCCCTAGCTTTACAACAAGCATAACAAGATTATTAGCAAGCAGTCCAACAAAAGCAACAACAATAAGCAGCCTTAGTTGCACAACAACAACAACAACATCAAGCAGCCTTAGTTGCACAACAACAACAACATCAAGCACCCTTAGCAACACATCAACAACATCAAGCATCCCTAGTAGCACAACAAGTAGCCTTAGCAGCACAACAAGCAGCCCTAGCAGCACAACAACAACATCAAGCAGCACGACAAGTAGCCTTAGCAACTCAACAACAACAAGCTCAACAATATGCCCAACAACAAGAATTGCTCGCACAACAACAACAACAAGGTTTTTACTATAACCCTCAACAAAACATCATCAACCCAAACATGGTAGGAACACATACGCCTAAACCATCATCACCTTATCCTACACCACCATACACACCATACAACACATCATCATATCAAAATCCCACATACACTTCATCCACCATCCCACGATATGCAACATATGTTCCTCCACCTAGTCCACTAGGTGATATGGCATCACAACTCAAGGCGTTAACACAAGAAATGTAGGACATCCGGATGGGAAAAATGAAGAAACACCATACACTGAATCTATTCCCATATCCATTCAATAGAAACATCACAATGGTACAATTCACTCTCGATTTTGAAATCTCCAAATTTGACAAATAAAAAGGGAGAGAAATTCTTGAGGACCATGTCAAAGAGCTTAACATCATGTGTATGGAGGTTGCCTATAATGAGTCTTGTTTGATGCACCTCTTCTCGTGAAGTTTAATAGGTCCTGTCATGGACTGGTTTTCTCAATTTCCTCTAGGTATCAAAAGTTTCCAAGAAATCATTGACAAATTCATAGATCACTTCTCCTTCAATTTGGACATGGACGTAAGCTTAGAAGAGTTATATACTCTCAAACAAAATAAAGGAGAATCTTTCGCCAATTTCTTGCAACGATGGAGGCAAAGAGCAAGCAAAATCAAATGGCCAATTCTCAATGAACAACAAGTGGGAATTATCATAGCGAATCTAGATCCAGATCTATCCTTCCACTTTAAAATGTAGTGCATCACATCTTATGATGAGCTTGTCCCTAGGGCCCTTAACATCGAGAGAGCTCTAATCTCATAGGGAAATACCCAAGCCTACAAAGATAACCGTCCGTCAACCAGTTCAAACGACATGCCTCGTGTCTGGGCTAGGAACAAAAAAGTAACAAATGATGGTGTAGTTGATGCTAAGGTGGTCCTAAGTTCTCCTAGGCCAAACAACAATCAAATAGCTAATGTTCAACCAACCATGCAACAAACAACACCACCACAAAATAATCAGGTTAACAACACCAAAATGCAACAAAGACAAACACCTAACAAGAACAACTATCCAAAATGCAAATATACACAGTTGTTGGAACCTATTGAAACTATCATGAAGAAATTGGAAGAATCAAACCTGATAACGCTTCCAAACTTTGAAAACTACCAAGAACCGCAAGATAAACCACCCTAGTATAACGAAAAAGATCTCTGTGAATTTCACAAAATCAAAGGGCATAAGATAACAAACTGCATGCGACTCAAAAATATTATCCAAGATCTTATAGAGAGCGACACCATATCTATTGAGGTACCAACCGGTAATCAAGATCTTAAGATATACAAGACCCCTATGTCGGATCATAACAAAGGAAAGAACACTGGGAAAAATAAAGATTACACAAATGTGCAACATACCTATTCCAATGTAGTTGCTTCCTATGATAGTGTCATTACCATTGTCACCATCAAAGGACCTAATGTAGAATGTGGAGTCACCACATGACGTGGTAAAGTTACATTCCAAGGAGTCCCATCTTAATCTAAGGAATACCCTACTTAGCCAACAACAAGCACTAGCAAGTACAATCTCTCATATCAACTTAAGAAGACCCCTACACATATCTCTATCTTATAACTATCGAGGCTATCCCCCGCACATAAGGAAATATTAGAAGAAGCTATATCTACGTCATTTATTCCCAAGGATATAGATACCAAACAATTTTAGGCTATGGTAGGTCATATCACTAATCATCTCCTCACCTTCTCAGAACAAGACCTACCATCATAGCCATCTCATAATCGTGCTTTACACCTTGAGGTTATCATTCATAATAATAATGTTAAAAGAGTCTTAGTAGATGGAGGTGTTGGTCTAAACATTTGCACCCTTTAGCTGATAAAAAATATGGGTTATTTAGAGGATACTATTGAGAAGACAAAGAGCACCATCATCAGGGCGTATGATGACCAAGAATAGGTATCACAAGGTATCATCACACTACCCATCCAAGTGGGCCCCCTTATCGCATAAAATACATGCAAGTGTTAGACCTTGATCTTTCTTACAAAATCTTGCTTGGTTGGACCTGGATCCATGCCCTAAAAGTTGTAGCTTCAACCTACCATCAATGTGTAAAGTTTCCTTTTGAGGGTAGAGAAGTTACTATCCATGGAGATCCTGAGCCTTTTTACTACTCAGGGAAGAAACTTGAGGCCAAGTTCTATAAGATCCCCCAAATACCCAAGAATGATGAAGGGCCCACACCTTCTACTTCATTTGTTGACCCATCATCCCTTGCATCTAACTTAGAAATGAAAACACCCATTGTGCAGAACTTACGCGACATCAAAGTAGTGATCCAAGATGATGGTTGTGGAAACTATAAGTAAACGAAGGATACTTTTGTGTTGGGAGAGTTACCTCTTTCTCCCAAATCTCATGGGAAACCTACACCTAGCAACAATGTCCCTAAAAATATCAAAATGGCAGCTACTACCTTCACCAAGTGGGGGGATTTGAACCAAGAAGATGTCAATGAGGAGGATGTCTCTAAACTACTATGTCAAGATGAAAGACCCATCTTTGTTCTTCCCATGGAAGATGATAACAAAGGCTTGCAACTAATGAAGGGAATAGGGTATACCAAGAATGAAAAACTGGGAAAAAATGACGATGCTTTGCTAGAACCTATTGTTCCTGAGAAACATCCAAAGAATCTTGGCCTAGTTTGTACTACTAGCAAGGTTACTCTTATTGGAAAAGGTACCTCCGCTAAATGGGTCGAGGCTTCCTCTCGGTTACCTACATCACGTAATACTACCCTTGATGACTTCCTCCTTGATGTTGTTGACCTATTTGAGAATAAATCCCTCTTCATGCTATCTACATTATCCTTTACCCCAAGCAACCGACCAAATGAAATACGCCTAGTATACCCGCAACTCATTGAATTGGACAACTAAGGATCACCGATTCTAGATTTATTCGAAAATGATGAAGCGATCTTAGAATTCATGGGATTTCATGACAACTTACCATGGGCAGATCATAAAGCACAAAGTAGATTTTGACATAGAGCTCAACACAAGGGTATACTATGGGGAGACGATTGAATCCTTCAGTCACAAAATTGATGACATGCAACTAACTTGCAAATCTTTGATCTTAAAATGATAAAAAGAAAGGACGCATTCGAGGGTGAAAACCTCTTTGAGGCTCCCAAGATGAGGGATTCATTCTCCCCCTTAGTGCGATGTATCCAAAGAAGTTAGCAGTCTTAGCAGAAAAGGCCACTCCAGTCAATGTGGGAACAAAAGAAGCGCCCAATATCACTTTCTATGTTGAATCCTTGTTGGATGACGAAAAAAAGAACCTAGCAACATTCTTGAAAGAGAAAAGAGATAAATTTGCATGGTAATACACGGATATGTCAGGGCTTGATCCAGAAGTAGTTGTGCATCATCTAGAAGTCTATCCTAAAGCCAAACCAGTAAAGCAAAAGTTAAGGAAAATGCACCCTCAGATAACACTCTTGGTCAAACTTGAGTTACAAAAGCTTCTTGACGTTGGATTCATCTGACCAATAGATTATCCTGAGTGGGTTTCAAACCTGGTACTAGTCTCCAAACCCACTAGGGGCATCATAATATGCACGAATTTCAGAGACTTGAACAAGGCATGCCCAAAGGATGATTTCCCTCATCCTAATATCGACATCATAGTGGATTTAACAGCTAGGCATGAAATGATCACTTATGGATGGTTTTTCAAGCTACAATCAAATCATGATCACCAAGGAGGATCAACAAAAAAAACTACATTTACTTGTCCATGGAGAACCTATTGTTGGAGCGTGATGCCATTTGGGCAAAAGAATGTAGGAGCAACCTATCAGAGAGCAATGACCCTCATCTTTCATGACATGATCCATAAAAAAGTTGAAGATTATGTGGACGATATTTTGGAAAGTCAAAGAAAAGGAGTGAGCACATACAAGTATTAGGACCATCTTTGATAGGCTCGAAGAATACAAGGTACGGTTGAATCCAAAAAAGCGTCTTTGGGGTTACATCAGGGAAACTTCTTGGCTATATTTTCTCACAAAGAGGGATATAAATTGATCCAACAAAGGTAAAAGCCATCCTAAACATGGAACCATCGCAACCATTAAAGTAGATGAGAGGGTTACAAGGAAGATTACAATCCATCAGAAGATTCATAACACAACTATCAGATAAAATCCACCCTTTTTCACATCTTCTCCATAAAGGAATAACTTACAAGTGGGATGAGAATTGTGACAAAGCTTTCCAACAGACCAAGGACTATCTATTGAAACCTCTAGTACTTATGCCACCGATACCAAACAAACCATTGATCCTCTATATCTTAGCAACACTAGGTGCTCTTTTACCACAACATGATGAAAACAAAAAAGAAAGAGCTATTTACTACATCAGCAGGACCTTGGTGGGATATGAAATGAACTATTCATCCATTGAGAAATCATGCTTAGCATTGGTTTTTGCTTCACGAAATTTTAGACACTACATGTTGTCACATCAAATTAAGCTTATTACAAAGATCAACCCATTAAAATACTTGTTATCCAAAGCAACTCTCACTGGGCGAATGGAAAAATGGGTAAGATCTTAATTCAATTTGACATAGAGTATGTGAAGCGCAAGGTAATCAAAGGACAAGTGATTGTAGACCAACTGGAAGAGGCACCTATCTATGTAGAGAATCCATTGATATCTGAACTCCTAGATGAATAAGTATTCCTTATCAATACAACAAATCAGTGGAAGATGTACTTTGATGGATCATTCACCCAACATGGATCAGGGGTGGGTATTCTCTTTATCACCCCTCAAGGCAATTGCATCCCAAAGTCATATAGGCTATCATTTTTTGTGTACTAACAACATTTTTGAGTACAAAGCCCTAATCACAGGTCTAAGGATAGTAGTTCAATGGCAAATACAAGAGATGAAATTCTATGGAGACTCATAGTTGGTTGTCAACCAAGTCAATGACGACTACCAAACTAAGGACAACAAACTCACTCCTTACAAGAAGATGGTAGAGGATCTCAAGGACCTTTTCATTAATATAACTTTTGAGCAAATTCCTCGCATGAATAACTGAGCAGTAGATGCTATGGCAACAATCGGGTCACTATTAGACATGCCAAACAACGTCCTGCAATACAAATTATTGGTAGAACAACTTCTCGTACCAAATTTTGAAATCTCGAAATATGAATTTGTGTGTCATTGTTGGTCCTAGATCCCTATGATATCATGACATATTCACCTACCTAATCAGAGGAACCCTCCCATCCGATATCACCTCAAACCTTAAAAAGACCTTTGTTAAAAAGGCATCTTGATTCGTAATCCTAGGTGATACCTTATACTGCCGAAGCATCAAGGGGACATTACTATGATTTCTTAACCAATACGAAGCCTTGATTGGTTTAACAAAAGTGCACGATGGCATATGTGGTTCTCATTCTAGTAGTATGACTCTAGCTAAGAAACTGTTGAGGACGAGGTACTACTGGCCAACCATGGAAAGAGAAGCCCATCAGTATGTGTAGAAGTGTGTCCAATGTCAATAACATGGAGATTTGATTCATGCTCCAGCTCAAGAGTTGCAACCAATGGTCACACCTTGGCCTTTCTCGCAGTGGGTGCTTGACCTCACAGGAAAGATTACCCCAACCTCATCTAATGGCCACAAATTTATCATAACAGCCACTGAGTACTTTACCAAGTGGGTTGAAGCCATTCCTATGACCTACATAATGGGAAAGAAATTTGCTAAGTTTATCTTGAATGACCTTATCTACCGTTATGGTGTTCCGCAAACCCTTATCTCAGACAACAAAACACCCTTCAAAAACCAGGATGTGAAAGAGCTATATCAAAGATTCAACATCCAACACCGATTTTCTACCCTGTATTACCCCCAGGACAATGGTCAAGCCAAGGCTACAAACAAGACAATCCTAAAAGTCCTAAAGAAAATGATCAATGAAGTTGGCCATGACTGACATCTGCAATTAAATCCCGCTCTTTGGGCTTATCGAACCAGTATTTGCACGCTTATAGGTGCAACCCCTTTCTCCTTGGTCTATGGATCAGAAGCCATCTTGCTTATTGAGGTCGAGCTTCCATCATTGCGAGTGTCACTACAGAACCTAATCACTGATTAAGAATATAGAGTATCTTGGCTAAACGAGTTGGAATGCTTGGATGAGCATCATCTTGACGCCCTTAATCACTTGCAAGTATATCAAAACTGACTGTAATAGAGCTATAACAAGAAGATAAAGTGTTAGTCTTTCCAAGGAGGGGATCTTGTCCTAAAGAAAAATAGAAGAATCTTCTAGTTCAGGACAGTAAAGGAAAGTTTGAGCCTAACTAGTTAGGTCCCTTTGTCATCACAACAAGTTATGGATCAGGAGCATATCAATTATCAACGCCTACAGGCAAACCCTTGTAGGAACCAACCAACAACTTGCATCTTAAAAAGTTTTATGCCTAGGCTCAAAGGGTGTAAATCTGAAAATACAAAAAAAATCAAAAATTATCAAAAATCCAAAAAATGAGAAAAAGGATTGAAAAAAGTAAAGAAAAATAATTGTCCTCTAGTGAAAACCACTTCGGTGGTGCTTTGGGCAAGTACCTTGGTGAAAACCTGGCAAACGGGTGCCTTGTGTAAATAAAGCACCTCCAACTACCTAGGCTCTTTATCCTATCATTTCATCCATCATGCATCCCATTTCGTCCATCACCCATCCACATCCATATCATAGCTTGATGTTGTGAAGTATCGTATCCCCTTAGAACTACTTGGCATAATCCAAAGGTCAAATTGTCCTACCTATATCAAGGTAGTCTATCATATCATACCAAGGGAAATTCGTTATGGATCGGATTAGGTTCTTGTATATCTTAATTTTATTGGAAATCTCATCGAAATTATCAAAAACATTCATAAAATCTCATAAAAAATCCCAAAAACATTCATAAAATTTTCATCAGAAAATCCAAAAAAATTCAAAAAATTGTAAAGTCAAAAATCTAAAACATCCAAATCACATCAAAATCCCTAAAAGGTCGAACATCGGAAATCCAAAAAATTGTACCCTATTAAACTACGGGTCTCTGAGCTTGAACATAGGAAAGGCCATCATTGATGTGCCCCCGAGACACCTTAGGTCAGTCCTTTAGGAGTTTGTCATAATACACTAACATTCCATCAATTGTTCATATCTCATCTTCAATAAGTCGAGTCGGTCAAACTACGTGGTCTCTACGTGTATAATGTAGGCAAGGATAATCTTTGATCAACTCCTGAGGCCCCTAAGATAGGTCTTTTAGGTTAGATTCTTGGTCGAAACTCAAAAAATCCCTAAACATTCAAATATCGGAAAACCCCATAACATTTGAAAATTAGAAAAACACAAAAACATTGGAAAACCTTAGAAAACCCTAAACAACCTCAAATAATTGAAAATCAAAACATTCACATAAACTTTCGAAAAGACCAAAAACAACCTCAAAACATTTTCAAAAAAATAAATAAATATTGAAATATTCCAAAAAATCCAAAACCATCCATCCCATTTCGCTGTCACCCGCAATAAACCTCCATCCATAATAAATCAAGCATCACCTTCAACCTTTGGCCAAACAAGTAAAAAACAAGTATCGCAAGTCGTAAAGTGAGCACCTAAGTGTCAAAACCTAAAGTCTAGATCATAGGTGAATGAGTAATTGAAATTTGTATCAATGACTTATCATAAACCTTATCTTAATCAAACCATCTGATCAACATGTCCTAGGATGAATCCTTCTTGCGATGGGGATCAGTATCAAAAATCACCTTAGCTATATTAAACTAGGCACGAGATATAGATAACATTAATTGTTTGTCTTTGATCTTTTCTTATGATTTATCTCAAATGACCCATTCCAAGGACCTCTCGATGATGTCTATCAAAATAATTTAGAGAGAAAGGAATGTCGCATCGATCATTATCTTTCATTTGTTGTGCTTGTGGGTATTCTTGTAAAATAATCTTGGTGCATACTTGCTTAGTTGTGTGTAGGGAAGTTGTTTGGGGTAGATTGTTGACTATTGCGTATGCTTTGGTCCAATATATTTTGAACTACTAAACTACATTCCAACAAGGTTTTCGTATGTCAAGGAGTGAACAAGAACTATCCTATCTGTTTGCAAAGTCAAAGTCCATTACACTAGATACAATGCCATCCTGGTCATCAATACCATGACGCATCATGTCTAGGTGTTATATAAAAAATAAGGAACAATGAAAATCCCAACCCCAAGATATGAGCAAATCATCATCATCATCATACATTTCTCATCACTATCTCTAATAAAGTCTCGGTGGATCATAGACTTGTTGGATCTTTTGAATCAATCATCAAAATCAATGGTCGATCAGGGTGATCCCACAATAATGGGTTACAGTTTTTGGCCAAACTTGACATTAAAATTAGGATTTTTCACGAGATATTCACTTTCTTACACCTATAGCAGCTAAACCATTAAGAATTTGAAGACGAATCAAACTAGTTATTTGTTAAATCTTTTGTGTAGATTCTAATTACATTTTAAAAAAAAAATTAAAAAAAAAATTGTGAATCATTTTATGTAATTTTTAATAACTTATTTTTTCTAGTAATCAACATTTTAAAAAAGTGATGTTTACTTCAGACTGCATAACTTTTTTTATAGATAGGACGCAATTCTAATTACAAAATTTCCACACCAATATCTAGGGCATGGATATTTTTTCATAATTTTTTGTTGCATATTTTTTTTTTAATTAATTTTCCAAGTCAAAGTAATTATAATTTGGATAGAGGTGTACTTCGGCCCTCGTAAATTTTTTTATATTCATTTGAATTAACTTATTCTTTTTTTTTTGGAATAAGGACATCAATACCTAGTGCACATGTATTTTTTAGAATTTTTTTTCTCTATTTCTCTATTTTTTCGTATGTGTGAAACAAAGAACTTGATGTTCATTAAAAATCCTACATTCACAAGAAATAAAAAATAAATATAATAATCAAACTAAACATATTTAAATTTATACTTTTTGGGAAGATTATAATAAGGGCTACATGCTTACAAAACATAAATTTTAAATGAATTCATTTGATCACCCAAAAGGTAAATCAAAAGTGGTTTTTTATTAGCATTTTGATAGGTGTAGAGGAGACTCTATTAACAAGGTTCTATCCAAGGGGGTTTGATCTAAGGGGGTATTATCAATCCCTCTTTAATTAAAATCATTTAAATGGAACCTTTAAAGTCTTAAATCATTGTATTTTCTAAAAATATGTGATTTCAGGCAAAAATCAGGATGTCCCAAAAAGTGTAACCCATTATTGTGGCAACACCCATCATCTTATTTCTTCTATCTTCTCTCTACGCTAACTTGGTATCATGACAGTCGATAAAAATATCATCGATGCATACATCCAACATCCACAAATCATCAACATGCATACATATCGCATAATCACAACATATCATAAAACGAAGAACACATTTCACTGCACCATCATTATCATTTAAGTTGTGCTGAATAAAATAGATTTGTTCTTCTAAGCATCTTAAATTGTTGCATACATATCATAAGCACGAACATCTACATAAGCATGCATAGCATAAACATTTGCATTATCCATCCATACATCCATATGCATACATCATCACATCCTAAACTTGCATAGAAAAATACATAAAAAGAAATGCATCTATATCATTTGCATACGCATCACATAAGCATATCATATCATCTATCCCATAGAATATCATAAAAAGATATTGAAAAAGAATATAACATTGCATCCATTGGATGTCATTACATTCCATATCATTGCATCATAGGTATATTATCACATATTGAGCAAAAGGAAACTCATCCATCCATTATGTTGCATTTATACATGATCATAATATATAAGCATATCACATCATATTAACATCAAATGCATCCATACATTATCATAAACGTAAAGCATGGAATAAAAGACACATCACATCATATCGAATCAGTATCATATATATATAAAAAAATGGTGACTGTCATAATACAATATCTGAGTCAGTGTATGTATATCGATCAAAAGTACAATATCCACGAGGCTATCAAAAAGGAGCCCATGATTGTATCTTTGTATAAAGAATCAGGCAATAATCAAAAAGTGTATGTATAAGAAAGCTAGCCTTGATGTTTGCTCCCCTCACTAGGCTATCTCTTTGGCTAATCCTCGGCTCGGGGATGCACCCCACTCCTCTATGAGTAATTTGGCTGCCTAATCGCCGCAGGGACATCCCGATGGTAATGCATGTGATAATAGGCTGCCTCGATCATGACCTCCCTGTACAATCAGGCAGACATTGTTCGTCCCTGAGCTGCAACTGTCATGGACTCTATTAGAAGGGAAAAGACCTTTCCTTTTGTGTCGCCTGACCTCCTGTGCTAACTGCATATCAATAGTCTGCCTGAGCTAATGCTCTTGGTCCCTCTTCGCTGTCAGTGCCTATACCTGCTACCGGGCCTAGTCTCTCTAGCAGTAATAGCCAAAATTTGCTGACAAGCCTGATCTCTCTTTCTCGTCACCACCTGCAACTGTTGTATTTGTGCATTACAGGGATCTGGCCTCAACGATGGCTATTGTGGAGGTTGTTGTTGTATCGGTGGCTAATGAGGAGGTTGTTGGTGAAATGGTGGTGCACCCGTGACTTGTCCATCATGATGTTGGCCATCCTAACCTCTGCCCCTGCCATCTGGACCTCTGCCATTTTCATCATCTAGCTATCCTTTGCCTCTGCTTGTGCCCCTCCCTCTCGGCCTCCCTCGTGGAGGTATACTTGTCGGATTTGTAAGTCGAGGAGGGGGTACAAACCATGCATCATAAGCAGGTGTAATCTATGCATCCACCTGTCCCTGATTATAAGCCCATGGCCTAGCAACCAACTGTTAGAATCCCTTGACAACCTCGTGAGAAGGGATTGTGTGTCCCCATGTAGTCTCTCAAGATGACCTAGTAAAAATGGCGGTGTATGCATCATCAGGCTTGTCCCGCCTCTCACCAAACTGTCTAGCAACCCTATAGGGAAGGTACCTCTCGACGATCGTATGCTCTCGACCCTACATATATCGGGTCTATTGAGCAAAGAAATTTTGTTGCACATCATCATACCAAGCTAGCATCTGAAGCCACAACCGCCATCTAAATACTGTCATATCGTCGACCACTTGATGCCAGTAGGGAATGCTGAGATGCCCTGTGTGTTGCAATGTCATGGAACCCCTGTATCTCCAGACAACTGGATCATTTAGCTCCACATCAGCCATGTGAACAATAGGTTGGAGCACGAAAATGTGCTCCCAAGCCCAAATGTGAAGAAGGGTGACCATTGTATCGATCGCTCTCCCATCACAATAAATGAAATCATGCATATCATGGTAAAGAGAGGCCAACACCAATGGCCCCCATGCATATTGGGTCCTCCGAAAGAGCATCTTGTGCCAAGCCAACCCCCATCCTAGGCTGAATCCCATGCTCCGTCGATTTGGAGCAATGTCACAACCCTCCTTGGTGAAAATCTAATTTATTTCACATTTATTTTCTAAATTAATGTTATCAAGTAAATGATATTTTGGATGTAATTCTATTATGAGTTAATCAAAATAATTAAGTTCTTGAAAATGAATAATTATTTAATCTTCTTGACAAATAAGTATTATTATGGATACTGGAAATAAATAAACAAACATTTATCAAATTAACATCTATTATTATGATGATATAAAAAAAAAAACTTGGTGAAAGAATTAATGATGATTTACATTCAATTATATTTTGAAGGTTAAATATTTGTGTTCATAATGTTTAATACATTTTGAAAACCAAGAAAATTAGGAAATAAAAAGGGAAGAATTCTAGTTTATTGTATTTTGAAGTCATATGTTGGTTTGGGAAATCAAGAAGAATTATGGTTTGGGAAATCAAGAAGAATTATTTCAAGAATATTTAATTGTAAAATAGTAAATGGATTTATTGAATTATTTCAAGAAATTATATTGATTTATTGAAGTAAATGGATTACTGAATCAAATAAGATTTAACTCTATGAGATTAGTGTTATTTAAATTGGTTCAAAGGAATTAAGTTGGTAAAGGATGTTTTAATTATAATTCCCTAATGATAATGGAAAAAAATGATAATTTAAATGCATTAGAAAATATATTTATTATTGTAAAATTAATCAAGTTATTTTAATTTATTGAGTAAGCAACTTGAATTATTTAAACGATCCTTTGAGAAATGAAGAAAAATATTCGCTTTTAAGTTAATTACATATGTCCATTTTTTATGAAAAGAAAAGAAATAGAAATGAAAATAGAAAATAATTAGGAAATGAAAATGGCATAAAGGAAATAACAGGAGCTCATAAATGGAGATTCAAACTCTTATTAAGGACGTTGTGACATTGTTCTTTTTGCATTGATACCTCTTCTCTCTGATCAATCAAACAATTGTGATTATAAGAGGTTGTAGGTATAACATTTGGAAGGTAGTTAAATTAAGCTGCATTGAATATTTCTTGATTTGCTAAAAAAATGGCGTCACTGAGGAGGTTAGACATATCATTCAGGAGATAGGGATCCTCTGGAATTACATGGGGCAAGGGTTCGATTCCCCACAAGAAAGATGCAACAAATTCTCGCGTCTCTACCCGCAAATCAAAATGCTCTGTAGCTCCTATGGAGAAACAAAGATTGTCTAGAGATTTCTTTCACCTTTATTTATATATGCATTTATATACGTTCACTTTTATTTAGTCCAGATGGGTAATCCTATTCATATTTGGAAAATTCATCATTTTTCTCCAGAAGAATTTGTCTTAGTAAGAATCCGATTTTGGGTATGGATAAGTTTAGTGAGTATGCCTTTTTCATAAAAGAAAATGTGTATATATAAGTCAATTTGATAATAATACATAAGCTTAAGCAAATTCTTGATATTCGATCCTCAATTACTATATATATATATATCTCATCTTTGTAATTTCTCTTCATCGCATTAGTTTTCTTCTGAGACAATCTTGTACACCAATGAATAGATAGTCAATAATCTCTCTAAATTCATCTCAATCGGGTTTAAAGGATCCAAAGCTTAACTCAGGCATTAGCAGATTTCTTGTCAGATCTTTTGTTCATCGTAATCTTATCATGTGATTTTTTTTATCATAACCTTATCATAACTTAATCAATTTCATTAATGCCTAGTTTAGTCTATAAATATTCCATGATGAATACCAATCCCTATTTTAATATGTCTTCTTGATTTACCTGTAAGATTATGCATTGAAAAGATAAAATCTGTGTATCTCTCAGGAAATATATGTCAATCAAATATATGTGTTATAGTTTCAAGTTCTCAACATTCTATCGCTGGTTTTCTCCTTGGAAATAGCCTAGAATCTACAAACCACATTACTATAGGAAATGGAATTAAACATTCTCTTTTAAATACATTTCGTGCATTTTTCATAACAGTAGAAATGGATAGTTCCTTAATGTACTTGTGGTTGCTTATTAAATAATTATTTTGGGTGACTCTTGACATGTACTTGTGTGTGAGGAAGCTTAATTATTTCCTTATGCTTACAATGAAATTCATTCTGACTAATGTTTCATAAATCAAAAAAGGGTTTTGATTTGGGGACACATAAGATGCTAGGAATTAATAATGATAGAATAAGAGTCACAAGTTGGATAATGGCATAACAAAGATTCAACTTATTATTATAAAAGAAAAGTCTCAATTATCTATTTGGATTAACATAGAGTTAACATCTACTCCTTTCTTGAGAAACCACTAATTTCGATAATTATTAATATTGAGACTTATGATCAACATGAAAATCCTAGAAGCTAAACTTAATTACACCATTGTTGAATTGAGATTTTCTAATAACATGGTGAATATTTGGATCCCCATTGTGGCTATGTCTAAATGTTTTAATTATGGTTGTGTAAATAAGTAATTAGTGATTATTATTATCAAATGTACATCTGATGGGAGAATGAATAAATAGGTTAAGAGCTATGTACTTGACCTTAGTAGTTACACTATTATAATTATAGTGGTCTATTTCCTCGTACATTATTCATGCCAGAAATATTGTGTTTGTCATGAGTATTACACTTTTATGATCACTATTTGTTATGAGTGTTGATGTGAGTAGCATAGGTTTAAGACATTATTATCATTGTATACATTTAGTTCAAAAGATAATTTAACTACACAAGTCAAATAAGTTGGAATTAAAAGGTAAATGTAGATGGATAATCTCTTATAACATGGTAATGAAGCTTTCCTTTTATAGCATAGATTGCACTCACCTCTAGTGGACAAAATATTTGAAAAAATTAGTTCATTTAGAATATTTAGATGAAGGTTTTCTTGATTAGGTGTTATCATAGTTCTTGCAAATAGTGTTTGATGTTTTCCTTATTGATGCTAGACTTTGGAAGTAAGACATTTTTTTTATTAATGGCTAATTTTCGCTGAGAAAAATTATAGTCAATGTTGCACCTGAGTGGGTGGTAACTGACGAAGAACTGTCTGGGATAATTTAGTCCTAGAAAGGGTTGCATACCCACTAATTATTAGTTCTTATATATTTGGATATCAATAATGAAATAAGTATTGATGGTCCTTCTCTTGCTCGGGGGTTTGGCTAGAACCTAAGTGGTTTCATGATGCCAATAAGGATGGGTGGTGAGCGAGCTTTACTCGTTGTATGCATCATTACTAATCTTTAGATAAATATGGTTGGAATCAAACTTTATTTAAAGTTTATTTAAATGTGTTATATCCTTTTTTATAGTGGTAAGATGGTCCTTATATAAATTTCTATTTAAAAAAAAGTTTGTGGAAAATTTTGAGATTTTTTGATTGGGTTGTTACAAGCAACCAAACTTGAAATCACTATCGCAACGATCAATATGAAGGTCAACACCCAACCTCTGTACATCTTGAATTCTATCTAGGAGTTGACTAGGACAATTGACTCTTGGTCAAGCACCTCATGGTAGGCACCATAGCCGACATCAATGCCATAGATAACACACTCACCATGCATTGACAATCGCAGAATCCACCATACATCCTCAAGCGTCATTGTCGCCTCGTCGGTAGGTAGGTGGAACGACGAGGTCTCACTATGCCATCACTCACATAACACTATCATCATCGCCAAATGTGTCTGAATGATAGGCATGTATGCAACATACCGTAAACCAATCTCTCCCAGGTGCTCCTGTCGCAACTCAAAAAAATCACCAATTCTAGATAAATCAGTTGGCCGGTGCTCAGGGGACATCAAAGGCTGGATAACCTCCTGCACCCATGAAGCGCACAACATCAAAATTCACAAAATTTGACTAAGTTTGGAGTTTTTATCCCCCAAAATGACAATAGCGTCGCTATAATTCAAATTCCAAACAAGGACGCTCAAAGCATTTAAATTGCAAATCGCAATATGCATCACTAAACACATGTGTTGCTATTTGGGCTTAGAAAACCCTCATCCTAAATTCTAAATTGTAAGGTCTATCGCTATTTACACTCGCGTTGCAATTTAAAATCTAAAATCGTAAAATCAAATCGCGAGTTATGTCGCTAAACACATATGCGTCACTATAAATCAAAATAACATTGAATTGATTCTAGAAATAACGTCACTATATAGTGAAGTTGCCAAAGTTCAAATTTCAAAGTGCAATAAATGCACCTAAAAGTTAAGTTTCAAATCAAGTTTTGAATCACATATCGCCGGTCCTTACACCTAGAGGCCTCTGGTACTCGCGAAATCAATCGAAAATGTGTTGTGGAACCACTCATTGTGCCATTTGATTAGAGGGTCAAAGCTCAAAATGCAATAAATCTCTAAGCTGTGAATGCACAAATGAATTGAAAGTGATCCTTCCTCAACTATTTATGCTTGAAAATTAGGGTTTTTTGCCCTAATTTTATCATGAAGCTAGGGTTTTTCACCACTTTCACTAATCTTTCCAAATTGAAGCTTATTTTGCATCATTTTTTGCATTATTTGCATACTTTTTGCATCTTAGAGCCTTTTCAAACCCCTGAGGTAGCATTTCACCTTTGTCAAGAAATCAACCCAAAATTCAAAATTTTTGCCCAATTTCTTGAGGGGGCATGGAACCAGCTTACTCCTTTCATTGGGGTAGTAGTGGGGCATCCAAAAAAGTCAGAAATTTTTATTTTTTGATTTAAACAATAGTTTTTTATCTGAAGGGCATCAGTCTTTGAACCAACGTAACAGGTACCTCACTTCAAAGAGGGGAAAAATGTAGACACTAAAAAATGTCTTGAATGATATCATGCACTCGAATAAGGTATAATAACATCATTTCCTCCTAAAACCCATCCTCTTTTCATTTAATTGATTAAATTAACCTAGCTATTTAATTAACTATGTCATTTTCGTCTATTAACCTAATCAATTTAATCAAGTTAATTTATCCCCTTCCATGCCAACATTTCATCTTATTAAATTAAATACATCAAACTATTTAATTTAAATCCTTAAATCTTCTTATTTAATTAACCCTATGTTATTTAATTAAATGTCATTTCACTTTGCCCCTTTCATTAAATCACTTTATTTAATGAAAAACATATAATTCCTCTAATTTGCATAATTGAAACTTTATTTAATTATCAAATTACTAATAAATCTAATTCCCCCCACTTGCAAGGGTATTCCTCCTTTGCACATTCCTCCAAAAAGGGAATATTCCTAAGGAATATTCTTTTGCACAATTTAATTTGGTTTTAATTAACTAAATATCCTTTTTCCCTCACCCATGAGAATATTCCAAAGAATATTATGTCTCCTCACTCATTTGAAAAATAAAATATTCTTACAAAGCTTTATGTGCAAGTTAACTCAAAACTTCTTGTGCAAGTTAACTTGTGACCTCTTGTACAAGCCAAAAGTGTGTTTGTTTGAAGGAATATTGGCCCTTGATTAGAATCTCATCATTGATTCTCATTTGTTGATGAGAATCCATGATCCATGTCTCCAACTTCTTCCATCCTTGACCATTGATTAACCTTTTTGATCTCAACCATTCATTTCTAATTTGTTTTCCTATAAATAGGTCACAATTTGGAGACAAATGGGATCCATCCGTTTTTAGAGCAAAATCATGTTGTTGAAATCACTCACACTCACACTCAATTTTAGAATTTTCTTAATATCATTTTAGCTTAAATTAATTACATTAGTTAGCTTAGCTTCCATTAATGGCTTCCATGGTAACTTAGACATGCATACATGTAGCTTGTTTATTAATTAGGGTTTCAATCTTTTAGCTTAGAATCCATTTAGATTATCTTTGCATTTGCACATCTAAATCATCTTAACCTAAATCATGTTAAAACAACTTGCATCATGTTAATATAGTTTTAAATCATGTTTCATCACACATCTCACAATGGTTTCATCAGTTTTCTTCAATAAAACTGATTGAAACAAGCTCATTTATCCCTGGGATTGGGAAAGGGTCACCGTTCCACATCAATGTGACACCACTCCCCCAATGGATAAGTTTCAATGGATTAAAGTAGGCATTTTTAAAGCTTCCGTTGTTTAGTATAATAGGTTTTAATGGATGCTTGGTTTAATTTTCATTTGAATGATCTTATTGAGATTTGACGTTAGTGGCTTAATTATGCTTCGATTCTTCATGGATCAAGTGTAATCGGCCCATACTAAAACATTGGTCACACTATATAGAGTTTTGTAGATATTATTAAGCTTTTAGATTTCCTCCAAGTCTGTGGTTGGTGATACTCATATGAAAGCTTTATCTTCAAGTGTATTGTAATCATGGCTTACTAAATGATACATTGAGTTGTTTTAGAGTGTGGGGATTTTCTCTCAAATGAGTTTTCCTTGTTTACACCCATGTTATGGTATTTATTGTTTAATTTCTATTTTAATGTGTTTCGAATTTCTATAATTTTAAAAGATCGAAATCTGCACTACTATTCTCTAGAAATATTAGTGTAGGAAGCATTTTTGTATACCCTAATTCCTTTCATGTTTTAATAGCTAGAACATAAACTACAATTTTTATTTGGTCCGTCATTCCACATTAGGACCATGTCACCATCTTGTAGATATCCTCGAAGACCCTTCTTGTCAAATAGATGTTGCATCGTTTACTTGTATAACAAAATTTTACCATGTGCATCTATTTCATCCTTATTCACTTATATTAACTCCTACATAATAGCTTCCTCAAAAATTACCCTATCCAACTATGGTACATACTTCCATTTCTCACCATGTGAGGACTTGTTTATAAGTGAAATAGGTTGTTTAGGTCCATAGTTATTTTCTTAAAGCACAATAATAGAAAATTCATATGTTGATAGAGGAGAAGAGTTAAGAAGGCTCAAAATCTTGGACTTACCAAGACTGATACATCTTTAAGGTCTTCCTTGAGCTACACATATACATTAATTGGTACCTCACTCTAAGAAATTGATTTTTTTTTTTTATATATTTAATATAGGAATAGAACAAAGGAGGGGATTAGTAAGTCCATGATCTTCTTCATCAGGATATCCCAAGAGATAATTAGGATCGACATTAGATGGTGGCACTTTATATGTGGTGTTGCAATTGTCCTCTATAATGTGCAATCATTTCTCTTCCCTTTATATCCTATCCTCTTAATATGATAGGTCCATTTGATCACATGGGAAGGACAATTAATTTGCACTAAGAATGAAAGGTATCACTTGACTATAAGAAAGAACACATCGTTCTTCTTTTGTCTCTTTCTCTACACATTATACATCTAGTAGTTGGGATTGAATTGGCTGTCCCTCATCATGAGATTTTGACACATATTTTTCTTTTATTATCCATTATTACATTGTATTTTTCTCTTTATTCATCTCCTTCTTAGGAGCTCTAGCATTCTTTGTCTCAACTTTTACTTTTTGCCTCTCCTTGCTATTGGTCATGTAATATTCCTTTTATCTAGCATTTGCAATAACACTTCATGTAGACACTTTTATTTTTCTTTGATGATCTAAATTTTGGACCTATACTATTGTTATATTTGTATGGCTTGTTTCTAGCATGGGTTATAAGGTATCCCTAATCCCCAATCCCTAACATCCTTGAAACTCCATAACTCTTGCATTTTGCACTATTCACTCCCACCTTCCTTCCTACATGACCTAAGTCACTGTTAATGACCAAATTTGACATTCCAACTACTCTAAAGGGATTTTTTCCTCCCAAAATTAGTTTTCTATGTCAAGGGAATAAATTCATGTATACTCCCAATAATACAAAATAATGAAAACCAAGGGAGTCAATAATACAAAGGTTGAGTTTCATCTCTCAATGGTTTTCATGTGATCTCCAATTTGTCATTTTAATTATTTTGTGGGATCCCCCTTGTCATGTACACCATAGATAAAGCCATAATTAATTCTCAATATGACTGATCAAAAAGAAAAAAACCCAGACTCTTGATATGACCATATTCCTCTAAGGTGAGATTTTATGTACAAAATATTGAGGAAGGTGATACACATAGGTGTGGGTGACCATTGCAAGTGTAAAAAACCTTGATCCAATTCCAAAGTGGCTTTTTGGCAGTTGAATGGTATATATATATATTTATAATGGTCAAGTGAGTGAAGAACAAGTTGCATAGCATGAAAGAGAGAAAAGTGGTCGCAAACCATTAGGGTTTCAATTTCTAACAAAGGATCAAGGTATTTTATATTGTAATGATCTATATTTCATCCCAAATATGTAATAAGCTATTAAAATAATAGGATAATGGATTAAATGTGTATATTTTTCATTATGTGAATGTCTTCATATATTGTATACATTTTTTGGTGTTATTTTTAATTAGTTAGCAATTAGACAAATATAAATTCCTTATGAAGATTTTGTAAGACATCTTTTCAAAGTAAGATAAGAAATATATGGGTTTATTCATGGATCACTTGGTTATATTCTTTTAATGTCTATAATTTAATCCATCTTCATATTTATATGCATAGAGTCTTGCTTATACATAGGGTTTGAAGGTGTAACTTCTTTAGTGATATTTTCATTGAAGTGTTATCAAGTGGATTCTAGTCGTTGCACCCTTTGTATTTGAAATATAAGACTTTGTTGCCCAATCGGATATAAGCAACCATCTATTTCATGCTCAACCTTTCATCACACTAACACATCCAAAACGACCATATTTAAACTTGCACTAGTCCTAGAATTAATGATCCACCATGCACTTAGATTGAAAATATTTTATATCAACAAATTAGGAATAGGAAGTAGTTTTTATGCATCTCATGATTTGATGATTCATCTAAGGAAGTGTTAATAATGATCCTTGAAATTTTTAACCTATAGAATCATGTTCTACATACCCATATCCTACATTTGCGTATTGATGTGTCTATCATCTTAACAAGAAGTCTTATGAGTAGTAGGTTAGTCTTTGGTCTAATGATAGCTTTTGGGACCAAGCATATATTGGGTACTAATACATGTTAGATTATTTTCTCATCTTCGCTTGCAATCAATCCTATTAATAATAACTCTAAGGAATCCCCTCTTGGATCTTGTTGAGCTTGAAGTGAATGAGAGATTACCCACTCTCAATAGTTGATTCAGTGTCACCCTACCTGATTATAAATTACAAATTTGTTGCTTTGAGATTGACATCCTTAATGCTCAAAGAATGGCTTAGCTTTAGGGGTTTGGGAACCTAAAATTATAGGAACCAACATAATGGAGCCATTGTTGGGGAAATGATATATTGTTTCTTGTTTTGAAACCTCCTACAACATGATCATTGAATAAGTTGTTAGTTTGGGTGTTGATAGCTCATCAAATTATGTCAACATAATGACATCATTACCAATGATGTTTTAATTCAATTCACATTTCAAAGACCCTAGTGATTTAACATTATTAGTTTGTTAGTGTGTAAGTTGGAAGCCCATCTACTTACACCAACATAATGGTGTACACTAACAAAAAGGCAACAAGGAAGTAAGTTGTTGTTTGGGACTTTAGACTTTAGTTGTTAGAGAAAAAAATGTATTTTCCAAGTGAAGAGTAATGACTTTATTTTAGTCAAACCTAGAAGTTAATCTACACATCAATAGCCTTGATAATGTATAAAATAAGGCATACTCGATACTACCAAGAATAAGATGATACTTTAACTCATTCAGAGATATAGAAAACAATGATAAAAGCTCAAAATAATGTTAAATTATTTAGAACCACCTATCAAAATTTATAAATAAGCACATCAACTAAAAATTATTCATTTATTGAAGCAATAAATCAATACCTATATAGTTCTTAAAATTTGGATAGTAAAATAATCTTGTCTTTTGTCAAATTATTTATAAATTATATTATTATTTTAAAATTAATTATATTAATTAATTAATTCATTTATTAACCTAAATAATTTTTGTGGATATTAAATTCCTTGAGCTCCCTTCGGGTTGTTTGTATTTTGTTAAGTCTAGCCTGCGCCCCATACATTTGAATATTCCCTAGCCCCTTTTCAAAGAACTTTGCTCGCTATCGCCATGTGTCCGTCGTGTGCTCTTCGCAAGGATTCCATCCTTTGTTTCTTCGGCATGCCTCGCCATGCTTCCACGTGTCAATAGTGTGGGCATTTGAACGCTCCTTCCTTTCGCTTCCCCAATGAGCCCTGTTTGCACGCCACGTAGCATCGATTCGCATACACTCTTTGGTGGCCCCACAATCAGCGCCAGTAGCAAGGACTTCTCCACTTGTCTTCCCCACGTGGGTTTTCATCACAAGGAGGGAGGAATGAACCATAGGCCCCGACCTATCACCACGTGTCCTAATTGACTTCATGATTGAGCGACACATGTTTGCACAAAATTCTGTTGCTTCTAAATTGGGACCACTACCATCATTTATAGGAGATGCATTCTAGATTGAGGGTGACTACATTCTATGGCTCAAACATTTTTTTGTTGCAACGACCTTAGGAAATCATTTCTCTGGGCATCATTGCTCATGATGAAGGAATATTTTCTATTACTGGCTCGCCAGGCAGTGGGATTATTTTCTATATATACTACTTCATTCTGAAATTGAGTTCAGAATATACAAAAAAATTGGAAAAAGACACTAGGCCTTTTGTATTATTTTTAGATTATTGTATAAGACTCATACACTGTGCCATTGCCATTGTTTGGCCTTTTTGTTTTCTTAGCTATTTGACAAGATATTATACTTTGCCATTACTGTAATAAATAGTTTATTTGTAGAACTTTTATGATTTCAATATAAGTTTGTTGATTTAGACCATGTCTTTGACTCTTCTTTTCAGTAAATGTGTATGAGAGTTATTTTATGTTATTGGATAAATTATTCAAGTTTTCATCTTTGATTTCTATTATTCTGGGGACTTAGCAGATTGTTGAACGAGCCCTTAAATCTCATCCAAAAGATAGATTTACCATGCCTACATCTACATTTTGGCGCATCACCTTAGATCTTTATTTTTTATATCTGCTTCCTTTTCCCATTCCAAAACCCCAAATACAGAAGAAGCTGACTTCTTTAAAAACCTGAAGGTCACTCAGTTTAGTGCAATTGGTCCCCCCATTAATTGAGTTTCCCATAAGACTGTTACCTTGTCAATTTTTGGCATCAACAATTTCTTTTTCTAGCACACCTGGTGGGACTGATTAAATGTACCTAAACCTAAAGTGGGTGTATGAGCCATTGGCCTATTACTAGATCCCAAACAACTAATAACCCTGGCTTGCTAGTGCCACCATTAGTAATGGTATGAACTAGAACCCATCCAATGAACGTTCTGATCCCTCCACTAGCCATGTTGCCAATTGCTAATAGAAATTTCATAGCGTGCGATGCTGAAAGTCCTCTCATTGCACCAATAGTGTCAGTTGTATGGGATCCTATCTCTACTTTCGCACTAAAATCTTTTCCAAAGTTCAATGGAGAAGGCTTGAAGACACCATTCGAACATCTGTAAGATGTGGTGGATGTGTGTTTGGTGCATGACATCACCGCTCAAAATGTCGCTCTAAGGTTGCTTGCATCCTCTTTCAAGGGCAAGGCGCTTGATTGGTACCTCACTCTGCAAGCTAACACTATCAATACCTGGGATCAGCTCAGAGATCCGTTCTATGAAATATTTTTGAATGATGGAGATCAGTCTTCACTATATCATCAGCTGGCGACCATACAATGGGCCCCATATGAAGCCATGATTGACTTCAACTCTTAGTTCCATACAACTTGGTAGGGGATCTAGGCTACTATCTGCTCACCAGCTATGTTGGCATTTATGTTCTACTTCAAATCCATCAATGCCGACATCTCGATGATGATCCAGTCTCTTGGCAGGACCACTCTATTGGATGCATACAACATTGTTGTCAAGGCAAAGAATAATTTGATCAACGCCAAAAAGTTTCCACCTTGGCCCGCTATGCCTATATTCCCTGAGATATCAGTTCCCACTTAGGAGATGCCATCTATAGTGCGTCCACTCCTCCCCAGTTCATGTACACACATCTGGGTGTGCCACAAAACATCGCTTCTACATGCGGCTCTTCAAAGGATGAGATGGGTGACATTAAGGAGATGTTGTAGATGATCGCCAACAAAATAACCACCATTAAGCAGAACTAGTCTGCGCCTCCGAAGCCAACCTACCAAAATTATCAAGGTGGAAGATATTCCTACCAATAAAATTAGTTCCAAGGAGGCTCATGCACAAATCTGTAGGCTCAAGCAACTAATCAAATAGTGCTAGTACCTTCTCCACTGTAAGGTGCTCACCCAAGCTCGAGCAAAGAGCTGACATTAGGGAAAAACAATCTCACCGATGACATCAACCCGTGGTGCTTCCCCTGCAATGATGCACATATGCCCCGAAACTGCCCACGCAGTAACCTACAACAAAAGGTGGTAGAACAATGCAGCCAAGGCACGACATTAAACCCTAGAGGTTATGTATATTCCTCTCCTCAGATGGAAAATGTGATACTCACCATGCAAATGCAAGGGATGTCTCCCAACCACATGCTCTTCTCATGGATGGAAGAAGAAGAGGCGGTGTTTGCAAATGATGCATTCACATAAAAGCCCCACAAGTGTAGTCCGATTACAACACTCACTCTAAGAGAAGATTTACGGGTGAACTAGTCATCCCATAGCTCAAAAGTACCTCTGACCAGACTCCTAGTACCTCCACAGTTGCACAACAATTTTAGCCGTGAAAGAAAATTGTTATAACCGAGGCGAGGGAACAAAAGCCTTCAAATCCTCTGCCATTCAATGTGGTGGAACAATTAAAAACATCCTCTGCTAATGTGTCCCTTTGGGATATCTTAGCTATTCCAGAGCATAATTCATTGATGTAGAAGGCCCTCTGGGAAGATGCAATCATTGAGCCAACAGAGCAATCACTCAAGGAAAAGGCCATTGATCCATTGCCTGTGGCCAAAGTTCTCACAAATAGTACAAAGGAAGCTTCTACCAAAGTTAGAGATAAGCCGAAACCCAAGCCCTTTTTCCTAACTCTTATTGTGGGTAAAAAAATATTGCATAACTCCATGATTGACTCTGGTGCTAGCACAATAGTCATGCCCAAGCAGATAGTTCAAGCCTTAGGACTTAGCTATGAACCTTTAAAAAGGGGGGTTATGCAACTTGATGGGAACAAGGTCGAAATCATAGGTGTCATTAAGAGCCTCCCTTTGACTCTATTCTCCTACCCTAGTATCACAATCCCACATGATACTATGATCATAGATGTCCCCCCTATGTTTGGTCTTTGCTTATCCTAGGAATTCACTTCAAAGATAGGTGGATATCTTTCTTTGGATTGGTCACACTTGATCCTCAGGACCAAGCATGGAGCTAAAATGAAAATAATATCTGAACCTCTACATTCGGAACATGTGGCTGATGAATCCATGATCAACTTTGAGGCTGCTCATACCTCTTTCACCAAATAGGAAATGTATTGTATTGAGCTACTAGAGGATAAAAAAGTGACTAGAGACTAGATGGATTTAGAGGAGGTCCTCTTGAGCGAATATATAGACAGTGATCCTTTCGACAACTATCATGCTACCGGGTTGGGGACCTATGTCATCTATGATGAAGATCAATTGCTTCCAAAGGTCATGAAAGAACCTGAGAGTGGTCAAGCTTCATAGCTATGGATGCTGCACTTTGATGGAGCAAGATGCAAGATTAACGCAGGAGCCAGGATATGTTTGACATCCCCATCCAATGAAAAGACACTCTGATCCTTCCGCTTCTAGTTCGCTTGTTCGAACAATGAAGCTGAATATGAAGGCCTAGTTCAAGGTCTATGCCTTGCAGAGTGGATGTGCATCAAGCAAATAATGGTGTTCAAAGACTCTGAACTAGTGGTCAATCAAGTTCGAGGGCTCTTAGCAGCCAAGAATGTCCACATGAGATCGTATAGACATAGAGTTTGGGATCTGATCAAGGGATTTGAAGCCTTCAATATCCAGATAGTGCCTAGAGAGCAAAATACAAATGCGGATTGCATGGCAGCAATCGAATCTCAATTCAATCCTAATTCTAAACTAATTCATAACATACACTCTATCTGAGTCATTGTCCGACCAATAATTCCAGATAATGATAAAAGCTGGCAAGTGGTTGAAAGTGATGAACACATCGCCTCATTCATCCAATAGTCGGGAGAGTTCGCTGAGCAACTCCAATTGAAGATTGTCGAGGCCTACGATGGAAAAATCATTCGATTGAAGTCAAAAAAGCTTCCAAAGCGACTAGTTACTCTTGAAAACTTGTTCGATTGTGATAATGCAAGGAATGACAAGAGGAAGTTTGTAGCAGACAAAAGTGACTATGCAGATCTTCAGGTCAGAGATGGAAGGAAACTCAAAGTCGAAAAAGATGTCTCGCATCATGACAAAGAGAGACTCATCTATTTTTGTGAGAAATATAAAGGAGTAGTGGCCTATTCATATGATGACCTCAAGGGATACAATCCTGAAATCATCTAGCATACTATAGAGTTGATGAAAGGTGCAAAACTAGTCCACCAAAAAAAAGGCTAGTGAGTCCCAAGATTGAGGTACTAATGGCGCAAGAGCTGACAAAGCTAATTCTGTCTCATATTATCTTCTCAATCAAGCACAACACATGGGTATCCATCCTGGTTTTGGTCTGAAAGAAGAACGAAGATATCCACCTATGTGTTGAATTTCAGAACCTGAATAGAGCATCCTTGAAGGACCATTATCCCTTGCCTTCCATGGAGTCTATCTTACAAAAAGTGGAAGGATCAAAGATTTTTTCTCTGCTAGACGGCTTCTCCGGTTACAACCAGATTTGAGTAAAAGAGGAGGATCAACACAAAACAATGTTCACTACCAAGTGGGGAACGTTTGCCTATACTAAAATGCCTTTTTGCCTCTCAAATGCGGGAGCCACCTTCTAGCGGGCAATGGATATTACTTTCAAAGAATTGATCAACAAGATTATCTTAATCTATTTGGATGATCAGATCGTATTCTCTAAATCTAAGGATGATCAATTTGATCACCTAGAAATGGTTTTTAAAAAATGCCAGGAGTTTGAGATATCCCTAAAAAAAAATTTATTTTCGAAGTGCCGCAAGGTAAACTATTGGGACATGTAGTGTCCAAAGAAGGAATTGCAATCGATCTTGAGTGGGTGAAGGAAATAAGAGAAATTCCCCTTCCAGTCAATAAGAAAGGAGTCCAGTCTTTTTTGGGGAAGGTAAACTTTGTAAGAAAATTCATTTATGATTTTGTAGGACTAATTAGACCTATCACTTTGATGCTAAAAAAGGATCAATTATTCAAATGGAAAAAGGAAGTTAGAGAAGCCTTTAAGAAGGTTAAGGAGGCTATTTCTTTAGCTCCTGTATTTGTCAATCTAGACCTATCGAAGGACTTCATAATGTATGTATTCAGTAGTAAATCCAACATTACTATTGTCTTAACCCAAAAGGATGATGAAGGAAAGGGAGAACATCTGATAACATTTCATTCACAGACCTTAAAGGATTATGAGACGAACTACAACTTCATCGAGAGGCAAGCATTCACCATTGTTAAGGGACTCAAGAAGTTTCAACACCTCATATCTTGCAACAAGGTGGTTGTTTATGTCACACATTCCAGTGTGCATGAATATATCATGGAAGGAGAGATCACTGAAAAAAGGGTCAATTGGATCACTAAGATCCTTGAATATGACATTGAGGTCAAGCCTACAAAGACCATTCGAGGAAGAGGACTATGTGAGTATTTGGCACACGATGAGGAAATGACAGCTGAAAAGGAGCAACTAGAGCTGGTTCTAACAAATGAGTCCAAGTTCGAAGGCTGTTGGCTAGCAGATAGAGCAAGATTCATGCACATTGGAAAATATCCGTTGGGCCTTCCTTCTCAGAAGAGAATATTCTACAAATTGTAGAACAATGAATATGCACTTATTGAAGGAGTCCTCTTCAAAAGGAACTTCAATGGTGTTCTATTGAGGTGTGTCACCACATAATAGTTGAGGAGAATTATTGACACTTTCCACAGTAGTCCCACGGGCGTACATTTCTCTGAAAAACCACTGCTATCAAAATTACGTGCGCCAGATACTTCTAGCCTATGCTATTCAATGACTCATACTCTTTGGTGAAAGCCTGCAAAGAATGCCAATTCTTCACAGGGAGGAGGAAAAATTTCAGAATGCCTCTCAATCCTATAGTAGTTGATGAGCCCTTCGCACAATGGGGCCTTAATTTTATTAGGATGACCAATCCCACCTCCAACGTTGGACACAATTGGATCCTCGCGGCTACAAACTACTTTACTAGGTGGACCGAGGTCATGCCCCTAAAGAATGCAACGAAGGCGGAGATTGTGAACTTCCTCAAGGAACTAGTAACGAGATTCGGCCTGGAAAAGACCATCATCTCTAACAACAATAAGGCTTTCCTAGGTTCTAAGGTATGTCAATTCACACTTGTGCATGGAATATTCTTAAAAATGTCATAAAATTACTACCCGCAGGGGAATGGCCTAACCGAGTCAACTAATACAAATTTAGTCCAACTCATTAAAAGAATTAGGTCAGAACATCAGAAGGAGTGGCACAAGAACCTTTGGGTAGCACTCTGGGTAGACCACATTAACTCCTAAGCAAGTCCTCAAGACTTTTCCATATAAGCTAGTGTACAGGAAAGAAGCGCTATTGCCCATATCTATGGAGATTCTGACACTACAATTGCTCAAATCCCTAGAGGTTGAAGAAAATGGAGCCATGGAGATTTGATTGGCCGAGTTATTGGAAGTACAGAAGAAGAGGGGAAAAGCCCTGATAGCCATGTCCAATCACCAACAGGTTGTTAAGAGATGGTTCAACAAGAAAGCCTTAGACCAGGGTATAAAATGCGAAGACCTAGTATTAAAATTCAACGAAAGGGCCACGAAGCCTGGCCAACACGAACAATTCAATAATTTGTGGGAAGATCCTTTTAGAATAATTCAATGTAAGCAACACAACACATTTGAATTAGAAAATATGGAGATAGAAGAATTGGGATTCCGGTTAATGGAATCCACCTCAAATTGTTTAATTAAGCTTCATTATTATTTTGCCAGTGTAAATATGTAAGTATTGTAATTATTTTTCTTTTGTGTTTTTTTCAGCTGGTCTTTCCAAAAATCTATAGTATAGGAAGCAGAAACGAACCCATATGCAAAAATGAGAAGGTACCCATGAAGTAGAGAAATAAAAGGAACCCATAATGCATAATTGCAAGAAAAAAAAGAGACAGGAATTTGACATAATCTGTATATTCATTATATACAGAATCATATACTTCGATAATACATTTTCAAAATGGCTCTAAGGCCATACTTTTAAAGTATATCTATATATTATGCAGTTTCATTACATATATACAGTAAAAGACTTTTTTAGGCATCTGTACAAAAAAAAGATTGATTCTTAAAACATTGGAAAAGTTTTGGGTCTTAAACAGTAGTAGCAGGAGCGTCATCGACAACAACATCTGGAACAACTTCATTGGCAGGATCAATAGGAGCAACAAGATCATGAACAACAACAGGGGAATCAACAACAACAACAACAACCAGTGGGGGAGGATATACCAAGTCCCTGAAGTTAGTATACCACTCTATACATTAGAATAGCACCACATTATAGCAGCACAACAAGAAGTGACAGGCGTGAGTGACCCTCTGGCGATGCTCTTCAAGTGTTAGAATGCATAATCCACTAAGAAACGGAATCCACGACACCATTGCATCTTATTCAATATGTTTGTGGAGGTCGCTCACCATTGGAATACCTAGGCCATACATAGCATTCACCACCACTTCTCTAAGGCTGCCAAGGTAGCACTTCGGGAATATTTCTAGTGTCAGATGCAAAATCATTGGCTTAGGAACTTGTATATCAAGCAAAGACGCAACAAAGTGAGAGCAGACATCAGTATTGACTCTATACTTATCTTCATACTCTACATAGTCTCGACTTAACACCCACTTCATTTCTATAATAGCCAATGAATGCTTGTTCTTTGTCATTCTTTTCAAGCGCCTATTAGAGATTTCACCTAAGAAAGTCATATGGGACTTATTACTAACCAACCTAATTGGAGTATTCGTGATGCTAGTTTTACCCAACTGCCTAATGCTAATTCTACCTAACTGCCAATACCAATTCTTCCCAATTGCTAAGTGTGATTTTGCTATTGTCTTGGGGCCTATTTATAGAAATATCTAAGGTATCTACATGCTATAAGCATGATGATAATCGAGTACTAACTCAAAAATCCCACCAAGATTCAGCTAAAATTTTCCACCCAGTTACATCTATTGTGTACGAATTGCTGCATGCAAAATTAAGAAGAGGTAATTAAGTAGTGCAAATTGGTGGTATTCCCAAGTGATCGTCCATACAGTCATGTGCTAATGTGTCACACTACAAGAATTTTTCAAACTCCAAGGATGAACTCAAATCTTTTCAAGTACTCATTACACTTTTGGCTTAATTATTCTCTTTGAGATATTAATTGCCAAAGCATGCGAGAGCTTAAAAACACCTTCAATCTCTGGCTCAATTTCCTAAGGAAATCATGCCGTTGGGCATCATTACTAACTATCATTATGAATTCTTGTCTTTTCAAAATGTCAAGGAATTCATTTTGCATGAGCAAAGGAGTTGGCGGTACATGTCGAATTTAATGCTAAAAGGCAACTGTTGTCTGCCACTCCAAGAAAGAAATAGCTAAGTATTGCATGCGAAAGGCTAACATTATAAAAAACTTCTTGAATACGCTATCCAGTACAAATATTTTTGAGTGTAGAAGTGCCAAAGAGCCGAAGTGAATTGCAGAAGATTTGAATATCACATAAATTCACAATATCCTAAAATGGCCGAAGATCCTCAAATGGAAGTGCAAGTCAAGGCAACCCAAAGCTTGTTTGATGCCATGCAAGCAGTACCAGTCACCGAAATTTTTGATGACACCTCTTATGTGTCACCTGGGATGCTAAAAAAGCCAAAGTGGATTCATGTGCGGGTTCCAAAAAAGTAGAAAACTCACAGGGACCAGTCCTAGATAAAAGAAGAATGGGATAACATTCACGATCCCGTTCTCATAACTAACCCTAAGACTCTTAGGGAAGGAGCTTGCGAAAGAATGAAAGTGGCTACTAGCGAATGCAATTTGGCGTACAATCTATGGTTCAGTGGTCTTCCATAGTATATGGTTCCCTTTGTGCATTACTACCCAAAGCTCATTCACGAGGGCATTGAACATTTCTACCCAGATACCAACACCATTGAGGGCCGGGAGTTGAGAGTTAACATCAGTGTAGAAGCTATCTAGAGCATGCTATGCATCCCTGTAAAAAACTCTAAAGTGGACAAGATGGAGTCATTCACTCCCTCAAAGGGGTGTGATGAGCCTAGTTTTTGGTCTAATTTTGGGAAGAATCTATAGTTTATTTGCTCATAGATGCCATGGAATTTAATTCTTAAGTGTTGACATTGGCATAATATTTCCCTCAAACCATTAACATTTGATCCCTACGAACTTTAATGATACTTGGCATAAAATGTGAACTATCTATATTGATTTTGCATGTGGTTATTGAATGTTTTTAAAGGTGGTTATAGATGTGTAATTATTATGCGTACTGACCTTGCCATGCAGATTTAATGTGACAAGTTGAGGAAGACACTGCCAGCTGGACATGCACCATGACGACCAGCAAAGGAAGCGCTCCAAGTCAAAGAAGACCGGTGGCAGAAAATTCTACATGCAACTAAAGTGTAACCACCCTGTTGTAATAAAATTTTAATGTTCGAGCATGCATGAGCATTACTGTTGTGCTAAGTCTATGTCTAACTTGCATGTATGACCGGATTCCATGCACGCGTAACCGCCATCGCTCTGCTTTCTCTATTTTCCCTAATTGGTGTCCTCCCAGTCATGGAGTTGACTGCCTTGTTTAGTTGTTAGAATAAATAATACTCGAATGCTCCTTCCTCTGAGTTAGTTAGTTAGCTAGTGACTTGATTATTCAGTCAGTAAGAAAAAAAGAAGAGGTTGCACAATTGATATTGTATTCTAGTTTCAATTTGCAATGAATGAAATAAAATTCTGAGTTTGAGCATTTGAGTTCTTATTAGTTTAGAGGATACTTATCCAAGGGGGCCCACTTGGTGAGTAATCCATTTCATTAATTTAGCATTAGTCTAGTATTACTTGTTGTTCAATACTTAGGTGAAAATATGGCATCGATTATTCCTGCAGCCACTGGAAGTCCATTATGTGTCTATTCCTATAGCCAAAGCACAGAGTAGTTCCCTGTTTGTTGCCCAGATCTTTTATTCCTATCACACATTCAGTTCAACATAGTTGCTGGTTAATGTTTAGTATTTTCTTTATTTACTTTTCAACAATTTACTTTCAACATTGTGTTTCTTAGCTGTAGAATGCAATGACTATTTGAACCCCTAGTGCACATACAATGCTGACCCATTTCAAGTTCATGTCCCTGCGTTGACAATTTAAATTCACCTTCATAATGATTGAAGTAGCTATTTAGGTTAGATTCCCAATCTCTGAATTATAGTTGTAAAGACTTAGTTATGGAATCATTGTAGGAGGCCGACATTTTTGGCACCGTTACCGGGGATGGTGTCAGGCTAGGAAGTTTTTGAAGTCATTATTAGTTTCCTACCTTGGTATTTTTGTAGTTGTTCTTAGTATATCTTCATTTAGAAGTAATGCCTTTTATTTGTTACCAATTCTTTGTGTGTGAGCTTACTGATTGTAAGTAATACTGCATGCATAGAGGAAGGAGAAGGGACACTTACGGGAGATTCTTTCCTAACAATCTTAATCCATTCTAGCTAGTTGAATATCACAACTTATCAGAAGAAGAAGAAGATCCACACCCCTTTGTAGATGCATATCCTGATTTGACTAGTTCTGAAATCCCCTCTGAAGATCAAAATCAACCTGAGAACCCCCTTGCTTTGGAACCACATCAAGCAGGCATGGGTGATGCAAATGGGAACAAACCCAACCAACCAACTTTTGTTTTTCCCATTGCTCAAAAAAATGATGTTGGCAACATCAAGAACATCCCTGCTTCAACACTCCTAAAGTTTTATGGACTCCTCACAGAAGATCCTAATACCTTTTTATTTGAATTTGACATACTCTGTAGGAGTTATGATTATACTACTGATTCCCATTGACTTAAGTTATTTCCTACTACTTTGAAGGAAGCTGCATTAATATGGTTCATGAGCCTGGGTAGAAATATTGTGGAAACTTGGGAAGACATGAAGACAAATTTTCTTGAGAAATACAAGGAATATTGCAGGGGTAGTGATATGAGAGGAGGTGAAATTTTCAGAATGCAGCAGAAGGAAGATGAGAGTTTGGAAGACTACATTGCAATATTTCTATTTTTCTTACAAAAATATCCACACCATGCACTTAAGGATGACTCACAAAAGTTACTTTTCCTAAGAGGAATCAATGAAATCTACACTGATGCCTTGGATCTCATGGAAGGAGGAGATATCTCCCAAGTTTCTTGGGAGGATATCAAGAAAATATGCCAAAATTACTCTAGGGAAGCTTCAAAGAAAGGGAGAGCTTATTAGTCTTCCTTGGGTAAGTCAACTACCGGTGGAGTTTCAAGGATGGAGATCACTCATTTGCTAGCAAACTTCAAGCAAGATATTATTAACAATCTAGCTACTCAGCTAGATACATTTCAGGCTAAGAAGAAGCAAGAGGAGGCAGAGATGATGTTGACAAATTATTGTCCCCACTACAGGTAAAAGAAGAAAGACTGCAGATGTAAGATGGTAGCTAACCTGGAAAACAAGCAAATGTCACCCTAGTTCAAGCCAATTTAGATTCAAGAAGACCAAGTTTACTATGTTGCACAAAGGAAGCCTTGGGATCCAAGACAAGGTATGCCACCAGATCCACTATCCTATACTGAACCATATTTTAACTCTTATTCACCTGGTAACCAATGGAAATACTAATACCCACCCAGTTATGGGGGATATCCACCACAACCTTGGAGTAACCCTCCAAATGCTTGGTCTAGTCATCAAAGTTCTCCACCTCAGTGGCAGCACCCTCAGGGGAATTGGCAGCAATTCCAAGGAAACTGGCAACCGCCTTGAGGAAATTGGCAGCAAACAAATCAATGGAGAGGAGGACAACAATGGCCTACTCAGACAACCAACTACATGTAGCCACTTTCTTAGTCCTAGCAACCTACTCTAATTCCTCCATCTGCTAACTCAAGCTCAAATGCACCTAAGCCAACTCAACTACCAGCTCAACCCACACCCAATCTTAATAGCAAACCACAACAACAACTTGCATACTCTGTTGATTCAAATCAATTCCCTGCATATACTGTGAGTGTAAGTGATATTCATTTTCATTCAGGAACCAAGTTACCAGCCCCTTCCAAGCCCATCATTAATGAGCTTTTGGTGGAAGAGGAGGAGGAGCCTCTGAATGACCCTATCTAGCCAAATGCACCTAAAAGTCCTGAACCAGTCCTTGTCAAACAGTCTGAGCAAGAACCACCATTTCCTCAGAGATTGGAGATGGCCAAGAAGAAAGAAGAAAAGGGGGATACCACTTTTGATATCCTAGATCAACTAAAGCATATATGTGTTCAGATACCCTTATTTCAAGCCATAAAGGATGTGCCAATCTACGACAAAGCTATCAAGGAAGCTTGTCTTAAGAATCCAAGAAGGAAGAAGAAAGACCCAACTACAGTTCATGTGGTGGGCCAAATAACTAATATCATGCTAGAAAAAGTAACCATTCCCAAGTATAATGACCCAAGCAGTCCTGTAGTAGCAGTTGTCATAAATGGGATCAAAGTGAAGAATGCTCTGATTGATCTAGGGACAACAATCAATGTTATGACCAAAGATATCCTGCAACAACTAAATATTGTAAGTATGAGGTCTACTCCTACTGTCTTGCAGCTTGCAGACAACTCTACTGTTAAGCCTGATGGCATGGTGGAGGATGTTGTCATAGTCCTAGATTCCTGGGAATCTCTAGCAGATTTTATGATTCTTTCTCCTAAGGCTACACTAGGTGGGTATCCCATCATTCTTGGAAGACCTTGGTTGGCGACTATAGATGCATACATTAGATGTCGTTCTGGTGACATGACCATTTCCGATGGAAGGAGTACTAAAAAAATGTTCTCTATCCACCTACTCAGCCATCTCATGCTAAAGAATATTTTGTATGGCCACAAGTTGGTGAAGAGGTTGAGGAAGTTAATTTTGTGGCGCAACTTATGATGATAAGAAGAATCTCTTTTATGCAGCTCCAAGGTGAAGAAGAAGTGTTGGATAATCTCATTCAGAACCATTATGAAGTAGAAGAAGCATCATCTTCTACTTCGGTTAGAACACTTTTGCTTGCTCTTCCTGCAGCTACTGTTCTTGCAGACATTTTTCCTGCAGCCACTCTTCCTGCAACAATCGTTCCTACGCAAAATCTTCTTGCAGCGAAAGGTATGTTCCATACATTGCTACCATGTGAACTAAAGGTACCATGTATTAATGAAGTATCCATGATAGAATTAACTACACAAATCCAGGTGTCTGAAGGAAAATACCTAAATGTCAATAGTAAATTGAGTGAACAACAACAATTGTCACTGGAAAATCTATTAAGGGTCCATCAATATGCATTTGCATGAGATTATCATGATATGAAAGGTCTGGATCCTAAACTCTGTATACAAAAAATTTATATTAGAGATGATTGCACTCCAGTAAGACAGCCACAAAGAAGAATCAACCCTGCACTATGAGAGATTGTGAAAGGAGAATTACATAAATTACTAGATGTGCGATTTATATACCCCATTTTAGGTAGTCAGTGGGTATCTCCATTAGTGATTGTGCTCAAGAAAGGAGGGAAATGGTGAGTTTGTATTGATTATAGATAAATTAATGCTGCCACCAAGAAGGACCATTTTCCTTTACCCTTCATTGATCAAGTTTTGGACACACTTGCAGGAAAGCAATATTTCTCTTTTCTAGATGCATTCAACGGTTACAACCAGATCCAAATTGCACCAGAAGATCAGTAGAAGACCGCATTTACTTGTCCATGGGGGACCTATGCTTATTCAGTGCTCCCATTTGGTTTGTGTAATGCACCTGCAACTTTATAGAGGGCAGTCATTAGCATCTTCTCAGACATTTCCCATGATTGCATGGAGATTTACATGGACGACTTCACCACCTATGGTGTTGACTTTAATCAAGCATTGGAGAATCTCAAGAGAGTTCTGCAGAGATGTGAAGGTCAAAATTTGTCCTTAAATAGGAAAAATTGTTTCATGATGATGCAAGAAGGTGTAGTTCTTGGCCACTACATCTCCCATAAAGGAAGTCAAGTAGACCCTGCAAAAATTGAGGTAATCACAAATATGCCTACACCTGCAAAACAGAAGGATGTTAGAAGTTTCTTGGGCCATGTAGGATATTACAGAAGATTCATCAAATACTTCAACAAGGTAGCAACACCATTATATACTCTCCGCACTAAAGATGTTTGAATTTCAATGGACTGAAGCTTGTGACAGGGCATTTTCTGACTTAAAGACAACTTTGACAAATGCTCTTGTACTTAAGGGACCCAATTGGGAGCTTCCTTTCCACATTCACATTGATGCATCATATTATTCCATAGGAGCAATCTTAGGACAAACAGAGGGGATTGTTGAAAATGCTATTTACTTTGTCAGTAAAAATCTGCAAGGAGCTAAATTCAATTATACAGTGACAAAGAAAGACATGCTGGTAGTAATTTATGCACTAAACAAATTCAGACATTACATAACGGGCTACCAAATCTCTGTACACACTGATCATGTAACCATTAGGTATCTCATGAATAAACCTTTGATCACAGGTAGATTGACAAGATGGTTATTATTAATGCAGGAGTTTGATATAACCATTGTAGACAAGCCAGTGAAAGCTAATGTTGTTGCAGATTTTCTTTCAAGGCTAACTACATTAGAAGATAATCAGCCCATAGATGACTCTTTTCCTGATGAGCATCTATTTTCTCTCAATGTACAAATGCCATGGTATTCTGACATAGCCAATTACTTGGTCACAGGTAGAATTCCTTCTCACTTCTCTCCAAAAGAGAAAATGGCACTTATTGAAAGATCTTTTCCTTTCTCTTGGATTGTTGGATGTTTGTTTTATACTAGACCTGACCACGTCATGAGAAGATGTGCGAGAGAAGATGAAACATACGAAATTTTGCATGCATGTCATAACAAACCATGTGGAGGACACTTTACAACCAAGAGGACAACAATTAAGATTTTGAACAAAGGATATTACTGGCCAACACTCCACAAGGATGCAAGAAGCTATACCAAAAAATATGATAGATGTCAAAGAATGGGAAAACCAACAAGATTTGATGAGATGCCACTATGCCCTCAGGTAGTAATCACTCCCTTTGACAAGTGGGGATTAGATTTTGTGGGACCAATTGACCCTCCATCAAATGGTAAGTCTTATATACTGGTATGTACTGATTATGTAACTAAATGGGTAGAAGTTAAGGCCATGAAACATGCAAGAGATAACAAGGTTGCAACATTTCTTTATGAGGAAATTTTCACAAGATATGGAGTCCCAAGAGAAATAGTGACTGATCAACGGCCACAATTCACATCAACTCTTGTTGCAGCACTAGTAAATGAGTACAATATAAGGCACATAAAATCTACTCCTTATCACCCCCAGGCTAATGGGCAAGTTGAGGTGACCAATAGGGAAATTGAAGCCATTATGATTAAAATAGAAGCTGTTCATAAGAAGGATTGGGAAAACAGATTACTAGAAGCTATTTGGGCCTATAGGACAACATGGAAAAAAACTACATGCTTCACCCCATTTGAGTTGTTGTATAGAAAGACCGCCATGATGCCAGCTGAATTTGAACATAAGACTCTATGAACTACAGTAAATTTGGGGATGGATATTTTTGAAGCACAAAGAGAAGAATCATGCAGCTAAATGCTCTAGATGAGATAAAAATATCATCCCTACAACATACATAGATAGTGCAGAATCAGAGAATCAAGTGGCATGAAAAATTTATTAAGGACAAAAAGTTCAAACCAAGAGATTGGGCTTTGCTCTATGATTCAAGATATTAGGATAACGTAGGAAAATTACAGACAAGGTGGTTAGGACCATATGAAGTTGCCGAGGTCTTTCCTAATGGAGCTATACAACTCACCACCATTGACCCTGTTAGGTTCAAATTACTTGTCAATGGTCATTGCCTCAAATTATACCATAAGCCAAATTCTAAAGAAGAGTTCCTACAACAATTCATCCAACACTTAGAGATTCCTGCAGCTAAAGGTGGTGGACCTAGTGCCCCTCCTTCAACCTAATTCAAGTACGTACTTTCCATAATACAGACTTTCACTTGTGTGGAAGTCCACTTCTTCATCATTCGCCCATCCACCCATCCATCACCACCTTTCTGTCTCTTCCACCTCACTCCATTCCATCACCTCATTCTACCTCATCTTCATTTGTTGCTTGATTCATTTTTTTCAACAAGGGGAGCGTTACTTTAACTACAATCTTTGCGGAAATCTTCCCCAAACTCAGGTATGTGCACATTAATTGCTATCTTTAATCATATTTTAAGTACATTTATTTAATCACTGTACGTTAGTATAGACGTTTGCATACAATGACACCATTCCCTATCACATCAACACTCCCATCTTGCATGTGTAGACACATGTCCAAATTTAGGTTGGGGGAGGGGAATGAAAAATATGCAAATATTATATTGTCCAGGTGTCAAAATTGAAATCCAAGAAAGGACGACTTGCATGTGTGAAGTGACAATGGTTGTAGCTGCCATTTCTTCCTATCATGAACTTCCTTTATCACTCCTTTTCTTTCCATTATTACCCTGCCATAATCTTGCGTTGCAAAACAAGAGAAAGAAAATTTAGGTGACATGGGCATAAGAAATTTGGCAGGTTGGTCCTAAGATTTAGTAGACACTACACGAAAGTGCATTCGATTTCCAGAAGGGGAATTGCAGGAAAAGAGTTGCAGAGCATTAGTTTGGTTGCAGACAATGAAAGGTGGGTTAATTCAAAATGAACCCACGATGCATGATATTTTATTGTAGGATGCACAATGCCTGGCCGAATTTAAAAATTGTGGATGGATAGATTAATTTTTGAAGTTGGATGATTTTGATGAAGGCATTGCCCTTGAATTTTCCCATAAATTTTCAGAAGGAAAAGCCACAGTGAGAGGGTTAGAAGTTGTGGCAATAGAGGAAAAAATTGCAAAGGTTATAGGGTTACCTATTGATGGTGAAAATTACCCTATTTCCAGAGACGCCAGGTCAGCTAGGGCTGAATTCACAGAGCCAAACGACCCCCCATTGAGCATAGAAAAACATGGTGCAAAGAGAATGTCCCTGCCTGAGCTATAGAAGCAAATAGTCGTGTATGTTATCAAATACATCACTTGTGAGGGTCGCTAGTCAAATTTGCATTTTTTGCACTTCAAGCTTTTGAATCACATGAGGCACAAAAGAAGGATGAATGTGCCCAATGTATTGTACAATATTCTCTCAATCATGGTGGCCGAAACCCAAAAAGGTAGGGATAATTCTGTTTCCCAACATTATCTAATTAAAATGCTAGTTGAAAGGTCTCTGTATGATGTATCTAGAATGACTTGGGAAGAGTTTATAAATGTTGATCAAATTAGACCTGAGCACTTGCAATCTAGGGCTTTACCTCAATCCCATAGGTCTAGCAGGAGAGTAAGCATGGATGAAGCCATTCCTAGTGCTTTAACCTCTGGTATGAATCCTCCTGCACTAGAAGAAGCTATAGAAATTAGTTCTTCCGAAGCTGGGCACTCAGAAAAAGGAAACACTTCTCCCTCGGATTTTGATGATGAGGTTCCACTTGAAACCCTCATGAAAACTAGGGCACAATAGAGAGAGATGGAAATGAGAAAGGGAAAGGCTAAAACACAACCTAAAGGAAGAAAAGGGCCAAGTTCTAAGAAGAGGAAAGCCGATACTGTTCATCTTGTAGCCAAGGGAAAATGTGAGAGGACTTCTAGGAAATCAAGACTAGCTGAGCCTTCGATTGGTATGCCTCTACAGGAAAGCCCTAAACCTGGTAAGACCTCATATGAGTAGAAGAATGTTGAAGAAGGAGAAGACATGTTTAAGAAAGAAGTAAACATAACACTGGCTGATCTTGCTAGCACTATGGAAGAATTGGAGGAAAATCAAAACCTCTTGCAGTATGAGCATGAAGTCCTGCAACAACAACCAAAACCAAAGTAGGAGTTCCTGCAGCCGTAGGAAGAACAAGAGCCCCTGTAGCAAAAGGAAGAAGAAATAGCACCCTTACAACCGAAGATAACTGGTCAACCTGAATCCATGCAAATAATGCCATATGAGGAGCCATCATCAATAAAAAGACTGGTAGGAATTCATAATCCTCCTGATTTTATAATACATGCAACAATTTTGAATCTGTGGAAAGAAATACAAAGAAGGGAGGAAGAATGGAAAAGGGAAAAATGACAATTGGAGGAGGAGATTCAAAAGAAGGATCAAGAGATTGAGGATAAAAATGCAGAGATTGCTACCTTGAAGCACAGGGTAGATGATATGGTAGCTTTGACACCAAAGATTCTGGAATGTAGAGATCCTCCAAGGATCTATGCTTTTCTCTTGAAAGAGAAATATCTCTCCTTTAATATGTCAAGACTTTCCTCAGGTTTGAATCCATCTATTGACACTCCTATGGAATTTTTCAATGCTTGTAGGATTGCCTCCTCTGAAATGAAAAGTTTGCTATGTGAATTTTATTTACATAATTATGCTGTCACAAAAGACCATGATTGGAACCCGGTGCTGTATTTGGGGATGTTCAATTGAGAGCATTCTTGTCTTGGGTGAGAAATTAGATTAGTTGGGGACAACAACATAGTGCTTATAAGCAATTGGAGTCTAATATCCCTCTGCCCGTTAGGGCCGAGTCAAGAAACCCAAGGGGAATTTATAGAGAATGGCATAGAATGTTGCTCAGACCAAGTTATGGCAACAAGATTATGCCATGGATTGAGGAAACTTACACCGAGTATGAGGTAAAAACAACAACAAAAGAGGAAACCATGAGGAGATGTTTATCCCATAGATGGAATAGTTTGACTGATGAGTTGAAGCAGGCTGAGCCTCACTACATCCACAATTATGCTGCAACATTAAGGAGAATTAAGAGATATATCCAGATTGGTAGAAAAGAGGGAAGATTTTGGCTTCCCCTAACTTTCCAGCCACCTATGCTCATGTGGCCAGTGCCAAATTTCAGATTCTACCAGTATGACCCTACTACAGAAAGCCAAAGATGGGACAAACTTGACAAATTGGGAGGATTCTATTGGGATCTTGATTCATGTACTATTGCCACTGATGTCAGAACTTCAAAGCTTTGACCAAACAGAAGAACAACTCTTTCCCTACTGGAGGACCAGTAAGACGTTAGGTTGGGGGGAGTGATGAGCCTAGTTTTTGGTCTAGTTTTGGGGAGAATCTATAGTTTATTTTCTCATAGATGTCATGGACTTTAATGCTTAAGTTTTGACATTAGCATAATGTTTCCCTCAAACTATTGACATTTGATCCCTGCGAACTTTAATGATACTTGGCATAAAATGTGAACTATCTATATTGATTTTGTATGTGGTTATTGAACATTTCTTAAGGTGGTTATAGAAGTGTAGTTATTATGCGTACTAACCTTGCCATGTATATTTAATGTGCCAAGTTGTGGAAGACACCGCTAGCTGGACATGCACCATGACAGCGAACAAAGGATGAGCTCCAAGTCAAAGAAGATCGGCGACAGAAAATTCTACATGCAGCCGAAGTGTAACCTCCCTATTGTAATGAACTTTTAATGTTTGAGCATGCACGAGAGTTATTGCTATGTTGAGTCTGCATTTGACCAAATTCCATGCATGCATAACCGCCATCGCTCCGCTTTCTCTATTTTCCCTAATTGGCGTCCTCCTAGTTGTGGAGTTGAATGCCTTGTTTAGTTTTTACCATAAATAATACTCAGATTCTCCTTCCTCTGAGTTAGTCAGTTAGCTAGTGAGTTGATTTTTCAGTCAGTAAGAACAAAAGAAGAGGTTGCAAAATTTGATATTGTATTCTAGTTTCAATTTGTAGTAAATGAAATAAAATTTTGAGTTCGAGCATTTGAGTTCTTGCTAGTTTAGAGGATACTTATCCAAGGGGTCCCACTTGGTGAGTAATCCATTTCATTAGTTTAGCATTAGTCTAGTATTACTTGCTATTCAATACTTAGTTGAAAATCTGGCATCGATTATTCCTGTAGCCACTGGAAGTCCATTTTGTGTTTGTTCCTACAACCAAAGCAGATAGAGTAGTTCCCTGTTTGTTGCCCAGATCTTTTATTCCTGTCATGCATTTCAGTTCAGTATAGTTGTTGGTTAATGTTCAGTATTTGCTTTATTTCCTTTTCAGCAATTTACTTTCAACATTGTGTTTCTTAGGTATAGAATGCAATGACTATTTGAGCCCCTAGTGCACATACAGTGCTGGCCCATTTCAAGTTCACGTCCCTGGGTTGACAATTTAAATGCACCTTCATGATGATTGAAGTAGCTATTCAGGTTAGATGCCCAATCTCTAAATTATAGTTGTTTGCTTGATTGGAGCGGGAGATGCAACAAAGGAATGAGGAGTTTCAGCATCAATGCGCTCAATTAGAGCAAAGAATGCAACAGAAGGACACAAACTTCTAGGGGCGACAAGCTTAATTTGAGAAGGAAGTCTAGGAGGTGAAGCTTTCCCTCAAAAGGGAATCAACAAACAAAAGCCAGGCCGAAGAAAAATGGCCTGCCGAGTCAAGAACCCTATAGGAACAACTCTCCATTGCGGACAAGAAAATTGTAAAACTGACACAGGATGTTGGTTTAAGGTATGCAAAAATTATTTTTTTGAAGAATCTTCCCCAACCCCCTGCTGCCCAGATGGACCTCTTTCAAGTAGCTCAGGGACTATATATTTCGTACTAGGAAAAGGTCAAGGCCTTCTGCCTAACTCTTCAGTCGACGCTCCAATTCATGGCGGAGGAAACAAGTTTAGGTAGGGAAGTTCGTGGAACGATTGAGCGATTCCCACAATTCATTGCAGAGAAGGTTCCTAAGGAGGAAAAGTTGTTAGATAAGATGTATACAGTGCCGAATGAGGACTTAGTGAGTGCGGGAATTGAGTACCACAAGTCAGCTGCCAAGACAAAAAAAGAGTTCATCTGCTGCCACACAAAAATCCTCCATGCTAGTGAGTGTGCTGCCACATTGGGCTGAACTAAGAACAACATGTAGGAAAAATTCTCTCAGCTAACACAGATGGGCCTGCTCTCCCTGTTTCTTTCTGATGATTTGGTGGCCACAACAAAGAATATTGCAACAAAGATTGAGGAGAAGCAATAGGACATATCCACTTTTCAGAACTTCAGTCAACCCCCTACTGTAGAGGATATTGAGGGCGTCACTCATCATATAGCACTTCTTTTTCAACTTGAATTTGGGACTGGGATATCCATGAAATTTCCATACAAAAAAGTGATTGATCTGCATGATGCACAAGAGAATCTGTGCGACATATTGACACCATATGAGGCCGGCTGACTACCTTTGTAGACTACTCTCTCAAAGCTTTGATTACATCACCCAACCAAATTTTTTTGGGTTCCTTGTTCTATAAGTGAAATGCCCCTGGTAGTTGCCAAAAGCTATGGATATATTCCTCAAGCTCCCTTTGGGTTGTTTGTATTTTGCTAAGTCTGACCCACGTCCCATACATTTGAATATTCCTTGGCCCCTTTTTAAAGCACTTTTCTTGCTATCGCCACGTGTCCGCCGTGCGCTCTTCGCAAGGATTCCCTCCTTTGTTTCTTCGGCATGCCTCGCCATGCTTCCATGTTTCAGCAACACAAGCATTTGAACACTCCTTCCTTTTGCTTCCCCAATGAGCCCCGTCTGTGCACCACGCAACATCAATTTGCATACACTGTTTGGTAGACCCCGCAGTTAGCGCCAATAGCAAGGACTTCTCCACATGTCTTCCCCACATGGGTTTTCATTGCAAGGAGGGAGGAATGAACCACATGCCTCGACCTATTGCCATGTGTCCTAACTGACTTCATGATTGAGTGACACATGTTTGCACAAAATTCTGCTGCTTATGAACTGGGACCACCACCATCATTTGCAGGAGATGCATCTGGCTCGAGGGTGACTACGTTCTATGGCTCAAATCTTTTTCTATTGCAACAGCCTTAGGAAATCATTGCTTTGGGCATCATTGCTCATGATGAAGGAATCTTTTTTGTTACTGGCTCGCTAGGCAGTGGGATTATTTTTTATATATACTGCTTCTTCCTTCCAAAATTGAGTTTGAAATATATAGAAAAATTGGAAAAAGACACCAGGCCTTTTGTATTGTTTTTAGATTATTGTATAAGACTCATAGACTGTGCCATTGTTTGGCCTTTCTGTTTTCTTAGCTATTTGACAAGACATTATACTTTGCCATTATTGTACTGAATAGTTTATTTGCAGAACTTCTATGATTTCAATATAAGTTTGCTGATTTAGACCATGTATTTGACTCTTCTTTTCAGTAAATGTGTATGGGAGTTATTTTATGTTATTGGATAAATTATTTAGGTTTTCATCTTTGATTTCTGTTATTCTGGGACTTAGCAGATTGTTGAACGGGCCCTTAAATCTCATCCAAAAGATAGATTTACCTTGCCTACATCCACATCTTGGCGCACCACCTTAGTTAGATCTTTATTTTTTATATCTACTTCCTTTTTCCATTCCAAAACCCCAAATACAAAAGAAGCCGACTTCTTTAAAAACCCAGAGGTCACTCAGTTTAGCGCAATTGATCCCCCCATTAACTGAGTTTCCCATAAAATTGTTACCTTGTCAATTTTTGACATCAACAATTTTAAAATAAATGTTTCATTTCTTTTCAATCTCAAATTAAATTATTTATGTCCATAAATGTTGTACACTCAAATGGAGTGTCAACTTAGACTAACATAATTCCAAACAATTGAAGGTATGCATAAATGCTATTATTTAATGAATTGGATTTACAAAATATTACATGTTTAGATATTTAAAAACACCCATGCTTCTCACTTGTGTAACACTTGTGTAACACCTCACTACTTGCACTTACATTTGAACAAAAACAAGAAATAAAACTTCTATTTTAAATATCCATCCTTATGTGGTGCTCCCAAACTTAACCTTGCAATGGCCGCCTCATAGCTCTATTTAATACTTTACATGTGGCATAATTATTATACCTTTTGCCTACAAAATCGATGGACACTTGTTGAAGGTATTTTCAATTTTTGATTAATTTAATTAATAATCTGGTTTAATTAAAAAACTACCCTTTCTCTTTTATCATGCATAAATATTAACACTGTTTGATTAATCTATTTTTGAAAGGGATGGATCCAAAGCAACAATTAAATTAAAGTCTTAATGTAATTTACTTGATGTCCATATTGCACGTATAAACATGGGCCTATGTAACGTTGGATATAATAAAGCATTAAATTTATGTTGGTTAGTTATATGTGACATTGGGTTTTTTGGGCCCACTTAATATAAGACATCATCTTGTGCTGACCACCTATATTTGAACTCATCAATAGCTATTACAACAAATACTTAGAAATCTAATGGGGTCCACTCAACGTTTGGCATCCACTTGAACTAATTTGGTGAAGGTTCTTAATGGTTGTATCCTCTCTCCAACACTCATATTTGATTTTGAAATATAATATAATTTTATAATTAATTTATCAATAAATACAATTATATGTACATTATGAATGTTGGATAAATGTTGTTTTCAATAGTTAATTATGTACATTATGAGTGTTGGGTAAATGTTGTTTTCAATAGTTAATTACTATCTTTATGATGCAAGCAAATACGAAAATGATAAATGGTATGATTTCATATATTTGCATTTTAATAAGATTTATCAAAATTTGAAGAATGCATTGAGCGTGAAAATATAGAAAAGTGGCTCACTTCATCTAATAGTGTCGTATACGAATTGATGGGATGTCAAATGGAAATGTGTAGGGGATATAAGGTGTGGTTTCTAAGGATTATGTCGCGTATGAATGATTTGCACCATTTAATTACATGGAAATGGGGAGGGGATATAAGGTGATAGATTCATCATTATGGAATATTTTGAATGGTATGTGGTTTTATTTGTACATGGTAATGAATGAAGGAGATGCATGTTTAAGGTTAGTGGTGGGATTGATGAAAGGTTTGGTTTGTTGACAAGGTTGATGAAGGGATTGGTGGTAGCATGTTCCTTGGTAGAATGACAAGAGGGAGCCATTTTTATGTTGGGAGAGGTTACCCTACTACATAGTGGGAGTAACATCCTTATTTAGAACATATCAGGAGCTTTATATCCAATGCCTTGGAATCCTTGGTTTGTATAAATAGGGACGGGTTCGAGGATTCCTTGTTCATGATGGTCTAATCCTTTGTCTTGATATTTCATAATATGGTACATTTGGTTTAAAATAGGATATTTGTTACTTCAAGAGAAAGATGTAAATCCATCATTAGATAGTTGGTCAATATCAGGATTCTCAAATTATTTATTTGCTAGGAAACCAAATTGGACAAGGGTGGTTGGGTAAATGGGGTGGAAGTTTGGCTTTTAGATGGGGCCAATGAGGGATTCAAAGGATTTTTATGCTTGGATTCGACTAATGGGATCAATGCAATAATTTTGACCTTGAGTTGGTTGTGGATAATTTTTATCATGTGTTGGATAGGGATCTTGATGCTCTTTTTTGATATGGGTGCATTTACTTTAAATTTGATATAACTTCGCTCAATGAGATCTTGTATGTAGCTCTTCAACTTCAAGTATCAATAATTGGTATGTTTTTGGATTTTATGAGGTTTATGGATCTTGGATTTTGTGGATAGGATGAAAGGGGCGCATGGAATTAGTTTAGCCTTTTACATGGGTTGATTTATGGGAATGACCATGCTAAGAGGTTTTGGATGACCTTGACATGCTCACACTTGTGAGGGGTTTGACACGAATTCTTAGATTCATGTTTTTGTTTCATTTCTAGTATCCCTTAGATGACATCCTTTATAGCTATGTTGGGTGGATTGGATTTGTCAATTTGATTACCTTTTAGCTTTGAAGGTTTGTTTGATGGAGGATTTATGGAAGGATATAGGGTTACCTACATATTGCTCCTAGCCTTGGTTTAAAAGAACATCTCCTCTTTTACTATAATTAATTTATCTCAATACATGTTGACACATAGGTCATTAGGATTAGGGATTTCATTGGCTAAGAGATTAGGACTTGTTGGTACCTATAAATTTTAGTGAATTTATAGTGATATGTTTTATCCCCTTGTGATCCCCATTAATTTTGACCAATTTGAGAAATATCAATGGTGCATCATGCTCAAGTCCCTTTAGTAGTTGCATTGCCCCTTTGTTTGGCTATGCTCACAAATCCATTTTGTAGAATGTCCAAAGTAAGCCATTTTCCCCCTCTTTCTTTTCTTCTCAAAGTCCTATTGGGGTTTTTGGTCTCGAATAGACATTTGGACCAAGGTCCAAATCCGTTCCTGATCCCCAATTCCCCTTAATTCTTTTCTCTTTCAAGTCCTTTTGGGGATTCAAGTCTTGTGCGGACACTTGGACTAAGGTCCAAGTCCACTCTCGACTTTTGACCCCGCTCTCCTTTTCTCCTTCTATTTGATTGGGATTTCAGGTCTCGATCAGACTTTTGGACTAAGTTCTAAATTGGTCTAAGTCTAATCGAGAGTCCCAATCTTGATCGACACTCTTTCCTTTTGATCCTGATCGGGACCTGATCGAACTTTCAAACCTAAGTTTGATAGGTTCAAAACATTTTTGAAATCCCGCCCCCACTTTCTTCCTCTTATTATTTTTCATCCCATCAAGACTTTGGGTCCTGATGGGACTTTCAAACTCATTTTCTACAAGCCGCATGGATTTTAAAAGTGTTAAGTCTTTAAGTTCCATAGAAGCACAAAAAAATGCCATGTGGCATGATTTTATAGGTCCGCATAACTCTTCTATTTAGTCCATATTCTAATCATGGAAGCACAAAAAGATGCCATATGACATTTTCTATGAGTCCATAGAACTCTTTTGGTCAATTCATCTTTTAACCATGGAAGCATGGAAAGATGCCACATGGAATGTTTTCTGCAAGTTGTAATGATCTAGGTTTGATCACAAATTTGTAATAACATTTGTAAACCTTGAATATTGAGTTATTAAAGGTAGGATCAACCTTAGCAGTGTGTTTCCTTATGTGTGGTATGCATTTCTAGATGTATGATTGATTAAATTTCCAACCAAAAGTCTATAAAATCTATGCAAATATTTTGCATGGTATCTTTTTAGTATAATAAAGGGAATGTGTACGTATTCTTAAGGATTACTAAGTATCCTCTCTCAATATTTTACAACTATCTATTGTCTTTCTAAATGAATGTGTAGAGCCTAGCTTTCTTGTGCATTTAGAAAGGCATAGTCTTTTGTGGTGACTTGATTAAGTCATTACTTTTTTACAGTTATTGCATCTTTGGTTAAATATAGAGACTTTTTTTCCCAATAGATAAAGGCTTTGGTATATAATTGGATTAGTTTCCTATCATCCTCAATACACTCCAAACACATCAATTCAAAATCCTGCAAAGTTTTACTTTTTGTGTGTTTTACTATCATGTCTGAATGAATACAACAATATAAGGGTGTGTCATAAACTTATTATTAGACTCTTATATGGTATATTATCTATTTATAAGATGCTCAACATTACTTGTCCAAACTAGCATATAGGTATATAGTGACACCATTATTATGATACATTGTGTAATGGGTATAGTTTGTTGTAAGGAATTGTTAAGTGCTCCAATCATCAATTTAGCATCTTAGGGAGAACCCCCTTGGCCTTGTAGAGCTATAAGTGAAGGAGGTCTTACCCACCTCAATCATTGGTCCTTAGATAATAGGTTTATGTTCCAAGTTTGACACCCCTAGCACTTGGAAGGTTACCAAACCTTAGGGATTTGGGGCCTACGACCCAGGTCACCAATTGGTCACCAAAAAATTGGGACCATTTTTGGGGACACCAAAGAAAAGAGGATATTTTTAAAACTTTGGTAACAAGCCAAAAAAATATTATCTTTTGGTTTGAAATCAAAAGTTTGTTCGTTTCAAGTTTTTTCTCCTTGGAGGAGTGGTGACTCTGTCAAGGAAGATCCAAAAATTTGTAACTAAAGATAAAGAATGGAAAAAGATCAAAATTCTAGAGGTCAAGAATTTTTTGAAGCTAGTTCTATTAGTGCAAGGAGGCAACAAGAACAATTCAAAGCTAAAAATCCAAGTAAGTCTTTTACACAGTTCAAGAAATAATGAAAAATTGAGTACTTTGGGTAAAAGGAATGATTCTAAAGGTTTTGATCAATACACATAAGATGATTCAACTGATAATAAGGTTTGAACTACTAGAATAATTTTTAGATGTGACGATAATAAATATGGAAATGAAAAAAACCCTATAGAAGAAAGTATAAATGTGGGTTTACCTAAAGACACACCTCAAATAAACCCTAGGATTTAACCTCTAAGAAATCAAAGGGAAGGCATGCATGATACCCCTCAATCTTTTGAACAATAATTTGAAACCACGTTCCAAGATGTTGACCCAAACATCTAGTTAGAAAATGATCATAGAGAAAGGGAATTAGATCAACACATTGATATTATTTATCATCTTAGAGAAAGGAAGTGTCAAATAGAGGCACAAAATGTATTATAACAAGCCCAGTTAGCTCAAAAAACCCTACTAATGGATCAACAACAAAACATGGATCATCCTCAAAATGTGGCACCAACTATTCCAATTCAACAAGTGCCTATTCAAAAAAATTATCCTAATCTCTCACAAAAAAATGCAATGCAAAATGTTGGGGTCAACCCTAGAAGGAAAGCTCAAAGATTTTCTCCAGTGAGACCACCATTGGGCTTCTAAATATATAGACAATCGGATTTTTGACGTCTTTATAATTACCCTAATCCAATTCTAGCTAAGATTAGAGGAAAGGTACCAAAATTCCAAGGTAACAATGCGATTACTGGTAAGGTTCACTTAAGGAATTTCATAGATGTCACTAATGAGTATGATATCGAATATGGGGATCTCATGATGAAGCTTTTTGTGCAATCATTGAAGGAAAGTGAAAAAGAATGGTACAAGAGTCTTCCAAATAGTAATATAGACTCATGGGATGAGTTTATGATGGTTTTTCGATTGCAATATGGAGAAAGATTGGATCTAAAGTTTACAATCCATGAGCTAACCACAATTAGAAAAAGGGGTAAATGAACTTGTTGCTTATTTCAACACTGGATTCATTATGACAATGAGAAAAGTATATCCTCATGTAAGGCCAAATGAGCCTATGTTCCTTGTTCAATATTGTGTATCATTTGATTCAAAGTTGGGTTATCTTTTGAGAGATAAGAACACTTAGACTTTGAGGGAGGCATATGCAATGGTTTTCAACATAGAGAGTGAAACATAGACAAAAAGGGAGAGGGATGATCAAAATGGGGTTGATGAACTAATTAGGACCTATTTCTCTTTATCTCATTAGGAAATGAGATCCACACAATGAAAGGACTATCAACCTTTAGGTGAGTCAAGTCAAAGTGTGAATCTACTAATTTCCCTTTTTTGCAAGGATAGAGGTCCTCATTAAATAACACTTTCGAGAGAAATATTAAAATTAGAAAATCAAACCCAAGATACAATCTACACCTTGGATCTAATAGATTATGCTCAATACTAATGGAACCAGAAAATAGATCACAGATCAGAGAGAGGTAAGATGATGTGTATCAGTCACCAAAAGTGTTATGTTGAAACTGACTTAGGACACATTCACCTAAGGGCGAATGGGTCATGGGTTAGGGTTTGACTGCAACTTTCGGGAACCTCTACTACAAATTGTAATCCTTTAATTTTACCAGGTTTAAGTGCTCCAATCATCAATTTAGCATCTTAGAGAGAACCCCCTTGGACTTGTAGAGCTATAAGTGAAGGAGGTATTACCCACCTCAATCATTGGTCCTTAGCTTCCCAACTTGAAAATAGGCTTATGTTCCAAGTTTGACACCCTAGCACTTGGAAGGTTACCAGACCTTAGGGATTTGGGGTATATGACCCAGGTCACCAATTGGTCATCAACAAATTGGGACCATTTTTGGGGACACCAAAGACAAGAGGATATTTTCAAAACTTTGGAAACAAGCAAAAAAAAATTGTCTTTTGGTTTGAAATCAAAAGTTTGTTCGTTTCAAGTTTTTCTCCTTCAAGGAGTGGTGAATCTGTTAAGGAAGATCCAAAAATTTGTAACTAAAGATAAAGAATGGAAAAAGATCAAAATGCTAGAGGTCAAGAAGTTTTTGAAGCTAGTTCTATTGGTGCAAGGAGGCAACAAGAACAATGCAAAGCTAAAAATCCAAGTAAGTCTTCTTTACATAGTTCAAGAAATAATGAAAAATTGAGTGCTTCAGGTAGAAGGAATGATTCTAAAGGTTTTGATCAATACACATAAGATGATTCAATTGATAATAAGGTTTGAACTACTAGAATAATTTTTAGATGTGACTATAATAAATATGGAAATGAAACAAACCCTATAGAAAAAAGTATAAATGTGGGTTTGCCTAAAGACACACCTCAAATAAACCCTAGGATTTAACCTCTGAGAAATCAAAGGGAAGGCATGCATTATACCCCTCAATCTTTTGAACAATATTTTGAAACCCCATTCCAAGATGTTGACCCAAACATCTAGTTAGAAAATGATTCCAAAAAAAGGGAATTAGATCAACACATTGATATTATTTATCATCTCAGAGAAAGGAAGTGTTAAATAGAGGCACAAATTGTATTACAACAAGCCTAGTTAGCTCAAAAAACCCTACTAACGGATCAACAAAAAAGCGTGGATCATCCTCAAAATGCGGCACCAACTGTTCCAATTCAACAAGTTCCTATTCAAAAAAATTATCCTAATCTCTCGCAAAAAAATGCAATGCAAAATGTTGGGGTCAACCCTAGAAGAAAGCTCAAAGATTTTCTCCAGTGAGACCACCATTGGGCTTATAAATATATAGACAATCAGATTTTTGACGTCTTTATAATTAACCTAATCCAATTCTAGCTAATATTAGAGGAAAGTTACCAAAATTCCAAGGTAACAATGCTATTACTGGTGAGGTTCACTTAAGGAATTTCATAGATGTCACTAATGAGTATGATATTGAATACGGGGATCTCATGATGAATCTTTTTGTGCAATCATTGAAGGAAAGTGCAAAATAATGGTACAAGAGTCTTCCAAATAGTAATATAGACTCATGGGATGAGTTTATGATGGTTTTTCGATTGCAATATGGAGAAAGAGTGGATCTAAAGTTTACAATCAATGAGCTAACCATAATTAGAAAAAGTGGTAAATGAACTTGTTGTTGATTTCAACAATGGATTCATTATGACAATGAGAAAAGTACATCCTCATGTAAGGCCAAATGAGCCTATATGCCTTGTTCAATATTGTGTATCATTTAATTCAAAGTTGGGTTATCTTTTGAGAGATATGAACACTTAGAATTTGAGGGAGGCATATGCAATGGTTTTCAACATAAAGAGTGAAACATAGACAAAAAGGGAGAGGGGATGATCAAAATGGGGTTGATGAACTAATTAGGAACTATTTCTCTTTATCTCACTAGGAAATGAGATCCACACAATGAAAGGACTATCAACATTTAGGTGAGTCAAGTCAAAGTGTGAATCTACTCATTTCCTTTTTTTGCAAGGATGGAGGTCCTAATTAAGTAACACTTTCAAGAGAAATATTAAAATTAGAAAATCAAACCCAAGGTACAATCTACAACTTGGATCTAATAAATTACGCTCAATATTGATAGAACCAGAAATCAGATCACAAATTAGAGAGAGGTAAGATGATGTGTATTAGTCACCAAAAGTGCTATGTTGAAGCTAACCTAGGACACATTCGCCGAAGGGAAAATGGGTCTTGGGTTAGGGTTTGACTGCAACTTTTGGGAGCCTCTGCTACAAATCTAAATCCTTTAATCTTCCCAGGTTTGAGGTTCAGAAAGTCAGAATAAATTTTTTAGATGAGTTTCAACGAGATGAAAAGTTTTGTGACAACTTTTGCAACTTTGACAAGTTCTCCAAATTTTCTCTTCAAGAGATCTTCAAGATTTCTTCCACCTAAATTTGCAAACATAAATCAAGAGGGATTTTTTTTGTTTTTGGTGAATGGGGTTTTCCTTGGTCAAACCTTATTTTGGTAATCAAACCTTGAAATGAAATGAAATAGCATGAAAGGAATGATGAATGAACAAGTATATGTCACAACTTACCAAACCCTTGAATGAACCTTGGAATGTAGATCTATAACTTGCATGAAATGGATTCAATGGATGTGGATCTTGATCTTGAAACTTGATTTGAAACAATGTCTCAAATGCTTGAATGGATCATGAAACCTACATCATCATATTACCTCCGACAATAACATGCATGATGCAAGAAAACTTTGACATGACAATTGGATCTTGATCGATGCAATAATTCTTTACTAAATCTTCCTTTAAATTCCTTAAAATGCTCTTGAAATGCTTTTGAAAGTTCTCTTGAATTCTAACTTGATCTCATGAAAATATTCTAGGTGAAGCATAGTGAAATGACCTTAAATATTTATAGGTATGTAACATTAATTTCCTGAAATTCAAATAACACAAGCCAAAATGCGAATATAGATTTGAAATTGTTAAATTATTGCCAAAAACATAATTTAAATTTAGGTCCTAGGTCTAAGTGAGGACCCATTCGCCCATGGGAAAATGTGATGCAGGAGCATCCAGTGGTGTAAGGGCAATCTTACATCACCCAAAAATAGTTAAATTTCAAGTTTCTCGGTTTTTATATGTTTTTACATTTTTGGATACTTTTTTCGTCATAATGAAATTCCCAATTTATGGTTTTTATTTTCTATTCCTGGGTTGAAAGATATTGCAGTTTTAGTTTCCCAGATTTGCACTTGAAAATCTTTCGAGTTAGATTTGAGGCACTTAGAGCTCCCGGATCGGCCCCGAAACTTGCCAAAATTGGCGTAGCAGATTTTGAGTGCGTTGTTGACTTCGAGACCTTTCCAACGGTTCTCGAATCGAAGTCCCGAATCAAAAGTTATGGCCCCGGAAAGTTGGCACACTTTCCAGAAGATACAATTGCAAATGTTCTTTTGAAATTTGAACTTCAATTTGTAATTTTTCGGCGCCAAACCTCCTAAACTCAAATTTGAATGTTGTTTTGGCTCCAAACTAAAGAAGAGCTCTATTTATGGGTGGGTTTCTAATTTTTGGGTAACTTTTTGGGGACAAGCTCGCATATTGCGAAAGGGTGATTCTGTAGCTTTCTGTAACTTGCGTGTGTTGTAGAACTTCAGGATTTGAGATCCTCTGCATGTAAGAAGCTCCATTTTCTGAATAATAAAATTATTCTCTTGTTTGTGGGTTATTTTCTAAGTCACGGGCTGCGCCCTAATCAAGTGGTATTAGAGCGGGTTTTCTTGAGCGTGTGGACAGATCGCTGATCGTGAGGCAGTTCGCACCAGAACCGTGGTTGTGGGTCGAGGTCAAGAATGATGCCTCCAAGAGTGATGCCTGGTAGGTGTGGTGGTGCTAGAGGTGGTCGAGGCGGAAGAAATGTTGGTGGAAGAGATGCACTGGCAGCCCTCCAAAGACAGATTGATGCGTTACAAGAGCAGTTGAGAAGAGGGTTAAACCTGAGGGAGGAAAGTGAGGATGAACTAGAGGAAGAAGGTTCAAATGTAGAAGAGGAAGAAGAAGCAATTGATCAAGACCAAATGCGGCTAATAAGGGCCATTTCGAAGATCGGGAAAAGACCTAAAGCAGAAGTCCCTAGTTATTCCGAAAGTCTAAACCCGGAAGAGTTGATCGACCGGATCAACGAGCTAGAAGAATACTTTTGAGTATGAGGAAATAGAGGACCCAGATCGGTTAAGTTTGTAAAATGAAGCTTTAAGGGCCATGCCGTATTTGGTGGAAAGAGGTCCAGCTTTGGAAAGAAATCAAAGAGGAAGAAATATCACCAGATGGGATCGTATGGTAGAGCAACTCAAGAAGCAGTCATACCAAGGACTACGAAGTTAGATCTCAAGGAAGAAATTGCAAGGGCTGGAAGCAAGGAAGTAGATCTATGAAAGAATATACTGAAGAATTTTACAAGATAATCATCAGAACAGGCCGCACAGAGGCCAAGAAGGAGAAGGTAGCCCATATCTTAATGGGTTACGACCGAGCATTCAGGAGGAGTTAAGCCTAGTCAGAATGACCACCATTGAGGATGTGTATCAGTTTGCTCTGAAGGTGGAAGAGAAGCTGAACAAAAGATTTGATGGCAAGCAAAAATGACAAGGAGGTCAAAGTGGAAGGGGCAGTGGAAGACCTTCAGGAAGCCGAAATGATGATGAAAAGAAAAGTGAAGATGTGCGTACCAGCTGAAGCCAAATGAATGACAACTTCTACCACCCTCGTGATCAAAACAGTGGTGATCAAAGAGGTAGAGGACGAGGGAGATCTGGACAAAGATTTGGAAGAGGTGGTTTCAAAGGAACGTGTTTCCAGTGTGGTGAAGAAGGGCATCGAGCCTATGAATGTCCACAACACCAAGGAAGGGCAGACAAAAGGCCAAAAGGTCATGGATGGGTTGCGCATGCAGATGAGGAGGCCCAATCTGAACATCTCAGATGATGTTGAAAGGGGAGAAGCCCTAGTGATTAGGAGA
>VDFB02256132.1:115289066-115531867 GCA_007258455.2 Sequoia sempervirens | reverse complement strand
ATTTTCTTACAACAATTCTGTCAACATAAGCACTGGTAGATCACCGTTCCAAATTGTGTATGGTGGTTGCCCCAGAACAGCTCCAGAATTGAGGAAGATGGACCAAGAGAAGAAAATAAGTGCTGAAGCCGAAGATTTTGCAAAACACATCAAGGATATACATGAGAAGGTAAGAGAACATATTAACAAGATGAATATGCAGTATAAGGCTAATGCAGATCAGAAGAGGAGGTATAATGAGTTTCAGATTGGTGATGAAGTGATGGTCCACTTGAGGAGAGAAAGGTTTCCAGTGGGAACATATAACAAATTGAAGATGAAGAAGTTTGGTCCCTATAAAATTTTTAAGAGGCATGATTCAGGGAATGTATATGAGGTAGAGTTGCCGGATGGATTTAACATTTCCCCTATGTTCAACATTTCAGATTTGACAGAGTATCATGAAGGTGGTGCAGAGGAAGTACCAACAATGGAACAGTGTGGAATTCTAACACCTACTTCAGAAAAGGAGGAGATTGAAGAAATCCTAGATAGTCGTGTGGGAAGGAGTACCAGGAATAGGCAGTATGAAGAATATCTGGTGAAATGGAAAGGAAGGCCTATTGAAGATTCATCATAGTTTCCTAAGGTAGAGGTTGAGCGTTTAGGTTTTTCCTCCACCATCTGAGACGTGACAGGGTCACTTCTCAAACTACCCTGGGTGTCTGATGCAGGAGCATCCAGTGGTGTAAGGGCAATCTTGCATCACCCAAAAATAGTTAAATTTCAAGTTTCTCGGTTTTTAGATGTTTTTACATTTTTGGATACCCTTTTCGTCATAATGAAATTCCCAATTTACGGTTTTTATTTTCTATTCCTGGGTGGAAAGATATTGCAGTTTTAGTTTCTCAGATTTGCACCTGAAAATCTTCCGAGTTAGATTTGAGGCACTTAGAGTTCCCGGATCGGCCCCGAAACTTTCCAAAATCGGCATAGCAAATTTTGAGCGCATTTTTGACTTTGAGACCTTTCCAACGGTTCAAACAGTTCGCGAATCGGAGCCTCGGATCAAAAGTTATGGCCCCGGGAAGTTGGCGCACTTTTTAGAAGATACAATTGCAAATGTTCTTTTGAAATTTGAACTTCAAGTTGTAATTTTTTGGCGCCAAACTGCCTAAACTCAAAATTGAATGTTGTTTTGGCTCCAAACTTAAGAGGAGCTCTATTTATGGGCGGGTTTCTAATTTTTGGGTTAACTTTTTGGGGGCAAGCTCGCATATTGCGAAAGGGTGATTCTGTAGCTTTCTGAAACTTGCATGTGTTGTAGAACTTGGGGATTTGAGATCCTCTGCATGTAAGAAGCTCCATTTTTCTGAATAATAAAATTATTCTCTTGTTTGTGGGTTATTTTCTGTGTCTCGGGCTGTGCCCTTATCATATATGAATATGTATATGTGTATATATATATACAAATATATATATATAAAATATTGTATGTGTGTATGTGTGTATTTATAAGATGAGATTAATATGAGAACATTGTTGGCTTAATTGTTAGTTGATCATGTAAGAGAATTAAGTGAATTAAAGAAAAAATTTAGATATGAAAGGTTTGGTGTACTTGTGTAAATTAAAAAGAAAATCAGTTTATATGGAATAATGATTATTCATGTTTTAAGATGATTGCGTATAAAAAGGTAATAGTTGCTTTGTAAAATTTACCTTCTATTCTTTGATTATGTCATTGAATTGAGTATTGTATGAAGTAAAGTTATTAAGTAGTGAAAATGGGATGTTTGTGATTGTGAGTTATAGTTCAAATGTTTTTGTCGTTGTGTTGGTGGGTATTGGAAGTCTTCCAGAGGCTAAGGGGAATGTTCTTCTTGATGGAATTCTTTGATAATCCTTTTGAGATGGTTGTTTTTTATGGAATGAGTATACGTGGGTTAATAGCCTTGCACGTTATGTTCACTACTTTGATTGGGACTTGTGTGCGGGATGGTTTATGCCTCGCCTTGTTGTGTATGTTCATGAGGTTATGTGATTTGTGCAAGTTGGCTTTTCCTTGTCGATTTTAATGGATCTCCTAGCTGCTAGAAGGGAGAGTGGCTCTCAATGGGGGCCGACGCACAAAGTGGTGTCAGGGTAACCCATGTGGGAGTTTCTTAAATTAGTGATAACTTAAATTGAATTAGGGGGTTGGGTAGTTTAAACATTAATCAAGATAAGTGAATGCCTCGCCCATGCCTGTAGTGCTTAGTTAGACTAAGGATAGGTTGAGAAGGCCCAGTTGGAAAGACCAACTTCCTTGTCCTCACGAAAGGAAGATTAGTTCCACATGTATCACCCTATGGGGCCGACGCCTAGTGAGAGACTGTCACGGTAACCATATATGGGGGCCGACGCCTAGTGAGAGGTTGTCAGGGTAACCCATGTCAGGACCATGCGATGACACTCTTCCCTTTTTAGACTAGTATTCCCTTGTTTGTTCTCTCTCCTTGGTATGTGATGTCCTCTTGAAGCAATGTATGATCTTTTGTGATGTGTTGAAATGTCAGTTGTTCTCTATTTAGCCTTGTTATGTTAGTTGTGGTCGACCTATTTTTGTTGTTGTGGGACCAGGTGTTATCTCTTAGCATGAGGGTGGACCTTAGGGTTCCACATGGTTGGGTGGAATGTGCCTTGTACTCCATTGGGTTCCCTCACTTTGTTCGTGTTTGTGAGACTACTCTTGGATATGAAGACTACTACACTTGTTTCAGTTTGCGTGTACTATCTTTCTCATACTTGAATTATACCATAAATCAATTGTATCATGTATTATGCTATGATGTACTCTCCTCTCTTATTTGAGGAAACACTAATGTAATGATGTAATACTATAATTGATTATAAACTCTCTCTTGTAATGATAAATGTAATCGATTTTATTATATATGACTGTTAATTCAATGATCTTTGATGTTATTATATTGATGGTATGAAATGGATGTTCTCATTGGTTGATCATATAAATGTGATGGATTAAATGAAATTTCACGTTATTAAATGAATCTTGTTTAATGTGATGTTAGCGATGATTTACAGTTCTTGTTAGTTTAGTTAATGGGAATCAAGTAGCGTAGTCACGGGCCTTAGAGGACTTAGGTTAGAATTTAAGTTGTTACTTCTTTTGCAATCTTGTGTATATTGCACTTTAAAAAAAAAATTATTCCATTTTTGGGTGTTATAGTGTGTTGTCCTTTAGGGTTTCATGGCGGGGTGTTACTCGAGGTTCATCGCTAGGTTCACCGAGTGACTCGAGAGCGGTGACGAACTCAGGGGAAGCCAAGACTAGTTCTGTTACCAAAACAGAACAAGTCAGTGTGGGACCACCTTTCGGAGAAGGTGGGCTCCCCTTCCATCCTCTGTTGTTGGAAGGACAACTCTCCACCTTCTGCTCCGTCGGGGAACGTGAAATCCCCATAGACGAGGCAAGAGGTGTGGAGGAAGAGGAGGAAGAGAAAACTGTGACGGATAACACCGAAGTGTTTGGCATATCCATGGGTTTTGGGAAAGGCAGGATATCCAGAAGGGACATCAAAAAGGGCGGCTCCACTAAAGGAGTGATGAACACCTGCACCTTTTTAGGGTTAGGCGCATTCGTACTCACTATAGATGTAGAGCTTGGTTGAATGAAAGTAGAGGGGAGGAGAGAGGAGGATGCGGTGAGAGGCCCTGATACAGGGGTGATCATCTCCTCTTCCTTCCTTGTAAGGCATCCTGCTCAACTGCGAGATCCTTTTGTCGGTGCTTGCGCTTGCGTGCAAGGCGGTTTCTACGACTCTTCGAGCTAGAGACCGGAGGTTGCGAAGAGATAGAAGGATCCTACTCATCCATGAGAGTGTCCTCCATAGCTTTTTCCAATGGAGGGACAAAATCCTGAGTACAAGCAGGAGGAGCAGGTTGAGAAGCGATGGGGGGAGTCGACTCTAACACCTCGGTGGCGAGTCTCTTCCCGTTTACTACCATGGGAGCAGAAACGGTAGGAGGCCGTGGAGGCTGAGACATAGAAGATTCCCCATGGGGACCTTTTCCTCTACCATACAAGTAGTACCAAGGCCCAGGTGGTTTAGTAGGGAGGTCCGATATCTTGATCTTAGGTCTATGCCAGGGTAGTATCATCAGACTTAGTGGGTAAAAACCAGACATATTCATCCAAAACTCTTCTTTTAGAAAGAGGAGGAGGAGAGCCATCCCGAGGGCGGGGTGGCATCTCTTTCCATTTTTGAGAAGGGGAGGTAGTCGACTGCTGTACTACTAGAAGAGCCAATTTCAACTGTCCCTTGTCTCCGGTCTTATACTTCACATAGTTTTTGTAAAGTAGGTCCATTCTTGGAGGAAGTAGACCAACCGGGGCAGGCCAAAAGTGCTCTAATGAATATCCTCCACGGGATACCAGAGGCTGGTATCCAGTGTCATGCACTACATGCACAACACTTTCATGGGAGAATTTTAAACATTTGTGGATAACGAAGGTGATCCCATTCATGGAAGCTAGCCAAGGTATGCCTAACTTCATCCTGAACAGATCCAATTTTTGGATAACATCAAAGACTATGTCTACAACCCTAGGTCCTACTAGGATAGAAAAAGTTATTGATCCATGCAACTTTAGAAAAATAACATTGTGTGTACGGATGGTAGATTTTGTTTCTTCATACTCTTTGCTATGTAATGAATTAAGCCAAAACATCTCTTCTGTAATGACATTCACTTGACTTGCGGGATCGACTAAGACCCCTGTCACAATGTTTCCATTTAGGCAAGCGAGAATGTAGAGGGGAGAGGGCTTGTTGTTTAGGGGTAAGTCCTGTGACATGAATGTCATGTCCAGAGAGCCAGGCATAGGCTGCGTGGTAGGAGTAATTTTGACCACGTTAACATATGCCTTAGGCTGAGTGGTAGAATCAGAGGGATTGATAATCATGTTGGAAGAATGTGATGGAAACGGGTATGTGTATATCTGTAACTCACTATTCACTTTCACCACTGATTGTGTTTGTGTTTTGTTTACTTCCATCAAGATGGATAGTACCATCCTTGATGCGATCCTATATCTCATGACGCAGGTGCATACAATGTTAGGTATCATGTTCGTTAACTCAATGGTACTAACAGAAGGTATTCAGATCACACCAACTAGGGAAAGGTTCTTTAAGAGGCTTAGGGTTCTCCAAAGTTATGATCTTATCCTTTAGCAACTTCTACAAGATGAAAGAATAAGATTTTGCTAACTTTGTGAACTTTCGGTTGTGTCTAAGGCCATCATCAGTCACAATGGCTACTACATTCGTAATAGCCTTACCTTTCCCAAAGATCGATACAATGGAATTTCCTTTTGAATGGGAGCGCAAGGAGGGTCCCCCGAACTGAACTACCATTTGTTGATACTCTCGTAATGCAGCGAACGTCAGACTTGGGCAACGGATATGAGATTTGTAGGAAGAGCGCTTGATACCGTGCTATAAAATTAGTAATCTTTTCGTTATCCCCTTGTTTGCATCGGACGAGATCCAAAAAGGTCATATTCGGTCTGATGTTGGCTTGGAACTGTTAGAGAAATTGATTTACAAGTTGATCAAATGAGAAGATGGAATTTTTGAGCAAGGAACAATATGATTCAAGTGTTGTATCCTTGAGAGATCGAGGGAATAGCTTTTCCATCAATGCATCATGATGGAAGAAATTTTTACATAGGGAATTAAAGGAAGACACATGTGTTTGTGGGTCCCCTTTTCTTCCATAATTCTCAAATTTAAGAATCTCCATTCCTTGAGGGAAGGGAGTGTTTAAAATTACTATTGATAATGACCTATGTTGGAAAAAGGGTTGAAATATAGGCTGGGTAGAGGATTAGGAGAGACTCGCCAGCTGGCTTTGCATCTTACCCATATTTTGAAGAAGAGTGTTCAGAATAGGGTCATTATAAGACACAGGGCTAGAGGGACCTCCTCCAGAACCACCACCAGAGCCACTTCTAGAACGACTGGTATGACCACCGCTGGAACCATTGTTGGAGCCACCGCCACTAGTAGGGCCTTCGTCGGAGCCACCTCCGCTTTTGAAGTTACCACCATGGCTTCCACCGAAACCACCTCTGCCAACACCACTTCTGCCACCAAATCCACCATTACTACCAAAGCCCCCACTGCTCATCCCGCCAAAACCTCCACCACTAGAGGTGACAGGAGGGGTGAAGCTAAATCCTAGGGGTATTCTATTCGCCTTAATAGTTTCAGATCTCTCAGAGATAGAGGGGATGCTAATAAAGGGGATAGCATCGGCCATGTACACAAACGTAGGAGGCATTGACATTCCTAGTTGTCTCTCACGATCTTTGAAAGTGGCCCCTTGTACAATGTTGGGATTGTTTGGAGGAGCACATGCTTCAGTCAGACTAGAGAGAGTAGCCCAGAGTTCTATGACGGTTCGATCTTTTCCAACCATATATTTTATTTTGCTGATAACCCTAGCGGCCCTAGCCATCTTTGGGTCCTTTTCCAAGTGGTTTTCCAAGTCATCCAGTCCTTTGCTAAGGACAAAGATATATTCCAAAGAAATGTGAATGACCTCGTACTCGTCCACCGACGACGGGGTAGGAGACATAGGAGGAGTGGGGACGTGTTAGTCTCATCAGAGACCCCTACCTCGCCCCTCAAAAATTGCTCATGCATGGCAAGACCAACGACGGATCCAACAAAAAGGCCTGTAGAGAAACTAGTAGTGACCTTCGTCCTCTCCATCGGAAGGTGTCATACACTTCTCCTAATAATATACCCGAAGGTTGTGGATTGGGTGTGATGGTCATAAACCTTCACAACACTCAGGGGCACAACGATCACAAGGTACAAGGGAAAGGCCTCAACACCAATGAATGAATAGACGTTGGTTAACGCTGAGTTCACCAAAAATGTAAGAGAGGGGGACCAACCATGTCAAGGCCTCAGGTCATGGAGAGCCAAGAGCGGAAGGCTGCCCTAACTTAACTCACTCTAAAGGGGTGTTTGAAATGAGGGACAAGAATGATGAGGACTATAAAGTACTTCAATCGCTCTTCAGACCCGAGCTTTAGTTTGGGCTAGGTGAGTTGGATTTTTGGAGTCAGTTTTGTGTCTCAGACAGCTCTCTATCCGAGGAAAGAAGTGTAGTTCTGGGACGTTAGCGTGGTGCACTGGCATCTCTCGGGTGCGTTGGAATCCATACGGCCAAAAAAAAGCGAGCATAGATAAACTACCAAAAAGACCTACTAACAACCTAGTTAGTACAATCTAGATGGTAGAATGAGAAAGTATGCAAAGTAGATAATGAAATGATAATGTAAATAGACTAGAACTAAGGTGATGAAGACAATCTCACAAAAGTGCTTGTTCACCAACTAGCTCCAAATGCACGTCCACCTACACACAAGAAAGAGGGAGAATTTGTTGGGGCTGTATAGGGGTCTACCTCAGTCAGACCCCCATTTTGGTGTTTCCACCTCCACGGACAACCAAATAGCAATGGTAGAGAAATGTATGATAAAGAAGTGAAGAAAGAAAGCACACGAATAACACTACAAAATAGTATACAACTACTCAACCAAATCGTAAAAGAGAGGAGTGAAAATGTTACCATCTCCACCAAGAGTTCACTAGCCAATGATGGAGAAAGAGAGCTTGAACAATCAACATAGCCTCGACTGTGATGAAGGGAGGTGTTGCAAAACCTCAAGCCCCTATTGCAATGGCTTGCTTCACACTTGCTTGACAGAGTTGATAGAGTGTTTTTGCTGCAATGGAGTGTTGAGGATGCTGGAAATGTTGAGAATGAGACTGAAATTGCTCTAGAGCTTGTCAAGAGATTGCTAGAGGATGAAATGGAATGAGAATGAATGAATTTGAAGGATGAAGAAGGAAGAATCTACCATTTTTGGGGTCGGTTGGTCGAAGAGGGACATTACAAACTGTTCCCAATAGGAAGTGTAATGCCTCTGCCAACTTCAGATGCAGGAATTCATTAGGGACGTAAGTGTGTCACGTGGATGTTTGCGCACCAGTGGGCATCCCAAAAAAAATTCTTCTACCAACACAACAAACAGGAACCAAGTGGAAGAAAGTCAACAAGGTGATGTGGAATTTTTCCTTCGGATTTGGTTTTCTAAGGTGAGGATGTACAAAAGGGGAATTTGCATAAGGGGTGCAAATTCGCTCGTATACATTCGGTAAGGAGCAAAACCATTCTAAAGAAACATCTTTCAATGATCGAGGGAATAGCTTAGCCAAGAGTTTATCTTCAAAAATGAAGTCACTACATAAGGATGTGTAAGCGAAAACATGACTAACATGATGTCCTTTCCAACCATATTTCTCAAACCTAGGAACCTCTATACCTTGTGGCATTTGTGTTCTCAATATCTCCAAGGATAATGGATTGGTTTTGATGTATTGTGAAGGTTGGCCATTATTGTTTTGGTTTAAGGTGGCAATTTTTGTTGAAGGGATGACACATTTTTCAAAAGTGTGTTAAGGATTGGATCATTGTTGGTATTGCGAGATGGAGTGGTGTATATATGTGGAGGGCAAGTGACCTGTAGATTTGTGAGGGGGAATGGTTGAGGAGATATGAGATTTGAATTGACAAAGGTAGAAGGATTCCCAGTGGAAATACCTAAGGAAGTGTTGACATTGCTATTAGGTTGAATGGTTGTCATAACATGAGTATTAGTATATGTAGGAATAGAGGTAAGGGTTGTGGAAGGAGGAATTAAATTTCCACCTTGGATTTGGGTATACCCCAAAGCTTGAGCACAACTAGTCATGGAAGGGTTGTTCTTGTCAACAATATGAGCTAGAATTCACACAATCTCTATTCCATGTTCATTTTCAAGCATTTTCCTCACATTATCTAAAGCAAGAATGACACTACTAGCAATATTTTTTGTAGTCACAAAGTTTTGCAATTTTTCTATTTCCTCATCTATCCTTATGTTTTCTTGTGGGACATTTGCAACCATTTTTCAACATCATGAACATTGTTTGTAGGTAGGGAAGTCATTGGAAATGAAGTATGAAGATTAGGATCCATAGAGGGTTGATTATCAACACTATTAGTGAAAGAGTTGGAGAACCCAATATCCATGGTGAATGGTGTATCGTAGGATGACATGAGTCTCAAACTATGTCTCACAACAATATCGCTCATAGGACACCAAGTTGTGAAGCTCATACAAGTTCAAAAAAATCAATGTATAACCAAAATGGAAAGAAGGTGAAATGCAATGCAATGACCTAGAATTTAAAGTGCAATGTAAATATGTAAATACAATTTTTAGATTTCAAATAAGATAATTTTTTGATTAAACTCTATGCAAAAATATGAAAAATGATGTCTTGTAAATGCAATTTTGAATTCACACAATGCACTAAATGTATCAAATGAAGCTAAATATAATCAATTCTAAGTAACATAAATTTTGCAAACTGAAACAAAAATATGAAAACAACAAAGTAGAATGCAGAAACAAATGTTTTAATGCCCGAAAAATCAGGAAATGACCTTGATCAGGGACTCATTCGCATAGGGGCGAATGGATCCTAGATTAGGATTTTAAAAAATGTTTTTATAGATTTATGAGTTGATTCTAGTGGTTTCCAGATTCTGATTTAAAACAGTGAGTTACAATTTGAATTTTTTGTGAAATTAATGTTAAATTCAAATGCAAAATATGACAAAATGACAAACTAAGAGACCCAATTTGATGTGTAATTTTGATTCAATTTTAAAATACAAATGAATGATGATGTAATTCTATGTAAATGATTTGTAAAATGACTGATTAGACTCCAAAATAAAAAAATTGCAATGAAGGTTCACCAAAATGAAACATAGAAAAAAAGGGAGAGGGGATGATCAAAATAGGGTTAATGAACTAATTAGGACCTATTTCTCTTTATCTCATTAGGAAATGAGATCCACACAATTAAAGGACTATCAACCTTTAGATGAGTCAAGTCAAAGTGTGAATCTACTTATTTCCTTTTTTTGCAAGGACGAGGGTCCTGATTAAATAACACTTTGGGGAGAAAGATTAAAATTAGAAAATCAAACCCAAAATGCAATCTAAAACTTAGATCTAATAGATTACACTCAATACTAATGGAACCATAAATTCTATCATAGATCAAAGAGAGGTAAGATGATGTGTACCAGTCACCAAAAGTGCTCTACTGAAGCTGACCTAGGACTCATTTGCCTAGGGGAGAATGGGTCTTGGGTTAGGGTTTGACTGCAACTTTCGGGAGCCTCAGCTACAAATCTAAATCCTTCAATTTTCCTAGGTTTTAGGTTTGAAAAGCCAAAAATAAATTTTGTAGATGAGTTTTTGCGAGATGACAAATTTTGTGACAACTTTTGCAACTTTGACAAGTTATCCAATTTTACTCTTCAAGAGATCTTTATGATTTCTTCCACCTAAATCTAAAAACACAAATCAAGAGGGAAATATGTTTTGTTTTTGGTGAATGGGGGTTTGCCTTGGTCAAACCCTATTTTGGTAATCAAACCTTCAAATGAAATGAAATAACATGAAAGAAATGATGAATGAGTAAGTCTATGTAACAACTCACCAAACCCTTTAATGAACCTTGGAATGTAGATTTGTAACTTGCATGAAATGGCTTCAATGGATGTGGATCTTGATCTTGAAGCTTGATTTTAAACAATGCCTTGAGTGCTTGAATGGATTATGAAACCTATATCATCATATTAGCTCCAATAACATGCATGATGCAAGAATACTTTGACATGACAATTGGATCTTGATTGATACAATAATTTACTAAATCTTCCTTTGAATGCCTTGAAATGCTCTTGAAATTCTCTTGAAAGTTCTCTTAAATTCTAACTTGATCTCATGAAAATCTTCTAGGTGAAACATAGTGAAATGACCTTAAATATTTATAGGTATGTAACATTAATTTCCCAAAATTCAAATAACACAAGCCAACATGTGAATATAGATTTGAAATTGTTAAAATACCACCAAAAACATAATTTAAATTTAGGTCCTAGGTCTAAGTGAGGACCCATTCGCCCATGGGCGAATGGGTCCTAGGTCACTTACCTAGGACACATATTGCTCAATGAGAAGTGTTATGTTTAGGCATTGATGAATGTCGGGTTTCCTCTTCAGAAAATGTGATTAATTAAGCTTGGATTTGAATTAAAGGCGCAATTAAGGAAACTTAAACTCAATTAATTAAGTGAGCCCTAAATAAGTGTGAAAGTGTAAATAGGTACACTCTACAACACTAAAAATAAGGCACAATTAAGTCCATTTTAATTAATAGGGCCCTAAACTTAATGTGAATATGTAAAATACATATTATAACACTAAATTAAAGCATAATTAAGTTAATTTTAATATTGATTCCTAATTAGGTCTGAAAATGTAAAGGGATACATTTTTCTACACTATAGAGAGTAATTTGAAGGAATCTAGGAAAGATGGCAAAAGAGCAAATATAAAACTCTTGAAACATAATGTAGCAACTTCAAACAAGCCTCTCACTGCTAAAGAAAAAAAGAAAATTTGATGGGATCTATCAATATTTCATATAAAGGGCAAAGAATGAAAAAGGTATGTATTCTAATAAGGGTCAGAGGTTAAATAATAGGCCCTACAATCATGACTGGCTTAAGAGACCTAGAGGTAATGGTAAACAAACATCACCAAGGAACTCAAACTAAAAATACCATGAGAGACACACCCCTAATCCCTTGAGGAAGGATCACTTAAATCTTTAACAAGATTCATTTTAAAGTGTGATATGTGTTACTTACCTCCATGATCAATCCAAGTGTGCTATTTTGGCTATACTTGGTGAAGATATATAATTTCAAGAGCACAAGGGTACACCTGAGTGTTAGGATGATGCCAATGTAGATCAAATGGATGCCTATGAAGATGAGGATTTTTTTCAAAATGATTATGACAACTTTCATGTTCCCTTTGAGATTCCAAATAAAGATTTTGAACTACTCAAGAAACAAATGAGGTAGAGGTCTGAAAAATCAAAGCTCTCTGAGGAGGATATCAAAACTCTCATTGAAGCTACTATCATTCAAGTACAAAGTGACTACCAACTAATAAATAGATAGGTAGGTGTTAAGGATAAATTTGATGGTGTAGCTATTTCAAATATTTCTTTTGCATATTTGAATAAAGGAAAGAAAAAGGAATATGGTGAAAAAAAAGAAAAAGAAAAAAAATGCAAAAAGAGAAAAAATAAGGTCTATAGGAAAGTGTCCACTAAGAAAGATGCATTTTCCAAATGCACCTATAAAAAAAGTATATGTCCCAAAGCTGAAGGAGGTTGATATATCAGTGGACAATATGGGAAATCAATAGACTATTGTAGATGGTGCCAAATAAAAGGTGGTAAAGGATATTGGGAAAGTGGTAAATACAAATCAACTTGTTGTTAATGATCAAGTAATTCCTTTCATATCTTAAACTAATTTTGTGATAGTCCCATCTTCTACTCCTTTGCCTACATATCAGCTAATTGACATGGCTCGAATTGTTAGTCAATTAAAGTTCAAGTGGCACTCAAAGAGCTACTAAGGATCTTTGAACATAGGGAGAGGAAATTGTCATACATCACTACCCCTACCATGTTTGATCAGTCTGATAAGGTTGCATTTGTTCCCAATGATGGGGAAATTCAATATACAAGAGATACCTAAAGTTTATCTAGGCATTGTTTCTACATGTAAATCAAACCATTGATTCATTTTATATATCTTTGTTGATAAATGGTTGGCTAGTTCATAACTGTATGTTAAATTCTAGAGCATCTAGTAATGTGATGTCATTAGAAGTTATGAATCATCTAGGATTGCAAGTTTCTAATTCCTATGGTAAATGCTATGCCATGGATTCTCATGAAGTAAATGTGATTTGAATATTAAATAATGTTTTAGTATAGCTTACTGCATACCTTGGGAAATCATTTTCAATGGATATTATCATAGTTGATTGTCCAGATAAATGGGGTATGTTGTTGTCAAGGAAGTGGAAAACTTCAATGGGTGGTAGACTTCAAATGGATTTATCCTATGCTACCAATCCAATATTTAGAAAATATGTCCAATTGCATAGGGAAAATAAAATGATCATTGTGGAGAACCCCAATGAATTAAGGAATGAAATTTGTTACCTTGATGTAGAGCCTGACTGTATGATAGGTTACGATGATGATGAATCTAATGGATAGTTTGATTCTAATTAGGTTCCCTCACATCATCCAAAAAATGATGAACTCTAGAATATGAATTTTGATGGTGTATGTTCAAGAGAAGATAATGGTGTAAGAATTATATTGATGTCCTCCGAGGGAAAAGATTACAAGTTCACTTTTAGATTGAACTTTGAGTGCACTAAGAATGTCCAAAAAAGTATGAATCTTTGATACTTGGTTTAAATATAGCTTCAAAATATGGAATCAAATGCATTCAAGTGCATGGTGATTCAGAACTTGTGGTGTCTTGAGTCAGAGGCACATATGATACAAAAGAAAAAAGACTAAGGATGTATATGAATGTTGTTTAGGATACTATTGAGGCCTTTGATGCTTTTAACATTACTTGGTTAGAAAGAGAAAACAATGTGGTTGTTGATGTGCTTGTTGCATTAGCTTCAAAATTATTCCCCATCATTGCAACTATGAGGTTGAGATTCTAACGAGACCTAGTATTCTAGATAACATATGCAACTGGAAGGTTTTCAATGATGACCAACAAATTTATGAGTTCTTGAATTATATTGATATTTTTGAAAACCAACAAATTGACTAGCAATCCATGATGAAGAGAAATTAATAAGGTAAAGAGACTCTTTTTGGGAAGGAAATCATCCAACAAAAAACCAATACCATTCTTAGAGGTCTTGTTGCTTTACAAAGAATGTTTGACAATGTTGCTTGTTATAAGACAAGAAGTAATCATGTTAAAGAAGAAGATATAGAGGGTATAAACTTAAGAACTGAATCAACTCCTAAGATGGTTTATATTGGTAAGAAGTTAAGACCCGCAAAAAAGCAAATATTGATTACATTATTAAGAATTTATAAAAAAATTCTTTGCTTGGTCTTATGATGACTTGAAGGCTTACAGAGAAGACCTGTTCCACCATACCATTCCATTGGAGCCTGGTGCAAAGCCATTCAGACAAAAACAATGTCCTATCAACCCTAATCTTGCCCCTTAAATGTAATATGAATTGATGAAGCTGAAAGAAGGTGGTATTATTAAACTAATAAAACATTTTATATGGGTGTCTAACCTTGTTCCAGTTAGAAAAAGAATTGGGGACATTAGACTTTGTGTGGACTTCAAAAATCTAAATACCAAGTCCCTCAAGGACAATTATCCATTTCCCAAAATGGACCACTTGTTGCAACATGTGACATGGTTGGAGTTGATGTCTATGATGGATGGTTTCTCAGGTTACAATCAGGTCATGGTTAATGAATCTGAGCAACACAAGAAAAATTTCACTACACCATGGGGAACTTTTGTATATGTTCAAATACCATTCAGAATTAAGAATGTAGGGGCCACATTTCAAAGGTCTATGGATGTAGCTTTTGTAGGCCTTATAAATGAGATAATGGTTGTATACCAAGATGACCTGACTACCTACTCCAAGGATCAAGATTATCATTGCAAACATCTGGAGTTAGTCTTCCAAAGATGCCTAGAGTATTGGATACCTTTGAATCCCAAGAAGTACATTTTTGATGTAGAAGAAGGTAAAATCCTTGGGCATATTGTGTCTAAGGAAGGGGTAAGGATTGATATAGAGCATGTCAAATCCATTGACCTTATCCCATAGCCGAAAATAGTCAAGGAAGTCCAATCTTTTATTGGTTAGATAAAATTTGTTTGAAGATTCGTTCCCAACTTTGTTGAGAAAACAAAGTCCATTTCCATAGTGTTGAAGAAGGGGAAATATTCCAGTTGGGATAAGGAATCAATAGATTAATTTTTAGATATAAAATATGAACTCAAGAAGGCACTAGTTCTGACAAGTCTAGACTATTCTAAGTCTTTCTAGTTATTTTATTTTTCATCTTTTTATACTATTTCTATAGTTCTACTATAGAAAAACAAGGATAGTTATGAGCAACCACTAGCTTTTTTTAGCAAATAATTGAGAGATACTAAATTGAATTAATTTTTTATGGAGAAGCATGCATATTCTCTTATCAAAGCTATGAAAAATATTAGACCTTGCATTGTAGGAGCTATGATTATTGCTTTTGTGCCACATATAGTTGTCAGAGATGTTTTTATCTAGTAGGAAACATCAGGAAAAAGGTGCAGATGGATCAATAAGATCCAAGAGTATGACATAGAGATACAAACAATCAAATTGGTTAGAGGTGAAGGGATAGAAAGATTAATGGTTGAGGAAAATTTGGATGTTTTTGAGGTCCACCGGGTTAATTTTAACCCCTCTTTCATCTCATGTCAATTGAAGGGTTGTCCTTAGTACAAGGACATTGTATTTTATTTAGAAAACATGAATTATCCTCTTGAATTAAATAGTAAACAAAAAAGGCCTTTGAAACTTGAGGCTCAAAGGTATGTGTTGCTCCAAGGATAGTTGATGAGGAGAAACCTTGATGGTGTACTCCTCGGATGTTTAAATAAGGAGCAACCACTGATAGTTACAGCAGAATCTCACCATCGATTGTGTAGTGGAAATTATGTGTCAAAGATCACTGCTCATAAGATTATGAGGATGGGTTATTGGTGGCCAAAATTATTCAAGAATGTGGCCAATTTTGTAAAAGAATATGATGCTTGTCAAAGGTTTTTTGGCAAGATGAAATTTTCTGTTGCACTTCCCCTTACAATCATTTCAATAGACCTCCATTCTAGTAATGGGGTATTGAAGTCATAGGGGAAATAACATAAAAGTATAGCAACATATGCAAGTGGATATTGGTGGCCATTGACTACTTTATAAAGTGGGTGGAAGCAATTCCCATAAGAAATGGAACCTCAAAGATAGTGATTGAGTTTCTACTAAATAACATAATCACCAGGTTTGGTGTACCGTCAAGAATTGTTGCTGACAATGTAATGTGTTTTAGGTACAAAGTTTCTATTGAAATGTATTCACAATATGGGATCTCTTTAAGAAATTCATCACCTTATCATCCACAAGGAAATGGATAGGATGAATCAAGCAACAAATGCATCATGGATATCATTAGAAAAACTCTAGATGCAAAAAAGAAAAGGTGGGATGACACGTTGAATTTTTTTGTTTGGGTAGATAGGGTAACCTACAAGAAGGCTATTGAAAAGATTCCATTTGAGTTAGTACATGGTGTTGAAGCAAAATTTCCAATTAGCCTTGAATTACCAGTGTATAGGTTGCTACAACAGATTGAAGGAGAAGAAGAAAGTGTTTCCTCCAAAAGAATACATGAGTTGATAGAAATGGAAGAAACTAGGAGGGGTGCCCATGAGAGAAATTTATTGAGGCAAAAAAAGGTAAAGTACCTATTTGATAAGAGGGCTATTAAGAGGGAATTTTAGATTGGGGATCTTGTCCTCATGTGGAATTCTAGGATAGAAGAAAAGGGAAAACATGGAATTTTTGATGCCTTATGGGTTGGGCCCTATTATATTGCTTAAGAATGTGGTCAAGGAACTTTCTACCTCAAAAGCCTTGATGGAGAGTTCATGGAGTAGCCAGTTCATGGTCAACATCTCAAGCACTATTTCTCTTGATTGCAAGGTTCTCTGAAGCTATAAAATCCTTGCAAAATCATTTAGTTGGAGGACCTCAAATACTTGAATGCCAATTATGATTGATTCTTCCTCATGAAAAACATGGCAAAAGATATAATGAGGAAATTGATAGTCAAGTTCATTTAATGGATGAGATAAATTCAAAGGTTGATCAAAGACCAATAGATAACACTAATATTGTTGGACCAAAGGATTTATTATCTAAGATTTAAAGAGAAAGGAAATTCAACAAGTCAGAGAATCTTGAGTTGAATACTATTAGAAGAGGACATTTAATAGAAAATATTATTTCCATTTTTAAATATTTTTTAGCATACAAACAAAGCCAAAATGAATTTCAATGTTTCCCATATAAATAAATATTTATGAAACATGAGCAAGTTTTTGTACCTCTAGTTTATAATGATGGGTGAGCTTATAAATGGACTCTCCAAAGCATTTTATAGTATCATGTTTTTATATTAAATTGTAAAAGAAGATATTTTAATTATACTAGTTTTCCAACACTACGAGATGGTTTCCATCTATAAGAGATGCATATTCTTCCCAACCTACATTAAAATATTTACCTATGCAAGATAAACCAAAATTATGTTAATATTAACATGGAAACATAAATTGTAGCAACAAAACAAAGAGTAGTAGTAGGGTCCACATCAATGTATGCAACATCAACCAAAATCATACCAATATCAACATGAACAACATTACTTACACAAATAAAATTAATAACTACTAATAGGATTATCTTTGATTATCAAATTGGTCAACTAAATATATAATGAATTTGTGGCTCCATGAGCAAGTATTTTATGCTAGAGTTTGGAGGAAATTAGTGATTTGTACTCATCTTTAACCTAGTAAGATGTAGTCCAATTTATTAGCAACCTTATAGGTATGGATTACCACCCTCTATGGTGTTACATAAATTATGGATTTATAAATAAGGTTGGGTAATAGTGCATACTTTCATTAGGAGTACTACTTGGACTACAATTTCTTGTATGATATTGCAATTGATTATTATGGTCATGCATTTAAGGCATGCATTTGATTAACTAGTTTCATACCTATTTAGGATTTCTTATGAAAAAGTTACCAAATAATCCATATCTCACGTATATACTCATATGCACTAAACGATTCAACTAAGTGCCATAATACTTATCTTACAAATGCATTTGGGTATGAAAATTATGATTTTTATTATGTACAGACAAATGTAAACACAAATAAAAAAGATAAATTAAGTCACCATTTATATACATCTATATGAAAACTATAATTAAACATAAGGATTAGTCAAAAAATGAATGAAAATACAAAAAAATCTCACCAATACCAACCCTTGTGTACCAAAGCATGGGAGTTGTACTCCAAGATGATATGTGAGTGCTCCTACCAAAAACATGACATTGCATTACAAGGTCATTATATAAAAGTGGTTTAGAATGAGGTCAATTTATAGATTTTTGGATGAGGGATTGTAAGGATAAGATTGATTTAATGTATCAAGGGCTCTTATTAATTGAGAATATTGGGTTGATGAAGAGAGTACAACTGTCTCCATATGGTTGGTGGATGTGGAGGGGTACAAGATTAGAGGGAAATCAATGGTTGAGGATTCTCTTGGGAGGAGTGGATGCATTTGGTTGAAAGAATACCTTGAGGTACCTTGGAGGTAAGGGAAAATATTTGAACCATATGATGTGGAGAAAGACCCATGCCTTGTGTATAAAATACCCATGCCTAAGTACCTTTTGAAGGATGTGCAAGGTTTGAGTGAGTTGATCAAGGTTATTAATGTGCAAGTGGGGGATTAGTGAGCTAATTTGCTTCATCCCACTTAATGAAAAGTGGATAGAAAAGATAAATAAATAGGATATGTTTATTTAATTTTTGGGATGAGGATGGGGGACTTAAATAAATATTTGGATTTATTTATCTAGGTTTGGACTATAAAATGAGGATGATAAATTATTTAATGTTGGGAATGGGGTTGGGTTAATAGTAATGAATAATGGATGAATAGTGATTTTATTATTAATAATAAAATATTATTTAATTAATAATAGGATAAAAATTGGATAATTAATTGAAATAGGGTATTAAATCAATTATAGAGGAGATGGTTGGGTGACTAGTTGCAATGAAAATGCATCAATTTCATGTGTCTACATTTTAACCCTCTTTGAGATGGTGTTATAAAGTAGCATGTGATGAGATAATAAATCGTCTCATCTATTAGCTAAATAAAAACATGTATTTTGCTTAATTACGAAGTTTATCAAGAATGAGCATGATGAGGAAAGTGAATGATTTTTAGTTGGAGCAGTCGAGATTTCATCATATCTTGAAAATTATGATCTAGGTTTTTGAGATATTTTGACAAAAAATAGGAAACAAGAAGGCAAAAAAACCCATTAAATTTCACGAAAACCCAATTTGTGGTTTGAGAGAAAACTTCACCAGTCCAATGCGCCGGAAACTTCACCAGTCCATGCGCCGAAATTTCTAGAACTAACTAGGATCTAAGTGAAGGATAAGTATTATAGCATTTATGAAGAGGTTGAATAGTTTGAGTTTCTTTTAAGCAAGTTGAGAGAATATAAGGACAGTTGCAAATATCTAGGGAGTTGTTCAACCTAGTTTATGGGTAGTTGAGAGCATATAGGAGCATATTTAAGAGTTTTAATGATAGAAGAGGTCAAGGGAAGGTTTCTTCAGCACTCTAACAACCTTTTGGAATAGTTTAAAGGGATGAAAAGTAGGGATTATTGTTTTGGACGACCAAAGGAGATTGACTCAACAAGATGAAGAAAAGACTTATATTTTTCCTCCCAGCACATGTTCCTATCTTCTAGCAAGCTATTGCACAACTATAAGGCTCATCTTTCAGACCTTTGTTTGTTGGGGAAGAGTTTCATGAAATAATATAGTTTAGTATTTTAGCAGTAGTAGTTGTTTATAGTTTCATTTCTTAGTAGTCATTTCATTTCTAGTTATTTACATTTCCAGTATTTCCCTCTACAAGTTTCTTAGGATATATTTGATTCCAACAATTTCTTTCATGCATTGCTTTTCAATTCTGTTTGTAGAAAAGAATTTCAAGCAAATGATTTCTTCTCCCTCTTGCATATTGCCATTGACACTGCTCTGGTTTGACATTTTTAATTAAATGATGAGGATTGCAACGTGTAACACCCCTCCATTTTGGATCTTTTGATCGGCAATGTTTTTCTTTGTTATGTGTTTCTTTTATGCTGACTTTGGTACTTGGCTCTATTCGATCGCAACTGTTAAGCGATGCGTAAGTGATATTTTGATGTGATGGAATTTTACTCTGATGTTATCATTATGGCATGTTTTGAATTAGTGTAGTAGTTATTTAATTTAAAATGCCTTATGCTTTTATTATATTGTTGATGTTAGATTCATCAGTTAAAAAGTCTGTATTGGTGAAGGGGATGGGATTGTATCACTCGCTTGCAAGCGCCCTACGGTTTCGAGATTTCCTCTTCACGGTGTGTTTTATTATATATATATATTTGCATGTTCGATATACTCTTTGCTCATAGGTTGACAGGTATAGGACATCGACTCCACCTGATTTCACAGGTTTGAGCGTGTCCATTGACCAACGGTAATCAATTGGGAGATAGTAGCTAGGTTTTTCGTGTCAAGTCATCACCTTGGTCATAGTGTGTCGTCAGTTGGTGTCTGGTATGTTGTTAAGTCTTGTCATCTTTGAAGTTTTGATAGGTTGTTTTCGATGGGAATTTTATGCGAAAATCAATGTTTAAAAAGGTTTAAATGATTAGTTATGAATTTTAGATTAAAGTGGTTAAAAGCTTTAATTTAATGCAATTCATTTAATTTAAATTCTTGTGGTGAAATGATTTAATTTTGGTGGTTAAATTTATTACATTATTTAAATAAACTAAATAACTAAATGTTATTTTGTGAGCAAATAAATAAATTAACTAAATCTATTTTGTTGGAAATAGATTAAACAATTAAATTCATTTGGAAATTCAAGTTTTGTTTTTAAAGATTAAAGTTGCTTTGAAAAGTGCCTATGCAAAATAAATTTAAAGTTATTTGAAAATTCAATTTTGTTTTAAGATACTTAAAAAAAAATAAAAATATCTCAAGGAGATATTTGAGAACAGTTGACTTAATTTGGGGAAAGATATTATATTTTCATTTTGGGGTTTATTTTCAAGGGGTGGGGAGAATTGGCTGCAAAAAAAAAAAAAAGGGAAGGTTTTGTTTCTTGGTAGGATGGAATCTTGGATTTAAAAAGGTGGAGATCTTGGGAAGAAATTGTGAAAGAGTTGAATTGGCAAGAACTCAACATCAAATTGCTTCCTCAAACTTCAAAATCACAGGTTTGTTTCTTTCTTGTTGTTATTGTTTTGAGTTTTGAATTTTCAATTTGAAAACTGGTTTGTAAACAAATTTGGAAACCTCAATTGAAATCTTGAGAAAGATTTAGAATTCTTGTAGAAAAATCAATCTCTTTCAAACAGAAATTTTGGCAAATCATTTTGTTACAATAGAGAAAAGTGAGAGAGGATCAAAATAAATTTTCATTTCAAACTTGAAATTTAAACCCAAAAATTGGATTGACAAATTAATTTATTGCAAAAAAAATTATGTTGTGAAGTTGCACAATTTATCTGTAAATGGGTATTTTAAGTATATTTGTATATATATATATATATATATACAAACATATAATATATTATGAGTATTTTGGAAATCTTTATGTTGAAAATTTTCACACAGAAATTCATTTTTTTTTCTGAGCAGCAGGGGAAGGGGTTTTATTATTATTATTTTATTTTTATTGAAATAAAATAGAGTTTAAAAAATTTGTTTTAGGGCATGGGGTGTGGGGCGCAGCCCAAGGCTGCGCACAGCCGCGCCCCATGGAGTGGCGCTGCCACTGGCAACGCCGGCCTCCACAGGGGAGGCTGGGTGCAGCCAGGGGCTGCGTCCATACTCCCCTTTTGGGGGCCGTGGGGCCAACAAGGGTTCGCCCTTTGTTTTTTTTTTTTTAATTTAGTTTTATTTTATATTATATAATATATAATTTATATATAAATATTACATATATAATATTGATATATATTATATATATATATATATATATATGATATATTATAATTTTAATAAATATTTTATTATATGTTTTATATAAGTGGGAATTGATTTAAAGAGTTGAAGTTTGAATTAATTTTATAAAAAAAATATATTTAAATAATAATTATATATATTTAAACATATATATATATATAATTGTATATACGTCGAGTATATGATTATATATATATATATGTTAATATATATTTATATTCAAATATGTTGATATTAAGAGGGATATTTTATTTAATGATGTAAATATTGATTTTGTAAGAGAATGAGGTTGTTAGAGAATTGATTTTGATCATTAGTTGTAATTAAGGAAGTTGGAAGAAAACAATTAGTTTAAGCTTCTGATTTCAATTTACGTTAATTAGTTAAATTGATTACATGCAATATGTCATTGTTCAGCTTGGATTTAGGAAAACCCTAAGTAGGTGATTAAATCGTCATATTGCCCTTTCGTTATATAATCTCCCTCATTCCTGATGTTGGGCAAAATGAATTAATTGTGTGTTTTTTTTAAATGATTTATTTTGAAAAGAAGAAATGGTTAATATTATGATTATTATTATTATCATTTGAAAAGGATAAATGATTTATTGAATTGTTCTGAATAGAAGAAGTAATTGTTTTATTTTATTATTATTTAATCGCAATTAGAGAATTAAAGATTTGGGTGTAAATTTCATCTTTGTTTGAAAGAGACGTTATTTTGTCAGCTTTATTAAGGCAATAAATTACTGAATGTTAAGAAGGAAGTGGATTTAGGAAATCTAAATATAGTTTTTATTCCTGTTTGATTGCCTTCCTGAATGTACACTTCGTCTGTTTTCGTTTTGGGGAATTTGATTAGAAGGGTGGTTAAGTCTTCCAGAAGGGTTTAACTTTTGGGGTTGCTGTATTTTGTTAGTCAACCGTTGTATTACTTTGGGTAGTGCGTATGGTTGTTTCATGTTGTTTTACTCGGTTTTCACGAACGAGGGTGTTTTGTGCCTCCTTTGTATAAGGAGTGGTTTATAACTTTTGTTGCCTCCAGTGTTTGGAGAGGGGTTTGATTTTTGTTGCCTCCAGTGTTTGGAGAGGGGTTTGATTTTTGTTGCCTCCTGTGTTTGGAGTGAGATTTCTTCATATGTTCCTCCTAGAGTTGGAGTGGTTTTATCTTATTGATATGCACTTGGGATTCCCTTGGTGATTGATTTTGTGTTGGTATGTTGTCAAGTAGAAGAGTGGCTTCTGTTAGGGGCCAGAGCCCAAAGAGGTAAACTGGGAAACCTTCAGAAGTGGTTTAATCAAGTGATAACTAAATTAATGTACTTAGAAGCTAGGTAGTATTTCACACTAATTAAGATAATTGAGCCTCGCTCATGGACGCAAGGGCTTGTATAGACTTGGGATGAGACGGGAAGGCCTGGAATGGCAAGGTCATCTATCTTGTCCTTACGAGAGGTATTTGATTCCGCATGAGTGAGTATGGGTGCCAGGATCCGATAGAGGCCACAGGACAACCCAAAGTGGGGGCCGGAGCCTAGGAAGATTCCCAGAGGATATCCCATGACGGGCTATGTGATGACACTCTTTCTATGACAACACTTGGTATTTGGGTTTATGTGTATGGTCTTCTTATCATTCTCGATCTGTTTTATTTCTGGAAGCAATGTGACCTATGTCAGTGATGTTGGAGTTGTACTTGTGTTATTCTTATGGTTGTATGGTTCATGTGATTGGTTGTGTTAGTGTTAGTTATCCTGTGTCTAGTGGTGGATGGTCTTGCCTAGGAATTCCTTGTTACTATCTCCTAGCATGGGGGGTGATCCTTTGGGTATCACATGGTTGGGTGGAACGTGCACCTTAATCCGTTGGGTCGTCTTCTTGTTCGTGTGGACGAGATTTCCAGTTGGAGAGCTCGTGGGATCATGTTCTTCCTTTCATTAATTCTTTCAGTTATTATTGTAATTTTATTACCCCTCTTTGTATCGAGGTGGAGGATGTAATTTGTAACCTTGTATATTGGAATTACCTCATTCGGGGAATGAGTGTTGTAATCATATTGTAAAGATTATTATTGGAAACATATGGTATTTCTTATGCCTTTGTTGTAATTTCATCATGTTTGGAATGTATGTGATTCTTAATTTGTTAAGTAATTAAATGTTATGTTTTTTAATTCATGTTTCTTGTTTGGGTTTTAAGTAATCTCAGTCTCGTAACCTTAGAGGTTGTTGGCAATGGATAGTGATCTTGCATGTTATTTGTACTTAAACAAAAAAAAATAGTATGTTTGAGTAGTAAATTGCAACTTCCTCTAGGGTTGCATGGCGGGGCATTACACAACGACTCTCATCAGCATGCTTTTAAAGAATATTAAAACATAGTTCTTGGTTGGATGCGAAGAAAAAATGTTTTTTAAAGGGAATATTCACTAGTCATTTGAAGGAGGATTTATTAGGAGTAATAGTAGGGATGATGATTCCACCTTGAGAGGACATGACACTCAGGATAACAAAGGTGTGCTCTCTAAATAGATGAAAAAATGCAAGATAGATGAGGGGAGAAGATTCAAGATGATGGGATCGAAGAGGTTAAAAGGATGAAGAGATAATAGCTTATGGATGAAGGGGTTGGATAAGAGATGGAGGTAGGGGGATGCAAGGGATTGTATTATTTTATGTTTAATTAAGAACTTTTTATTTGATATAACACTGGTAAATATGTACCAAGGTATAAAAGACTAGGGTGATGATGTGTCATGTGCATAAGAAAAATTCACAAGAAACCTTATGCCTATAGAACCTTGATATCAAAAACCATGATATAATTCTGGTGGTAGGCTATAAGGATCAATATAGATGCAAGAAAAAATAATAATGAATAAAATTAAGCAAGCAAACATACACAAAATGATACAAAGAAAAACTTGATGATACCTGGGTCAAGCTAAAAATCCAAAGATTGATTAATTGATGATGGAAAATGTTGTTGATATGTGAATGGTATATCTTGAGAACAACACAAGGGTTGGGAATGCTATATCTCAATAACAATGATTAGATGCAATAACATGATTTTCCAAGATTTCTTAGCAAGAAGTGTGCATGAATTAAGGTTTTCTTGTGATGTTTTGATCATTGGGAAAATTGGATTAGCGAGATAGATTGTATTGGATTATGTGGAGGTATCTTGTATCTTGAGACCAATAAAAAAGGAAAACTAAAGTATAGGGACAAGAAATTATGGTATGATATGATGAGGGGAGATAAAGTTATTGTTGATATTAGTTGGAATAGATGGGGGACTAATGATGGATAGATTCAAGGGTTTAGATACAATCTCCAACGACTATATTATGTAGGAACAATGTTCACCATGCTAGCTATTTTGTGTGTAATGAGACATTTGGATGCTTATGGTGATGCATAATAGGATGATCATGGATATATAATAGAGGATATGAAGCTTCTTGGATGATTGGATGGAGGAAGCATTAGTATAGGGAGTATCTATATCATGGATGGATAATATGGAAGGATTGGAGGGGATGGAAGATTGAATTACAAGGAATATATCATGTAGGAAGAGGAAGCCCTTGATAGATGTGGTGTGGTAAATGGGCTAAAACCATTATGGGAATGTCTATCAAATTTATGGGAAGTGTTAGGGCAAGGTTTGTATGGTTGGGATGATAACTTGATGGTTGAAGGTAGTAAAAGATTCTTGGAATGGAGGATAAAATGGATGGATGGATTATAAAGACAATAAGGTTTTCATTATCCAAAGAATGGATGTATATTTTACCCTCGTCCTTTTCAAAATTGAAGGGGGATTAGAGGTATTGGAAAGGGGGGGAGACTATGGCTAGATGTGGACAAAGTCAATAGGTAGATGGGATGAATCATATAGGATGAGGTAGATAGGATGGAGTGGATGAAAATTGTCCCCAAGTGTAAAGTAAGTGGATGGGGTATTTACACATAAGACCTATTTGTCAGGTTTTCATCATGGTACTTACCCGAGATGCCACAAAGAGTGGTTTTCACCATTGAAAAAATTATCTCTTTAATTTTTAATTTTTATATTTTTTTCATTTTTTGAATAAGATGGATGAAGGTGGATAAAAATAGAATATAATGAGTTGGATAAAGGATAAGTGGATTGGAATATAGTGGTTGGATATTAGGGAGATGAAGAAAGAACTCAAGCATCTATTTCTATACTGAGGCAATATGAGCCCATGTTGAATAACCATTGCATGTTAGTAGAAACCTTGTTGACGGGTAGGTGAGATTCTCCAGAGAAAATAGGATGTCATCAGATTTGGGATAAGAGAGGATATTATTAAGGGAAATAAAGAGTAGTTTAGATGGAGGATAGGTGGATTATTCAAAGATGGATTAAAGGGATGAGATGGTGGAATCCTAAGGAGATGTTGTCAGGACCAACATTGGCACACGCCATGATGGGTGTTGATGCTTTGGATTAGAAGTGGAATTTGGATTTAGATTAGGGAGTGGTGATGGATGGTTTTGGGACAAAAGGGACCAAAATATATTTAGGGGATAAAATACTTTTATTTGGGGGATGAGGGGATTTAGAAGTGGAGGAAGCGTTTGGAGAAGTAGATTTGGATACCAATTTGAATTTGAATTTCAGATTTACTGCTTCTTTTTGTTTTGGGATCCACATGGTTTTTAATGGTGATAATTTATGTCTTTTTCATTTATTTTGATTTGTTTTTCTTTGTTTTTGCATAATAATTTGTTGTGACATGGCAATGATTTGGTTTTTATGGATTTTTTGCTTTAGATATTTTATTTTACATCCAAAATTATTTTAAAGGAAATGATATGGGTGCATGAAGATATATTATTTGGATATTTCACGGAGGGAATGATGGAAAGAAAATGTTGGAATAATTTTAAGAATGTGTGCATTTTTTATCCTAGTTGGGGATTGTAAAGGATAGAGTGAGAGGATGTGGGATGATGGTTTTTCATATATAAGGACCCAAAATGGATGGGGAAGATGGAAGACTTGAATTTGGGACATAAGAGCCCAAAATAGATATCATAGATGGAGAGTGTGTGTGATGAGATGGGGAAGGGATAACAATGTTCTTTTTATATTGATATGATGGACAAGGGGGGATGGTGATGAATTTTTTGGAGGAGCAATGACAGGCACTTGTTGTGGGTTTGATAGATGATTCTTTGGTATGGAAAGAGGTTGTACCAATAGTTTTGGATTGGGTGCCTTAATATGTGTAAAAAAGGCCTTGCAATCAAGGGTTTTATTTAACATGGATGGGATCCAAGATGTCTTGCTCATGAAGGAATTTTATTTTTCCTGGATTGTTCATGTTTTAGAGCATTCAATTGGAAACAAGATGTTTTCTATTTAAGAAATAATATGTGAATTTATTTTGGGTTGGAGAGGGATTGGTGGTGTATAGTTATATTGTTCCTCTATTGTGAGAGAACCATCACAGGTAAAGGTACCCTAGGTGATAGGGCAATAGTTTTGGGATAGCTTGGATAAAATATGGTAAGGGGTCATGGAAGATACTATATGGGTTGTGAGGATCTTGATTTTGATGGGGGATGTTTCAACATGCTATTGATGAGTGTTTTTATATATTCTCAACAAAAAAAACATGAAGTATTACGTCTCTCTTGAAAGGAAATCTAACCGGTGAAATTTTAGAAAGATAACTCCAATGCTTCGATAGTCAAGTCTTGAATTTATAAAAATGACTTAGTGATTTAATGATTTTTTATTTTTACAAGGGGCCTTACAATTACTTAGCTAGAACTAAACAATAAGGGTTTGGAAGATTTGAAACTAATGTGAAACCCTATCCGAGTTTCCATATTGAAAATTGTTGATGCAGATGTTAGTCGCACACCAACAGATAGATAAAATTATTATAGACACACTATGGGAACCTATCTTTCTTGAAATATTTCATCGAGACAACCTAAATCTTAGGCTAACTCAGCTTAATCCCAAGGCTCATTTATGTCAGGTCTTGACTACACTAGGTTCGCTCAAGGTTCGTTATGATAATGTTGTTGCACACGAGGGGTAAACGGTTCTTCTGATTTTGAAAGGAATCATAAAGATATGAAATAATCTCGATTTGGTCATTCAAAAAATTCATGAAATCAACAAATTTGCAATAATATTTCATGAATTTCAAATAAATTTCATTTATCCAAGTAGATTTAGCTTTAAGCATTCAACGATATCATGGAATCAAAAGATTTGCAATAAAACTCCATGCATTCATCACTTTTTTGGAACATTTTCTGAAATTTAAACATCTATTCTAAAATAAAGCATAAAAATTATAGAAAAGGTAAAATTTCCCCCAGGTATTATCCACACATGCCTCAAGAAATAACCAAACTAGAGAAAACTATTCTATACATCACCAAATTGCTTCACACTAGGCACAAAATGATGCAAGATTTTAAAGAGAGGGGGATTATTTTCCACCAAATAGTGTTAGTATGCACCCTTAAACAACACAACACACATTCTTTTCCAATAGGAAAAAACAATCAACTACGTAATATTTCATATCAGGAAATAGCTTTCAAATTGGCTCTGATATTGGTTAACTTCTAATGAAACATACAAGTTTTTAATCTAGAATGGAACAAAAAATAGGAAAAAGAACAAAACTTGAAAAAGTTTTGGTTCTTCGACATCTACAGATTTTGAACTTAACTTAAAATGAAACATATCTTAGCCTTTTATAGGAACACAATGCTCGATAAATTCAATCAACACATGAGAGGGAATCCAAGGGACGAATCACAACAAGGCATGTGGAATAGGACAACTGGCAGGATAATTGCTAAATAAGTCAATGGATGCCAACCTTCTTTAGAACTTTAAAAATATTTTGGGACCTCCATCTTTAAAATATAGTTGGTACATTAACTTGGAGCTGAGTAGATTTGTCAAACAAGATGTAGGAAATTTCTTTGTTGGATATTCAAAATGATCAGGTGGAACCGGATATAGATACTGCAATCCACCAACACTTTGGTTACTACACTCAGGTTCTAACTTGGGCTTAAAACACTCAGAGGTAAATTACCTCAGATCCAAGTACTCCCTTTCGTCACATGCGTAATACCAAGATTCTTGGTATTTCTTCATCTCAAGCTCCTCCTTCGCATGGACTCTTGGAGTGTATTGCCCAACCTAGTTATATCACTACTTGCGATCCAAATTTGCATGATTGTCTATACCCGAATACTACATCACAATCTGTTTCTCTTGCAAGTACAAATTCCACATATCAATCCCTTTTAAAATATTTATAAAACTCATGAAAATAAAACCATTATCAATAAATCATCATTTAAAACAAATCATAAATAACACACTTTTAATACATTCTGGCATAATTATTACTTTAGGCAGGTTACTAGATATTTTAACTTCCTGAGAAGAATTTTACAATTAACCTCAACCTTTTTAATATTGCTACTCGGTACTCGGTACCTGACAACTTCAGCTTTTATGGGAACAAAATTTTCCTGGGTCCCAAGTATTATCAAAACCTTCACATTTCTGAAACTTTCACTTCCGGACCGGAATAACTTACCAAACCTTACATTAACATTCCAACCAATCTGGCCTTTCGATATCTAGTACCCGGTACATCTGAAGTCATGAATTACTCCAAAGAATTCCTTTTGACTTTAACTTTTAGTGATCCTTCTGCAAACCAACACCTGCCATAAGTGTTAATTTTTTACTTGGGTCCCCAAGCCTTACAGTCTTCGGGCATGTTGTGAGACCACACAACAAAAATCTCAAAACAATATTCAACATTTAATATGGTAATCTGGGTAATTCTTTTTTTCCTAACAATCTCAATCTCAAAATAAAATACAAAAGATAAAGTGAGAAGAGATTAAGTTAGGAAAACCTAAGGAAAATGACAATAGTGGTTGGTGCTACGAATATATTGATCCCTCAAGAAACTATTTTTTTCTTAATCAGAGACTAACTCCCAATGCCACAAGAATAGTACAATAAAGTTCCACAGTTAAACACAATATTAAAATAAGGCTCAGACTAATCATACAAAGTAACTTGCAATCAATAAATTACAAATGGTACGAACTAGAGATCTATCAAATATCTTCACACACTTCACCATTATCATAAATAAACTTTATCTAATATTGAAGAAAGGAACCATGCATACATAGGAAAACAAGTAGAGCATCAAACTTCAATGCTTTGCTTGTATTAAAAATGTCTGATTACAACATTCTTGTTCCTTATTGAGATAAAATAGTCTTTTATAGACAAGTCTGACAAGATTTGAGGCACAACCGATGGTGGAGATTATCTCAACACCAAAATCCAAGATTATATTTATATTTAACATTTAGAGTACATTAAATATTTACAACATATTCATCATCCATCTCTAATTGAATTATGTTAAAAATGAACCTAGGGATATGTAAATACATTTAAATATACCATTCAACATTAAATACATTTTACAAGATCCTAACAAAATTGGGGCAAAAAATTCCAAAAATATTCCAGCCAACATCTTATATAAAAAGTTGTCATCTATAACACTTCTGCCTAGATTCTAAATTTTCTCTCATAGCAAAGTTGACAAAATCCTTCAAAGTTGAGGTAACCTCTTCGCTAGGTGGACTTGGGACAATATGGACTTTATAACACAGGGAATCATATTCATCAATTAGGTGATGATACAAATCCATCCAAGAAGGCTTTTGACTAACAAAATCCTTAGATCTTACCAAAAACTTGGCTACTTCATTCATGTAGACATATCTTCAGTAGGTTCCATATGAATCAAAAACATCCACTATTTCTTTAGAGTATGCTCATCCAACCCCACAAAAGCATCAACCTAGGTCATTGTGATCTCATGCAAAATTAGCCATAGGCCATCAAAACTTCATTAAGCTGATTAATGATCTTCTTTATCTTGGGCTCCACTTGTATTATAATCTTCCTACTAAACCTTAGTGTGTGTAGCTAGTAGTGAGGTTCTTTCACTAATTATTTATTTAGAATAACTTTCCTTATTATCACATCACTATGAATTTTATTTATGGCATCAACCTTAGGAAATACCATGCCATGATATTTCTCATTGCTTGCATAATCTTCTACTAATTTAACCCCCTCTTCCTTAAGGATACAAAAGTTGTGCACTTGGATGGCAATACCCATTGCCTTATTTCCATTATCAAAAATATATTTTACCCAACCCTACGTGGATTGAGCCCAAGATCTCATTTGCTTCATTTTTTCCACTTCATCCTTGGACAACACAATAAGAGTTATAGCCTTCCCTAGAGTACTTGGAATCAGTGTTACCAAATGTTAGATGAAGGCAGTCAAATCTACTATATACGACTTCAATTCATCCTTTGTCACCTCATCCTTATTCATATGCTTCAAAATATTAGTCATCAAGCCTTGAAGTTCATTAATCTCTTGTGCTCTATTAGTGGGACCAAGATTTATTGTTGACACATTAAATTCTTTTGGCAAAATAGTTATGTTATCTTTGTCCATGGATGGAGTAGCTACATGTAAAATTTGGGAGCCTAAGGCATCCCTAGTCATACGAGATCTTATTTTGGCCTTCTTTTTCTCCTTAGGCCTTTCAATTTTACTCAAAATGGCCTCTAAACTTAGCCAAGGAGCTTTAATTATTGATCTTTTATTTTTAGTTGTTCCTCCAACCATGTTGGGGAAACAACCTTTTTTGTTTGTAGAAGAGGGGAAGAGGTCTCAATTTGAATATATTCTATTATCACTTCTTGATGAATATACTCTATCTGCTCCTTAGGATGTTCTTCTATAGACTTCTCTTTTTCCTCTGGTGAAATCGAGAAATCTTCCACTGTAGACAACCCTGCCATATCTTCCTTTCTTGTCATTGTATTTCCTCCAAAATATTGTCTACACATTCCATGATAGGAGGTTCCTGTTGAGAAAATGTGTCTCAACCTTGCAATTACATAAGGTACTGTTGATACACAAGGTATTGTTTAGCCAATGATGACGGGGGGGGGTGTGGCATGGGGGGGAACCCCCCCACCCATGAGGGGTCCGAGGGGATCATCCCCCTGACTGGGGTCCAGGGGCAACACGCCTTGGCGGGGGCTCAGGCCTAGCACCCCCAAAAGGAAAAAAAAATATTATTGCAAATCTTGACCATTCATCACTATGTCTCATATCCAGCGACCAATATTTTATTAGCTTGAATTTCCCTAGAAGGAAACCCTGTTTTATGAAGGCACTATATTATGACTATGTATTGCGATGTATTCTAAGAGTCTAATAACAACTATGTTGCCTCTGGATCTCTAAGTGGTGATTCTCCTGTGAGAAACTTGCTTTGCAAGTATATTGTAATCTTTTTGATTTTTGAATAATATATTGGGTGGATTTTGGAGTGTGGGGATTTTCTCCCAAAAGGGTTTTCCCCACATAAATCACTGTGTTGTGGTATGCATGATATTTGTGTTTATTTGTGTTTAAGTTTTTGTAACTGTTAAAGATCTGTAAAATTTTGCATTATTCTCCTCTCAAGGTTAGTGTAGGAAGTTGTTCCACTACCTTAGCTTCCTTACAAGTTGTAACACCCCTCCGTTTTGACTCTTTTGTTTGGCAGTGTTCTTCCTTGTTATGTTGTTTCTGTTTTGATGTGACTTTGGAACTTGGTTACTTTTGATCGCAATTGTTAAATGATGTGAATGTTATATTTTGATGTGATGTTATCCTTATAGCATGTTTTGGATTAACTTAGAAGATATTTGATTTAACGATGTTTTATGATGTTGATCATATCATTGATGTTAGAATCATCAGTTAGTAATTGTGTATTGGTGAAGGGGAGGAGATTGTATCACTCGCTTGCGAGTGCCCTACAATTATGAGATTTCCTATTCACGGTGTGTTTTATTATATCATATATATGCATGTTCGATATGCTCTTTGCTCACAGGTTGATAGGTACGAGACATCGACTCCACCTGGTTCACAGGTTTGAGTGTGTCCATTGACCAACGAAAATCGATTGGGAGATAGTAGCTAGGTTTTCCGTGCGAAGTCGTCAGCCTAGTCATAGTGTGTCGTCGGGTTGTTGTCGGGTTAGTTGTTTTAATTTGGTCCATTTGACCTTGAGTATTTATTTAATTTCATATTATAGAGGTTATTAAATGGCTGGCATAGTTAAATTGATGATTAAATGTATCTAGTTGCAAGGTTGATTTGTTATTTATTTTATTGATTAATTTGATTTAATTAATAAAATTAGATTGAGTTTATTGATTAATTAGATTAATGGTGATATAATAAATAAGATAGTCATTTTGGCATTATTGTATATAAAGATTTAATTAAAATAAAAGAAGAAATCTTGTTTGGATAGTTAGAGTTAAATTAAAATAAATAAATAAATAAATAAATAAATAAAATGAAAATGTGTTTTTAATTTCAATTTTGAAAATTGTTGTTAAAGTAAATTCTTTGCAAAGATTGTATTCTTTTGTTTTAAAGAATTTTGAAAAATGCATGAAATTTGAATTAGAAAGTAAAAATTTGTTTTAAATTTAAAATTGGAAATATCCTCCAAATTTTGCAATAAATTTAGTGGGTGGGGATATTTTAGGGGGTTTGATCAATTTGGGGAAACTCTATTTGGAGCATTTGCTATTTCATTTTGGTTTTTAATTTTCAAATTGTGGAAGAAAAAGAGGAGCAAGGATTTGGCTTTTGTTCTTGGAAATCTTGAAGAAGGAAGGGGATTTCTTGGTGGGCTGGAAAAAGATCTAAAAGCACCATTTGAATCCTTCTATTTGTGGAGAAAAAACCAGGTTCCTCCTTCATTTCTGTTTTTCTTTTTGGAAATAAGTTTCAAATTTTCATTATGCTGTTGGTAAAATCTTTGAAATGCTGATTGAAATTACAATGAAAACCCATGTTAAATGATTTCAAATCTTGCAAACTGTTATTGGATTTAGGAAAGAAAATCAAAATAAGAATTTCATAGTGAAAAATAGGAAGAAAACCAAAAGAAGTTTGTTTATCAAATTGAAATTTAAACCAGTCATGGTGTTGCTAAATTAATTTTTTTATTGCAAAATCTTGTCGTGCATTTGCACAATTTGGCTAAAAATGGAGTTTTTGGATTTTATATTTACATACAGACACACAGATTTGATTATAATTATTCTGTGCTTTCATTTAGTTATTTATTTCCTCTATCTGTATCTATGGGGACGTATTTTTATTTTTTATAAAAATAAAATAAAATAAAAAATTTTATGTAGTGGTGGGGAGGCAGGGGAGCCAGCCCCACCGCCGCCTAGCCCCAGGGGAGGCGGGCTGTGTGTGTAGCACACAGGTCGTGCCCCTTAGGGTAGGTGGGCTATGTACTAAGCACATAGGCCGCCGCCCATGAGGGAGGCGCCCTATGTACTTAGCACACAGGCCGCCGTCGGTGGCTGGGGCCTGTGTGCCCAGTTAGGGCTTCGACCCTTTGTTTTAAAATTCGTTTGTTTTGTTTTGTTTTATTTATTTATTATTATTTTTATATTATATTCTATATTATATGCATAATATTTAATATTATATAATATGTGAATTTAAATAATTTTTTATTTTATTATTTAAATATATATTATATATATATATAATTTAAATAATAGGGTTTATCTTTGAGTTGAAAAATATATATATTAAAGGATTATTTTACTATCATAGTTGGAAAAATATAAATGTTTTATTTAAGGATTTGATTTTGACAATTATATATAATCGAAAAATCTTGGGATTTAAAATTGACATTTTAGTGGCATATATTTAAATGATAATTTAAACATCTTTTATAGGAATGTTAAAATGATGATTTCATTATTATAGTTGAAATGAAATTGATGTATGATCAATCGTTTTATTTAAAAATATTGATTTTAATTAATTTTAGCATTGAACAAATGAAATTAAATCGTTAGTTTTTAAATCCCTTAATGTTGCCAAGATGGTTGGTTTACTTAGAGCATGTGCAAATAATGCTATTTATTTAATTAATTTCATGCACTACGTCATTGCTTGCCTTGGGTTTAGGAAACCCTAACATTAGTTAATTGAGTTGTCTGAAATGCCTTTTTAAGTGATTTTTTCATTCATTCTCTGCATTGGGCCTTTGAATCATTTGTTATGTAAGTCTTCCAGATGAGGCTTTTCAGTGATTGGTGTGGGTTGTTGTAAAATGTTGTCAACCTTTGGATTGTCTTGGGTTTTGTGCCTCCTTTGGATTAGGAGTGGGTTTTGAGTTTTGTGCCTCCTTTGGAAGGAGTGGGCTTTGTATTTTGGTTTCCTCTAGTGTTTGGAGAGGGTTTTGACCTTGTTGCCTCCAGTGCTTGGAGAGGGTTTGGCCTTTGTTTCCTCCAATGTTTGGAGAGGGTTTTGACCTTTGTAGCCTCCAGTGTTTGGAGAGGGTTTTGTACTTTTTTTTCCTCCAGTGTTTGGAGTGAGTTTCCTTTATTTGTTGCCTCCTTGGTTTGGAGAGGTCGTCTTATCCAGTTACTCATTGTGGTTTATACTGTGTAAGTTGTCGATAGGAGAGTGGCTCTTTATGGGGGTTTGGCACACAAAGGGGCGCCAGGGTAACTCACATAGGGTTTAAGTAAGTGATAACTTAAAAAGAACTAATGAAAAACTCTCAAACTAATTAAGATAATTAATGCCTCTCATAACTCATTCACTTTTACGGTTTGAGATGAGACGAGAAGCACAGTTGGTATGAGGGTCCAGCGGCTGGTAGAGTTGAGCTTGGATAGCCCAAGATGTGGGTTCGGTTGCCTTAGACAGTTGAGCCAGGGTAACTCATAGCAAATGTCGTGTGACACTCTCTCTATGTCAACCAGAAGTCAGTTTGTTGTATTGCATAAATGATCCTTGTTCTCTGGAAGCATCGTAACCTTTGTGTTAAGTGATGTTGTACTTGTATCCTTTTTAGTTCATTTATGTTTTAGCTTGTGTCTAGAGGTAGATGGCCTTGCTAGGAATTCCTGGTTACTATCTCCTAGCACGGGGGGTGAGCCTTCGGGTATCACATGGTTGGGTGGAACGTGCACCTTAATCCGTTGGGTTGGCTTCTTGTTCGTGTGGATGATATTTCCAGTTGGAGAGCTTGTGGGTTCTTGTATCTTTTCATGCTTTATTCATTCAGTTGATCTTGTAATTTTATTATCCCTCATTGTTATCGAGGTGGAAGCTATAATTTGTAATATGTAATCATGATTATTGGATTTATCTCATTCGGGGAATGAGTGTTGTAATCTTATTGTAAATTAATTGTTATTTGAAATCATGTGGTATTTATGATTCTTGAATTAATTAATCTTATTTGGAATGTTTGTGAACTTAATTGTTAAGTAATCAAATGTTATGGTTTTAATTCATGTTTCTTGTTTGGGTTTAAGTAACTCAATCTCGTAACCTTAGGGGATTGGTTGGCAATGGTTAGTGAACTTGCATGTTAATTTTACTTAATTTAAAAAAAAAAATACTTTGTTTGTGTAGTAAATTGCAACTTCCCCTAGGGTTGCATGGCGGGGCGTTACACAAGTGGTATCAGAGCCTGATCACCTTTGGTTTCAGTTGTGGGTTGTTGGGTTTTTTGAACTAATCTAGATTTGAGTGTGAGCTTGTGTAGAATACACTTTGTGATATTTTTAGATGGCAAGTTCATCAGGGAGAATAGAGGTGGATAAATTTTCTGGAAATAATTTTGAAATGTGGAAGCTAAAGATGGAGGATCTGTTGATAGATCGAGATAGGTGGGAAGTTGTTGATGAGAATGTTTCAATGCCTACAGATCCTACTCAGGATGCTCAATATGATGTTATGGAAGCCAAGGGTCTAATTAGATTGTGCTTGGAAGACTCTGTTTTAATCAATATCCATGAAGAGACCTCTGCATAGAAACTATGGAAGAAGCTTGGTGAGATGTATCAAGCCAAATCTTTAGTGAACAAGATTTTCTTGAGGAAGAAATTATATTCCTCGAGAATGGAAGAGGGTGGACGAATTACAAAACACCTGGAAGCATTCAATATGCTGGTGGATCAATTGGCATTAGTTGGTGTCAAAATGGATGAGGAAGAGAAATGCCATATCTTGCTTTGTTCTTTGCCTGATTCATGAGATTCTCTTGTTATGGAAATTGGGAGTACTTATAGTATATTGAAGACTGAAGATGTGGTGGGATCTTTTCTTTCTGAAGAGATGAGGAGGAAGGTATCCATCAGTGCCAAGAAGGCCTTGAATGTTCATGGAATACCTAAGGAAAAAGGCAAGAAGACTGAGAAGCATGAAAAATCCAAGTCTAAGGGGAGATCTAAGTATCTTGGAAATTCTAAAGTTATTTGTTGGAATTGCGGTAAGCCTGGACATGTTCGTAAGGATTACGAAGAAGAAAAGAAGAAGAAAAAGAAAAAAATTGATTATGATTCTGAGTCCAAGAAGGAAGATGGTGATGCATTCATTGCAGCTTTGGCAACTCATGCAAGTAATGATGCATGTTTAATTGACTCAGGTGCATCTTTCCATATGACCTTTAATAGAGATTGGTTTTTTGAATATGAAGAATTTGATTGAGGTAAGGCGTACTTGGGTGATGATTCTCATTTAGACATTATTGGCCGTGGTAAAGTTAAACTCAGGTTTCCTGATGGTAGAATAAGAAGGATTAATGGTGTGTTGCATATCCCTGGTTTAGCATGAAATTTGTTAGCTATGAGCAAACTAATAGATGCAGGTGTGCAGGTAGTATTTTCTGATGCAGGATGCAAGATGGTAAGAGGTGTTATGGTGATTGCTAGAGGTGTCAGATATGACACATTGTATAAGCTTGATCCATACACTGTTGAGTGCAGTAGTGCTTCTGTGAAAAGCAAGTTTGTGGAAGAAGTGAGGGTTTCACCTTCAACAGATGGTCATGACTTTTGGGTACCTAAGGGTGCTCTTTCTTCTGAGACAAAGTTACCTGCAGAGAAAACTATGTTATGGCACTAGAGACTTGGCCACAATGGAGAAAAGGGTCTAAGGACCTTGAAAAATAAAAACCTTGTTGAAGTTCTATCAGTTTGTAATCTTGAATTTTATTTCTATGAGCATTTCATTTATGGAAAACAAAACTGCGTTTAGTTTTACTCAAGTTCTCATAAATCTTGTGGTTTATTAGATCTTATTCATTTTGATGTGTTTGGTCCTATAGATGTTCCTTCGATTGGTAAATCCACATATTATGTTTCATTTATTAATGATTATAGTAGGACATGGGTATATTTTCAAAAGAGTAAATCTAAAGTTTTTAGTTGATTTAAAGAATTTAAAGCAATGGCTGAGTTGCAGATTGGAAAGAAAATACAATGTTTGAGGAATGATAATGCCGGTGAATTTTGCTCTAATGATTTTGATAGATTATGTAAAGATTGTGGTGTTTATAGACAGAAGACAACTTCATATTATCCACAACAAAATGGAGTTGTAGAAAGAATGAATATGACACTGATGGAGAAGGCTAGGAGTATGTTGAGTGGTCTTGGTCTAGAACAAAGGTTTTGGGCTGAAGCTGTTGCCACTGCTTGTTACTTGATTAACAGGTCTCCTACATCAACTCTTGTTGATAAGACACCTATAGAGGCATGGTCGGGTCACAAGCCTTCATTAAGACATCTTAGAGTTTTTGGTTGTGAGGCATATGCACATGTGCCAAATGAGAAGTGAACAAAGTTGGAGAACAAGGTTGTGAAATGTATCTTCATCGGATATAGTTATGGTGTGAAAGGATACAAGCTTTGAGATCCTATTGAAAAGAAGGTAATACATAGTAGAAGTGTTATTTTTAGAGAAACTAAGCCTTCTTCTATTACATTGCAGCCAAAACAAAGTAAAATTTAAGATGTGATTCAATTTCCTTCTACACAAGAGAAAGTTGAATCGAGGCCTAAGGATAAACAAGAAGTTGAGGAGAGCTCTTCTAGCTCTGGATCTTCAGAAGAGGAGGAAGAACCTCCAAATCAACTTGTTCATAGGTCTACAAGACATAGACAACCACCTGAAAGGTATTCACCTGATCATAGATATATTTTTTCTTTGAATACTAACATGGATGAACCAAAATCTGTAGAAGAGGCACTAGGTATGAATGATGCAAAATCTTGGAAGATTGCTATGGATGAAGAAATTACATCTTTAAAAAATAATGATACATGGGATCTTGTACCATTGCCTAAAGGACAAAAACATGTTGGTTGCAAATGGGTTTTCAAGAAAAAGATTGGTTCAGATGGAGGTATTGAAAAGTACAAATCAAGGTTGGTTGCAAAAGGTTACTCTGAAGTTGAGGGTGTTGATTATGGTGAGATATTTTCACTTGTTGCAAAAATGACATCCATTATATTTTTGCTTTCTATTGTTGCTGCTTATGATTTAGAGGTTGAGCAAATGGATTTGAAAATTTCTTTCCTTCATGGTGATTTGGAGGAGGATATTTATATGACACAACCAGAGCATGATGTGGTGAAAGGTAAAATTAAATTAGTTTACAAATTCAAGAAATCTTTGTATGGTTTAAAACGATGTCCTAGAATGTGGTACCAAAAATTTGATACATATGTGTTGAGTTTAGGATTTGAGCATTCTAAATCAGATAATTGTGTTTATTATAAAACTGATGGTGATTGTTTCCTATTTATTGCATTAATGTTGATTATATGTTATTTATTGGTAAAGAGAAAGGTATGATTTCAGAACTAAAATCTCAACTTGCTGCTAAGTTTGAAATGAAAGATCTTGGTGTAGCTAAACACATTCTTGGGATGGAAATTATAAGAGATAGAGTGAATAGAAAGCTATGGCTTGGCCAAAGTAAGTATGTCAATTCAATTTTTACAGAGGTTTGATATGGAGGATTGTAGACCATTAAGTGTTCTTGTTTCAGTTGGAACAAAGTTATCTATTTCAGATTGTCCAACATCTCCATTAGAGATGGAAGACATGAGCAGAGTGCCTTACTAGAGTGCGGTTGGAAGTTTGATGTATGCTATGGTTTGTACTAGACCAGATATTTCCCAAACAATGGGATTTCTTTCAAGATATATGTCTAATCCTGGTAGAGTTCATTGGGATGCAGTTAAAAGGGTCTTTAAATATTTGCGGGGTACCTCAGATTATTCCTTATGTTATCGTTGTAATATGAGTAAAGATGAAATTTCCCCTGGTATTCATGGTTATGTGGATTCAATTGGGAAGGTGATGTTGATAGTAGAAAATCTACTAGTGCTTACATGTTTACTTTATTTGGTGGTGCAATTAGTTGGATGAGTAAGTGATAGATTGTGGTTGCTTTGTCCACTACTGAAGCTGGTTAATGTAGAGACTTTGATGAATGTTTATGCATGATATTTTTGTTTATTTTTGTTTAAGTTTCTATAACTGTTAAAGATCTGTAAAATTTTGCATTATTCTCCTCTCAAGGTTAGTGTAGGAATTTGTTCTACTACCTTAGCTTCCTTACAGTTCCATGGTCTCTTGTGAAGAGGAATAGGGAGTAGTTTGTGCCATATAATTCAATAAGGATCTATTACACAATAGCAACCACCTCCTTAGATATATCAGAAAGATAGGAGATAAAGGTTTGAGGTAGATCTAATGAAGTTGGAGGGGCAGACGTAGAAGGGACAATAGAGTCAATAGTGGAAATGGTGAATTGGGGAGGAGGAATAGATGTAAGAGGAGGGAGAGAGGTGAGAGATGGAGACAAATCAATGGTAATATGAGTGATGAAAGGAGTAGGGATGGATGTGGTGATATCCATTAAGATATCTAATGGAGGAGGTGAGGTAAAAATGGATGAAGGAATGGTGGATGTTGTAGAAGATGTGGAAATGGGTGGAGAGGATGTAGGAGCCGAAGATGAAGGAGGAGGGGAAGGATAAGAGTCTCCCTTTTCTTCTTCTATAGGATAAAGTTATTGTACTTTCTCTTTTAATTCATTTGGGTTGAGATATACTTGTCTTTGCACCAACCTTTCTCTTATATACCCTTGTTTTGATAGTAGGCTACCTTTCCTTAGTCGTCCTTTTGGCCTTCCTGATGAGTCTAGTTTATGGTCTCATTTTGGGTAGAATTTATGATTTAGTTGCTGAAGTTATCATGGAATTTGATGTTAAGTGTTGACGCTTTTATGATATTTCATCAAGACTATAGACATTGGGCCTATTCCTATTTCTACAAATCTTTAATGACATTGGCATGTTATATGGACTATCTATATTAATTTTGCATGTGGTTAATGAATGTTCTTTAAGGTGGTTACAAATATGAAATTATTGTGCGTAATAACATTGCCATGTAGATATAATTTGAGGATGCTAAATTGAGAAAGACACCGCTAGCTAGGCATGCACCATAACGTCCAACAAGGGAATCATTCAAAGGTCAAAGAAGGTCGATGACGGAAGATTCCCAATGCAAACCAGATGTAACTACCTTATAGTGGAATTTAATGTTGTTGAGCATATGCTGGCATTACTACTGTGCTAAATCTACATTTGGACTTGGATGTCTGACCAGATTCCATGCATGCCTAACTACTGCCACTCCACTTTCTCTGTTTTCCCTAAATGGCGTCCTCCCAGTTCGTGGAGTTGACTGCCTTGTTTACTTGATAGTATAAATAAGGATCAAGTGCTCCTTCTCTAGAGGTTTCATGATCTGATATTGTACTTGCATTCTTAGTTTTCTATAATACAGTTATGCTACTCTTTTGTACTCATGTTTTATGATGAGTAAAATAAAGTTATGAGTTCAAGCATTTGAGTTTTCATTAGTTTAGAGGATACTTATCCAAGGGGGCCCACTTGGTGAGTAATTCATCCCTTAGTTTAGTATTATTTTATGTTCAGTAATTAGATTAGATATCTGGCACTAACTGTTCCTGCAGCCACTAGAATGTCATTCTGTGACTGTTCATGCAGCCAAAGCAGACAAAGTAGTTTCCTGTTTGTTGCTCAGATTTTCATTTCCATCATGCATTTTAGCTTGGTGTAGTTGTTGGTTGATGTTCAACATTTATGTTATTCCTTTCTAAGAACTTTACCTTCAACATTGTGCCTTTCTTAGCTATAGAATGAAATTGGCTACTTTGGGTTTCTAGTGCATATATTGTGCTAACCCATTTCAAGTTCACGTCTCTAGGTTGACAAGTTAAATGCACCTTCATGATGATTGAAATAGCTATTTAGGTTAGATGTCCAATCTTTGAGTCATGGATGTAAAGGCCTAGTTGTTAAATCATTGTAGGAGACCAAAATTTTTTGGCACCGTTGTTGGGGATGGTGTCAAACTAGGGAGTTCTTTGGAGTCATTGATAGTTTTCTTGCTGTAGTATTTTTGGAAATTGTTCTTAGCATACCCCTCATTTAGGAAGTAATGAACCCCCTTATTCTTTACCAATTATTTGTGTGAGCTGGCTGATAGTGAGATTGATATCGCATGCATAGAGGAAGGAGAAGAGATGCTTATGGGAGATTCCTTCCTAATAATCCTGATCCATTCTAGCTAGAAGAGCTTCCAAATCTGCCAAGGAACGAAGAAGAAGAAGAAGAGCCAAACCCCTTTGCTGATGAATTTCCTGATTTGACTAGTTCTAAAGCTTCCTCTGAAGATAAAAATTAGTTTGAGAATCCCTTTGCTTGGGGAGTCCATCAAGAAGTCATGGGTGATGCAAATAGAAACAGACCTAACCAACCAACTTTTCCTTTCCGCATTGCCCATCATAATGAAGTTGACAATCTCAAAAATATCCCTGATTCAGCCATTCCAAAGTTTTATGGACTTGTCACAGAAGATCCTGATACCTTCTTGTTCGAGTTTGATATACTCTGTAGGCGTTATGACTATACCACTAATGCCCATAGGATTAAGCTATTTCCTACCACTCTGAAAGAAGATGCATTAAGATGGTTCATGAGCCTAGGCAGAGATACTGTGGAAACTTGGGAGGACATGAAGAAAAAGTTCCTTGAGAAATATAAGGAATATTGTAGGGGCAATGACATGAGAGGAGATGACATTTTCAGGATGCAACAAAAGGAAGATGAGATCCTAGAGGATTATATTTCAAGGTTTTTGTTCTGCTTACAGAAATCTCCACACCATACCCTCAACGAAGAATCACAAAAGATGATTTTATTAAGAGAAATTAATGAGAACTACACTAATGCCTTGAACCTGATGGCAGGAGGAGATATCACCCAAGTTCCTTGGGAAGACATCAAGAAAATATGGCAGAACTATTCCAGGCCAGCTTCAAAGAAAGGGAGAGATTACTAATCCTCTATGGGTAAGTCATCTACTAGTGGAGTTTTGAAGGATGTAGATCGCACACTTGCTGGAAAATTTCAAGCAAGACATCATAAATAATCTAGCTACTCAGCTGGATACACTTTAGGCCAAGAAGAAACATGAGGAGGTAGAGGCAATGTTAGCAGAGTATTGCCCCCATTGCAAACAAAAGAAGAAGGACTGCAGATGCAAGATGGTAGCTAATCTTGAAAGTAAGCAGATTCCACCTGAGTTCAAACCAATCCAGATTGAAGAAGACCAAGTCTATTATAAATAATCTAGCTACTCAACTGGATACACTTCAGGCCAAGAAGAAACATGAGGAGGTAGAGGCAATGTTGGTAGAGTATTTCCCCCATTGTAGACAAAAGAAGGACTACAGATGCAAGATGGTAGCTAATCTTGAAAGTAAGCAGATTCCACCTGAGTTCAAACTAATCTAGATTGAAGAAGACCAAGTCTATTATGTTGCACAAAGGAAGCCTTGGGCTCCAAGACAAGGTATGCCACCGGATCCACTATCTTATGTTGGGCCATATTTTAATTCCTATTCATCTGTTCATCTGGTAACCAATGGCAACCTCCATATCCATCTAGCTATGGAGGATATTCACTATAGCCTTGGGGTAACCCTCCAAATGCTTGGCCCAATCATCAAAACTCTCCACCCCAGTGGCAACAACCTCAGGGGAATTGGCAGCAATACCAAGGGCATTGGTAGCCACCTCTAGGAAATTGGCAATAGACAAATCAATGGATGGGAGGACAACAATGGCCAACCCAGCCAAATAGTTAAATGTAGCCACCTTCTCAGCCCCAACAATTTGATATAATGCCTCCCCCTACTAATATAATCTCAAATCCACCTAAACCTACTTAGCTACCAGCTCAGCCCACACCCAATCCAAATAACAAACCACAACAGTAGCCTATATATTCTGCTGATTCAAATCAATTTCCTGCATATGCTGTGAGTGTAAGTGACATCCACTTGCATTCAAGAACTACTTTACCAACCCCTTCCAAGCCCATTATCATTGAGCTTCCTGTAGAAGAGGAAGAGGAACCTTTGAATGATCCCATTCAGCTAAGTGCACCTAAAAATCCTGAACCAGTCCAAGTCAAGCAGATTGAACAAGAACCACCATTTCCTCAGAGATTGGAAGTTTCCAAGAAAAAGGAAGAAAAGGACACAAACTTTGAAATCTTGGATCAACTAAAGCATATATGTGTCTAGATACCTCTATTTCAAGCCATAAAGGATGTCCCAATCTATGGAAAGGCAATCAAAGAAGTATGCCTCAAGAAGCCAGGAAGGAAGAAGAAAGACCCCACTACAATTCATGTGGTGGGATAGCTAGCTGACATCATGTTTGGAAAAGTGACTATCCCCAAGTACAATGACCCGGGTAGTCTTGTAGTAGTAGTTGTTATAAACGAGATCCAAATAAAGAATGCTTTGATTGATTTAGGGGAAACATTAATTGTAATGACTAAGGATATCCTGCAACAACTAAATGTTGCAAGCATGAGATCTACTCCTACTGTCCTACAACTCACTAATAGTTCTACTGTTAAGCCTGATGGTATAGTGGATGATCTCATGGTAATTCTAGACTCCTGGGAGTACCCATTAGACTTTATGATTCTTTCTCCTAAGGCCACACTGGGAGGGTATCCCATTATCCTTGGAAGGCCATGGTTAGCAACTGCAGATGCATATATTCGATGTCAGTCAGGAGACATGACCATTTCTGATGGGAAGAGTACCAAAAAGTTTGTTCTTTATCCTCCTGCTCAACCATCCCATGATGAAGATAACCCCGTATGGCCACATGTTGGTGAAGAGGCCGAGGAAGTTAATTTTGTGGCGCAACTCATGATGTTGGGCAGAAGCTCTTTCATGCAGCTTCAAGATGAAGATGAAGTATTGGTCAGCATCATTTAGAACCTTTGTGAAGTGGAGGAAGCATCATCTTCTCATTCTACTACTCCAGTCAAGACACTTATGCCTGCTCCTTCTACAGCCACTGTTCCTGCAGACATTCTTCCTACAACCACTCTTCCTACAACCACTCTTCCTGTAGCTGGACTTCCTGCAGCAACAGGTATGCCCCATACATTGCTACCATATGAACTCAAGTTACCATGCATCAATGAAGCAGCCATGATAGAGTTAACTACATAAGTGCAGGTGTCAGAGGGAAAATATTTGAATGTTAACAACAAACTGAGTGAAGAACAACAATTGTTATTGGAAAACTTATTGAGGACCCACCAACATGCATTTGCATGAGACTATCATGATATGAAGGGATTGGACCCTAAGATTTGTAATCACATAATTTACATCAGAGATGACTGCACCCCAGTGAGGTAGCCACAAAGAAGAATTAACCCTGCACTAAGAGAAATTATAAAAGGGGAAATGCAAAAATTGCTAGATGCAAGATTTATCTACCCCATTTCAGATAGCCAGTGGGTGTCTCCATTGGTGATTGTGCCAAAGAAAGGAGGGAAATGGTGAGTTTGTGTTGATTACAGGGAACTCAATGCTACCACCAAAAAGGACCATTTTCCCTTACCTTTCATAGATCAAGTTTTGGACACACTTGCAGGAAAGTAATACTTTTCTTTTCTAGATGGATTCAACGGCTACAACCAAATCCAAATTGCACCAGAGGACCAGGAGAAGACCACTTTTACCTATCCATGGGGGACCTATGCCTACTCAGTACTCCCATTTGGCTTATGCAATGCACTTGCAACCTTTCAGAGGGAAGTCATTAGCATATTTTCAGATATCTCTCTTGATTGCATGAAAATCTACATTGATGACTTTACTACCTATGGTGCTGATTTCAATCAGGCATTGGAGAATCTCAAGAGAGTCCTATAGAGATGTGAAGACAAAAATCTGTCATTAAATAGTGAAAAGTGCTTCATGATGATGCAGGAAGACATAGTCCTTGGCCACTACATCTCCCACAAAGGAATTCAAGTAGATCCTTCAAAGATTGAGGTGATCAAAAATCTTCCCACACTTGTAAAACAAAAGGATGTTAGGAGTTTTTTGGGCCATGCAGGATATTATAAGTGATTAATCAAGGATTTCAACAAAATAACAACACCATTATATACTCTTCTCACCAAAGATGTTGAATTCCAGTGGAATGAAGATTATGATAAGGCATTTTCTGATTTGAAGGTAGCCTTGACTCATGCTTCTGTACTTAAGGGACCTAATTGGTAGCTTCCTTTCCACATCCATATAGATGCATCAGATTATGCCATAGGAGCAGTTTTAGGACATAAAGAAGGAGCTATTGAAAATGCCATTTATTTTGTCAGCAAAAATTTGCAGGGAGCTGAATTCAACTATACAATGACAGAGAAAGAAATGTTGGCAGTAATCTATGCCCTGAACAAATTCAGGAATTACATCATAGGTTACCAAATCTTTGTGCACACTGATCATGCAACCATTAGATATCTCATGAATAAACCTCTGATCTCTGGTAGATTGGCAAGATGGTTATTGTTAATGCAGGAGTTTGACATCACCATTGTGGATAAACCAGGAAAGGCTAATGTTGTTGCAGGTTTTCTTTCAAGGCTAACTACATCAGAAGATAATCAAGCCATAGATGACTCTTTTCCTGATGAGAATCTATTCTCTATCAATGTATAAAAACCCTGGTATGCTGACATAGCTAATTATCTGGTCACAGGTAGAGTTCCTCCTCACTTCTCTCCAAAAGAGAGAAGGGCACTCATTGAAAAATATTTTCCTTTCTCATGGATTGCTTGATGTTTGTTTTATACTAGACCAGACCATGTCATGAGGAGATGTGTGAGAGAAGATGAGACATATAACATTTTGCATGCATGTCACAACAAACCATGTGGAGGACATTTTGCAGCCAAGAGGACAACAATGAAAATTTTGAGCACATGATATTACTGCCCAACACTCTACAAGGATGCATAAAGGTATACTAGAAAATGTGATAGATGCCAAAGAATGGGTAGACCAACCAAATCTGATGAGATGCCACTTTACCTTCAGGTATTAATCACTCCTTTTGACAAGTGGGGATTGGATTTTGTAGGACCCATTGACCCTCCATCAAATGATAAGTCCTATATCATGGTATGCACTAATTATGTAACAAAGTGGGTAGAAGTTAAGGACATGAAGCATGAAAGAGATAACAAGGTTGTATAATTTCTTTATGAGGAGATTTTTGCAAGGTATGGAGTTCCGAGAGAGATAGTGACTAATCAAGGGGCTCAATTCACATAAACCCTTGTTGTAGCACTAGTTAATGAGTACAACATAAGACACATGAAGTCTACTCCTTATCACCCCCAGGCCAATAGCCAAGTTGAGGTGACAAATAGAGAAATTGAAGCCATTCTGACCTAAACAGTAGCTATCCACATAAAGGATTGGGCAAATAGATTACCAGAAGTTGTTTGGGCCTACAGAACAACTTGGAAAACAACTCCAGGATTCACTCCATTTGAGTTGTTATATGGAAAGACAACCATGATGCCCATTGAATTTGAACATAAGACTCTTAGGACTATAGTAGATTTGGGGATGGATATCTCTAAGGCACAAAAAGAGAGAATCATGCAGCTAAATGCTTTGGATGAGATGAGAAAAGAAGCCATGCATCACATAGAGGTAGTGCAGAATTAGAGAATCAAGTGGCATGACAAATTTATCAAGGACAATAAATTCTAACCAGGAGATTGAGACTTGCTCTATGACTCAAGATATTAGGACAATGCAGGGAAATTGCAGACAAGGTGGCTAGGACCATATGAGGTTACTAAGGTATTTCCTAATGGTGTTGTATAACTCACTAATATTGACCCAGTCAGATTTAAGCTGCTTGTCAATGGTCATCGCCTAAAATTGTATCACAAGCCAACTTCCAAAAAGGAGTTCCTACAACAATTCACTCAACATGCAACACCCGAGCTTCTTGCAACCAAAGGAAGTGGACCTAGTGTCACTCCTTTTGGCTAATCAAGGTATGTACTTGTCATAATAAAGACTTCCACTTTTGTGGGGTCCACTTCTTCACCCATCCACCCATCTGCCCATGCATCTGCATCTTTCTCTCTCTTCCATCACTTCACTTCATTCCAATCCACCTCATCTTCATTAATTGCTCAAATTATTTCCTAAAATGGTGAACGGTACTTTCTCCACAATCTTTGCAACGAATCCTCCACACATTCAGGTATGTGTGCATTAATTGCTATATCTTAATTGTCTTTAAGTGCATTCATTTAATTGTTGTATGTTAGTATGGACATTCACCATAGCATGCCAATATTCCCTACCCTGTCAAATCATCATTTCGCATGTGAGGACACATGCCCAAATTTAGGTTGGGGGGAAGGAAAAAGATGTGAATATTTTTCCCATGTGTCAGTCCATACTGATCTATGTCAACAAAATTTTAATTGAACCGATTTAAAATCTAAGTGAGAGGATGGCTCACATGTGTGAGGTGACACCAATTGTTGCCGCCATTTCTCAAAATCATAGCTTTCCTTTATTACTCCTTCCTTGCCATTATTGACCTTGTCATATCTTAAGTTGCAAACAAAAGGTAAATTAGAAATGGAAAATTCAGTCAATATTGGCATTTTAGCAAGTGTTGTAGGAAGGTGAATTTGGTTTTCAGACGAGAATTGCAGGAAGGAAACCATAGAGTGATTGGTTGATTGCAGACAATGGGAGGTGGGTTAATTCGAAATGAACCCACGGTGCATGATGTATTACTGCAAGATGCACCCTTGCTGGCCAAATTTAGAAACTATGGGTGGATATACTACTTCCTAAAGCTAGATAATTTTGATGAAGACATTGCACTAGAGTTTGCCCATACATTGTTTGAAGGGAAAGCCATAGTAAAAGGGTTGGAGGTCATGGCAACTAAAGAAAGAATTGCAAAAGTTATAGGGTTGCTTGTCGATGGTGAAATTTATCTTGCTTCTAGAGATGCCAAATCAGCCAGGGCCAAATTTATAGAGCCAAACGACCCTCCATTGAGCATAGATAAACAGGGTGCAAAGAGAATGTATTTGCCCGAGCCATGGAAGCAGATAGCCATTTATGTCATAAAATATATCACCTGTGAAAGTTGCCAGTTGAATTTGCATTCCGTGCACTTCAAGCTTCGAATCACATGAGGCACGTAAGGAGGATGAATGTGCTGAACGTGCTATACAACCTTCTTTCAATCATGGCGACCGAGACTCAAAAAGGTAGGGACAATTCTATTTCCCACCATTGTCTGATTAAATTGTTAGTTGAGAAGTCTCTGCATCATGTGTCTAGAATGACCTAGGAATAATTCATAAAAAATGATCAAATTGGACCTGAGCATTTGCAACCTAGGGTTTTACCTCAACCTCATAGGTTTAGCAGGAGATTAAACATGGTTGAAGCCACTCTTGGTGCTTCAACCTCTGGCACAGGACCTAGTGTAAACGCTCCTACAACATAAGAAACCATAGAAATTAGTTCTTTTGGGACAAAGCACTCAGAAAAAGAAGATTCCTCTTCAGATTCTGATGACGACGTTCCACTTGGCATCCTGATGAAAACTAGGGAATAGAAGAGAGAGGCAGAAATGAGAAAAGGAAAAGCTAAAAAGTAGCCGGCAGAAAAAGAGGTGCCAAGCTCTAAGAAGAGAAAGGTTGACACTGTTCATCCTATAGCCAAAGAAAAACATGAGAGCCCTCCCAGAAAATCAAGACCAGCTAGGCCAGTTTTTGGTATGCCTTCGCAGGAAAGCCCTAAGACTAGAGAAATACCACAAGGGGACACAAAAGCTCCAATGGGGCAGGAGAATGTTGAGGAAGAAGACATATTTGAGAGGGCAGCAAACATAACACTGGCTGATCTTGCTAACATTGCAGAACAAGTGGAGAATCAAGAGTATGAGGAAAATTAGGAGATCCTGCAGCATGAGCAAGAGATCCTGCTGCAAAAACAAGAACAAGAGTAGGACACCCTGCAACAACAACAAGAATTGGGAGAAAAATCAGTGCCCCTGTAGCCAAAATTGATGGGACAACCTGAATCCTTGCAGCTAGTACCATGCAAAGAGCAAGCATCAATACCCAAAAAAATGTTGGTAGGAATACATAACCCCCCTAATTTTTCAATGCACAAGGTAGCTATGCATTTATGGAAAGAGATGCAAAGAAGAGAAGAAGAATGGAAGGAGGAAAAACTCAGGTTGAAGAAGGAAATTCCAAAGAAAAACGAGGAGATTGAAGACAAGGATGCATAAATTGCCACCTTAAAGAAGAAGGTGGATGATATGGCAGCTTTGGTACCACAAATTTTAGAGTGCAAGACCCCTCCAAGGGTCTATGCTTTGAATTTGAAGGAGAACTATCTTTCTTTTAGGTTGGAAAGAATTGTCTTAGGTTTGAACCCTTCCATTGAGACTCCTGTTGAATTTTTCAATGCTTATTGGATTGCTTCCCCCGAAATGAAGAATTTTCTGTGTGAGTTTTATTTGCATAATTATGCTGTGACTCAAGACCATGATTGGAATCCGCTGTTGTATGTTGGGGATGTCCAATTAAAGGAATTTATTCTTGGGTGCAAAATGAGATTAGTTGGGGACAACAATATGGGGCTCATAAGCAAATGGAATCAAACATCCCTTTGTCCATTAGGGTCGAATCAAGGAATCCAAGGGACATTTTCAGGGAATGGCACATAATGCTTTTTAGACCTAGCAATGGTAATAGGATTATGCCTTGGATAGAAGTAGTTTATAGTAAATATGAGGCAAAGGAAAAAGCAAAAGAGGAAACTGTGAAGAGATACCTCTCACAATGATGGAATAGCCTAACTAATGAGCTAAAGCAATTTGAGCCTCATTCCATCCAGAACTATGCTACAACTCTTAAAATAATTGAAAGATATATTCACATTGGAAGGACAAAGGGTGATTCTAGCTTCCCCTGACTTTTCAGCCACCCATCCTAATGTGGCCTGTACCAAACTTCAGGTTCTACCACTATGACATTGTTGCAGAGAGACAAAGATGGAGCAGATTGGACAAATCAAGAGGATTCTATTGGGACCCTGAATCACGCACAACACACTCTAATGTAGGACAGTTATCAGTTGCAAATTCCAGAGCATTGCCCAAGCAAAAGAACAACTCTTCCCCTGTTGGAGGACCAACAAGATCTTAGGTTGGGGGGAGTGACGAGTCTAGTTTATGGTCTCATTTTGGGTAGAATTTATGATTTAGTTGTTAAAGTTATCATGGACTTTGATGTTAAGTGTTGATGCTTTTATGATATTTTCTCAAGACTATAGACATTGGGCCTAATCCTATTTCTACAAATCTTTAATGACATTGGCATGTTATATAGACTATCTATATTAATTTTGCATGTGGTTAATGAATGTTCTTTAAGGTGGTTAGAAATATGCAATTATTGTGTGTGCTAACATTGCCATGCAAATATAATTTGAGGATGCTAAATTGGGAAAGACACCGCCAAATGGGCATGCACCATAACGTCTAGCAAGGGAATTGTTCAAAGGTCAAAGGAGGTCGACAGTAGGAGATTCCAAATGAAAATTGAATGTAACCACCTTATAGTGGACTTTAATGTTGTTGAGCAGATGCATGCGTTACTATTGTGCTAAATCTGTATTTGGACCTGCATGTCTGACTAGATTCCATGCATGCGTAATCGTTGCCGCTCCACTTTCTCTATTTTCCCTAAATGGTGTCCTCCCAGTTCGTGGAGTTGACTGCCTTGTTTAGTTGATAGTATAAATAAGGATCAGGTGCTCCTTCTCTAGAGGTTGCACAATCTGATATTGTACTTGCATTCTTAGTTTTCAGTAATACAGTTATGCTACTCTTTTGTACTCATGTTTCTTGATGAATAAAATAAAGTTTTGAGTTCGAGCATCTGAGTTTTCATTAGTTTAGAGGATAATTATCCAAGGGGGCCCACTTGGTGAGTAATCTGTCCTTTAGTTTAGTATTATTTTTTGTTCAATAATTAGATTAGATATCTGGCACTGACTGTTCCTGTAGCCACTAGAATGTCATTCTGTGACTGTTCCTACAACCAAAGCAGACATAGTAGTTTCCTGTTTGTTGCTCAGATTTTCATTTCCGTCATGCATTTTACCTTGGTGTAGTTGTTAGTTGATGTTCAACATTTATGTTATTCCTTTCTAAGCACTTTACCTTTAGCATTGTGCCTTTCTTAGCTGTAGAATGAAAATGGCTACTTTGGGTTCCTAGTGCACATACTGTGCTGACCCATTTCAAGCTCACATCCCTGGGTTGACAAGTTAAATGCACCTTCATGATGATTGAAATAGATTTTCAGGTTAGATGTCCAATCTCTGAATCATGGCTGTAAAGGCCTAGTTGTTAAATCATTGTAGGAGGCCGACACTTCCCTCTAGTTTTGGAAGGAGTGCTGACTTCCTTCTCCATTAACCCTTCACTAGGTTCTACTTGTTCTTCTTCACTAGAGGAAACCTCCTCTTGAACCTTTTCATATGTTAATTCTACCCCTTGAGCTAAGGGAGAAAAAAAATGTGCCTTCATCCACCTCTTTGGTCTTCTCAAAACTGACCTATTGATAACATCAATTTCAATTTCTTCCTTCTTAGTCTAATCCAAAAGGGGAATGGGTTGAATAAAAACTTGGTTATACTCATCCTTAGTCAATACTTGACTGTCTTCTTGCACTTGGTTGGGGACAAGGAAGATGCAAAGTGTTTTAATATAATCCACTACCAATCGAGAGAAAGTTCTCTTTCTAACTTCTAAATAATCCTTGCAATTGACCTAGAAATCTTCAATGTGAAATTGGTGTCTATATTGCTTCCCATCTTGCTTCTTCATAATATCAAAAGGATCAAAGTTCTCCCTTTAACTATGGAAGTTAAACTTGAAGGTTTGCATTTCTACATCTGAATATTCAGCCAATGGGGCTGAAGGGCATGCATATAAACCTCTTCCAAAGGACAAAGGATAGGGAACTCTTGCATGGTGTTTAATTTTTAACAATTAGTGAGAAGCACATAATTTCCTTATCATCTCTAATATTACAACTTTATCATCAGGATACTTTGGCAACCTATATGGAGCTCCTGAGAATCCCTCCATTTTGAAGTATGTGAATTTTGGGAATTGGATGAACCAATACCCAAAGATATTTAACAATTCCATTGTAGAGGAGGAGAGTCTTCTATTCAATCTCCTTGTAAGGTTTTGAGTATAAACATAAGAAATGCATCATTGACCCTCTTATAATGGGTCTTAGCATTTTGTGCTTGGATTTGAGGGTAATAATCATAGACTTTGTGTTGGTTTGGACCAGTGCCAATGGGACCCAAAAAAGTCAACCCTTTGTATCTGTAGTTGGATGTGAAGAGTTATACAATGTATGAAGTCATATTGAAAATTGCAGACTTGTTTCCTGTAGAAAATTGGTTATGCAGGTTGTCACTTATCATTTGTGCCCATGAGAACTCAGTGGGTCCTCTCAATATCTCCTCCAAAAATTAGAACATCTAGTTCTCGAATGTTGAGGTTGATAAAATCCCCATCACTCTGCTCAATAAAGCAACTAAATCATTGAATTCATCTACAAATTCACTTCTATAAAAATGTTTGGGTAGCTTGTTTGCAGACCCTTTTGGATTCTTCATCCACATTCCATTAGTAACCTTCATGCAAGCCTAAGGATTTGCATCAAATATCTTAGTGACACATTCTCTAGTGACAATTGTCATGTTAGAAAATGATGGGATTCCAAATGTTCAAGCAATGGAGTCAACAAAAAGGTTTTTCAACACCCTCCCATTTGTAACTATTATCTTTCAATATTCATTGTGGTTGTGCTCTCGGGCTTCCATGATCAAATCTGGACACAACACAAAAGAAGGAAACCCAAAAACCTATGCTATCCCACTTTGTTTGATCTTTTTGACCAACTCAGTCCTTTTATCTCCAAAATATTGTTCCTTGAACTCGTCCATATCGATATGACCCAGATTGGTATCACTGATCAGTAGCCAACTGGATGTAATCCTCAAGGAAGGATCAACTCCCTTGAACTCAAACTTCATTCTTGTTGTTCTATCCATAAAACTTGCAAAATAGATCATGTAATGAGGAAATTGATAAGTTGGTAACATTCCATTACTCACATTCTCCAAAGAAATAGCTTGAATAAATTCCTTTAAAGTAATTGAAGAAAATGCAATATTAAGATAATCATTACTTTTTACTCATAATCCTTAGAAATGATCCATAATTGACATGGCACGAGAAAATTACAATTTAACACTCAAAAGTCAAAATGTGGAATTTTGGAGTAGATTTATCTTTGCAGAAATAACCAGCCTATCAAATATTATGGAAAGAACAACACTCCTTACTGTCATCTCTCTTTCTATATAAAACTTAGACCTACCTTCTTGCTAACATTTCACCCCTACTAAACCCACAAGGATAATGTTCTAAAAAATGCTCAAAGCCAACATGCATCAAATCTCTGCAAATAAAGTTTGCAAAAAACTAGACAAGTCTCGCCCTTGTAGGAAAAATAAGTGCAAGAAAACTTTAGAAAAACCCAAAAAGGAAGGATAAGAAAGTCCAAATACCTCTTAAAGTTATACAAACTTAAATTTGTAAAAAAATGCTTGAGCAATTCTTTGTAAAGAATCTAAAATGATGAGTCTTTGCAGGTTTTGACATACTTCAAACTATATACGTAATTTATATCATGACTTTGCAAAATACTTGAGGTAGATATAACCCCAGTTAAGTCGATATCAAATTTATGCAAGCTCAAGCTTTTGCAAAAACTCAAATCAGATTGATTTGTGAAGAGATGATACTGATTCACCCCTATAGACTTTAGACTCACTCAAGCTTGTTGATGACGATGTTAGTCACAACAACAGTGCAGATAAAATCCTCATAGGCAAACCATGAAGAACCTATCTTTACTTGAAAGACTAAACCAGAGCAACCTAAGGTGTCTGTGTTATAGGAGAAGGTTGACTTAGCTTAATCCCAAGGATCTGGTAGTCAGGTCTTGACCATACTAGGTTCACTCTAGGGTATGATGTGATATTGTTGTTAATCTCAAGGGGAATATGGTTATCTTCAATTTCATTAAGAACATCTCCAATTTCATTAAGAATCATAAACATTAGATATAAGATTTCCAGTTCAAACATAAAATAATCTCATGAAATCAAAAGATTTGCAATAATATTTCATGAACATCAAACAATTTTTCTATCACTTAAGTAGATTAAGCTTTAAGCATTCAACAATTTCATAAGAAACAAAATATTTTCAATAAATTTTCATTCATTTATCTATTTTTTGAAACATTTTCAATAATTTAAACATCTAATCTAAAATAAAGCATAAAAATACAATTTTTTTTTCCTAGTTATTCTCCACACATGCCCCAAGAGTTAATCAAATCAAAGCAAACCGCTTTATACTTCACCAGATTGCTTCACAACTACATACAAAACAGTGTGAGCTTTTAAAGAAGGGGTTTTAGTTTGGACACCAAGTAGGTTTTGTATGCACCCTTAAACGGCGCAGCATACAGTCTTGTTTGGCTGAACTAACAAAACTAGCTACAAAAATACATGAGATAGGTAGCTATCAAATTGACTTCAATATTGATTAAATTCTATGTGCATACAACTTTTTAGTCTGGAATGATTCAGAAAACAAGAAAAAAGAACAAAACTTAAAGAAGTTTTGGCTCTTTCGACATCCACAAATTTTGAACTTAACTTAAAAAGAAGTATCCCCTGGCCTTTTATAGAAGTAAGACATAGGTAGGATAAGAAAAATACATGAGAGGAAATCCAAGGGAAGAATCAAATCAAGCACGTGGAATATGGTGACTGGTAAGACAATTGCAAATGAAGTCAATGAAGGTCAACCTCCGTTTGCGCGTTGAAGTCCTTCAGGTTTTTATCTTTTATTATCAGGGTTCCTCCTTGGAACCAAAGAAATCCACTCAAACAAAATGTAGGAAATTCCCATATATTCAGAATGATTAGGTGGAATTTTCATTCCTACATTCAGGTTCAATCTCGGTTTGAACATTCCAAGAATGAGCAATCCCTAGAATGGATACACTTCTTTGCTGCATGCTTAAATTTCAGAGTCCCAGTTTCCCGGTATTCGGTGTCCCTTTGCAACAAACTCTATCCCAGCATGAGCTTCCAAAGTGTATTATTGAACCTGGTAACACCATTGGATCTGCCTGCAACTTTAGTTTTCCTGAGCGTCCATACCTAAACTTTGCATCGCAATCTGCTTCTCCTGCAATCACAAATTCCACTCATTAAATCCCTTTTAAAAAAAACATTTATAAAAATCTCATGTAAATAAAACCATTATTAAATTGTTGTCATATAAATTTCTCATAAATAACATGCTTTCCAACACATCACAAATTCTTGCATAGTTATCCTTTTATATACCAAGTTACCAGACTATCAGACTTATTAGATAACCTTAAAATTTTAAAACTTTACTTTGCATCGTTACCTAGTATCCGGTACCTGGTATTCAGCTTTACCCATGATTTTCTTGAACTTCGGTTTTATCGGAACTTCCATCTTTACTGGACCTCAACTATTGAACCAGAACATTTTGTTTAACGCTTGCATTACATTTTTCCTTAACATTCTTGGTTCCCGGTATCTAGTACCCAAAACACTACATTATAAGTACTCTTTTAAAGAAAAAAATTGTTTTCTTGTCACTTCTAGTGATCTTTTCAACTAGCTAGCATCTACCATAAGCGTTAGTTTTCACTCGGGGTCCCCAAGTCTTACAGTCTTGGGGCATGTCGTGAGACCACACAACAACTTGCAGCCAATAAAACCAAATTTAAACCAAAACTTAAGATTAAATCACCAGTTGTAAATTATAATTTATGCATATTTTAAAACAATAAATTTTTACCTTTACCTAGATTTTGACATAAAAATAGTAAAATTCCTCAATAAATATCCATGTGTGCTTTGATTAATTCCAGTTTTTGGAACTCAGTGAAAAAAATTTAGTTCATTGACATTGAACTACATAATTTGGTAATCCTCCAAAGCCAACCAAGGATAGAGCCTTGTTGCTAGTCAAACGTTCATAGCCCCGACAAGGTTATCTTTGTAATTCGCCCCAAACATAGCTCTACTACCAGTCGGGTGTCTATATCCCTAGTAGAGATATTTGGATAGCCTAAAGAGTTGATATATATATATATATATATATTGATATTTCAATGATAGCTCATTTTCAACTTGCAAGCAATGAAGCCCGCTATTAGGTTGGGAATTACAGTGGTAGCGAAGGTTACCTTTTGATTTTTCATTCAATGCAAATCCCTTCATCAATGCACTACTTCTCAAAAACTCATTTAAAAATTTCCTATTGGTGTGTATTCCTAGCTAAAATTTACCACTTTTAGGCCAAATCCAAGCTAACTGCAACTCGCTATATGTTAGAAAATATGCATAAATTAAAATTTAGCAGCAAACGACTTAATCACCAAATTTAAATCTAAATTTAGAACCATTAGTTACCACCCTTCTGATCAAATTTTATGGCAACTACTAAATACTTGGCTAGCAATTTTGATTTGATGATGCTGCACCACATTAATGGATCAAAAATGTCATGATGACATTGAAACATGATCACATTACTCGACATTAAATTTGCACACCTCAATGCGCACATATCATTTCTTTCAAATTTCCTAGGTGATGACGTGTGCTACCTTGTTGGCTTAATTTTCTTTTCTGCTTTGCACACCTAAGCACCTTCATGATTAATACGGCTTAATAAAACACAATGAAATGACCACCATTAATTTCAAAATCTTTAACTTGCTCGATTCGCAATCTTCATACTGGCCAAATTTGAAGCAAATTGTCACCAATTGTGTGTAAAAATTAATTTGATTTAACGTTTCGCTCTAGAGAAATTCATCTGGCTGCCACCTTGTTTACAATTTCCAAGACTTCAATCGAGGCAACTATGTACCACAAATTACTCATGACTTTCTATAAATTAAGTACTTCTCTCAATTTTTTTCACACTTTTGCTTAGCCTTCCTTTTATTTTGCATTTTCTTGCTTTGCTTGTGCTTGCTTGCTTCTAGGTCATGGATACTCCAATTTTTCTGACCTGCTCTCGCCGCTAAATTTTTTTCTTGGGTCGTATCACAACTCAAAGGATTGAAAAGGTTTTCTTCATTCGAACTACCAGTTTCACTCTACCAAACTTGTGCTTAGTCCTTGGGGAAAAATATGTGGAATCCAGTCCTTACTATCAGTTCTATTCCGACTTGGCTTCTCGCTTTGTAGCATCACTCCTAGATATTGGGATTTTTGTTGAAGATGTTCGGTCAGCTATGGGGTGGATAGTGCGGCCTAAATATTTGGAGAATCTAGATACTATTTTGTTTGTTGCACACCCGACCATCAAAATCCCTTCCATGGATGATATTTCTTGATTCCTGGAACATGGGGAAGTGGTTCCACTCCGACATTTCCTTACTGACCTCCATACTCCTGACTTTGAAGTTCATCGAGAAATTGCCTACATAGGTTATTTAGCCCTGATGGATGAGGCATCCCAGATTGACTGAATGACTACTCCTATATGTAATTCAACTCCCTCTTTTTTTCTTTTTTGATATTTTACTCTTTTTACAACAAGAATTTTGATACTTTGATGTATATGCACGATACACACACACACACACACACACACACATATATATATTTAGCTTTGTCGTACATTTTAAAGCATGCATTTAGTATGTATGGTTTTATCATTTTACATTTCATAGCATAATGTTACAAATGTTTGAATCAACTCTCATGTGTATGATAAGTTAAGCAGAATTTGCTAATCCAAAAGGGCCGAACAAAAAAGAAAGAAAGAAAAAGAAAAGAGAAAAGAAAACAAAAACAAACCCCACAAAAGCAAACTAAACCTAACTAACCAAAATTCTATTCTAACAAATGACTAACCCTAATAAAACAATTTATTCTAATTTCAGTGACTATTTCCATTATTGTTTTGGTACGAATTACAATAGTTTTATCCTTAAATTTACTCAGATAAACTTCAAATGTTCTACTGTAACAATAAATTATTTTAAATTTTCTATGCTTAACAAACATAAATTCAAAGGTGTACTTACCAATAACTTGGCTCATATGTATGAAAATTACCTCATTAAAGGTCGATTGCACACACTTCATCTAATGTGGCAATACTCTACCTTCTTTTAGCCCTGGTTCATGGTCTATTTCCTTACTCTGTTCAATTCCATGAATGACTATGTCCATTCCTTGACTTTCTTCTCCTCCAAAAATTTTCATGTCTTCGGTCCTGTCTTCACTTTGAACTTTGTTAGACCAAGCAATATCACAATTTATATTGTTATCAGAGAGAAAAGAAGTAAAAGCTTGATACTCTGTATCTTGCATAAAATCAGGAAAATTTCCTTTTTTAACTTGTAAATTTTCAATTTGGAACAAAAAACAGGCATCTCGCGCTCGATGTTCCTGCTCCTTCTCTTCACTTACATCTTCCACGTATAAAGAGAATGATGAATCATCAATTTCATTTCCTTGTATTTGATGTAATGTTTGTAAGTCTCGACATTCTCGCTTGTCTTCCTACAAAACTTCAATATTTTCTTTATAACAATTGTAGTTATCAAACCGTTTTGATATATCAGCTAATTTTTTGACATTTTAAATTCTGCTAGGGTTATACTCTTCTTCATGATTCAACATATTTATCATCAACAATCCCTTTCTTCTAGTAGTTAAAACTTCTTTTGTTAATGGAATCACCTTATACATAGCCAAACTTACCCTAGTAAAAAAAAATCACAATCAAGTTCACCATGGTTAGTTGTATCATGAATTCTACACTTGGTGACTCTACCAAAGGTGAATAAACTCAAAGTATGTAATCTCTAGTTAAGAATTTCCTAGATTTTTTCAACTTCCATTTTTGAAACACCGGCTTGCACTAGACTTTCACCTTACAAGCTCTCTTTTAAACCCATAACCAATACAGATTCCTAAACAAAACATGAAGATAAAAAAATGAAAAGGCAACGTAGAGGTCCTCCTTCTAGCGCTAGTTCCTATTGACGACGATGTTACTTGCAACAACAGTGTAGATAAAATCCTCACAGGCAAACTGCGAAGAACCTATCTTTACTTGAAAGACTAAACCAGGGCAACCTAAGGTGTCTGTGTTATAGGAGAAGGTTGACTTAGCTTAATCCCAAGGTTCTGGTAGTCAGGTCTTGACCATACTAGGTTCACTCTAGGGTATGATGTGATATTGATGTTAATCTCAAGGGGAATATGGTTATCTTCAATTTCATCAAGAGCATCCCCAGTTTCATTAAGAATCATAATCATATATAAGATTTCTAGTTCAATCATAAAATAATCCCATGAAATCAAAAGATTTGCAATAATATTTCATGAACATCAAACAATTTTGCTATCACTTAAGTAGATTTAGCTTTAAGCATTCAACAATTTCATAAGAAACGAAATATTTTCAATAAATTTCCATTCATTTATCTATTTTTTGAAACATTTTCAAGAATTTAAACATCTAATCTAAATAAAGCATAAAAATACTGAAAAATAAATTTTCTCCTAGTTATTCTTCATGCCCCAAGAGTTAATCAAATCGAAGCAAACTGCTTTATACTTCACTAGATTGCTTCACAACTACATACAAAATGGGGCGGGCTTTTAAAGAAGGGATTTTAGTTTGGACACCAAGTAGGTTCTATATGCACGCTTAAATGATGCAACATACAGTCTTGTTCAGATGAACTAACAAAACCAACTACAAAAATACATGAGATAGGTAGCTATCAAATTGGCTTCGATATTCATTAAATTCTATGTGCATACAAGTTTTTAGTCCAGAATGATTCAGAAAACAAGAAAAAAAAACAAAACTTAAAAAAGTTTTGGCTCTTCTGACATCCACAAATTATGAACTTAACTTAAAAAGAAGTATCCCCTGGCATTTTATAGAACTAAGTCACATGTAGGATAAGACAAATACATGAGAGGAAATCCAAGGGACGAATCACATCAAGGCACGTGGAATATAGTGACTGGTAAGAGAATTGCAAATGAAGTCAATGAAGGTCAACCTCCATCTGCACTTTGAAGTCCTTTGGGTTTTAATCTTTTATTATCAGGGTTCCTCCTTGGAACCAAACAAATTTGTTCAAACAAAATGTAGGAAATTCCCATATATTCAGAATGATCAGGTGGAATTTCCATTCCTACATTCATGTTCAATCTCAGTTTGAACATTCCAGGAATGAGCAATCCCCAGAATGTATACACTTCTTTGCTGCATGCTTAAATTTCAGAGTCCTAGTTTCCTAGTATCTGGTGTCCCTTTGCAACGAACTCTGTCCCAACATGAGCTTCCAAAGTGTATTGTTGAACCTTGTAACACCATCGGATCTGCCTGCAACTTTAGTTTTCCTTATCGTCCATACCCGAACTCTGCATCGCAATCTGCTACTCCTGCAATCACAAATTCCACTCATTAAATCCCTTAAAAAAACATTTATAAAAATATCATGTAAATAAAACCATTATTAAATTGTTTTCATATAAATTTCTCATAAATAACACGCTTTCTAGCACATCACAAATTCTTGTGTAGTTATCCTTTTATATATCGGGTTACCAAACTATCGGACTTCTTAGATAACCTTAAAATTTTAAAAATTTACTTTGCATTGTTACCCTGTATCTAGTACTCGGTATTCAACTTTACCCATGATTTTCTCAAACTTCGGTTTTACCGGAACTTCCATCTTTACCAGACCTCGGCTATTAGACCAGAACATTTTGTTCAACGCTTGCATTACCTTTTTCCTTAACATTCTTTGTTCTCGGTATCCTGTACTTGGAACACTACATTATGAAGTACTCTTTTAAAGAAAAAAATTCTTTGCTTTTCACTTCCGGTGATCTTTTCAACTAGCCAACATCTACCATAAGCGTTAGTTTTTACTTGGGGTCTCCAAGTCTTATAGTCTTGGGGCGTGTTGTGAGACCACACAACAAAGCCTTTCCAGAAAATTAACTTCAATTTGATATTCCACATAGGTACAACAAAGGGAGCAAGATCCATTGTTCATACTTAAATATAAGGTTTGAAGTTTAGGAGTCATTCAATTTTTGCATATATCAAGTTTCCAAAATCAAAGCTTGCAAAAATTCATTAGAGATGAGAATTTGTTTCTTATGCACTAACCTTAATCCTGTGTGGGGGGAAGACCACATGGACCTTCACAAACTAACCAATTTTGAATTAAACGTGACAAACCAAGATGCCCTATTTTTTGAGAGATCTAATGCCCTAGAACTGAACTCTAAAACCCCTAAATTGCAAAACGCTCATGGGAAAATGACCTAAACTTACTTGCAAACCAAATCCTAACAATTTCCCATAACTCAAAACCCAACTCCAACTCCATGGAATACCCAAGATGTAACATGATGAAACCAGTTGCGGGGGACATGAAAGAAGAACATGTGAGGCAATCTATATCTATTTTTAAACATGTCCTAATGCTACCCCACACAAACCATCCTCATCTCACCTTATAAACCAAATCAACCATGGCCTAAAAGGGTCAACATACCTAGGATATTTTAATTCAGAAGACAACATTAAATGTAAACCAAATTTAACCTAACCATTTGAATTAGGGCATGAATATGGAAAAATCACCAACCTGAAATCTGTCATAAATCAAGGATGGAGGATGCTGGAAAGCCAAATAATCTTTATTCTGATTCTTCTAGAGCTCTACAAAGCTAAATTCACTCTTTAGCTTAAGATAAATGACTCTAATGACTTCACAAATAACTTATATACTCGTCTAATCTACCACCATTAATGCCTCAGAGATGGATAGGGTGTCAAGCACCTGAAAACATAAAGTAGACAAACTTTGTGGAAAATTGATGATGATAATCCATGAAGAAAATTAAAGGCAACAATTCTCACAGAAATTTGGAACTTCTAATCTTTGCGGAGAAAACAGGTCTGCAATCCATGCGAAAAAAATTGGGTCGGAATGACCTTGTGAAGATTCATGGTTTGTGGGACTTTCACATATATATTTGACACTATAGGTTTTTAAAATGGACTCATCCTAACTAAATTTCCGCAACCTTCAAAACTCTGACCCAAAAAGCAACCCAAACACCAAACGAAAAGAAAACTAACCTAAAAGTGCCCTACCTAGGAACCAAAAAGAAAAGAGACACATAAAAGAAAAGAGGGGGTACTTGTTTTCAATGGGGTGTGTGTAAGGCACAACAGATGCTTTGGAACAATATCTTGATATAGTTTAGTTTCGATTGTGCGATGGGGAGGAGTATTTAACTTGGTTTGTTTGGATAGACTGCTTGGATTGGGTAGATGGAGGGATGCATGATTCTTGGTGTTTATGGGATTGAGATTGTATTTTTTATGGTGTTAGGATTTTAGATTGGAATAATAGGTCTTGGGTGGGTGAAAACCTCATTAATGATGCATGCATATTGTTTTGGATTGGTTGAGTGGCATGATTCCAAAACTTAATGGTTTTGGATTAGTCCTTGGAGGAATTTGAAAAGGAATGGTTTGGATGGGTTTAGGATTAGATGAAGGATTAGGTTTATGGATTGTGGGATGATAGGATAATGGATAACAGGTGGAGGCAATGAGTACCTCATAGAAATATGGAGTATGGGATGTGGATGGGTTATAGATGGGTTTCCCTTGTTAAAGGTGTCATAAGGGTGACAAATGGATATGTAGTTAGGAGAGATGGGGTAGCTTGTGCTAGCCAAATCTTGGTCAAAAAGTATTTGATAATACATAGATGTGCAAAAGAAGCTTGTGGAAATCCTTCTAGCAATGATTTCATCAAGGGGATTAGTTTCATATTCATCTTGATCAACAAGGCTACAATCATCATTAATTTTGAATGGATTATTAGGATGGTTGTGACAAGGGGACTCAAAAAAATAAAAACAATAAGGAAAATTTAGAAATTAAATCCACCCAAACAAAATTTCAATAAATGAAACACACTTATACAATCAATTTGATATTTTCTCGAACCCTTGATCTCAATTTTGAAAAAACTTCATTTAAAACTATAAATTTCCTCAAAGCACCCAAATTTATTAAATTTAATTTATAAATAAACATTCAATACAAAGTAAAACATTCATAAGCATTGACCCTAATCTCATTTTGATCAACTTTTATTTCCTATTGAATCAATTTATAAAATTGAATTTTTACTTTTGTCTTCCTATTCAATTTTGAATTAAAATTTAATTTTTATTTTTATTTTCAAATTCAAACTTTATCACATAGATTCACTAAATTATTTTATGTTGTATAAATTTTCTCCAATAAATCTTTACGATTACTAGTTTATCTAACTTTAGATAATTTTAAGTTCAAAAGATTCAAAGAAATTCAAATATAGATCTATATAAATTTTAATCCCAAAAGAATGAGTTTTTCTTGATAAGATCCAACTTTCAATGGTTAATAGGAATTCCTTATTGAAGTAAATGTGAGAAAAACTCCTTTGTAATTTGTAGATAATTTTTTTGAGTCCTTTTAAAGCACTTATGTGCAATCTTTTCTTTTTGTCAAAATTTTAATCATATAAAATCTAAAATTTTATTTAATTTTCTAATTGAATAATATAATTTAACTCATGCAAAAATATCAAAATAAAAGAATATAATTTTATTTATAAAAATTGTTCTTTAATTAATTTTAATTTTATATGATTAGTATAAATATGTTAAATATATCTATCTTATAAAAGTTAAGAGATATCAATTTGAATCTATTTTATTTGTTTAAGAGTTATTTTATTTTATTGTATCTTATATTGTTTAAAATGCTATTTGTATTATCTTCTATATTTTTAGTTTGGTTAATTATTTAAAGTTTATATCTTTACCCAATTGAACTAGGCCCACTGTTCCAAAATTAAATTTAAACATTTCCTTTCCTTTAATATATATCTTTGTTTTACATGCTACTTATTATGAAAACGTTATGTTTACTTATTAGATCTAAAGTAAAAGGTAAGAGTTTTTTGTTAAAACGATTACACTTCACCCCTTGCTACCATTGTAGAATAAAATAATATGCTTTTCTTTAATTCATTTATTCAATTTATTCATAATTAAAACTTGCATTTAATAAATAAAAAACTTCTACAACTACTAAGCCAACAACAATTAACTATTCTAATTTATGATAAATTAAAGTAAATAAATAAATAATTTTAATTAATATTTATTTTGATTTATTCTACTTATTAGTTCTAAAGAATTAAATTATCTAGCATAATAAATTATCAAATAATAATAATCAAATGCCACTATAATGTAGATAAAGAGTATGCTTAATACAGGGCCTTATAAATGCAATCTATTATCAACTCAAGTATATATCCTTGTGGAGTTCAAGACAATGAGAAAAACTAAGGCATCCCCAAATACAACAAATCCTTAAATTGTATTAAAACTCTATTAGGTCTAAAAGTTCATTGGAGCTAAAAGATGCAAAAAAGAAAATCCTTAAATTGTATTAAAACTCTATTAGGTTTAAAAGTTCATTGGAGCTAAAAGATGCAAAAAAGAAAGCTTGGAGGTGTAATGCTTATTTAGATGAGATATTTTATAAGTTAGGGAATATATTAAAATTTGAGATTCATTCAACATGGAGGTTAAGTCAAACAAATTAAATACAATAAGAATTAAATGAAGGAGAATAAATAGGATTAGAATCGAGGAAGGAAAAATATATATTTAAAACAAGATAAATCTAAAATATAAATCCACATTCGATTTGGAACAAGCATTGAAAACCAAAAGACAAGTTGAATGCAACCCCTATGTGATTTTTTATCCATTCTAACTCACCACATTTCACATTTGTGCAAAATTCAAACTACTTGCATAATAGTAAGCCCCTAAGATGATGCCACTTGGCAACTATGCACATAATGAATCTAAAATAGGGAGGATATGACATTCAAAAACGCAACAAATAATTAGATCACTAGAGGCATCATGTGAAAATAAAGACCAAAACATGACAAAGATTTTAAATATCATGAGGGTGTGAGAGAGACACCTAGAAGAAACTTGCAACACCAAGAGATAAGACAAGACCATTGAGAAAACAACACTTAACAAACACTGCACTATCCCTAGGAATTAAACACTTTGTGTGGATTTAAATAGATCAAACTTGGACATAAAATCATATGATAACACAAAAAATTAAATTGATTTTTAAAAGATGAATATGACACAAAAAATATTCTACATCATGGATGACTCATTCAATTACAAATAACGATGATAAAAACTGAAAGCATATAAAACTCAAATACAAACATAAATTATAAAATAGACAAAATTTCAATATAAATGGAACACAAGCATATATTAAACTAAATAACCCTAAAAGTTTGACAAGGACATAAATCATGTACTTAACCCATATTCCACAAAAAAACAAAAGAGTCTTGAATATCTCATAAAATGATGTGAACAACAAAACTATCAACTCATAATTTAGTCAATAAATAGGTTGAAGAGGGTGAGGGAAACTAATTGCCTCAAAGACATTTGCTCCAATTAGAGGCATATGGGCATTAAGGGATTCAATGTGAATAAAGATATCTAAAAAAATGAAAAGGTTAGATGTGAACAACAAAACTATCGGCTCATAAGTTAGTCAATAAATAGGTTGAAGAGGGTGAGGGAAAATAATTGTCTTGGAGACATTTGCTCCCATTAGAGGCATATGGGCATTAAGGGATTCAATGCGAATAAAGATATTTAAATAAATGAAAAGGTTAGATGTGAACAACAAAACTATCGGCTCATAAGTTAGTCAATAAATAGGTTGAAGAGGGTGAGGGAAAATAATTTTCTCTGAGACATTTGATCCCATTAGAGGCATATGGGCATTAAAGGATTCAATGCGAATAAAGATATCTAAAAAAATGAAAAAGTTAGATGTGAACAACAAAATTATTGGCTCATAAGTTAGTCAATAAATAGGTTGAAGAGGGTGAGGGAAAATAATTGCCTCAGAGACATTTGCTTCCATTAGAAGCATATGGGTATTAAGGGATTCAATGCGAATAAAGATATCTAAAAAAATGAAAAGGTTAGATGTGAATAACAAAACTCTCGGCTCAGAAGTTAGTCAATAAATGGGTTGAAGAGGGTGAGGGAAAATAATTGCCTCAGAGACATTTGCTTCCATTAGAGGCATAAGGGTATTAAGGGATTTAATGCGAATAAATATATCTAAAAAAATGAAAAGGTTAGATGTGAACAACAAAACTATCGGCTCATAAGTTAGTCAATAAATAGGTTGAAGAGGGTGAGGGAAAATAATTGCTTATGAGACATTTGCTCCTATTAGAGACATATGGGCATTAAGGGATTTAATGCGAATAAATATATCTAAAAAAATGAAAAGGTTAGATGTGAACAACAAAACTATCGGCTCATAAGTTAGTCAATAAATAGGTTGAAGAGAGTGAGGGAAAATAATTGCTTCAAAAACATTTGCTCCTATTAGAGGCATATTGACATTAAGAGATTCAATGCGAATAAAGATATTTTAAAAAATGAAAAGGTTAGGTAGATGTGAACAACAAAACTATCAGCTTATAAATTAGTCAATAAATATGTTGAAGAAGGTGAAAGAAAATAACTGCCCCAAGAGAAGTGGAGACATTTGTTCGTCTTAGAAGGATATGAACATTAAGGAATTCAATGCCAATAAAGGCGTCCAGAAAAGTGAAAAGGTTAGATGAGTAAATCTTTAAGAAAAAGTCCATTTCTGTGGGACCAAAGATCAAATCAATTATGGAGTCCCTCAAGGACATGTGCAGATTGCTAGTCAGGTTGACTCCCAAATTACTCGTGGGGGAGGAGTCATTAAAACTACATGTGAAATCTTCAAGGAGATAGCTGATACTTTCAGCAAGTTGATTAAGTGAGTCTCTGACAGTACATCAAAGTGATCATGCATTGGGGAAGGTTGCTTTCCTCAAATGAAAAAAACATGATGTACTTGCAGGCCTTACCGCCATAGATGACAAGCACTGGGAAGCTTCTTAGAGTTTCCCAAATAATTTTGAATCCAATTCTGACAGTGTACTCTTATTCTTTTTTCATTCATTCTTCTGTTCTCTATATTCCCTGTCTTTTCTTCCCTAGGTTTGTGTGTTGCGCCTCCACAGGCAATTAAAACACATATGCTGACATATGGATTATTGTGGATTTTGCAATTCATTATCTGTCATGTGTGTACCAATTCACCCATGTTTAAGACATGACAAGCCATGAAAACAAGTGCTTATCCATGTGGCTTGCTCAATCAGCTGTGCTTCTTGAAGAAAGAGGATTCAAGTTCCAGGTGTAATCATTGCAATGGTTTTATGTCAGAAGAACTGGCATTAAGCTATTTTGAGGAGATGGTTGACTGGACTGCTGGGAAATATAATTTTACAGAAGGGTGTGCATCAAGCAGGTTTTAGACATCTTGCACTGTATCCAAATTTTGAGAAAGAGGAAAATGTCAATGGCTTCTCAATCTCATGCTCTGCTTTCCCTCCTGTTCCTTTTGCACCTCCTTCCTCATCTTCCTCAAGGTGTAGAGGTTGGCCTAAAACCAGTCAAATGATTACAGAAACAAAAGAAGAACTGGAGAATACCTCTTAATCTATTAGGGAGGATCTTTGGTGCCATCAATAATTACATAAACTGTTGGAGATCATTAGCAAGGCCATCTTGATGCCTGCTGAGATTCATAGCAAGACAAATGAGAGGAGTCTCTCACAGCCTTTTCTTCAAGGTTAAAGTTAGTAGTTATGAAGTTGTACAACCAGGAAAGATTAGCCTGGAAACCCTTCAATTGTTCAAACTGTGCACCATGCTATGTAGAATCTGTGTGAGAAACTTGGAGTCATTTGCCCATCTCCTAACTTGAAGTAGTGCACAGGGGCATTTTCTTTGGATTGGTGGGCCAGTTCATTTTAGTGGGGCTTTCATGTGAACTGTAAGGTAAGAGACCTGTTAATAATCCATCAGATGAACACTATTCTGTTTTCTGTAAATACTTATTCTCTTTTCTGTGTCTGGAGCTTTTTAAATTTCCTTTCTGGTGCCAAGATTTGTAAAATGTGTTAAAGGTCATTGGAGTTCTTGAGCTCTGCTGAATATTTAGGTTTGTGTCTATGGTGTTAACACCATTTGGTAGGGGTATATATCCAAAGGCAGAAAATCATGCAAGGGGATAATAGTCCTTATCCAGCAGTCATTACTCTGTTACTTAAAATGCTGGAGACTTTAATTGTAAAACCTTCCTGAATTAATATATTAAAATGTTTTGGTTAGCTTTTGGATCTAAGCTTCTTGTCTCCATTTAAGTCTTTGAGTTTGTGAATATAAATAAATCGAAATTACTACTCGATTAAATATGAAAAATTTATGCATTTTTCTTGAGATTTGTTAAAATGTAGCTAATATTTAATATATGTTGTAAAATTTAAGATGTTTATTATTCTTTTGGATCTTTGGAGTTTATCAACTTAATGGAAGTAGGATCAATCTTTGGTAGGAAATTAATTTAAGGATTTATTCTTTTGTTGTTTAATTTAGTTTTATATTAAGTTTACAAATACTTAAGATAAATTATATTTGACAATTCACTTTTCTATTTTGAGTATTATTATTACATGGTGGATTTATTTACGATCTTATGTCCATTTGATTCATAATAAGTATTGACTTGTATTTTATACTTGTAAATAGTTCAAATAATGTTTAGTAACAAACAATTGGGTCACTCTTACACATAGGCTTTAATTTTTTTGGCAAATTTTCTTTGAATTGTGAAAATACCACTGATAAGACCTTAGGGAGATCCCCTTGATTTAGTATAGCCTAAAGTGAAGAGGAGATCACCTTCTTCTACTAAGGTCTCAAAACCCCTTGTTTTCTAACAATGATATTTGTAGCTATGGTCTAACAACACAAGGAGGTGAGTTTAGAGTATCAACAACATGCACATGGTTCGATCTCTATATCAAACTAGAGCATTCATGTAAGAGGCTTGATAGAGTTATGCTATCATCTCAAACCTCCTTTTCCTTTACTAGTTACTATTCTCTTTTTGTGGAGCCTTTGCTAAATATTTTTCTCTACAACCACTATCTAGTGGAGAAACATAATTATTTCTTAATGCTTCTCTTCTTCACTACAAATCCACACTACCATGAATTTTACTTGTGTGGAACCTTTTTCCATGTCCTCAAAATGATATAAGTTTAACTTTCTTTTTGCACATCTATGGTTTATAACTTTCTTGCATCTATTCTAGCTGAAATGTTGCCTTGATCTTTGAGTTTAATTGTGCCACCATAGATTTTGAGGCTCAATCTTTATCCCAACCTCTTTAGTTGCAAGTTGCTAAGTTGTACCACTAGAAGTAGATAGATGATGCACACACTACTAAGGGATTTCAAACCAAAGCCAAACTTTATTTGTTGAAGATTAATGATATGGTCTCTATACAATTTTTTCAATCCTTGAAAGATAAGAACACTTCCCAAATGTTTTTGATAACTTGGATCTCTCTAAATTGTTTTACCTTTTTGTTGGAGTAGTTGGTATGGTTTGTTTGACATAGCTTACATTGTAACTTTATTTTTTAGTAATCAAGAAAAAAACCTTCTTAGAGGATCAGCTTCATTCAAGAAATTGACAAACTCTTGATATAATTACCTCTAATTATCAAAGTATTTTTCCACCACTACAAGAAAGTGTTTCAAGAAAGTGTTTCAAGCTCATGATCTTTCCTTGGTTCATAAAGAAGCCCTTTACTAATGCATAGAGGTTGTTCCTTGTCATCTCACTAATTATTAGTGGACAACTTGTGATAAAACACCATCTCAAAAAGATCTCCATGAAGCTATCTTGAATATGACTAATGATAAATGGTTGTGATGTTTTCCCTCGTGAAAAATAAAAACCCGATTGGAAATTATTGGCAGTGATCTCTATCATGTTTATTTAGAAACTTTTCACAAGAAAACCTTACCTAGCCCTATTATTAACATGAGGCAATATAAAATTCACACCTAAAGTAGGTGATTCTAAGCTAATGTGTAATTGGAGACTCATCATTTTCTCATTGTCTCACATAAGATCATCATTAAAGCCTTGATACTCTACATTGACACTCTACTCTCACTTGTTCAACCTGAACAAACACATGCTTTAATAAGAGAATATATTATTCATGACATTATTATTTAGGAAGTATGTAATGGGTTTAATGATCTAACCAACATGTCATTTTCATTAAAATTTATTTTGATAGGGCTTACCATATGATTGAATGACCCTTTATCATTGTCATGCTTAAGTCACTTGGATTTGGCCCTCAATTTCTTCAATCTATGTAGATGCTTATTCTTTCATTACTATTAATGACAAATAATTTGAACAGTTTAGGATTTTCATTCTATGTGGAAAGGATACCCTTTAGCTCTTACACTTAATGTCGTAGTTGCTAAAGAGTTTGGCTATCTTCTAGCCAATGTTGTTTCTCAATTATTTTTTGTGGATTTTCCTTTCTAATAGATTTTTCTTAACAATTGGTGAGTGGTTATTTTGTGGAGGACTCTTTTCTTACTCTTATTCAAGATAAGGCTAATGTCAAGTTTTCCCTTCAATGCCTTGATGCCTTATGTTTGGTCTTAGAATCCAATATATCATAACAAAAACCTAGCGTTAGAGACAATATTTCCTTCATATGTTGGTTAAACTTCAAACATTTGGCTCTAAATGGATTGGTCATGTAGTTATTTATCATTTTCTAATAATTCCCTTTTCTTTCCAATCCCTGCAATTTTCTTTGTAAAATTTTGTGATTAATAGAGTTGCAAAGAAGTTAACCAACTAGATCACCAAGCTACTTATCCTTACTAGCAAGTTTTAGAATTTTTCTAAGGTGCTTTATGCAACTCAAGTTTATTATTCCTCATGTTAGGTGTCTTATTAAGCTTCTTATAAAAATTCAGAAAAAAAAAAAGTTTGAGATTTTCTATGGGCTAATGTTGAACAAGACAAAGGCTTTCATAGGTTGGTATGCTGATAGTTCTACTTGGACTTAAATAAACTATAATCAACTTTAAATATGCTATGTTTTTTTTAATTAAAAGAGTAATCATCACACAACTAACATTAATTGAACATGTAACTTAAGTGCATTCTCATAAAATGTAAATCATACATCACATATGTTTAGGAAGAATCACACTCACATGTGGAAGATATACAGTAATTCAAACAATTTATCAATTCAACTTTATTATAGGACCATAATGGCATGCAAGATGTGTCCACTGGTGGGCTAAATGTTTGTCCAAGTCTTTGTTTAATTTTAGTTTTTAGTTTAACCTTTCTTCCTAAGTTTCCACTATTAGTTTTATAAGATGAAGATGTTTAATATATGTTAAAGGAGTAAAATATACCCTAGGAAGTAATATTTAATAGGCACTAATCAAGGGGTTGTATTTAACTAAAACAAGGTAAAAGCAAACCTCCTATAGTCACAAAGAAGAATGATGAAGATTCCTTGTAAACAATTTTGTTTTATTTCCAATTGAGTATAATTTAGTTTGTTGTTATAATAATTTGGTTAAGAAAGAGTGGTCATAGGCCACACACTCTTTCTTAACCAATCGATGTATCTCGATTTTCAAATGTAAAGCAATAACATATTCTTATATATATAGTTTTTAAATCGACTGAAGTTATATAAGCTGCCATATATGTAGCATAGACAATTAATCATTATCATTATTATCATAAGGAATATTGGTATCATTATCTAATTATCTTTGAAGCATTTGTGAGCATTTCCTTCATTGGTAGACTAGGAGGCAAGGCCCACTCTCCAACCACCATTGATTGTATGTCTTTTTGGTATTTTCTATATGAGTGTGCAATGTATGTTTTTATGCATTGTGATTGATTTCCATTAAGAATAAAGAATAATTGATTAATTGATGCATTTGATTTGGATTGATAAATTTGTAGAATTGTTTCTTTACTTTAAAAGTGTTTGTGATAGTTCTTGTAGTTAGAATTATTTTGAGACAATTCTTATCACCAGAATTGTTGTATAATAGCTCCTGCCATCAAAATTGTCTTATGATAGTTCTTGTAGCTAGAAATTCACTTTCTATCATCAGTTTTAAATATTGTTGGATAAATCTAAATAAGGTATTTTTAAAATTTGGACTCTATTTTGAAGTAGGCTGCATTACATTAGACTCATCTTGCTACTCTCAACCATTGAGAAAACTGCCATTATGTCTTTCACAAGCTTACACCCTGGGTTGACATAGGGTTAACGGAATCATAAAAAGAGATCAAATCATAGTCCAAGCATAGTACTAAGAATAAAAAGTTCCTCAATTTTTCACTCAACATCCACGTCATCTCATAAACATATTTTGGAGTAGTTGTGATGAAAAGAAGTAGCTTAACAAGGGTCATTACATGAAAAAAGAGTAAATTTATATTATATAATCATATGCATTCATATTCAAACATGTCTTGGAATAAAATTCTATGGCTCTGGTGTACTCAAGATAATAATGGCAATTTTAGTGTAGTATTAAAACTACATACTCTAAAATTTATTTTATTATGTTTTGGATTCAATCTAGCTTATTTCCCATTTTGAGTGTTTTGATGCTTTCCTCATGACCCTATTACCCCTTTGATCCAATCATTTATTTTATTTTCTTCTTCATTTATTATTCTCTCACCTTGACCCCTTCTCCCTTTCCTCTAATCATCTTTAACCTTTTTAACCACTTGACCAGATCATTAAATACTCTCTCTCTCTCTCTCTTAATACTCTCATTTCTCTCCTTAGAACTTTAATTTTACAAAAAATATTTAATTGGAACCACCACATTATATGGTGCACATGATGGCACTCATTTCCCTTTAATTTTTATCAAAATATAGCCCTCCTTGTGCTCAAGGACCAACTAGTCATATCCTATTAGAAAGCTTGTGGCCTAGACCTTGCACCCTCTAACCTCCAAAATTAAATGGAAACGGCATTAAATGAAGGTTCTTTGGGCTCCATTTTAATTTCTCTAGACTTACTATCAAAATTTTATAGATAAGGCTCTTTCCTCCTTAATTTTAACATATAAATGGTAATTTTCTCTCTTAATCATAATTTTGGAGCATCTTCTTTTAAAAGGAATGATTTTCACTTCAAAATTTTCAATAGTGTGTTAGCTTTCATCTCAAGTACTACAAATATTTTTTGGATCCCTTTATACAATGCCATAATTCCATTCTACAATTTCTAAGTAACTAATATCCATATTTTATACTAGATAAATAGTTCTTTGTATTAATATCTTTAGGTTTTAATCTAATTTATACTAAATATTCAGTTTCCTATCATCTTAACCTCTCTCTTCCTTTTACTTCTCTCTCACTTTTCTTCTATCTCATACTTCTTTTCATTCTCTTATCTCTCTATTTATCTTTAAACACTAGTTTTCCTCTTCTCTATTCTCCTTTTGATTTCATTTTAGGTCTTGCCTATTTTTACCTAATTCAATGTTTTTCATCACTCATTCTAGTTTTCCAACCCATATCAACCTAATTTTATCATTTGTCCAATTGGTCTTCCCAAAATCTCTCACCATCCCTTCTTTCTTAGCCTTGTTTCCTATTTTTCATTTCCATAATACATTAGGGTTTCAATATTTGTTCTTTTAATAGGTTTAATTTATTAGTATATATTTATTTTTAAATTATTTATCATCTTGTAATTAATTGGATTTGAATTTGAAAGTCCACAAGGGGATTGACCAAGGTAGACTCCCCTCTAGCCATTTTGTTTTGTAGGTAAAATATAAAAGAATATAAGAGAAGTCTCACAAATTTCCAAGAGGAAAGTGTGTTGGAAATATCATAATTAATCTTTGTGTTAAGTTTTACCCATTTTTGTTATACTAGACTAGGCCACCCCTAGATTAGGTAACTAACATGGGATTTAGGCCGCCTCTTTGGTAAATATATGCATGTAAGGCCCAAAAAAGATTTATATTACTATGGTAGCATCCAATAGGTAATTTTTCCCCAATACCACTATTAAAATTTGATTTATTGAGTGAAGGCATTTCTTTTTAAGTATTTTTCATCTATTTCCATACATTTAGACATAAAAACACTTTCTTTTAGTTTATTCCACTTATGTGTTATCTAATTGATATGTGTATACCATTGAGAAAATATATCGTATGATCAAGAAACCATTTGTAAAGTTATAGGTCTCTACTTTTCTTCAAGACCAAACAACCTTGTTGGTAATCATTACACCTAATGATGTAATTCTTTGCTTCGAATTCTCTACAATTTTCTGGAAACTTCATCTCTTATAGATTTTTTTTATAAATATTACTTGTTTGTCTAGGTGCATTTAGCTCCTCTTTTTAATAGTTTTTTATTCATGTTTCTAAGAGTGCATATGCTTGTTTCATTGATAATTTAGTATAATATTATCTCTTTTCAATTATTAGTCTTAGCTCCTATTATTAGGCGATAAGTGTTAAAATGTTAATTTCCTACATTCATAGTTACTTAAAAATAAATAAAAAACTGTAACATTACACTTTAAAAATATTTTTTTAGGTTCTTTTATTTAGTGAACTTGACCATTGCTTACTAGACTTCTTTTTGATTTCGAATAGGTTCTATTTTTCTTATATTTGCATTAGATAATATTATCTTAGCTTTTCATAGTGCTTGTTGATTCATGATCCTTTCACACCTTGTCTTTTCTTATCTCTTTATATTTTGTGTTTTCTTTTTCTTTTCCCTTCTTTGTTGTTCTCTCACTCTTTTTTCCTTGTTTTCTTTTTTCTTTAGTCTTATTTATCTTGTTCTAAACATATAAATACCCACCTTTTCTCCTTATCTATGACCTTCTCTTCTTCCCCTTCTATTTGTGCCAACTTCATTAATCCAAAAAAAATCCATGATATTTTCTCTAACAAACCCCACGTTTTTACCCATATCCTCACCTTTCTAAACAAGGCCTTACTCCCTACTTCCTATGACATTGTTTCCTCTTCTCTTACCAAGCATCACTATTTTCATTCATTTCATTAAATCTTCCCCAATTTTATTACTCTTATGCCTACAACCATCAATTATTCTACTAGATTTGATACTATTTAAGTTGTGGTACTTTTATTGACTCTTTACCTAATGATGGCATAATTAAAGAGCCATCTAATAATCATCCTTCCTCCTCTTATACTTTTTATACATTGGGTGATTTTTATCCTCTTCAAAATGACATTTATTTTACCTTTCCATATCATATCACACTTTCCATTAAACCCCTAAGAATGACTTACTCAATATTTTTCCTCCTTCCCTTGATGATTCTCCCTTCCCTAAGTCTCCTCCTACTAATACACTACATTCTTCCTTTAACTCACCACTATTCCCTCCTCCCATTAACCTCTATCCATATCCTATGCATGTGAACTTATCAAATAAGCCACCACACTATGCTGACACTCCCCATGATGTTTTTACTTTCCTCAATGTAACTTTACCCTTCGTTCATCCCTAATGCCAATATTTCCCTATGAATAATCATATTTTCCCTCTACCCCTAGTGACACAAAATCTCTACATTCTCTTACTTGTCCTCTAATTTTCACTTAATATTATATCTCCCTTTCACTCTATTTCACACATCCCCTTTATCTCGAAGCCCCCTACTTTATACTCATCACTAGTGTCACTGATTACTTCTTCCTCCTCTCACAACCTACTTAATAATACATGTGCCACATGATATATTACTTATCATGGAATTATACATCCTTTATGTGATTTTTATCCCTCTCCTCTCTCTAGTTGGAAATATATGTACTTAAAACTTAAGAAGATTCAAGTACATTCCCTATATCACCTACTATCCTCCCATATCCTTCCCCTAGAAACATGGCCTTGTTATACTTTGATAAATATAATATCCATGGGATTCCCATTATGTATGTGGGACTTTTCTATGTCGTTTTCTTAACCATGACCTCCAATGACATGGTCCTTGATAAATATTTCTCATCACATTGACAAATGATGTATTCAATTGATTTTACACTTTATGTCCTAGCTCCATCCATACTTTTTATAATATTGGGTGTGGTTTCCCTTACATAACTTACATATTGCAAGTAAGACCCCATGGAAACCATTCATGAATTTAGTACTTAATTATTCTCATTAGTATTTCATATAAAATTTCATCCTCATGACTCTATAGTCCAATAATCTTCTTTTGAAGTCTCTTACCACATATGTAGGAGAAATTATTTTTAAATAGTTGCACTTATCTTTTTTATCTATTCATAAGTGTTGTAAAAGTTGAATGAAAAATAATTGAATATAAGAATAATTTTTCCCATCCTTCCAACCCAAGCCATAAATAATATGCATCACTTCATAATTCCTTGAACACCTATTACCCGTTGTTTTAGAAAACAATTTAATAAACTTGTCATATAAGACATTCCAATAGAAACTTGAACTTGAGACCATCCATTACTTATATCTTGTTCTTACCACCATACATTCTAGACCATCAATTGATGTAAAAAATTTAATAAAAAAATTTGAAATCTCATCAATAATAGATAGCTAATCTTTGACAATACTCCTAATAGTAGGATTCATTGGGTTGATAATTTTAGCATGACACAAGATCTCCCATTGTAACGCCTTGCCACAAAACCCTAGAGGACAACACACTACAACACCTAACAATGGAACCATTTTTTTTTTTTAAAGTACAACATACTAGGATTGCAAAATATAAGTTAACATGAATCTACAACTAAGTCCTCTAAGGTTCCGTGACTACATGACGAGGGAGCAAACCCGAGACACACAATAATACTCACAAAATAATATTTTATTCAAAAATATTGAACTCTTACAGGCAGAGGATCTCAAATCCTCGAGCTCTGAGATACATGCAATTACAGACTTACATAAATTACCCAGATTCCCCTTTCGCAGCATGCGAACTTCTTTCCCCAAAAAGTTACTCAAAAATAAAAAAACAAGCCCATAAATAGACCCATTTCGGTTTGGAACCAAAAACAACCTTTGAGATAAGATTTTTGGCGGTTTGGCGCCAAAATTACAATTAGAAATTCAAGTTTAAATTCATAGTTGAAAATTAACGTTTCTAAAATATGCACCAACTTCTGGAAGCCATAACTTTTAATCCGACCGTTGGATCTTCAATGATAATACCTTTTCGGAAAGCTCTCGAAAAGATGATTTTCCACAAAGTAGGCCTTCAACAAACTACTTTGGCATTTCTGCAAATTTTTAGGCCCATCCGGGATCGTTTAGTGCCTCAAACTGAGCTCGGAAGGTTTTTCAGGGCAAAAAGCAGAAATAGGAACTTGAATAACTTTTAGACCGTGAATGATCTTGACCTGATTCTTTCACCAAACTGTGTATTTTTCCATCCTGAACCTTCCCATAAATTTCTGTCTTCCCACGCCTTCAAATTAAAACCTGCTAAAAATAGCAGTTGAGAAGAAAAAGCAGAAAAACAGTTTTGAAAGTTGGAAACTCTTATTCGACGAAAAGGGTATCTAGAAATGCAAAGACATCTACAAAAATAAAACAACAGGAAGAAAAATGGAAATCATCTTTTGGGTGATGCAAGATTGCCCTTACACCACTGGATGCTCCTGCATCACTACACTACTAGAATCCCATTAACCAAACTAACAAGATTTAATCCATTAACATGATTTGTCTAACATTAAATAACACATTAAGTCCATCACATAATATACTCAACAATATGAACATCCATTTCATGTCATCAATATCACAACATCAAAGATCATTTAATCAATTCACTTATGCAAGATACATCATTCACATTATCCGTAATAAGAGAGAGTTCACAATTAATTACAACATTACATTATTACAATAGTGCTTCCCTGAGATCAATAGGGAATAATATACATCTGAGTACAATACATGATACAACTATTTTCAATTCAGTACTAGTACAATTACATGTAAGATATTCCACTTGAACTGAAACAAGTGCAGTAGTCCACATCATCAAGAGTTGTCACCACAAACACTAACAACAACAAGGGAACCCAATGGAGTACAAGGCACAATCCACCCGACCATGTGGAACCCTAAGGTCCACCCCCTGTGCTAGGAGATAACACTTGAGGTCCCACAACAACAACAAACAAATCAACCTCAAACTAACATAACAAGGTTAAATAGGACTCCAAACTGATACTACAACAATATTATCATCACATAAGAACATACAATGCTTCCAGAGGACATCACACACCAAGGGAAAAAAACAAACAAGGGAATACTAGTTTGCAGAGGGAGGAGTGTCATCGCATGGTCCTGGCATGGGTTGACCTGGCAGTCTCTCACTAGACCCTAACCCCCATCTATGGTTGTCCTAGCAACCTCTCATCAGGTTCCAGCCCCATAGGGTGACACATGTGGAACCAATCTTCCTTTCGTGAGGACAAGGAAGTTGGTCTTGCCAAACAAACCTTCTCAATCCATCCTTAGCCTAAATGAGCACTACAAGTATGGGTGAGACATTCACTTATCTTGATTAATGTGTAAGCTACCCAACCCCCTAATTCATTTTAAGTTATTACTAAGTTAAGAAACTCCCACATGGGTTGTCCTGGATGCCACTTTGTGCACCACTCCCCCTACTAGTGACTAGAAGACCTAGTAGGCCAATAGGGTAAAGCCATCATGCACAGAATGAAAACCACAAAAGTACATAACCCAAGCAAGGCATGGACCATATCGCTCTAATTACACAACCGTAATACATATAAGGGGTGCATGGCTAAAGACCCACAACAACACCTAGCAAGAATAATATCAACCAATTCAAGGATCCAACTTAACAATTCAACCAATAACATATTTTCTCAAGCCTCTGGAAGCCTACCATGACTCACTTGCACAAAGACTCCATCTATGAATAATAGCTAAAATTATCCCAAAACCAATACTCAATATAACACTTTGTACGAGTAACAAATCCAATGATGCGATCAAGAAGTCCATGGTGGGTTTACAACTAATATAACACACAATTTACAAAAGCATGCAATACTTATGATTATCAAGGAAATAGGCTACTTTCACATTTCACAAATCTCATTATTATTTAAATGTAATTAAATTAATCTTTCCTTTTGAAATCTTATTCCATCCATTTACCCACAATCTCTTAATTCCGAAATAAGAATATTCTTTCATTATCACCATTACAGTACATATACAATTATATCTATACATATATATAAAAAAACATATACTCATAATCCAATATATATTTGTATATATATACACATGTATTTATATATGTATACATCAAAGCTAACTGTTGTTTGAAATATAATACTTTCTATGTTCATAAAACAATGTTTACATACTCATATAAAACGTCCCTACACACACACACATATATTAACCTACTTATATAAATACACATATAGTTATATAGGTAAATATACATAAGATTCAAATGCTAATTCAAATGACATTCACCAAAATTACACGGAGTGCATGATATTGAAATCATTCAAAAGGAATTTAGTTTATCCAATAGCGATGAATAAACTCAAATAGTAATAGCGAGTTAAATGCAGTCAAGTATAACAGTCACCCATTTTACCCATCAATTTAGCTCAAGCACTCGGTATAAGTAGCGATTGCAATCACATACAATGGGTAGATTTCTACAGCAGCACACGAAAAGTAAACTCCATAGAAATTCTTATACCATACGTATCTATCGAGCCCCACACCTATGTTACACATCGAATACAATACCTATCTTTATAATAAATGGATATTTTTATGCACTGGTTTATTTTCATTTACAAACACACATAGAAGCACATCATACGTACTAAGATAAAAACTGAGTTTCAAACATAGAAGAAACACTCAAATTTGCAATGCAAAACAAATCAAGTTGCAAGGTAAAGTATTGTAGGTCTATGAGGAGAAGATGTCAGGTACAAAGTGAGACCCACAACGTAGTGAAAGAGGCGCTACCTATAGCCTCAAACTAATTTGAACCCATCCTAATTGGACACAAATAGTGAATTCCACACACAAAGAAATACATCGAACTCCCTTTCCAAAACCACAAAACCAGAAGAAAATCTCCAAGAACCAGAACATTCACCTAGAGAGCCAACAAGATTAGTTTTTTAGAAATTATTCCTGTCCTAAAATTGTGAAAAATCCCCCTTTTTAATTGCAATTAACCACTTTCAATAACTGATCTTGAATGCATGATGGTGCATGCATCTTTTATTTTAATCCTTTTTATTTATTTAGTTTTCACTCTAGTATCTACACCTTTATTTTTATTTTATTTTCCAACTACTCATTACTTCCACTCCTCAATCTATTTATTAATAAAAATATCTTTATTTAATTACACACAATAAATCCACTTTTAAAATATTTAATTTATTAATTATAATCTTACCTTTTAATTCCATTTGCACAACACAATAATAATATAAATTTATTTTAATATTTCTATGTCAAGTCACACTCTTAATTATTTAAACTTAATAAAGGTATTAGTATTATTTTAATATTTCTTTATTAACTCGTACTTTTAATTTATTTAAACCAAATAAAGGCTGCAATAATATTTTATTTTATTACTACTTCAATTATATTTAAGTATCTATTTTAATTATCAAAATACATTTTCAACTTCAATAATCTTTCTTTTAATGTAATAATTAATCAAAGCACTAATCAAACAAATAACTCAAATGAACAGAATACCAAACAGTACCTGACCTCACAGTGACATGGAAGGCAAGACCATGACAACAGAGGTAAACCAAATCACAAACGAACAACACTACCAGTGTGGCAATAGATACTCATCCTCATCAAGGATGATGGCTCAACAAGGGACCTAATGCTATCTCCATCAATGATTTCTATTGGGCTTAAGGCATGCTCAAACCTAAAAATTTAGGTGGAGTCGATGCTTGGTACCTACAACCTGCAGCAAACCAACATATTCGAACATGTACATAGTCATACAGTTAAACAGACAGTGAGAGGAAAGTTGTAGCATCGCATGACACTTAGAAGCGAGTGATGCGACACTATTTCTGATAAAGGGTAAAACGGGTTTTACAGGGACCCGAAACCACAAAGTTTACAACATAAAAGATATGAAATAAAAGTCCAACTAAAACAACCAGCTGCACAAAAGGTAAAAACCAGAACAAACTGTAGCCACCCGCAAAAGACCAGGAAGGTCAAAAAAAGCTAGCAGAAAAGCCAACAAAAAATCGGTCGCGACTAACCCAAAGTCTTTAGGACAAACTCTGTCTCTGCCTCCAAATTCTTCATCTCATGAACACCCTTCTTAAACGTTCGAATCATTTTCAGAGTGGGGGGAGTCTTCCTCTTCAGATTGGCCCTGGTTCTCTTAGAGATGCCAGCATCATCCTCCTGGTTTCTTTCATTGGTTTCCTCCAAGTCAACCACCAGAGATCCCTGATGGGCTTTGTCCAGTTTCTCAGTCATGGCATTGATGATTATGGCGTTGTGTCTGGCCATATGATTGTTTTTCTCACTAATGATTTTGATAGTATTATTCATTTTTTCCATCTCAATTTCAATGTTTCTATTTTTGCCAGCTTGGTTCTGAGTGTCATTGCTGAGACCGTGATCTCTTCGTTTCACCTCTATTTTTTCAATCGCCGCTACCTTGGCTCCCAACTCTTCCAGCTTACTTTGCAGGGCCCAATTTTTTATCTTTAGCTCGTTAATTTCATTGAAAGTCCATTTCGAAAGTTTGAAATGGGTATCAACATTATTTCTAGCTAAATTCAAAACATCCACAGAGGGATCCCTATCAATGTTGAGACAAGTATTATCAGGGATAGGAGTGATAGGGGACCCAGTTCTAGCAATTATATCCATCGACAAGTTAGCAGAGGGCTCAGTATTATTTGCACCAGACGCCTCAGAGTCAGGGGAATCTTCAGAGTAAGAAACAAGGTTTTTAGCCTTGGGATTCTTATCAATAAAACTAGTTTTAAGGGAGGGGCTTTCCAGCTCAGGCACAACACAACCTTTAACTATAAGAGGGTTAGGGTTTTTCTAGCCCGAATAGGCAGCAGGCGGACTAAGGACAGTTCTAGTCGGACTTAAATTGGGCAAAAAATCCCAAGCAGCTGGGTTCAGTATCGTCATCCTCAGAGTTAGGGGAGGCTTCAAGATTAGCAGGGACATAATTTTTTTGGTAATGCTCCACAATTAATCTAATCAAACCGGTATGCAAAATAGGGAATCTTCTAGGGTTTTTTTTGTGGTCATCCAAACTTTTCCTCAAAGAGAAAAAAAGATAGTAGGGGAAAGAAACCCTTACCTTGTAGCGGAAATGGTTGAGCAGGGCAAAGTGATAACTGTAGACCCTGGTGAAACGACCATCCATGATTATGTACTCCATGATGACACGTAGGACCTTTCTCCACAGGGCTTTTATGGTGTCGACATCAAAGAAGCTATTAGCAATTTTTACCAGTTTCAGCTTTTCTTTCTCTTTTTTAGGAAATCTAATGACGACATCGTAAAAAAAAAACCTATCTCTAATTTTTTTTTCCCATCAGTCGACATTCCCGTTACTTCAGCTATTAGGTTTTCGTTGAGCTTGACATTCCTACCAAAAAGGGTAAGATTCCCATTATCCCAATTTTTCTCAAAAAGATCCCTAGCCTCTTGACTGGAGCCATGGAGCTTCTCTAGGAACAGAAGTAACCCCCAGCTTTTAACTTTATTCCAAGCCTTAACACTTCTTGTATGCATCTCATAGCTATCTGGCTCAGTTCTTTTCCTGTCTCCACCCATCTTAGCAAACACAGTGGGGCACACAGACGCGATATCTTTACCAGAACTGGTCCCGCTAAATCTAAGAACCCACAAAGCGTTCCAATCCACCTTGCAGACTAAGCAAATAAGCTCGGTCCCATACAATTTAATGATTGTGATATGATAACTCCATCCTGTCCTCATTAAAGAGATGACATGCCTCTTATCCATGTGATTTATCATAATTCAATAAAGCGCGAACATTAACACTTAGATCATTAAAGTTTAGCCAAGTGCTCTGATCATTACTCCTAACCCCTTCATTAGCAAAAAAATCCGCCACGACATTAGCTTCTCTATAGGCATGTGAGATTTTAATTTTGTCGAACTTAGCAAGAGTCGAGGTGGCATCATCAATCCATGATTTAATTGTCCACGAGGGGGGGGACTTGCCACAAAGACAATCAATGATATTTTTGGAGTCACCTTCAAGCCATAAATTTTTAAAGTTAAGACTATGGGCTAAATTTATAATGTGAAAAGCGCCAGCAGCCTCAGCCAAGTGATTGGTTTGGGACCCAAGAGGAGTGGCCGTAGCACCGAGAAAGTTGCCAAAGGAGTCCCTTATGACTCCACCACAGCCCGCCGCCCCCGGATTACCTTTAGCCGCACCGTCAAAGTTAGCTTTGACCCATCCATTAGGCAGGAGAGACCAGTGAACATCCTCTCTATCCTTCTTGGCTTTTTTAGGGGCGCAAGGAAAATCGAGACTAATATTCCATTCCTTGGCAACTATAAGGTCATAAGACGATTGAGCTGCTTTCTCAGAATTACTAACCTTCTGGGGGATAGTATTGACATTCTCTTTCAAGAATCTGATAATTCTATCAAAAACAATATCCACCGAAGCTTCTTTGTCTCTGTAAATTCTATTGTTGTGTTCTTTCCAAAGACCCCAAGCAACATGAGGGAAAGAGAAGTCCCATAGAAACCTGAGAACAGGATTGTGAGTCAGAGCTTTCCATTGGAGGAAAAAGTCTTCAACAGACGAAGGAAAAACCCAAGAGAGATTCCAAAAGCTGATAATTTTTTCCTAGATTGAGGCAGCAAAAGGACAATGAAGGAACATATGACGCACTGACTCTGCTTCCCTCTTACAAAGAAAACATCTATTAGGTATTTGAAAGCCGCGTTTACATAGGTTATCAATTGTAAGCACCTTATTTTAGAGAAGGATCCAGAAAAAAATGTTGATTTTAGGGACCAAATGTTTGAACCAAGCCTTCGACCAAAAGGAGGAGAACCCTGGGAAGAAGTAATCCTGGAAAAGGCAGACAAAACTGAATAGTTTCCTGAGGGTTCATCATCCAGACAAGATGATCTTCCAACTGATCAGAGTAGAGTCTAACAGCCAATAAAGATGACTGAATAGGAGCAAGAGCCTGACTGATAAGACACAGATTCACCCATTTTCCATTCACTCTGTAGTCTTTCACATAGGATCCGAAACGAGCTTTGCAATTATCAGCCCACCCACTAAAAGAATCAATTTTTATAAGGGGCTCCTTGAACAACCATCTGTCCTCCCAAAATCTAGTTTGGTTTCCACTTCTAACTTGCCAACCAGTTCCAGAGTCCACAATATTTTTCCCAATGATCAGATTATTCCAGCAGGTAGAACCTCTAGGAAGAAGATGGGAATCCTTTAGAATAATAAGAGAGCCATTGTTCTCTAAATATTTACTAGCTAGGATATCAGTCCATTCACCTGAAGATGAGAAAATTCTCCATATTTTTTTTGCAAGAAGGATCTTGTTGACCATTCTGATTCTTCTAAGATCTAATCCTCCAGTCTTTTTTGGTCTACACACCAGATCCCATCCAATTAAAGGAAGTCTTTTCTTTTCTTTGACACCCGACCAGAGAAATTTTTTTGAATCTTTTCTATGGCATCCACAAACTTAGCTAGAATCTTGAAGAGGCTCAGAGCATAGATCGACAAATTCTGCAGGGAAGCTTTGAGAAGTTGAAGTTTGCCCGCTTGACTTAGTAGAGTACCTTTCCAGCCAGCAAGCTTTTTGCTAAACCTCTCAACCAACAAAACCCAAAAGAATTCAGGATGCTTAAGGCTCAAGGGTAAGCCAAGATAGGTGGTAAGCAAGGAATCCACCCTACAACCAAGGATTCTAGCAATTTTGGTCTGTCTGTGAGCCAGAGTGTTGAAGAAGAACAGAGAATTTTTTTATATTATTAATCAATTGTACGGACGCTCTCCCATATTTATCAAGAAAAGACTTCAAATTTTTACCTTCCGAGACTGGGAGGCTTTACCCAACAGCATAGTATCATCAACAAATTGTTGATGAGAACAAACCATGTTACTTGAGGAAGGGTTGAGACCACGAATGGATCTGTTGTCAATCAGCTTTTTCAGGTTTCTTCCAAGACTCTCAGCCATGATAGTGAATAAAATAGGAGAAATAGGGTCACCCTGTCTTAGACCTCTGGTACTTTGAAAGGAAGTAGTTGGGAATCCATTAACCATAATAGAAATAGAAGCAGTAGACACAAGTTGTTCCACCATTTGAAGAACCCTGTTGCAAAAGCCAAAGGCCTTTAAAATCTTAAATAAGAAAATCCAGTCAACTCTGTCATAGGCTTTAGATATATCAAGCTTTAACAGAAAGCCTTCAGTCTTAGATTCCACCAAAGAATGGATGTTCTCATGCACAGTAACAATAGATTCAAGGATTTGTCTACCAGGAACGAAGCCATTCTATTGAGGTGAGATCAAAGAAGGCAAAAGAATTAAAAGTCTAGAAGTCAAAACCTTAGAGATGATTTTATAGATAGAATTACAGAGGCTTATGGGTCTGAAGGCCTCAAAGTTTATCACTCCAGGATTCTTAGGGATAAGAACCAGGAAAGTGGCATTCAATTCTTTTAGGAGACTTCTGGATCCAAAATACATCAACGCACAATAATCAGATACAAGCAACATGTTAAGGACATATATTAGATAATCACATGGTGCCCATAGCAAGAATAATCCACACAATCAATTAAATCGATCTCCTAAGCAAGACATAAACATAAACATCAGTGATTAAGTATCATCAACTATCATCATAACTATGAATCCAACATCAAGCAAAGTATCAGAATTTCCAAATACAACCAAGTAACTTTCAATAATAGAAAGAAAACTAAGGGGCACTACACCCATTACCTAACAACAACAACAATCTTGATCCTAATGATAAATAATTTAACAAGAAACTTAATTCCCACTTTCATGATTTTAGTGCACTAATAGATGATGGCCTTATAATTGGTGAGCCTCCAATATAGATTACTTATGTTTCTTTTCTTTCTTACCCTAATTTATACATATATCCTCTCTTTGTGTTTTATCATCCCCTATGATGTGATAAGCTAGATTATGATATGCAATTTTGGGGGTAGCATGTGATGTTTTTTTACTATCTCCTATCATGTGATGAGCTATCATTCTATGCACTAAGGGGGGATAAGGTTTTATGGTGTGGTTTTCTTCCTCATTTCACCACTTCCTTATGTTATATCTCATTCCAATATTTTTCTTCTTTATGATGTCTCATCTTTTCTTCTTTACTATTTTAGTGTGTTAAAAAATCATGGATGTTGAAAATAATTAGGGACTCACCTTCCCTTTTTTATGCTGACCAAATTTTATTCTTCTTACATATATACATGTTGTGTTCCATCAAGATTAATATATCTTCTCTTATTCCCCCCTTTATGATCCATGTCTTTTTTTTTTTGTTGTATTAGCTTTGTTTTATTTTCTTGCTTTACCTTTTACCTTTTTTCAATTGTGTGTGTCTATTTATTTAAATAAAAAACATTGAATTCACTAGTGAATCCTTTGATTATGCACTAAAAATGAACACAAATTTTCTAAAATCCTTTTTCCATGTATACTTTCTTTAATTATATCACATACATGTTTCTTATGCCTACTTGCATATCCTCACATTCTCACTTGATATGATGAGATCTTATCCTTAACCATTCAGACTTTGGATAGTTGAATCCTTCTCACAACCATTCACACTCTCCCTACATGCACTTACCCTTTTTACTCTATGCTATGTACATGTTGTTCACAATTAGGTCTATGAATGCTCTTTTCTCTTCTAGTATACCAATATCCAAAAAATAGTAGCAAATATTAGAACCTCATGAGTGGATCACCTTTCCCCTCCTTTCCCCATCTATGTATTGAGTGTAATTATGAATGCAATTTCATGTACTCCTAGGTGGAGGCCTTCACCATTACATAGGTGGCATCTTAATTAAAATAATTTTTCATAACCACCTAGTTTAATATTTGGTGATGATAAATTAAATATTATTGGTTTCATGGGGTTAAGTGATGGTGATGAAATCTAAAAACAAAAGGAAAAAAGATAAAAATCAAATCAAATAAAAATTTAAAATCACACAGGCCTAAGAGTCATACTTCAAAGCTAGATATCAAAACAACTTGAATATTGGATAAAGAAAAACCACTCTAATCGACACAAGAGGTCTCATATATTCTTTCCATTTCTAAATTTTATCCACTTTATGAGTCATTCTAGGATTCTAAGATATTGAGATAGTATGAATTATATCCTTTTCTTCTAGTACTCATTACCTAAGAATGAACTTCTACTCTAGCATATTATCTTCACTTTACCATTTCTCAATCCCTATATACTTGATTGCTTCCATTATCTCTAAATTTAATTAGTACATAATAATAAAATGTTTGATCAATTAATGGAAGGAACTTTTAATTACCATACTTCTACACACCTACTTTACTCCCTTTTCCACTTTACCACATTGTCCCACTATCACACTTTTTTCACTTGGCATTAGAAGCTATATAATGAGGTTGGCATTAAGAAATATCCTACTTTAATTAGTTCATAGGCTTAGGACCATGCTCCATAACTCATTTATCCAAGTCACCACTCTTGTATGCACTTGAGATATTCTTTCATCTTTCTAGAATTGTTTCTCTTCCTAATTTTCCATGTCTAACAACTCACCTCATTCCTTGTTTCTTACTTGTTTCTTGTCTCCTATTTCCTTATGTGCCTTAATTTTTAATTTTTATTTCTCTTGCTTCTCACATTTCTCCTTCTCATCTTTTTTTCTTGCTTATTTTACCATTTCCAAACTCTTCATTTTACTTTTCCTCTTGCTTCCACCTTTTTTCTTTCTAGATGTAATCAACCTCATTGTGATCAAATAGAGAAGAATGATCCATATTTACTCAGTATTAGAAATTAATATTTGGACTTATTCCATCCCTATATTTACTCAATGTTATACATTAATATTTGGACTAATTCCATCCACATTATTTGGTGTAATCTCAATCATTTTTTTACTCTTATTGATTGACTTCATCATTCCGTTTTCTCTTATTTTCTACTCTCCTATTTATTTCTTCTTATTTTACTACTATTTTATAATCTTGTCCTTTTTACTTTCTATGGGGGAATCCAATCATATTTTATTTATTTGGGGAATTTATTGTTAAAGGAAATAATGCATCATAACCTAGAATCTTAATCTATTTCCTACATAACCCTAAGAGAGAAAAGCATGCATGCAAGTAACCATAATGCATAGATCAAATAGACAAGCCACATGATAACACAAGATATACCCTAGGAAAACCCTCAAGGGGGAAAAACCCAACCTCCAAAACCATCCATACTCCATCTATTATTCAACAATAAAGCATACAAGTGTTACAATGAATACCTCAATGCATCCGCATTTGTCCAAGCATGAATCCACACATACCATTCCATGCTTCACATATGGACTCCTCAGAAAGACTCGATAATGACAACCCTCTCACTAGCCAACCTTAACCACTAGAGATGTGCTTGCTTTTATAGATTCAAGCTCACACAAATATAACCAAGTGGTAAGATAAAACCATGTGTCACAAAACCATGTGAACACAAAACCACTAACCCTTTATTTAATATTCGGTACTAATTTTTCACTTTATTAAATATTAATCCAATATTAAATTACTATCCCATCTCTCTCACATATTAAATAATAATACAATGTTACAATACAACATAAAGTGGTCCCCAAATAATTAATTAGTATGATTAACCGCAACACCTAGGTGCATCACAACTAAATAATCATTTAATTACAATATTATAATAAATCAATTTATGCAATGGTATACAAGACCATATCCCAAAATTCTCCCACTTGTTGTATACATTGCGTAAGGGACCAATCAATGAAATACATCATCATAGCCATACATGGAACCCCATGAATCTATAAGATACTCTTGTGCCCCATCAAGATACCTACAATAAAACCAAAGTTACCACCATCTAAAGAAATAACTCTCTCATCCTCCAATGTGCCACCTATGGAAGAAAAGGAAAATGGCAAGGTGAAGATGCACCAATTTTAGAACATGAGAATCAAATACAAGTGATAGCAAAGGCTCCAACCAAGTTGTTGTCAAATGTAAAAACCCACATGATCAGAAATAGCACCACAACACATGCTAATACATCCGACCATCCATACCTCAAAGGTATCAAATAAATCAGTAAACTCGTGCCAACAACATATGCAACCCGTAAACTGCAATCAAGCTCCCTATAACAAACCTGTCAATGAAGAACATACATATCCAAGAACTCCCACTGCATGGGTAATGTCAAAGCATATCAATTCTACCAATCAACACTATATATCAAGGTGTGATAAATGATAAAAAATGAAGTACTAAGAACAATCACAATGATCCACACATGCAACCCAAGTAGTTGTGTAATCTCTCATAACATGTTGCCACCATCCTTCTGAATCATATGAACATGAACCTCTAGGAAGGAACCATGAAGAGAGAAGACTTGCAAATCATAACATGTCCTTCTACCAACACCTCAAAGTGCTAATGTTGTGTCAAGTATGACCTCCTAACAACCCCAAATGAGAAGCTTCAACAACACCCAAAACAACATTCAATCTCTTAGATCAAACACAACATATGTATCATGTAAATTCCAACATGGATGTACACCTCTCTAATCAAGAAGATCAAACTCAAAATAACTAATCCCAAATCTGAAAAACAACCCATAAACTATCTCCTAAACTCCTCATCAATGAAAGATAACATAAACTCAAATGCATAAGGAGATCATCATGCCAAAAATTTCTCAATCTAAATCCTCCAAAACTAACTATCCATAGCTCAAGATCCATATCCATGAAATATAAAGAAACATAAACTCATGCTAAACAATCCTCAAATGAGTATCTAAAATCAATCATCATGAATCTACTTAATCCTTGATGAGAAATTAAAGCAAAAAATATAACACATCTAAAAGTAATAATGGGAAAACACCTCTCAAATGATAAACCACTGAGTAGACCAAGAGTAGGGAATGAGAATGCTCCTCCAAGATAACCAAGTCATCATGACTCACTCCAAGAAAAATCTCCTCTATCAGTCTATCATGAACTCACATCCATATCTAGGTGAAAACTCCTCGATCTTCCTACCAAAACCTCCAAAGAGTAACCATCTCAAACAAATGTCTCTAATCACAAGAGAACTCCAACCTAGCCCATGTCTCCAAGTATCCATGAGCACTTGTAACCGATCAATACATGCCAAACTCCAAATGCAACATAGCATCATCATGAAGTAATCAAGCAAATGATCATGTACTCAATACAAAGAGAACCACCAAGATTAATGTCAAAGCTCCAACCATAGAATCAAGAACCTATCATGAAATCACGATCTAACCATCTCCTCCTAGGAGATCACATGAAACAATGTATACATCTTGGTCTCAAGAGAACATGTACCATGTCAAAACTCTAAACTAGTATCAAGAGTAAACCATGACATAATAAAAATGACACTCTAAACCAAGAAACCACATCTCCAATCACATGAAGATAACCATCTCCTTCATGAAGATCATCCAGGTCCACACACACTCAACTGTAACCCCAACCTCTCTAGAGAACAAGTGAAACCAAGATATCAAATCCAAGAAGATACAAGCACCAACAAAACAAACAAGAATCAATCCTACACCACCAAGTCGTCATTATCCAAATCTCCCACTAAAAGTGTATAACCAATGAATGTATCGAGCTATCATGACATCGTGATAAACCACATGCTACAAGTCCCATCAACTGACTAATCGGGTACTCTAACCATCCATACTCTCATCCCAAAGCAACATACCAGTGCACAAATGACCACAAACAAGGCCAACTAACAATGTCTACAACAACAATGAATCAAACCTGGTGGACATAGATAATCCACATCCGATTCATCCCACTGCAATCAATAGGCTGCACACACCTACCAATCACATAACTTGTAGATCCAACCACTAAAACATGCAAATTCATCATCACATTAGTAACCTACAAACCAATATATCAAAGAAGATAATCCTGTAGACATCAAGACTCAAACACCAAATCAACCACATATTTTATTTTCAAAATATGTCAACAAATGAGTAACCATAGTCAAGGAACTAATCAAGCATCAAGGAGATAGAAACAACTTCCTAACACCAAACAACCACATACATGATCATGTCATGTCAAAGCATAAATATACCTGCATACCCATGACACCATAATCATATCCAACATTGTACCTACACTCAACTATCACCCATACAAGACTCCAAGTCTCCAATCGTGTCAAACCATGTCCTCAAAATTGAAGACAACTTGTGTACATGTCACCATCAAAATCTAACTCTAAAAAACACCTATAAACCTATACCAAGAAGTACCAAATTGATAATCAATTGTACCATCATAAATATCATATAAAAAAATGTACTCCCTCAAGGTTTTTCCTCTTGAATCATTTGTATGCTCATGCAATCACACCTTGAATCTTAGGCTCCTATAAGTGATCAAACAAGTACCATACATTACCTGCACCACAAATTGATAAACAATCTAATCCACTATGTAGTACATTATACATGCTCTCCAACGCCTATTCAAAATTGAAAATCCAATTTTGTATGCAAAAGTTATGACCAAAATCGTGCACAAGAGAACATCTAGCTTCTAGGCTCAAAAGACTAATCAAAACCATAAAATCAAGAAACCAAACCTATACCACTGTGTAGTTCTTAGAACCACCTTTCCAACAAGTATAAGAAGTTGAAAATCTAACATCCTAGGTGAAAGTTATGCTCATTTGAAAAAAAAATCCCCAATTTGGCTATAGGGTGACTGGTTGGCGGCCCTTGGGTGGCACATCGGTGGCCCACCGCCGTCAATGTTCGGGTGGTGGTAGGTGGGCATCAGACTTCAAACTGTGTTTAAATTTAATTTAATTTTTCACTTTTAAAAAAATTTGTGTCTACCCTTTCAAACCCAACAGATTTATAGAATCTAATTTATATTTGCCATATTTCATTTTTTTTTTTGTGAACAAGATTTTGTAGGCCATACGACCTATGGCCATTTTTTTTTTCTTTTTTTCTAACTGGGTCAAAAGAGGTTGAATTTTATGTCATTTTTCATCCTTGGCCATCATGTATCCAATGGTGTGGTATGTTTTGTCTGAAGAGGTCATCCATGAAATTTCCCTTACAAAACCCTCATATGAAAGCTCAATCCAAGAAACCCTTTTGACCCAAATTTTTCAAGCTTCAGATTTGCAATAAACCCAACAAATCTTGACAACCCAAAAGCCCAAATCTGCAAACAAACACCTGCAACATGTGTTCCATATCTTATAATGCCTCAAATCTATCATGCATTTCCATGGATTCAACTTTGCACAAATCTACTCAAACAAGGGTTATAACAAAAAACATAGAAGCTCACACCTCCCATCAACCATTAGCTCTGATACCACTTGTTAGCAAATAATTCATCATAACCCAAAATCTTAATCCATTTCCTACATAACCCCAAGAGAGGAAAGAATTCATGTAAGTAACCATAATGCATAGATAAAATAGACAAGCCACAAGATAACACAAGATATACCCAAGGAAAACCCTCAAGAGGAAAAACCCAGCCTCCAAAAGTATCCATACTCCATCTATTATTCAACAATAAAGCATATAAGAGTTACAATGAATACCTTTGAAGCATCAAACCTTTCCAATGCATCTTCATGTGCCCAGACATGAATCCACACATCTCATGCCATGTTTCACATATCCACTCCTCAGAAAGACTCAATAATGAAAACCCACTCACCTAGCCAACCTTGACCACTAAACATGATGTAGCCAACAACATACACTCAATAGAATTGTGCCATTAATCGTGTGTGAGAGCCAAAGATTCAAAATAACTAGAAAATGAAAATATTCTATTCACCAACTCTACTACTACAATGACAGAAAACTCTCTTATATCCAAAAAAATTATTAAAAAAAAAAAAAAAAACCCAAAAAATTATCTTTTTTGGCAGATTTCGACAATTGTCAGATTTTGCCATTTTAGGTGATTTCACATGCATAACTTTGAGAGTCCATTTTTTTCCCAAAAACTTCCTAAAACTAAGTTAGTACGAATTGCCAACTAACATCCTAAATTCAAAACATGAGTTTCGAGTTATTAACAAAAACAACTTTTTAAAAACTAGAAAAAAACACTAAATTGTCATTTTGAGGGCCAAGATGAAAGTTTCAAGCCTCGAAAAAGTGCCAAAATGGGGGCCAACCTACTCAAGGTTGATTGGGAATCCATAGCCACCTCATAACGCATGCACTTGTAAAATTTTAGCCTAAATGGACATTTGAGTCAAAAGTTATGAACTTCGAAAGTCCTTGCATCATTCTCCTCTGGTTGAAAAGAACGCAGCTCCTGCAAGTGAGTGTCTTTGAATTGTTGCCACTTGTCTGGATCCAACCTCTGCACTTCCCACTCTGTAATCCATGTGCTATCTGTTGGTGGCAATCCTTCCCACTGTACTAAATACCTGTTGTAATGCCCTTACTGAGTGTAGATAGTTTTCTTATCAAGAATTTGTGCAATCTTTTCCTTCTTCTTATGGGGAATGTAGTGGTTCCATGCCACTTCTGGATCACTATCTTCATCATCATCCTCACCATGTAATGCATATAAATCAAAAATATTAAACATAGGAGAAATATCTAGATCATCTGGTAAACTAGCCTCATATGCATTATCATTGATCTTCTTTATAATTTTGCAAGGACCGATTTTCCTATACTTCAACTTGTGGTATGTACCTTTCTTTTCTAAAATATACCATCACTAAGTCACCTTCATTGAATGTATGATGTCGCGTACTATCATCCACTGGATTCTTGTACCTCTCATTACTGTCCTGCAACTTTTGTCTCACATCTTTTTGCAACTATTGAAGGTGTTCTGCAAATGCTTCCCCATCATCACTGACTCTATCTTTCATCGATAGTTGTACCAAATATAGAAAACCCTTAGGATTCTTTCCATACACAATCTGGAAAGGTGACTTTCCTTTTGATCTGTTAACATAACTATTATAGGAAAATTCAGCTTGGGGTAATGCCATGTCCCATTGTTTTGGCTTTTCTCCAACAATACACCTCAACAAATTTCCCAGACTCCGATTGACTACCTCTGTTTTCCCATCCATTTGAGGATGATAGGCACTACTAAATTGTAACTTGGTCCCCATATTCTTCCATAAAGTCCTCCAAAAATGACTGAGAAATGTGGTATCCCTATAAGAGGTAATAGTCTTTGGAACACCATGTAGTCGAACAACTTCTGAAAAAAATAACTCTTGTTGGGTGTGTGGAAGTCCCAACACAAAGTTCATGCTCAAATCTATTGATGGTGCAGTTGGTACTAGTAATGGCATATACAACCCTATATTTTGTGAATGTCCCTTAGCCACTTTGCAAATCCTACACCTTGTTACATACCTAGTTATATCCCTTTTCATCTTTGGCCAGTAATATTTATATTCTATCAAGGCTATTGTCTTGTCCTTTCCAAAATGTCCAGCTAACCCACTACTATGAAATTCTCTGATAATGTTTTCCCTCATAGAGCCAACTGGTATGCATAGTTGTTTTCCTTTAAATAGATACCCATCTTGCATAAAATATTCACCCCTAAAGTGATCCAAGTTACCAGATACTGATGCCTTCAATTGTTCCACAATCTCCCAAAAATCATCATCAGACTCATACAAATTTTTGATGGCATCAAAACCAATCACCTCAGTTTCCATTGTGATCAAAAGTGCAACACGCCTACTTAACGCATCTACAACCTGATTTTGTTTTCCAAACTTATGCTTCAAGACAAAATTGTAACCCTACAAGAAAGAGACCCACTTGGCATGCCTATTATTCAACTTTTTATGTGTGTTCAGGTATCTCAATGCAATATGATTTGTAAAAAATACAAACTCCTAGGGAACTAGATAATGTCTCTAATGCCTCAATGCTTAAACAATTGCATAAAATTCCAAATCATAAGTAGAATAATTATTTCTCACTTCATTCAACTTTTCACTAAAGAAAGCTATATGTTTTCTTGTTTGGCTAAGTACAACACCTATTCCCACATGGGAGACATCACATTCTACTTCAAATACCTTATCAAAATTTGGAAATGTGAGTATAGGTGATTCTATTACCTTTTGCTTCAAGTACTTTAAAATCTCCTCAACATCCTTGCTCCATACAAACCCCCTTCCTTAGGTGCAATCTTTTATAGGAGCTACAATACTACTAAAATTTTGAATGAAATTTCAATAGAAAGTGGCCAAGCCATGAAAACTTCTTACCTCTGTTATACTGCTTAGACTAGGCCATTCTAGAATTTCCCTGACCTTTTTTGGACCCATTCTGACACCATCTTTAGAAATGACAAAGCCTAAAAAGACCAAACTCTCCTGCATGAACCTACACTTCTTCAAATTTGCATAGAGCTGCTCCTTCCTTAACACACCAAAGATGATCCCCAAGTGTTGTTGGTGCTCTTCTTTGTTGTTACTAAATACCAAAATATCATCAAAATAAACTACCACAAACTTACCAATGTAAGGTCGTAGCACAATTTTCATCAATCTCATAAATGTGCTAGGTGCATTTGATAACCCAAATGGCATAACCATCCACTCATATAATCCATCTCTAGTCTTAAAGGTCATCTTCCACTCATCCCCTTCTTGAATCCGAATTTGGTGGTAGCCACTTCGTAGGTCAATCTTGCTGAAATATTTGGCCCCTGCAAGTACATCCATCATGTCCTCCATACAAGGTATAGGAAACCGATACTTGATGGTAATCTTATTAATTGCTCTGCTATCAGTGCACATCCTCCATGTTCCATCTTTTTTTGGGGTCAACAATGCAGGTACAACACATGGATTCATGCTCTCTCTCACCACACCTTTACTTATGAGTTATGTTACTTGCTCATTCAACTTTGCATGTTGTGTTGGATTCATCCTATAAGCTACTTGGTTGGGTAGATTTGCTCCTAGAATCAAATCAATATGATGTTGAATATCTCTCTTTGGCGGTAGACCATCAAGTAATTCATCAGGCATAACATCAACAAATTCTTCCAATAGCTCTGCTACTTCTGGGGGTACTGAAATGTCTTCCTCTTCACCTTTTTTCACTACTAATGCATAACAACACCCTGCCACCTTCATTTCTTTAACAAGATATCTTTCGGACAACATGGTCTCACCTTTTCCTTCATACTTTAGAGGCAACAAAATCACCTTAGAGCCATCTTTCCAAAAGGTGTATGTGTTTTTCTCTCCATCATGCATGAATTTTCTATCATACTGCCATGGCTTTCCCAATAACACATGACAGGCATCCATTGGGACATCAAACCATATCTCATCCTGATAGATCTTTCCTATGCTAAACTTAATTAGGCATATTTTATCAACAATGACTTCATTTCCCTTTTTAAACCATGCAATGTGGTACGGATGAGGATGTTTTTCACAATATAAATTAAATTGTTCTACCATTTCTTTAGAAACCATATTTTCACAACTACCTCCATCAATAATAACTGGACATACCTTGCCACCCAAAGTGCATCTAGTTCTGAAGATATTGGTTTGAAGCCATGAACCACCCTATGTTTTCTCCTTCTCTGGAATCACCATTGCTCTTCCCATCATGAGACTTTCTCCCACATCTGGTGGAACCTCTAGTTTTGTCCCTTCCACTTCATGTTGCGTTTGAATCAGGTTCACCCTAGGTTGTCCTCCTTGATTTCTCTCTTGCATGTTATAGTTTGAGCATTCAAATGCTCTATGAACTTCTTCTCCACATCTAAAAAAAGTGAAAGGCTTTCTCTGGTTTTCCCATCCTCTACCACTGCCATAACCTCTAGCTCTTTGAAATCCCCTTCCTCATTCTTGATTCGAAGGATCTTGTCGAGTGTCTACTTATTTTTCCAATCCATGGGATGAATCTCCCCTGCCATAATTTGAAACTCCTCGAAATGGGGTTGATGTACCCCTTCTTCCTCCTCTATTCCTTTGATGATATTGTTTGTTTTGTTTTTCTTCAGCCTTTAGAGCTAATTGGTAATCCTATTCCATACTGTTGACTCGATGCATGCTCAATTCATCTTAAATAGAGAATTTTAGGCCATTCACATACCTAGAAGCCATTTGTTCATCAGTTTCTTGATGCTCTACATGTATGGATAGTGTGTAAAACTCATTTGTATAATCTTGCACAAAAGAGAGGTTCTACTTTAAATTTTGAAACCTACGAAAAAGGGTTTGCGCATAATCTATGGGAAAAAAAATTTCTCTCAACTTCTTCTCCATTTTATTCCATGTCCTGATCTTATCCTTGCCTTTCCTTGTTCGTTCCTTTTGAAAATGATCCCACCAAATCATTGCATGACCCTTTAATTTGGTGCATGCAAATTTCACCTTCTTTTCATCTGTCATGGATTTCCATTCAAGAAAAATTCTCATGTCATTCAACCAGTCTATCAACTCCTTTGGTTTAAGACTACCTGCATAATCTGAAATATCAACCTTGATCCCTTCATTTTTTCCTTCTAAGGCCTTAAGCATCCTGTCTTCAAAACTCATGCCTTCTAATTCTTCTTCTTCATGTTTTGTATCTTGATCCGCACCTCCTCGACCTATCTCTTCATCAGATTCATCTCCTCCTCTACCCAGTCTTTGGTTTTCCATCTGTGTTGTAAGCTCTGCTACTTGCCTTTGTAGATTTTTCATTTCTCTATGCATCTGGGAAAGACCACCTCTTCCTCTTCCTCTCCTAGCCATCTTCCCGCTTTGATACCAGATGATGTAGCCAACACCATACACTCAATAGAATTGTGTCATTAATCGTGTGTGAGAGCCAAAGATTCAAAATAACTGGAAAATGAAAATATTCTATTCACCAACTCTGCTGCTACAATGAGAGAAAACTCTCTTATATCCAAAAAACTAAAGAAAAAAAACCCAAAAAATTACCTTTTTTGGCAGATTTCAACAATTGTTAGATTTTGCCATTTTAGGTAATTTCACATGCATAACTTTGAGAGTTAGTTTTTTCCCAAAAACTTCCTAAAACTAAGGTAGGATGGATTTCCAACTAACATCCTAAATTCGAAACATGAGTTTCTAGTTATTAATAAAAACCACTTTTTAAAAACTAGAAAAAACACTAAATTGCCATTTTGAGAGCCAAGATGAAAGTTTCAAGCCCCGAAAAAGTGTCAAAATGGGGTCCAACCAATTGGAGGTCAATTGGGAATCCACATGCCACCTCATAACACATCCACTTGTAAAATTTCAGCCCAAACGAACATCCGAGTCAAAAGTTATGACCTCTGGAAGTCCTTGCATCAAAACATGTGCTTGTTTTTATCTATTCAAGCTCACACAAATACAACCAAATGGTAAGATAAACCATGTGCCACTAAACCACTAACCCCTTATTTAATATTGGGTACTAATTTTTCACTTTATTAAATGTTTCCCCAATATTAAATTATATCCCATGTCTCTCACACGAAATAATAATGCAATGTTACAATACAACATAAAGTGGTCCCCAAATAATTAGCTAGTGTGATTAACCACACCACTTAGGTGCATCACAACTAAATAATTATTTAATTACAACATTATAATAAATCAATAATTGGTTATCATATAATATTGATGATATCATCACCTTTTTGTATTTCTACTTCACTTTGTTCAAATGGTAACCTTAAAGATATTTTCATCTAGTTTATTTTCAGGTGATAACCTTAAAGATATTTTTATTTAGATTTCTTACCTTTTTTTTACACATTTTTTTGATTATTTTCATTGGAACCTTTTCCTTTTTCCTATACTAGCCTCATTTGTGGGTGGCCACCTATAGCCCTTGTCATCATAACCATTTTTAGTTTCTAGCTTTAATTTCTATTTTCTAGTTGCATGTTTCCATTTACTCCTTTACCAAGGTGTTCTTCCTCTATCTTCTATGGGTCCCTATCATTCTCTCTTTCCTCAATTCTTCTATGAAGTGTATATTCATAGATCCCTCCCCCAAAAAAAGTGGTTAATTTTTTTTATTGTTTTTAGTAGTCTCCACATACGTTATGTGAGATGAAAAATAAAATTGTCTTCTAATATATGCTTATATATTATCTTGTTCATTATGTTAAGATGTGTTATCTAATGTTTTTTCTACATATGTATTTCCTCTTTGTTTTTCCATTTCCTTTATATTTTTCTCTTGTGGGTGTATAGTGACTACTTGTTATAGATGTTTTACAAGAATAGGTACACACACTTGACCAATGGTCCAAGAAACCAATTGAAGACCTATATCTCTTTGATGGTAAATGTGTCCTTTATATTTCATTATTATATAGATGTTTATTGTGTGCCTACTTTAGAATACTTCCTTCTAGCACATCATAAGCATGCTAAAGTGAGACAACAATTTTGATCCTTACACATATCTAATACAAATGTTTCAAAGATTGTGAAATTCAATCCCAACTTCTCTTTGATTGTGAAGAAGTTTATTCTACTTTGATCTCCATCTCTTTTTTCTTTAGAGTTTAATTTCACAATAATACAAATTTGGAAACTTGTATTTAGCATAAGAACTCTTGCTATAATATATCTTTAAAATACAAACCTCTCATCAAATTTGTATTGTCTTTTTTATCTTTTTTTATATATGGATTAGTAGGATTGATAGTAATAAAAGGATTTTGAGACTACAAATTCAAAAAGATCTCTTGTCCATTGAATTCATCATTACATGGTGGAAAATTCCAAAGCCCATTTCAAAAGCCAAAAAAATCCAATCGATCTCTATTGCGAAAAAATCAATCTTCTCAAAGTTTGAATCATGGAGATCTTCTCAACACTACCCTAGTTAGCTTCCCTTTTTTGAGCATATGTTTCACTACCATTTTCTCTTCTTTGATGATCCTTCTAAGTCCAATATTGGTAGCACTATTGTTGGTGATGTTGGTGACATGATTTGGTTCAACTTATAACTCAAGATCCTTGATTTCTTTTTAAATTTACGGTAGGCCTCTAATAACATAACTAAACTTATGGGTTGTAAGTTCAATATTTCTCTTGCTTTCAAGGTAAATATGAAGATCCTAAATGTTTATAAAGACTCTAAGCTAATAATTCATTGTCTCTCAAGTAAACAAGCAATCAACCTTGTTCAACTCTACTTTGTGCCTACTCATGTTGTCAAATATTTCTTAATTTTTTCTATCAAATCAATTGACATCATATTTCTAAAAAGTTGAACCATTTGGTAGATAAAAAGACCAAAAAAAACATTCAATCAAATATTTTTAAAATTTGCATATGACATTACGTATCTCAAATAATTGATACTTTTCATTACTTATAAATCTTTTAATTATACCTTCCCTAACTCAAAATTGATATCTTTTATATTTTCTAATATATTTGTTACTCGCCTCATAACTTATTTATATAAAAGTAAAAACTTTAATTTAAAAAAAAAATTGAAAACTATTTTAATAATCATAAAAAAAAAAATTAAAAACTACAATTAAACTATAAGTAGGGAAAAAAATTCAAACCCTTGCAACGAGATATTGATTGGAGAGGTCAATACCTAATTATTTAAAAGATCATACTTAAAGTATAGCACTATCTTGAGTATTCTTTATTATCCACTCTAATATATTCCAAGTGTAATTAAGCAATAATATATATATATATATATATATATATATATGCCCCTTAAAAAATGATAATAAAAGATGTCAAAAAGGTGCTTTGTCTATTTCCTTAACTACTACAATAATATATTAATAATATTAGTAGTATTTTATTGTTTCAGTCCCATCTAGGTTTGACTCTTTTTGGCTTAGTGTGAAACGGACCTAGATGCTTCTAGGCCAATAATTTTCTTTAAAGCTATGGAGGGTTAGTAGATACATACACAAATATAATCTTGATAAAAAATGATGGTTAGCCAAAAATTTCTCCTTTTATGAGGAATACATAATCTTAGTGAAATGCTATTATCATTTTGAAAAAAATAAACAATTAAGATTATAGTTTAGGTTATTTATTGAAAGAAAATAAATTTAAATGTGATACTTAGTTAATTTCAATAATGGAAAAGTATTTTAATAAATTTTAGAAAATGAATTGTTAATATTTTTATGGAATTAGATTAAAAAAAAAGATTTTGAGAAGTGGTTGTTTGTCATTATAAATCATTTACGTACGTGTGGATTCATTTTTTGTGTATTAATATGATTTTATACACAAATCTAAATCTATGATGTGTTGTATGATCTAATAAAATGTCTATTGTTGAATCATTCTTATCCTAATATTTGATATTTGAATACTTGTGATGACTAATGATGTTTACAAACACCTTTAGAGATTTTTTGGATTGCAATCTTCATGTTTTGATAAGTTGGACCCCTAAACAAATCAAATTTAAAGCTCTAAACTAAGATTAGAAGACAATAAACAAGTGTACAATAAACCTAAGATGATGTTACATGCAGATAAATGCAAATATATTATCCTTTGAGCTCTTAAATGTAGATTTTCTTTTCACATTGTTATATGATCTCCCACATTCCTAGATGATTTTCAAATGAGTGAATAAGTTTCTTTACATACAATAGTCAAGCACATAAATCAACATAATGTGTGCTAAGTCAACTCAAAATGACTAGTGAAGTGGTTGGTAAGGTAGGAATTTAAATCTTGAATTTTAGAAGTTTGGGGATCAAATTTGTAATTGTAAAATTGATCTAAGTTAATTTCAGACTCATAATTCTAATCTAGGATGGAAAATAGTAGATATGGGGACCGAGGATGAAATTTTGGGGATTAATGATTTTATAGATCAAGATGTGAGTTAAATTTACACATGGATATGTCACTTGTAAGCTAATTATTATATTTATGAGACCCTTATCAAAGCAAGCCCAAAACATAAGGGAAAAGGGCATGGATATGTATTTTTTACCATTATATTTTTTCACCACTTTGATATGCATGATATGAACTACTAGGTGGACGTATGTTAAAGTGAAACAAACTAGTCATCATGTAAAAGTAAATATTTTCATAAAATAATGATATCTAGTTCATGTAAATAATGGAATTTTCTTGAACTCTTATTGTCTTTAGTGGTCTATTGAAACAAAAAGTGATACAAAGATCCAACCATGCAAGATATTCTAATATTGTAATACTCTGCCCTTAATATTAGTGTACATAGGGTTATGAGTAGTTGGATTGAGAATATCTTAACTCTTAATTAAGTCATATTATCATTATTATATTGTTATTTAGTTAATTAGGTTGGCCTAAGGCTTATATAAGGTTATCTAAGTCAGCCTAGGTGATATCCTAGGCATAAATAAGGTATATAGGAGGTAGTGAGTCTATTTCATCATCAGATTGTGAGTTGTGTTCTCTTTGGAGATATTTGGAGGTTTTCCCCCTTGAAGTTGCTTGTTATTCTTAGTTATTATCAAGTATTTACATCATATTTATCATCATATTCTTCTATTGTGCAAGTTATTTCATTACAAGTGGTATCAAAGCATGATCTTGGCACCGTAGAGGCAAGTTGTTTTCTTAATATTGGAGGAAATTTTGGGAAGAGAATATCTCTCTAAATTTGGAAAAAAATTATCTAGTTTTTAAAGTGTTTTTGGTTAACATATTTAAAAAGCTATAGTCCAAATTTTAGAAGAATTAGAGTAAAATTCAGCAATTATTGCAAAATTAGGATTTCTTCCAAATTAATTTGGAAAGTGCACATCTCCCAAAAAATGAAGAATTGGTTCATGACTTTTAGTGTGTGTTTGAAGGCATAATAGAGGAGGCTATAGTACCATTTTTTAGAGAAATTGAAGAAAAAATAAGGTATTTATTGCAAAATTAGAGTTTTCAACAAATTTTCTCTCAAAGATGCAAATCTGCTAATTTATTGGAGTTTTTTCTAGGTAAGTGGTATCTTGGCCCTATTAAGTTACAATAAAATTTTAGAGAATTTAAGTTTCATTTGTGTTATTTATTTCAAAATTATTGGTTTCCATCATGACGAGGTCTTAAACAAGAAGCAAAAAGAATGTTGTCACACCAAGAAAATATCCTAATAAGGATGAGGTAATAATAGAGGACATTACTTGATGAAATAAGCTCCCCTTACAAATCTGAAAGCTCATAACACAACTCAAAATAGCACAACATATGCAAGAAGGAAAACACTACATTTTATTGCAAAAAATATGAATTGGGATTACAATATGTGGAAGCTCATAAGCTCCCTTACAACATGGGCTTCTATGCAAATATAAATTTGCAACAATGGAGTCTTCAATCCTATCAATCCAACAACATCTGGTTATGTAAATTTGCAACTCCTCCAAAGCAAACTTCACCAAATGAGCAACATCAATATATAGAAATTATGTGAGAAGAAACCACTATTGGTTTCTCAAAACAACCTCCACTAAACCACCAAGAAAACCCGTCACTTTTTCCTATCAATGCATTTTCATTTGTCAGAATTTCCTCAAACAGTTTCTAGGTTTGGTGCACCTCCTTTCTAGCTTTCCGGATCATTTTGAAATTCTTAATTTTTTTATCGTATGAGAAAGTTATGACCATTTTATTAAGACTGGGTTTCACAATTACGACCCAAACATGCAACAACATGCAAAGCTTGTGGCCAACATGCAAATACATGCAAGGTATGCAAAAGATAATGCAAGAACATGTAAGAAAAGTGGTCCCCTCTTGTAAATGAATGTCCAAGAATCATTTTTCCTTTGGATATGCTTTAGAAACATTTATCAAAGCATAATTCCTTCAAAAATTACCTCTTCAAATCATCACAAGGGAAAATTATAATGTTGCAAATTAAAATATTTATTCTCCAAACCCCCCTTACTATAAATAAATAAAATTGAAATAATAGTATTTTTGGTGACACAGGATTTCCATTTCACCTTGGATGCTCCTGCATTAGACACCCATGTGGTAATTTGAAATGTTGCATGAGTTGAACTCATAAACATTTGTAGATCATTTGCTTGTTCTTCATCCACCCTTCTTCCTTATCCACATGGATCTTCTTCTTCACCCTACTCTGAAACTTCCTATCTATTCCTTACTTTATATTTCCTCTCTTTCTTACTGCTGCAACAAAACTTTTAGCTTCCTCATACCACCCATTTCATTCACATAATTCATAAGAAAATTGGAATCACCAATTAACTCACAAGATGCAAGTTTTACCTCATCTTTTACTATTTTGACTTTGGTGTCCTCTTCTTCAATATTCTCCATTGCACTCATCTCTTTTGTTGCTGCTGCAACCTCTTTAATATTTGATCCACTTTTCTATTCCTCCTCACTCTGTTTCTCTATGCCTTCCTCCAAGCATACTTATGCAATTTTCTCCTTCCTGTTCACCTACATACATAACTATGACAAAATTGTTGCCTTTCTTCTTTGACATTTTGTCAAACACTTTCCACACACTCTCAATCTTCAACTTCTTTGGTATAGACTGCCTCACATTCTGTGATCGGTCTACACACCACACACACTCCACCCTCAGGTCCTGGTGTAAACTACCTCACGTTCGATGCTCTTCCTGCAAACTCAGGAACTCCTACTCTCATAGCATTGATGAAATAAGCTCCCCTTACAAATTTGAAAGCTCATAACACAACTCAAAATAGCACAACATATGCAAGAAGGAAAACACTATATTTTATTGCAGAAAATATGAATTGGGATTACAAAATGTGGAAGCTCCTAAGCTCCTTACAAAATGGGCTTCTATGCAAATATAAATTTGCAACAATGGAGTCTTCAATCCTAGGCTCAATCCAACAACATCTGGTTATGTAAATCTGCAACTCCTTCAAATCCAACTTCACCAAATGAGCAACATCAATATATAGAAATTGTGTGAGAAGAAACCACTATTGGTTTCTCAAAAAAACCTCCACTAAACTACTGAGAAAACCCGTCACTTCATGTCTGTCAATTCTTTTTCATTCATCATAATTTCCCCAAATGATTTCTAGGTTTGGTGCACCTCCTTTCTAGCTTTTTGGATCATTTTGAAATTCTTAATTTTGTTATTGTATGAGAAAGTTATGGTCATTTTACTGAGACTAGGTCTCACAATTACGACCCAAACATGTAACAACATGCAAAGCTTGTGGCCAACATGCAAATACATGCAAGGCATGCAAAAGATAATGCAAGAACATGTAAGAAAAGTGGTCCTCTCTTGTAAATTAATGTCCAAGAATCATGTCCCCTTTGGAGATGCTTTAGAAACATTTATCAAAGCATAATTCCTTCAAAAATTACCTCTTCAAATCACCACAAGGGAAAATTATAATGTTACAAATTAAAATATTTATTCTCCAAACCCCCCTTATTGAAAATAAAATTAAATTAAATAACAATATTTTTGGTGACATGGGATTGCTATTTCACCTTGGATTCTCCTTCATTAGACACCCATGGTAATTTTAAATGTTTCATGAGTTGAACTCATAAACATTTGTAGATCATGTGCTTGTTCTTCATCCATCCTTCTTCCTTATCCACCTGTTTCTTCTTCTTCACCCTACTCTGAAACTTCCTATCTATTCCTTCCTTTATATTTCCTCTCTTTCTTACTGTTGTAACAAAACTTTCAACTTCCTCATATTCACCCATTTCATTTGAACATAATTCATAAGAAAATTAGAATCACCAATTAACTCACAAGATGTAATTTTTACCTCATCTTTTACTGTTTCAACTTCAGTGTCCTCTTCTTCAATGTTCTCCATTGCACTCATCTCTTTTGTTGCTGCTGCAACCTCTTTAATATTTTCTCCACTTTTCTCTTCCTCCTCACTCTCTTTCTCTATGCCTTCCTCAAAGCATACTTCTGCAATATTTTCTCCTTCCTTTTCACCTACATATACAACTATGACAAACTTTTTACCTTTCTTCTTTGGAATTTTGTCAAACACTTGCCACACACTCTCAATCTTCAACTTCTCAGGTATATACTTCATCACATTCGGAAATCGGTCTACACACCACACACACTCCACCCCTAGGTCATGGTGCAAACTACCTCATGTTCGACACTCTGCCTGCACACTTAGGAACTCTTGCTTTCATACCATTGATGAAATAAGCTCCCCTTCCAAATCTGAAATCTCATAACACAACTCAAAATAGCACAACATATGCAAGAAGGAAAACACTATATTTACTGCAGCAAATATGAATTGGGATTACAATATGCGAAAGCTCATAAGCTCCCTTACAACATGGGCTTCTATGCAAATATAAATTTGCAACAATGGACTCTTCAATCCTATGCTCAATCTAGCAGCATCTGGTTATGTAAATTTACAACTCCTCCAAATCCAACTTCACCAAATGAGCAACATAAATATATAGAAATTGTGTGAGAAGAAACCACTATTGGTTTCTCAAAACAACCTCCACTAAACCACCAAGAAAACCCGTCACTTCCTACCTATCAATGCTTTGTCATTCATCAAAATTTCATCAAACGGTTTCTAGGTTTGTTGTGCCTCTTTTCCATTTTTCTAGATCAATTTGAAATTATTAATTTCATTATTGTATGAGAAATTTATGGTCATTTTATTGAGATTGAATCTCACAATTATGACCCAAACATGCAACAACATGCAAAGCTTGTGGCCAACATGCAAATACATGCAAGGCATGAAAAAGATAATGCAAGAACATGTAATAAAAGTGGCCCCCTCTTGTAAATGAATTCCCAAGAATCATGTTCCCTTTGGAGATGCTTTAGAAACATTTATCAAAGCATAATTCCTTCAAAAATTACCTCTTCAAATCACCACAAGGGAAAATTATAATGTTGCAAATTAAAATATTTATTCTCCAAACCCCCCTTATTGAAAATAAACAAAATTGAAATAGCAATATTTTTGGTGAAACAGGATTGCCATTTCACCTTGGATGCTCCTACATCATTACTCTAAATGAGGAAATTAGGAAGGTCGAGGAAGCCATTTCATCAATGAAGATGGAGATGAGTTGCCTAAGCAGATATCTATCAAACATATGAAGCATGCTAAGTGATTTTATGAATGGACCAAGAAAACAGGTATCAAGAAACTGAGGTGAATCATCTAGGTCAGCTACTCTTGATCCAAATGTTAATACACATATGGGATCTAGGAATTTGATACCAAAGGTGGATATGCACAGGTTTGATGGTAAGGATCTACTAACATGGATAAACCAAATAGAGATTTTTTATGTACATCAAGTCCCAAATGGACAAAATGTCATAATGGCTTCCCTATATCTAGAACTAGAACAATTCATTTGGTATCAATGGATTTGTAGTCATTTAAAAAAGGGGTATCATTGTCTCATGGTTAGTTTTTATGAAGGAGCTTTAATCAAAATATAGAAATAGTGTGATAGAGAACTTCTTCAGCCAATTGGCTAAAGTTCAACAAATAAGATCAATCAAGGATTGTATTCAACAATTCCAAAATCTATCCTTAACAGTGGACACAATTATAGAGGAAAACTTGAATTATTTATTTTTGGGTGGTCTCAAGGATCACATTCAACATGAGGTACACAGGTTCAGTCCTAGCTCTATATCTGAGTCTTTTATCTTGGTACACAGGGTAGAGGAGAAATATTTGACTCCTAGAGAGCAAGGGGATAATGGGATAAGAGAGAAATGATATTCAACACCTTCTCTTCTTCAACCTACTAGGTTGACTCCACAAAAAATTGAGGAGAAGGGAGAAAAAGGGTTGTGTTTCAATTGTGACAACAAATATAGTTGAGGACATAAATGCAGTGAAAACAAATTATTCTATATTGAAGGTTTGAATGTGGAAGATGAAGAGGAACCAATATTAGATGGTGTTAGGGAGTTATGCAAGGAATCACATGATTCCAAACCAATCATTTCTTATCATGCACTATCAGGTTTCAGTGCCCCACAAACTCTCAAGGTAGTGGGTTTCTTATTTAGAAGCAGAAAGTAACAATGTTGATCGACTCAGGTAGTACTCATAATTTCATCAAAAAAAAGTTGGATACTCATCTAAATTGCTTTATATATCCAACTCCAAAGTTTCAGGTCTTGATTGCAGATGGTGATACTGCTAGTTGTACTAGAAAATATCATAGCATTAAATTATCCATGGGAGAATATCACCTTGATAGCCCAATGTATGCTACCTACATGGGTGCAACAAATATTGCTTTGGGAGTATAATTACTTACTACTTTGGAAACAGTTGAGATGGAATTCTAAGAAATAATCATGACATTTCAATCAAAAGGAAATACAATAGAGCTAAGAGGGTTGAAGAAAAAGTACCCATAAATGGTAAGCTCTCATCAAATGCAAAAGTTGCCTAATAAAGGAGTTGATGGATTTGTGGCCCAATTAGGTTCATTAGAAGTCTATCAATCTAATGCTCCCATGCATTCAGATTTACAAGCAAGCATTGATCATCACTTAGTGATTTTTGGAGATATGCCTAAAGGACTTCCTCTTAGGAGGGATCATGATCATGCCATACAACTAACTTTCAAGGGAGTCAACCACCAACAACAAAGATACATCCATAGTTTCATGTTTCTCATTTGAAGAAGGTAATTGGGTACAATATACCTACTCATACAATATTACCAAAGCTTTATGAAGAACGAAGAATCATATTGGAACTAGAGTTCATTTTTCAAACATGCACAAAGAATCTAAGGACTAGAGTACTCATTGATTATCTCATCCAATGGAATAATTTACCAGTTGAAGATGCCACATGGGAGGATGAGGACTCCATTTAGAAGCATCCACACTTGATTAGTATTGAGGAAAATGCTTATGTGAAGAGTGGGGGCATGTTATGCCCTTAATATTAGTGTACATAGGGTTATGAATATTCATATTATGGCTATTAACTCTTAATTAAGTCATGTTATCATTATTATATTGTTATTTAGTTAATTAGATAAGCCTAAGGCTTATATAGGGCTATCTAGGTCGACAAGAGTGATATCCTAGACATAAATAAGGTATATATAGGAGGTAGTGAGTCTTATTCATCATCAGATTGTGAATTATGTTTTATTTGGAGATATTTGGAGGTTTTCCCCCTCAAAGAGGTTTTATTATTCTTAGATATTATTAAATTTTTGCAGCATATTTCCTATCATATTCTTCTATTGTGCAAGTTATTTCTTTACATGTAGATAGAACGATAAAAGGATTTTGTTTCAAGTAATAAAAAATGGTCATAATTACATCACTGCCATCAAACTCATGAAAAATACCAATGATAATATATACCCCTCCAATTCATTGTATACAAAGGATTCAAGAAATTAGAGGAAAAGAGAAAAATACATAAGCATGATGAAGAACATAACATAATAAGGAATATCATTGTACAATAAGCATGCAAGACCATGAGGTAGAGATAATCATCAATTCATGTGTATAAGGTTGCCCCTAGTATATGATCTAAAATTGATTGAGATATTCAAATCAAGAAGGTTCCATAATTAGACATTTCCAATTACACTTGTAGTAAGGCTATAGTTCATCTAGATTTTTTTAAGGTGCTTTGTTATGTTGCAAGTACACTTATAACAAAGGGAAGACCACCTCAATGATATTACATGTGTATATTGAGCTACCAGAGGCACTAAATAACATACCGTAAGTATTCTTTTGGCTCTTAAATGATGCAAGATCATCTAGGAGAGAATTTTTTGTCTAATGTAGGTTAGTTATAAGTTTTCCTTTGTTGGAATCATTATTGTGCATAATTTACATTTCTTTTAGCAATATTGTAAGTGTTGGAAAAATCGATAACAAGTGTGTGTTCATCTAGCAATATAACTATGCCTCAAGTGGAACCAAAGTTAACACCATCGAAGTTGTGGATGCAATACTAACATTAGAGATATGTATAGGTAGTAGAAAAAAGCATGTTATAATGATACTACAAATAATACTCTACATAAATAATCATGGTGAAATCACAATAACTTGGTATCCAAGTTGTATTATTAGAGTCTTGCAAGTGAAAGAATGGAAAGAATCAAGTATACACACCTAAGTGAAATCAATGTAGATGTCATTGTAAAATTGGTGTATTTTAATTTTGGTATTGTTATCACCTAGAAATGCACCCTATTCAAAGTTATAAAAAACTGAGCCTTCTAGAGAAACATGGGATCATTTCAAGGTTGTGGGTCACCTAAAGTTGAAATGAACCTCCGGAGAAGGCCGGCTTCCTTTGTGCTATCACCTAAACTACTAATCTTTATGAGGGAAAGGGAGAAAAAGTGCATGAAAATAAAACTGAATCCTATGGTGATGCACCAAATTTAATAAGAAGGCATATAACACAGTTTAAACACACAATTTCAATAAATGACAAAAGCTTTGTCATACACAAGTCAATCACATATGTTTTCTGCATAAACATTTCATGAGAAGGTTCATATGGCTACACCCCTAGAAGGAAGAAACAACTTCACAACTAGAGAATACTGCACTATAACACATCTCACAACCTGCAAAAATACATATTGCTCTACAAAAAGGTGCTGAAATAAGACATAACCACAAGGAATCATACAGTTTCACAAGTAGTTTCATCAATTATACGAATGCACATGATTTTAATAGAGAGATTGAAAAGGTAAAGTACTTATACTCATTGATTTCAATGGTGAACACTGATATACATGTCTGTCATGAGCTACAAAACATAGCCTCTTTTCTGCAAAGAACTCTACAAGTTACAAAAGCAGAAAAAGTACCAAGTCCGAACTATCTACAAAAAGGCAAAAAATGCCCTATATACAAAAGAGTGTCGGCCCCTTAGGGCTTACAAAAATATCTCCCTTCGGGATAAATCTCCCTCAGATCTTTTGATGAAATTAATGTTGCATCCCCGTGGCCATGTCAGTGTGGAGTCGCTCTAGGAATGGCCTCCCTGATCTTTTGCTACTACCGCATTCACTTCTGGTCTTCGTGTCCTCCTTGAACCTCTTCGGCCGAGCTGCTTTGAATGCTTCTGATTTTTGAGCAGATCCATGTCGATTCACATTCTATTGATCTTCTTGGCACTGGTCAAGCTACCAACGATTCACTCGTAGCTCTCCCTGATTGGCTGGGGACATTCCACATGGATTCCCCTATGGTCAAAAGCTTGTTTAGTCATAATCGCATCTCGGCAAGACACTGTAAGTGTCTCACAGATGCAATTATGCCCCTCTGCAGCTATTGGCATAGAAAACAACTATCACTGAGAGTTCTTAACGAGCCACCAAAGTTATATCGAAATCGTCTTTGTCATCGCACAAAACATCAGAAAGACATCGCTTTCGGCAAGATGCTACAGCGAGCCCTTCCTCTCTCTGCGAGCACATCCATGTCGGCAAGACCCTACCGAGTCGGCAGGACCTCATAGTGATGTCGGATCTTTCTCCCCGGGCTCATTCTGTATCGGCCAGACCCTACCGGGTCGATGAGACCTCATGGCGAGCTCATTTCATTTACCCCAAGCTCACTTTTGTTTTGGCGGGACCCTATCTTGGTCGAGAAGACCTTGTGGCGATGTTCTCTCTCTTTGGCTTAGAGCTCCTATCGGCAAGAGCCCACCTTGTCGGTGAGACCTCATGTTGATCTCCTCCTTTTCTCACCGAGCTTAGTCTTCTTCTCCGGGCTCGAGCTCCTTTTCCTTTTGGTAAGACTTTGTCATAATTGTCTAGACCTCACAGCGATATCTTCATTTCTCCCCAAGCCCAATCTTGTTTCAGCGAGACCTTTTCGGGTCGGTGAGAAGTTTTGCTGAGCCCCTAAATATTTTGGCGAGCTCCTTCAAGTCGGCAAGACTTTCCGCGGTCGGGGAGACCCTATGTCGACGCTGCCGTCCTTCGTCGAGACCACTCCGCTTCGCCCAGACATCTTAGCGAATTCCCTTCGGTCAGGAAAACTTCATGCCGAGCTCAAAAATCTTCGGGCGAGCTCATCTCATATCGAGGAGACCTCCTTTGGTCGGGGAGACCTTTTATCGAAGGCAAAAATCCTTCGCCGAGGGTTCCATCTTTCGGTGAGATTCTGCCCTCGTCGTCGAGACATCTCCCCGAACTCCTATTTCTTCAGCGAACTCCTTTTCATTTCGGGGAAATCACCAACGGTCGGCGAGACCTCTCGCCGAGCTCCCTCTTGTCTCCCCGCTGACATCTCTTTTTTTCGAGACCACTCGTTTGTCACCGATACTTCACACCGAAGGCAAAACCTTATGCCGACGGTGAAACCCCCCTTCGGCAAGACTCTATTAGTTCATCGAGACCTCCTGCCGAAAGCAAACTATCTCCCCTAACGCCAGCTTGGTGAATGACTGTCGGTGTGACTCCCACTAGTCGGGAAGACCTCACAATGGGCGAGAAGACCCTATGGCGAAAGCATTCCGCTTCGGCGAGACCCTTCAGTAGTCGGCCAGACCCTTTGGTAAAGACATAACCCTATGCTGAGAGCTCCCCAATGAACAATTGTCGGCATGATCCTTTTCAAGCGAAGAGATACATGAAAACTCTTGGTGACCCGAAAGTCTTGGCGACTGGTTTATTCAACCACATAGGACGCACTGCTAGTCAGAAAGACAACAAAAAGTTCTTGCCGACTTCCTTCTCTGGTGATTTTTGTGCCAAAATGATTGAGGCAGACTCTTCAAATGAGCTCCTTGTGAAATGTCATTAGACACATGACCTAACCCTCGATACAAAAATTATCAATCAGCCCTTATGAACATCTGAAACATAATTAATCCTGCCCGATTGAGCAACATTTATGGCGACCTTTGCTGGATGTTTGCCTGCTGAACATGGAAACCAGTAGCCAAAACTTGTCCATTGGGTATGGAGTCATTAGGAAGCTCAGAAAAAAACCCAGGGCAACCCTGGACATGGCTACACCTCGCTTGAGGCTCGCAGAACACAACAGGTTGCCAAAACGAGTAAAAGGAGAAACTAAAAAGAAGCATATACAGTGTTGAAACAACACTTAGGGAAAACATAAAACCTAACCTAATATGTACAAAGGAGGAACTCGTCAGACTTGAAAACAGGGTTTGAGGTGTATCCCATTGACTGGGATAGGAAACACTTCACCTTCGGTTGTGGCCAGTTGATAAGCATTGTGTTCTTTGCAGTCTCTGATGATAAATGGACCCGTCCACATGTTGTCAAACTTTGTGTGATGGCCCGACCTGCTTTTTAGAACATCCCATTTGAGAACAATATCACCTTCTTTAAAGATTTTGGTTGTAGCTTTCTTGTCAAATGTTCTTTTTGTTTGGCACTGATGATACTCCAGAGCTTTCATCGCTTTGTCTCTTGATTCTTCGAGCTCCATGAGCTCTGCATATCTCACGGACATTGGGTCCTGTTCCTCAAACATCTCCAACTGGTGAACAATGTCTAGAGCTGAAAGCTCCACAGACAAAGGCAATCTTGCCTCTTTTCCATAAACTAACATGTATGGTGAATTACCAATAGACCTCTTAGGAGTCACTCTATCTGCCCAAAGCACATACTTTAGATTTACGTGCCAGGTCCTTTGATTATCCTCCATGGTTCTTTTAATAATCCTGATGAGATTTTTGTTTGTGCTTTCGGCTAAACCATTACCCTGAGGGTAGTAATTTGAGGATGTATTCAAATGAATGCCATGTTTAACAGCCCAATCAGTTACTCTTAAACTCATGAATGCAAGAGCATTATCAGATATAATAGAGTCAGGAACCCAAAATCTGGTTACTATGTCATCATAGAAATTCAATACAGAAGATTCATTTGCCTCTTTTAATGCAACCGCCTCTGTCCACCATGTAAAATAGTCAGTGGTTGTAAGTACCCACTTGTAACCAGCACTGGAAGGTGGATTTATTGGCCCAATGAAGTCAATGCCCCATCTCATGAAGGGTTGTTGTACCTGAATTGGATGTAGAGGCATAGCAGGCAACTTTTCTTTTCCTACAAAAAGAGCACACTTCACACATTTCTTTGACCATGCATATGTATCTTTAAATAAGTTGGGCCAGTAGTAACCAGCTCTCATTATCTTCCATGTAGTAGTTCTTGGAGCAAAGTGACCTCCTGCAGCTCCATCATGAAACTCATGAAGTACCTTCTCAATCTGATCACTATGAATACATCTTAATAGAACACCACTCAGATCTTTTCTGAAAAGAACATTGTTCACCAGCACATATGGTATGGACTGCAGTCTAAAGTATCTTCGTTTAGGTCTGTCTAAACTTGGTGGACACTCACCAGTTTGTAAAAAATGGGTCATGTCTTGAACCCAATTAGTTGTTATCACAGGCACATCATCTTGAGCATTCTGAGACTCATTTGTATTAGCAAAAACAATATCCTTTTCTAACTCATTTTCACTGCTTGACCCTGTAGCAAGCTATTCACAAAGACCTTTACCTCTAACCAATTTGGTAACCTTGATATCCACCCTGCTCTTTTTTCATTCAGATCTTTGCTCAACAGAAATTCCTTGACACTTGGGTGTGCAACCATGACATGAATTTTATTATTAGAGATTAAAGGCTTGAATTTCTTTAGGCTTCTGATCATGGAGAGAACATGCTTCTCAACAAATGTATACCTCTCTTCATAATCAACAAGTACTTGACTAAAGAAGGCTATGGGCTGTTCTAAATTATCATTATTTTTTTGAACCAGCATTGCAGAGATTGAACTAATGCTGCCAAAAGCATACAAGAATAAATATTTACAGAAATCTGGATTTACCAGTGTTGGGGCTGATGCTAAAGCTTCCTTGACTTCTTCAAAACTACGCTTTGATTCTTTAGTCCAACTGAAAACTGCATTCTTTTTAAGCATGGCGGTCAAAGGCTGTAACAGGTTTGCGACATCAGGGATGAACCTTCTCAGAAAGTTGATTTGGCCCAAAAACCTCTGCAGACCCTTCTTGTGATTGGGTAATGGCAACTCAAGTATGAATTTGACTCTTTCAGGGTCAATAGTAATTCCATCTTTTGACACTATGTGACCTAACAGCTTACCTTCATGCACTGCAAAGATACTCTTTTTTGGATTGAAAGAAATACCAAATTCTTTGCATTTTTCAAAAACTTGCTTAAGGTGTGACAAATTTTCATCAGCATTCTTAGAATAAACTGTAATGTCATCTAAATAAATTAGCATAATCGTATTGATCAAACTTTGAAACGCCATGTCCATGGCCTTCTGAAACGTGGCACCAGCATTAGATAAACCAAAGACATCCTTTTGTATGCCATGGTGCCCCACTTAGTTGTAAAAGCAGTTTTGAACTGATCTTCCTTTTTAACCAACACTTGATTATAGCCCGAAAAACCATCTAACAAGGAAAATCTTTCAGAACCAGCAACTACTTGTAAGATTTGTTCCATGGAGGGCAGCGGGTAGTGATCTTTCAAAGATGCTTGGTTAAGATCCCTAAAGTCTACACAAAGCCTTATTTCACAATTTTTCTTCCTAACCGGTACAAGGTTAGAAACCCATGAAGTATGCTTAATAGGAAAGACAATACCCCCCTCAACTAATTTGGTCAGCTCTTTAATCATTAAGGGCTCAAGCTTAGGATTCAAGGGCCTTTGTTTCTGCCTCACTGGCTTAGCATTAGGTTCTAACTCAATTGTGTGCTGTGCAATATGAGGATCAAACCCTCTCAAATCTAAGTATTCCCAAGCAAAGACATGAAATTCTTGGCATAAAGCAACAAAAGATTGTTTATCTTCATATGAACAATTTTTTCCTATCTTAAGGAGTTTACCTTTGAAAATCTCCAGTTCTTCATAATGTTCTTGTCTGATTTGCAAGCCAGCTTTACCCTTTTTAAGCTGATCGTCAGTACTGAAAATCAACTCTAAGGTGACAAGACCCTTGGGTAGTTTATTTTTCTTCAGCTGTATGACTTGATCATCATACTGCTGCTTAAGTTTTGCTTGATTAACCATGGAGAACTGATCTTCCTCGAGCAAAAAAGAAAGAATATGTTCATCACTGTCAAAAACCTGCCAGTGAATGTTGTTATCGGGAATTGATGGCCTAACTACAACCTTTACATACTGTTGTACTTTCTCTTTTCTAATGTCACCTGGAATATCAAACTGTACCCCAATGGCTGCAAGCCTATCAACATGTTTGTTCTGGTTCCTTGGAATAGACACTAAGTTAAAGGCATCAAAATCCTCAAGCATATTCCACACTCCGTTTCTATAAGACTTTAGTGTGTCATTTTTAGCAACATTCAGGCCTCTTATTTGATTGACAATTAATTCACTTTCCCCATGAACTTTCAAGCGGGTTATTCCTCTCTTCCTTGCCCACTCAAGACCTTGAACAAGGCCCTCATACTCAGCAGTATTATTAGAACATGCAAAAGCAAAACGAAAAGTTGAAAAATACTTATCACCCTGTGGAGAAATCAACATTTCACCTCCACCTACTCCATTCTTTCTTCTGGAACCATCAAAGAACATTTCCCAAAGTCCACCTTCTTGTTGCAGTAGTTGACCTAAATCTTTTTCAAGGTTCAGAATCTCTGTGTCAGGCTCAAGTATGACATAGTTACCCATACCAACATCTCGAATGAGGTCTTCAGGACTGTCCAACACATTTTCAACTGCCCATTCATGTAGAAGCACATCAGAAACAACTTCTGCTTGAAGTTCTTGAGCAGCAGCCAGCTCATTGTCAGTGAAAATGACACAATTTGTGTCTGCAGCAATAGAAGCAGCATTGATGGGACTTGGGTTATATGGCTCAATGTGATCCTTAGCCAACCTTTCAGATTTAATGGTAACCTTGGTTCCATATCTTGTTCTAAATAGCATATGTGACCTATCAGCTGACACATAACCACCTATCTTGGTTGTAAAGTCTCTTGATAAGCACAAGGAAAAGAAAGGTGGAAGGTCTATGACACACATGTCTTGGGGAACTAAAAAATTAGGACAAGCATGAAGGGTAAGACTCAAATCTTTAATGATACCCAGTGTATTAACGGAGGTACCATCCAATTGGATTACTCCTTTCTCTAAAGGCTGATACTTTAGCCCAAGCTTGTCAGCAATCTGCTTTGGCATCACAGAGCTACTAGCTCCATTGTCTACCATACAGTTATGAACTAACTTATCACCAATGATCACTGACACGTAAAAGGGAGGTGGTTTGACTTCTTTTCCTGCCTCTTTGCTAGTTTGTTTATCATTTTCTTGAGGATTATTTGTCAAAATAGTCCTAACTTGACCTATTGGAGACTCAGATTCATCAGACGTTTTCAAACTTGTCAAGGCTGACTATAACATATCCTTTTGACCTGGGATGACTAATGAATCCCACGTAGACATCGTTACATTTGTCCTTTTCATACTATCAAGAATATTAAAGGGTACTGTTGGGTTCACCTTATGATGTACCTTTACGCCAGCATGATCAGCTTGCAAGCATGGTTGCTCCTTCAGTGGGGGTTGTTGATTTCCTTGCAAACCACTAGTCACTTGAGATGTAGATGGTTCAATAGCTGATGCCTTTCCTTTGTCGGCTGCACGATCAAGCTCGAAATCTCTTTTCTTTGCCCTAGTGTTAGCTGTGACTGAGGAATTATCTACATTCAATCCACAGAATTCTTCACCTTGCCAGTTGAGTAGGGTAGCATCATTTGCAAACTGATCTCAAAGCGTTGTGGAGATGCATCATTGTATTCATTCTGCTGTGAACTTGAAGCATTATGTACCATCAATGCTTGATTAATAAGTCCATTTGAGCAAGTGGCTTGATTGTGAGGCTGGTTGCAAGGGTAACACCACTCGTAATCCACTGCCAGGTTGTTTTGAACAGGGACAAGATCCTTGGCTCCACTAACAGAGGCCTGAAAAGGTCTTGTGTTCACATTTTGTCTTGGACCCTAGTAATTGCCTTGGTAATTTTGTCTATTACCTTGATAGGCTTGTTGCTGACCTGGATTCTGCTATTGATAAGGCCTACTATATGATTGCTACTTCTCTAAGCTTACAAGCTTGTTACCAAAAGACTGCAATAGACTTTTGATTTCCTATAATTTATTTGGAGAACCTGAAGTAGCATTTTCTTGTGTTACAGCAACTGGAACAGGTGGCAAAGGTGCAAAAGGTGGTATCTACAGAGGAATATTTGCATGAATTTCTGGGAATATAGGCATTGGTGGCCTAGGAGCCAGTTTACCAGCCTGTATTGGGCTATTTTCAGCTCTGATTGCTACTTCAAATGCGTCTGGTAGAGAAACACCCCCCATTGATTGTATCATAACTGAAATATCGTTGTTTATAGCTCTAAGATAATACAGGAGGCGTACTCAGGTGAAGGCCTCACCGTTGCAGGGATTCTATCCCAAGTTCTTTGAAATCTGAAATTGAAGTCATTCATCTGCTCCTGAGGGGCCCTCTTAATCGTAGTCAATTGTTCCAACAAGGACAAATTATCAGACCTATCCTTAAATTGTTTATGCAACTTGTCTCCAAATTCGTCCCAAGTTGCAATTGAACTGACTGCTAAGCCCCTATACCATTGTACAGCTCTTCCTTTCAGTGAAGCGGCCAATAATCTCACAGCAACATCCTCGAGTTATATGATGGACTCCGCATAAGGAAGCAACATCACGTAAATGTTCAATAGGGATAGTCTGATCTTCCCCACTAAAAATCGGCAAACTTCTTAGAGCTACCATTGGGATGTCATTGTGTTGTAACAAATTTAATGGGCTACCTCCGTCGAATGGCACAAAAGGCTGATTTCTGGGAGCAGCCATTGGAGGTGGGTTTACTTGCAAGCTAGGTGAATTAGAGAATGGGACAACAATATGAGGTCTCAGAAATGGAGGAGTAGATTTAGTTCTTCTAGAATAAACAAATTTTGTCCTAGACCTTTCTGTTGCTCTGCCTTGTCTTCTTGGTGGTGACCACTGCAAATATTCAAAAGGGAGAAAACTGCTCCTTATCTGAACTCTTCTCATAAACTGCAGAAGGCACTAATTCTGAAGTTCTTTCTCTCTAAGAAGTCGCCAAGTATGCACAATTGACTTCTGTAAAGTTTGGAATTCACTGGTTGCATACTAAACCAACAATATCAAGTGGAAAGAGTCCCATCGGGCGTGCCAAAACTGTTATCACCTAGAAATGCACCCTATGCAAAGTTATAAAAAATTGAGCCTTCTAGAGAAACATGGGATCATTTCAAGGTTGTGGGTCACCTAAAGTTGAAATGAACCTCCGGAGAAGGCCGGCTTCCTTTGTGCTATCACCTAAATTACTAATCTTTATGAGGGAAAGGGAGAAAGAGTGCATGAAAATAAAACTGAATACTATGGTGATGCACCAAATTTAATAAGAAGGCATATAACACAGTTTAAACACACAATTTCAATTAATGACAAAAGCTTTGTCATACACAAGTCAATCACATACGTTTTCTGCATAAATATTTCATGAGAAGGTTCATATGGCTACACCCCTAGAAGGAAGAAACAACTTCACAACTAGAGAATACTGCACTATAACACATCTCACAACCTGCAAAAATACATATTGCTCTACAAAAGGTGTTGAAATAAGACATAACCACAAGGAATCATACAGTTTCACAAGTAGTTTCATCAATTATACGAATGCACATGATTTTAATAGAGAGATTGGAAAGGTAAAGTACTTATACTCATTGATTTCAATGGTGAACACTGATATACATGTCTATCATGAGTTACAAAACATAGCCTCTTTTCTGCAAAGAACTCTACAAGTTACAGAAGTAGAAAAAGTACCAAGTCCGAACTATCTACAAAAAGGCAAAAAATACCCTATATACAAAAGAGTGTCGGCCCCTTAGGGCTTACAAAAATATCTCCCTTCGGGATAAATCTCCCTTAGATCTTTTGATGAAATTCATGTTGCATCTCTGTGGCCATGTCGGTGTGGAGTCGCTCTAGGAATGGCCTCCCTGATCTTTTGCAACTATCGCATTCACTTTTGTTCTTCATGTCCTCCTTGAACCTCTTTGACCGAGCTGCTTTGAATGCTTCTGATTTCTGAGCAAATCCATGTCGATTCACATTATGTTGATCTTCTTGGCACCAATTAAGCTACCAACGATTCACCCGTAGCTCTCCCTGATTGGCTGGGCACATTCCACATGGATTCCCCTACGGTCAAAAGCTTGTCCAGTCAGAATTGCATCTCGGCGAGACATTGTAAGTGTCTCACCGATGCAATTATGCCCCTCTGTAGCTATTGGCACAGAAAACAACTATCGCTGAGAGTTCTTAACGAGCCACCAAAGTTATATCAAAATTGTCTTTGTCATCGCTCAGAACATCGGCAAGACATATCGCTTTCGGCAAGATGCTACAACGAACCCTTCCTCTCTCCATGAGCACATCCATGTCGACAAGACCCTACCGAGTCGGCAGGACCTTATAGCAATGTCGGATCTTTCTCCCCGGGCTCATTCTGTATCGGCCAGACCTTACCGGGTCAGTGAGACCTCATGGCGAGCTCATTTCATTTACCCCGAGCTCACTTTTGTTTCAGCGGGACCCTATCTTGGTCGGGAAGACCTTGTGGGGATGTTCTCTCTCTTTGGCTTGGAGCTCCTATCAGCAAGAGCCCACCCTGTCGGTGAGACCTCATGTCGATCTCCTCCTTTTCTCGCCGAGCTCAGTCTTCTTCTCCGGGCTCGAGCTCCTTTTCCTTTTGGTAAGACTCTGTCATAATCGCCCAGACCTCACAGCGATATATTCATTTCTCCTCGAGCCCAATCTTGTTTCGGCAAGACCTTTTTGGGTTGGTGAGAAGTTTTACCAAGCCCCTAAATCTTTCGGCGAGCTCCTTCAAGTCGGCAAGACTTTCCGCGGTCGGGGAGACCCTATGCCGACGCTGTCGTCCTTCGCTGAGACCACTCCGCTTAGCCCAGACATCTCAGCGAATTCCCTTCGGTCGGGCAGACTTCATGCCGAGCTCAAAAATCTTCGAGCGAGCTCATCTCATATCGAGGAGACCTCCTATGGTCGAGAAGACCTTTTTCCAAAGGAAAAAATCCTTCGCCGAGGGTTCCATCTTTCGATGAGATTTTGCCCCCGTCGCCAAGACATCTCCCCAAACTCCTATTTCTTCGGCGAACTCCTTTTCATTTCGGGGAAATCACCAACGGTCGGCAAGATCTCTCGCCGAGCTCCCTCTTGTCTCCTCGCTGACATCTCTTTTCACCGAGACCACTCGTTTGTCGCCGGGACTTCATACTGAAGGCAAAACCTTATGCCGACGGTGAAACTCCCCTTCAGCGAGACTCTATTAGTTCACCAAGACCTCCTGCCGAAAGGAAATCATCTCCCCTAGCGCCAACTTGGTGAATGACTGTCGGTGTGACTCCCGCCGGTCGGGAAGACCTCATAGCAGGCAACAAGACCCTATGGCAAAATCATTCCACTTCGGCGAGACCCTTCAGTAGTCGGTGAGACCCTTTGGCGAAGACATAACCCTATGCCGAGAGCTCCCTGATGAACAACTGTCGGCATGAGCCTTTTCAGGCGGAGAGATACATGAAGACTCTTGGTGACTCGAAAGTCTTGGCGACTGGTCTATTCAACCACATAGGACGCACTGCTAGTCGGCAAGACAATAGGAAGGTTTTGCCAACTTCCTTCTCTGGTGATTTTTGTGCCAAAATGATTGAGGTAGACTCTTCGAATGAGCTCCTTGTGAAATGTCATCAGACGCATGACCTAACCCTTGATACAAAAATTATCAATTGGCCCTTATGAACATCTAAAACACAATTAATCCTGCCCGATTAAGCCCATAGGTGAAAATTGAGCAACAGGTATGAATGTCATTTTGTATGTCTATATGTATTAATAGTTGAAAATTTTCTCCAATTAATCCTCTTGTTCTAAATCTATTTGGAGTGGATTGTCATGGGGAATTTCTTTGGTGGTAAAAAGCATTACTAGCTATGCAAATTAGGCAATGTTTCTATTGTTAGCAAAGGGTTCCCACTTTGAGATTGATTTTATCATTAATTTAGATCATGCATAACTTGTCATTAAGTATTTTTCTTTCATTTTAAAGATGGGGAATTTTTTGTGGCCTCGCCAACAAACTCTTATTTTTTCTAAATTGGTAACTCTTTTCCTCTCATCCTTATTTAATTTTTTATTTTGATTTTCACATTTTAGCTTAGGTTGTCTTTTGGTATACCTATTATTATCATGTTTGGGGTCATTGACATTATTTCTCATTTAATTTTTTAAAGTTTTTAAATATGTGAAAAATTAATCCTATGAAAATTTGGAGTATTCACAATTGTATAAAGGAATGTAAAATTTAATATTAACTAAAATCCTCTAAATTTAACTGTGAAGTTTTAATCTGTTGAAAATTTCAAACCTTGACTTGGTTTTTGCAAGTTTATAAATTTTAGTTCAAAGTCTAAACCTTGATCTAGATAAGATGGGCGATTCCCTCACTTTTTAATGTTTAAAAGACTTTGTAACACCCAAATTCTTAGCTCCTTTCACTTCAGATCCTAATCTCTAATATTCATAAAATTTGAAAATTTCTCTAGGAATCCTAAGCTTGAGGTGGGTAATCATCAATGGCCCACAAGTATTTTCCCTTTTTATTAAAAAATATTCACTTATATGATTTATGTTCTTGGAAAAAAATAATGTGTTACATCCTATTTTTATCATTTCATGACCCTTCAACTCTATTCTTTTATTGTCATTGTATTCCAAGTTACCTTTATATGCTAGTGCTTTTATTTTATCTTGTTATCCTATAACTAGGGTTTCTAAGATTATTTTTTCCTAAAACTATTAAAGGTTGTAATATTTTAAAAGTAGTTAAAATTATAGCTCTTAAGTTACATTAGAATGTAGGTTAATTTATGCTTTAAATTTTGTTGAAATGATAATTTCTTGCTAGGTTGGGGTTTATTTTCAAATAAATTTATATGCAATATATCATTACAAAGGAATTTTTTTATCATCCAACCTATGATTTGTCTAAAATCATGAATCTTGGATTTTAAAATCAAAATTTAAATTATTCACAAAATAAAAATTGTTACTTGATCCTTAAGATCCTAGGAAATTTACACTTTTAAATTAAAATACAAGATTTTCATGCTTTTGACTCAAAATTTACAAATGTAAAATTATCCTCATGCACCCCCAAAATCCCAAACTCCAAACTCTTTATCACCTAGACTTCAAAGACCAAAACTATAAGTATTAATTTCCTTCAAAACTTTAAGACTCCCAAATTCTAAAGTCTAAGTTCCCATTTACTTCAAACTTATACTAACTTGAGATTCAAGTTAAAATCATAATTTGAAAATAAATTTGTTACTTCTAGTTTGTTTTTGGAGTCCAAAATTCAAGATCCAATTTGTTAAGGAAAATATCCATCTAGATGTTCAAACTTAATGTTTTGTTAGTGTTCACCCTTGAAGTGAAACATATAACTTATGCAATTTAGGATCGAGTTCCTAGACCATGAGCACTTTAGTAAAATAAGTCTTTCAAGATCATTTTAAATCTACATCCCTATAAATTGGACCTAAGACCCAAACTTTTATCTTGCAAATTGGTACAAACAGTCTAAAATTCTTGTAAAATAGCCTATAAGCTCTAAAATTCTTAAGGATTTGGATCTTTTAAGATTATGAATGCATGATGAAATCTTGGGAATCTATCTATGTTATAAAATATAAAAATTTATAGATTTATAAGGTTTTATTAAGATATGAATGCCATGTCATCTTTCTTTTGTATATCGTGCTAATATGAATTATATTTTTATTTGCAAGGATAAAGTGTAAGGATTGAGATGTTTCATTATTTTGAAGAGAATGGAACATTTTGATGAGGTTAAAATACTTTCTTTTGAGAACATTGATCAATTTTAGGACAAGGTCAATGAAGGCATAGATCCTCTATTGAAGATTAGTGGATGAACCAAGAAGTTGAGGAGGATGAGGGAAGTAAGAGGTGTATGAGTAGGCATCATGTGCATATACATCTAAAATTTTAGATGATATTTAATTAAGAATTATAATGTAAAGTACAAGTAAAAGTGGCTATTTTCATTCTATTACATTTTCTCTTATATATAATTTTTTTAATATTTTATTTATTTATTTATTTATTTTTGGAGAGAATGACTTTTCACCTTCTCATTCCAAAAAAACAATAAATATATAAATGTAAAGCATTTTAAAGAAGAAGAAACCCTTGAAAATATGTTTTTAATACAATATAACATATTTTCTCATTTTTTTATGATTTAATTCTTTTTAACATGGTTTTCAATTTTGCAATCTATTTTCTTATCTTTTTCATACCTTTAATTTAATAAGTGTTGATGGATTTGAAATATCTTTCACATCACTAACATCTTATTGATAGTGAGCATTTATGTGTGGTCAACTTGAATACATTTGTATGATTTATAATTCCACATTTATCATGTACACAATGGCTATGGAATTTCTTCAATATGTGTAGCAAGACCGATGGTTGTTGTAAAAATATTTCATGGTTAGATTCATTCCTTTGGGAATTGCACCTTTCTATATTTTGTTTGTGGGAAATGCGCTAAGTGGGGAATGGTTTTCATTGGGTATGTCTATTCATTCAATGGTGTATGGAGAGTTTAAATTCATGCTTAGATTATCCAAAAAATCCTTCTCCCCATTCTCTTTTATATTATAATATCAATTATGGATTAGGATTAGTTTTAAGGTTTTGACAATGAATTTCTACTCACATAAGGCAAAAATTGTAAGTGACATTTCAAATATTGCATGATACAAATTATGTTTATAACATATCTTTTATAGTCATAAAGATCCACTTTTTATTTCCTTTGAAATTAAATTTAAATAACATGAATGATCTTTCGAATTCCACATTTTTTTTTTGATACGCAAGGTAGGGATTTATATTATTATTATAAAATTTACATTCATCTGCATAGCAGGAGATAACAGTCTTCCATGAAATCTAAGCCTATCGGCTAAACCTTCCATCCCGGGAGCAAGCTACGACCGGTTCCAAAATTGCAGTCTCGTTGCATGGGTTCAAAAAACCATCTACTATTATGATTTTAAACACAAAAAATTAAAACTAGAGGCCAAGCCTCACACGACCGGTACCGAATTTGCAGTTCCACTGCGTAACTTCTAAAAACCAACTAGTATTATGATTCAGCACAAAAAATTGAAACACGGAGGTCGAGCCTCACAGGAAGCCATTTAATTCTGCAAACAATGTGAAGTCTTCCACCCATTCCATCCCCTCCTCCGTCACAAGCCTCAACTTCCTTTCCAGGAATTTGACTGCCATGGCCGATATCATTTTGTGCCTCATAAGCTCTGGCCCCTTGAGGTCTAAAATGAAGGGATAGACTTTAACTACCTCGTCTATCTCCCAAAGAAGGTCCAAGTTTGCGGGGCGTAGGATTCCTTTTCCCTTGAAATCCGCTTTCAGTGTCTTCTCTAACCCCCCTAGCAGGTCGCCTTGGAAAAGGCGCTCCAACATTTCCTTTGCCTCCACCTTCGGGACTTCCAGGTCCAAAATTATAGCTAAAAACCGAGAGATGTGTGCATTGTCTCTCGCAAATTCCTTTCTTTCCAGATGACCTTTGCCTAATATCATTTTGACTGCTAACATAGTCAAGGGATAATCCGCAAGCAGGATTCTCTTCAGCCTTTGATCAGTAATCTCCTGAAACGCTATTTGTCTCTCTATTGCCACCAAGGAGACTAGAGTATCAACACTGAAACTTTCCAGCACCTCCGCTGATATGGAGATAATGAATTTTGATCTGCTCGTCCTCACCATTTGCAGCCCTTTAGTCGACAGTTCCCTACACAGAGACAAAAAAACAAACCAAATTTTGAAAACCATACTGCGAGAATGTCTTCATCCGTTCACTTTTAAAAGGATCGTATGTTGTAAGGCCAAGCCTCCGTGCACGAATCTAAAATAATGACAAAGCAAGGCACTCCGTCCTTGCAATGAAATTGTCCTACGACCTTCATCCTTCATTCAGCAAGCTCATCGTGAGGAGTGAATTCTGCCACTCAACCCATATGCTTAAGCTTTCATGATGGTCGTACCCTACATGTCGAGTTGTTTATGCCTGGATTCTTGTGTCATTAGCTTCTCCTGATGTTGCCGAGGTCTCCCCTAATTTGGTGGACTACTAAACTTTGGTTGTTTTCCTTCCTCATCCCTCTGTTGTTTTGGAGAGGGCTTGGAGTGATGTGGCCTTGCCACTGAGCAACCACCTTCCACACCCCTTCCACCACCTCATTTCCTCCCTCTTTGTTAGCATAATTTCCTTTATTTGCATTGATCTCATGAATGCATATGATAGGGAACTATATGAGGGGCAGGAGGGACCCACCCTACCACCCACATCTTTCGAATTCCACATTGTTTAGTTCTAATTTTAAAGATTTAAAATGCTTCAATTAACATCAATGCTAAAAATACTCATGAAAAGTTTTAAAAAGGTATGAATTAAAATCATGAACATGATTTAAATTGAATTAAAGGGTTTACATTAGGTATTTTTGGTTAATTTCACTTTGTTAAACCTCGAGTTTTGTGAATAAATATTATTATTCTAATGTAGCCCCTTGAACGAACTAGCCAAAGAACTCTCCTATTGAGATATTTTTGTGAATATCATATTTTAAAATTCACAAAGACTCTTGAGGCTAGAAACCTTTCAATTAGGGGAACATTTGTCATTCCAACATGTTGGTGTCTCAAAACATACATCAATAGGGTCCCACTTGTTCAAAAATGTCTCTTAGCCTTTCTTCTAATGTTAATATTACAAAAGGTGTGATTTTTGGGTATAAAATGGAAAAACTCAATATATGGGCTATAATATTAGTTTTTGGCCATAATAAGAATTATTAGCTGCTTTGCACCACCTATGATAGTGTCAAATGCATAGATCTCTTTCAATACTTCAATTTTTAAAAATGGGATCAACTGGCTCATTGGATCAAAAGTTATGGCTCCCAAAAGTTTGTGTAGGAAATATAAAATAAATTGGACAAATAAAAGATTTGTAAAGGAGAGTTACATCTATCGACCAACTTATGATGTGTATTATGACACATCATAACACATATTTTATTGGGGAATAATTTGGGTGCCACTTTTAGTTGGTTTTAGCTCATGGTTTTTTAAATTTCATTTGATGGTTTCAAGTTTTGTGTCTCCTATTTATTATGTGCTTGAGATGGTGGGATGGATGTAGATTTTTGTAGATACTATTTAAGTTGTAATAATTCCTTCAATTCTTTGGTTGGTGGTACTCTTGTGAAGGCTTTCTCTACAAGTGTATTGTAATCATGATTTATTGAATAAATACATTGAGTTGCTTTTGAGTGCTCAAACTCAAGGACATTGGCATCCACACTGTGAGAAGCTACATCTTCATCACAAAGGAATTCCTCATACTTAACTTCACTTACTTTAGGGACCACAGACACCTAACATACCTTGGGGTCACCTATGTTGATGCAAATCTCATCAGCACATTCATTCATATCATGAGACACTTTGTGTGAAGAGCTACACTCTTTAAATTGTCTCTCTATATCAATCTCTTGGCAATCCGTTGTGACACATGTATTGCACAAATCAGACCTGTGGCACACTTCTTCCATGCTTAGCTCAACAAAATCACTTCCATATGACCCTCTTGAAGTACATTGTGCATGAGGAAGACTACAAGTTGCACACCAAAGAAAAGGGTTATCATATGCATCTACATGATCAGCAAAATCACATTCTTCAAGTGAAAAATCCTCACAATAAATATCATTAGTTGTACCAACAATTATCTCTACATGTTCATTTTCATGTGTAGCTACATCCATGTTATCCTCGTGCAATCAATCAGTGGCAACTTCAAAATCAGAAATAGGGACAAAGTAAGGTAAGAGATCAAACGAGAAAGTAATTTCTTGTTTACCATTTACATCACCAATATATGCACACTCTACATAATCAACTACCTGAGTTGAGTCATTTGATTAATCTCTTACATGCAAATCCTCTTCATTATCCATATTGTTGCAACGAATAGTAGGGTCATACTCCTCATTCACAAATTCGAAATCATCATAGATTTCTTCATTACAACTACCCATGGACGATTGCTCCAGCTGAAGGTTAGTGCATACACTGCCATCCTCATCTATACTATTGTCATGCAATGCAACAAAACCTTCATCTACCCTTTTGCAAACACAATCATCACCTGATATTGTGCTACTATTTGAGGCTATCTTCAAATAATCTTGTCTTCAACAACAATTTTACCATCAACAACATCTATTCTTGAGGAAAATGATTTTAAAATCATGTCCCTTCTCAGATCATCAATGATATCAAGGAGTCTATATGCCTACTACATGTCTACAAAATGATACTCTTCCCTATTGAAACATCACCTAGAGAAACATCATAGGCTCTAAGAAACATGTCAATATAGGCAAGTGTGTTAGGTCTGCAATCATTTGGGACTTGGGAAAGGGAAACAACAAACACGTGGCTAAAGTACTTACTAGACTCTCCTTCTTGTCATCTAATATTTTCAATTCCTCAACAAGAGCAACAAGGTATAAATGGAAAGTAAATTCCTCTTCAGATATAGTCACAAGTTGATTCCATGAAGAAAAAAAGTGCTCAAGAAAACTCAGGTACCAACTCTTTGCCTCTCCTCCTAGTGACCTAACAAAAAATCTCATCCACATGTATTCATCCTCAAATTGATACTTCTCCATGAATTCTGAAAATACCTCAACATGTGCATCCCAATCCAACTGATCATAACCATTGAACCTAGGCATCAATCTATAGATTGAACCTTTCATTGTTTTTTCTTTTATAGTTAACACAAAAAAAGTCAAGATTCTTATAAATGGGATCAAGCAGGACAGCAGGGGATGGAGAAACCTACTTTTCTATAATAATAGGGGAATTTATGATATTAGAGCCTTGACTTGAAGCATATGCCTGATGCAATGTTGAGGAAGAAAAAACCACTTTCACAATCTCATTTGATTACTCATCACTAGTTCACTTTTCCCTTTTACTCAACACAAACACTTAAATGTGCATTTAGAGTTCCAAACTTCAATAGGATCATCAAACCACCTTTATATTCTTGAAAAGGACTGAAACAAAACAATTAGGTTCTTTAAAACATCAACTAAAAACCACTTCACTTGTGACTATCCACAACATACCACAATGGCACTTCATGACCACAAATGCTATCTTTAGCCTCCAAGGGCATAAACACCTAACTCAACATATGTAACTATTACCTGATTTTTAGCTTTCAACTAAAATCAGGTAACTTAGCATTTTCTCTTTTCTGGTTGTTTAAACATTTAAAAGACAAACCATTAAACTGCTAGTTTCAATATGCATGAAAGAGTGATTGTCAAATGAATCAGATTACATTTTACCATTTCAATGGTGCATTACAACAAACGAGAAAGAGAATCAGGTATTCAAATGTAATTTATTTTATTGATAATCATTAATATACATGTACCTCACAAGCTAAGGGACTAACTCTCTTATTCAATGAACATATGAAGCAATTCATACATGAATAAGTAAAAGGAAAGAAATAATGTGCATATAAGAATGGAACCAGTCATTGCCTGAGAATGACTGGTTACAAGTTGCTATGCTGCTGCCCCGAACCCCTTGTGTCCCCCCAGCTTCGTAGTGCTCCTCACCCTGCATTTGAAGAAAACATGGTATTAGAGTGAGGCTCTAAGTAATGAATGATTCAATCCTTGCATACACACCTACCTATGCATGTATAAACTGTTCCATAAGTGCATTAAACCAAAACATTCAAAATATGAATTTATTTTCTAACTGTTTGCTTCATGTGCAGATTTAGGACAGGTCTGGTTACTGTTTTGATTCAGAAGATACAACATGTGGGGTAAATGTGGCTCCCACAAGGGTAGAGCTCAACATGCTTTGAAAGAAAAGGAAATTGAGCAACTTGATCAAAGATTTATCTCTTATCAATGCATTAAATCAATATGGAATCACACTAGTTGATCAACTTTCATTATCAGATTCAAAAGATGCATCAAGTTCAATTATGCATCAAGTGATTTCATAGATGCATCAAGTTCAATTATGTATCTATTAAATAATGAGGAAGCATTTCAAGTTGTTGTCAAGCCCCTCTCACCACAACCCTATTGGGCAGTCACTCATCACATAGGAAAGTGAGTTGTTAGGTCACCCACATATGTGACAGGTGGTTGTCCAATAAGGTTACAATGAGGAAACTATGTGTATTTATTACACATGACAGAAGCAAGAACAATGGTTGAATCAAGGTCATGATACAAGTACAAGGATAGTACCTTTGCATGAGCTACAGGAGGCAAAATAGAATTGATAGTGTTCATTGATAGGCGTACTTGTGAAAATGAATGCAATAAGTGAAGGTCATTGTCATTGATAAGGACAGTAAACAATGCATACAACATGTATTCTCATGTCATGGAAGGACAACAATAATGAATGTATACTATAGTACCATTAAAGGCTCCAAAGTCAGAATACAATACCCACACAATGTAGACTAGGTTTCAAAATGATCAATGCACATGCCTCATGATAATGTACCGGTCACAATGACCTTAAGGCATGAAAAGTAGATTAATGTAGTATAGTAATAAATAGTGAAAGAAGCACAGGTACGGTCATTTGTACTATAAGACAGCAGGAACAAACGAAACAATGACCCTTCATAGTTGGAAATGGTAGTCCCAAGTGAATAATGAGGACAACACAGAACAAGGAGGTTGGCTCCCTCAAAATACAATGATCTCATGATGGGACAACAATAATCAAAGTCATCATGAAATGCAAAGAGACACTCACAATCATCATGAAGCTTATAATACTGTTTAGGGAGTAAGCAGGAAGCACCATGAAATTAATAGTGAAGGGTGAGGATTGGGGCAGTCCAAGAGAAAAAATGCAACAAACATCTCATAAGAATACAGCTAATAACCATCTTAAGTTGGAGTTACAAAAGACAAAAGAATCATATAATCAATTGGTATTTATTGTTCAAGACCTAGAAGAAAGACTTAAGCAACGGGATATGGACATTAATCATCTATCCAGTGCAAATAAAAGGTTTGAAGCTTCTACTGGTGAAGTAAAAATGCAGAGTATTGAGGCAGAATGGATGCAAAACTCTCCTCAAAGGAAGAAGAAATCAGGAAATTAGAGGCTCAAATATCGAGTTCTTAGATTCATGAATCATTGCCAGATATAACAGAATATCGAGATGAATCAAAAGAAGATTTACACAAAGCTTTGGAGAGAGATTAACGAGCTTGAGAGAGATTGCAAGGAGCTCAGAGATGAGAACATGGAACTTATCTCTAAGTTGAACGAATTAAATAAGTACTTGGAATCAATGAACATCTCCATTGTTGAGGTTGAAGAGAAGCAAATTTCAGAAAATAGTGACACTGTAACTATTGTACACTTGAATATCAAAAGAGAGACTTCCACGGATGAAGTGGAGATAAATGGACTAAAATATTAGGTTGTTTATTTAGAAGTATCCCTTAATCATTTCAGGAGTGAAGTGTTGGAGCTATGAAAACAGAATTCTGGTTTGCAAATCGAGTTTGGGAGAGAGGAATAGGAGATGGAACTTATTACAGTGGCTTTTGTAGGATTGAATTCTAATTGCCATTTCACATGGAATCTTAACAACTATATACCTCTGGGTGAGGGTTGTTATAAGCTTATTTTAGAAAGATGATGCACAAAGAGTAATATACTAGTGCATAAAATGTTATCTTTGAGATGGGGAATCCTCTTTGTAATGACAGTCATGTTTGAGGTCTTTTAGTTTTCAATGTAGCACATCTATACAGCTGGTCCACCATGCATGCTACAAGATGATAAAATAATCATATAAAAGGAGTTGAATAATTTGAAAGGATTCCAGAACTTTTAACTAGAGGAGACAAGTCCATCTTGATAAGAATCCAATTGATCCCCAAGCAGCTAAAAATTTCCAAATATGATGATTGACCCAGTTGCAGTCTTTTCCATGCTCTTTGGAAGTGATTTGTTTGAAAACTACATAGGTCAGCTTGCCATGGCTTCAATGGTGCCATTTGAAATATTTACCGAAGGTGAACCAATAGATTTTGAAAAACTGCAGGAGAGAATGACAAAGTTGCATACATGGAAAGAAAGGGAATTCAAAGCATTATTTGACAGTAAAGAGCTAGATAAGTCACCAAGAGAATCCTACTTACTGAGTCAAATAGTAGCATATGGGGAAGAAATAGTGACTCAGAAATATAGAGAGGGAAATCCATGTTGAAGGTACAGGAAAATATCAAAGTGGCTAAGCCATGTGTTATAACTCAAGCCCTTGAGTTAGGGTTTCTTTAGAAGGAAAAAGCTAAACTTTCCGCCATTTCCACTGTTGGAGAACAGCTTGAATTTGAGCAACAAAAATTGAAGAAAATCTTGGAGGATGTAGAATACATACAAAGGCCGAGCCACAACCATCAATAAATGAAAAATGTGTAGAGCCTTTGATATGCCCGTACTATGCAATGGCATTAAATCATTTATAAAATCATAATTTGTTAACAAGGGAAACATTGTTTTGTGGAACAAGTTGATTAAGACAGCTTTTTCAACTTCTCAAACTCTCATAAAACCCCGTTCATATTATAATCTTGCATAATTATACCATGTGAATATGATTCATTTTTGCAACAATGTTAGCCGCTATTTCATGATTTCAAAAGAAAAGAACAAAGCAATGAAAGGAGGTGTGGTTTCTTTTGGCTCTTAGAAATGTTGTTTTAAATGTAAGAGATTCGAATAATGAAGCTTACCCTAGAGAAATGCATGAACAACACGGGCTTTTACCAGATTTTCCCTCTCAAAATCCAAATCAAGGACTCTCTCATGGCGGCTGATGCAAAAGAATAACCACAGAGAAGGAGCCACACATAGAAATTACATGAAAAAATGTTACATGGTTGCAGCCATTCAATTCAGAAGATGGCCTTTGAAGATGTAAAAAACCATATTTTAATGCAAATCACAATTACCTTTTTGCTCTCTATCGAAATCACAAGGAATCCTTCAAGAGATTGACCACAAAACCACATCTTCAATGCACTTGAAAACCCTATGTCGGCGTGGCAGGGAGACTTCTCAAATGCTCGAAGGTAAAAGGCAAAAATGAAATAAGGGTTTTTTTTGCATTGCTTTGGGTATTAGGGTTTTTTCCCTAATGGATGCCGACCAGGTAAAAGGAATTTTACCTTTTTATTTTAAAATGTTGGCAATATGAACTAACACCCCTTGTAGGCCTTCAAATTATCAAAACTTAGGCATTTTTCCTTATGCTTCATTTTTAAAGCCACACATCCTTTTGTCTCCTTGTGATTTTTGAGGATGCTAAGTCTTTCAAAGACTTAAAAAAAATTGCCTTGATCACTCACATAGGCCAAACCATTGGCCCTTTTTGCATACATTTGGAGATTTAGAATGTTGACCAAGTGAAATTGATAAAATCACTTTTTCAATATAGCCATATAATGCAGGGTGTGATTTTGGCTCAAATATTTTTTCAAACATTTGGAGTGATAGTATTGATGTATTTCAAGGAGGGTGTTTGAGGTGATTATTTTTTTTGCAGTTATGATAAAAAATGTAAAACATTTAACTTAAGTGATCATTTATAAATCACTTGAGTTTAGATGTTATTTTTAATGCAAAATATAAAGCATGTGTTGATTGTATAAGTCAAAGGAGGTTCAATTGAAGTCATATGCTTTGCAAACACACCAAAAGTGTGACTCAGCCAGTTGGAAACATGTGACAGATTTGGTGATGACTTTTCAACATGGAGAAAGTGTGGAGGGCAGTGTTTGACTGTTTTGGAGAGACATGTGCCATTTTGTAGGTTGTTTTATCACACCTTCAGTGTGATTTTGGATTGATATTGACTTTAGACCATTTGGAGGACCTTTTGGAGTGTTTTTAGAGGCTTCTATTTTGGCCTTTGTGTTTCATCCAACTTAGGGTTTCTAGAAACACTTGTGTGGGCTTTTGGTTTTAATTTTGCTTAAGTATCTTGATACTTTTGTTTTGTAGGGGGTTCTTTTCTTTCTTCTTGTAGGAATTGTGGCTTTTGGAGCCCTTTTCATGGCAGAGGATTGCATTGTGACTCATTATCAAACATTTACAGCAGTGTGTAACACCTTTTGATTGATAAGTTAATATATTTTACCTTCTCATTATGTTGTTTATTGTGAAAGCTTTATAAATGGTTGATGAAATCTATGGTAGAATTGTTTTTCCCTTTGATTTTGTCCTATTTTCTTTTCCTTTATGCAGTTAGTATGAATTTGCAGGTCATAACATGTGTTGAGTTAGTTTGGGATAAATTTTGAGTTGTGAGGATGCAATTTTCTTCCTTCTAGATGTTGTCCATGGCATTTTCAGCCTTGTTATGAAACATTGATGCAAAGGTATATGGATTTTTGAGTTGTGTAAACCACTGTTAAGTTATTGACCACTCTTATGTGTGGAAGCAGTTGTATCGGTCTGGGAAATATCATTAGGTGCATCACCATAGGGTTAGTTTTCTTTTGATGCTTCTTTCTCCCCTTATTCCAGCAGGAAATAATTTAGGTGACACAATCAAAAGGGGAAGCCGGCCCATAATCCGGAGGTCTGCTTTCAAACAGGTTACCCACGACCTAAAAGCAATCCCATGTTAGCCCAAATCTGTTGAGTTCTCATTGAAAGCTTGGCAAACAGGGTGCAGATTTGGTGACCTAATAGTAACAACATAAACAAGGTTTAAACATCATGATGAAACTTATTTCATTCCCTAAGAATTCAAATTTCTTGACTTGGTGCACAAACCTCTTTTGACTGTCCTTCAATTCCTAGCAATGGTATCTTTCCTTATAAACAAAAGACAGACACAACCCACCAATTCAAGGCCTGAGACTTACCCATAAGGCTTAACTCAACATACTTAACTGATTACAAACCCCCAAGAACATTGGTTCCATCACTTGGTCATAATTCCTTCATAAACTGGTCATATCCCAAGAACTAACATAAGTATCTCTTTGTGAAAACCCTCAAACTTGACTGTAACCATTTTTTTTAATACCTTTCTTAGTGTGTTAAAACATATTCAAAAACTAGTCTGTAGTGCTTTGGAAGAATGTGCTCAAACAAGCCTATACCGTTTCAGTCATGGCCTGATTCAGTCTCTGATATATAGGGCTTATTCATTTTGCTACCTCCAAACACAAATTCATTAATCCAAAGCTTCAAACAGGTGATAATTGACTTATACAAGCTTAATGATGCGTCACAAGTTCATTCCCACATACATTCTTACAAACCCTAGACTGTGTTCTTCTCATAAACTTTGTTCACATGTTGTGTATAGACTTTTCAGACATAGTAGCCATTATTCACCATAAAACCTTTGCTAATAAGGACTGAAACTTAGTTAATATGAAAAAATAGACAAAATACAGTTCTTTCACCAAAACTTATGGATTTCTACCAGTTATTAGAAGAGAACCAAATTAATCTTGATCACTATTAACCCTAACAGAGGGTTTGGACTGTATTTACAAAAATTAGCATAACTTCTTCAAAAATGAACCAATCTGCATGAAAATTGAACCAAATGGAAGGTGATTGATTTATTTACCATTTATGGATAATTTAGCATTAGTCCTTGCCCATATAATTCTGTACAAGACCAGAACTAGTCTGATTTCTGTAGAAAATGCCTGAAAACAGTGATTTTGTTCATTCAATTTCAATTCTACAACCACCCACACATACAAATGCATAGAAAAGCATTTTAATAGGCATCCAAATCTGAAATTTGAGCTTCTGACTAATTCCTAACCACCTATTAATGCCTACCACTAAAGTGACCTTTCATATTCTATAATTTGCATATTTTTTTCAACTTTACAATTTTGAAATTCGATGACAACTTTTTTACATTTTTTCAAATTTGACTTAAATGACCTCCTAAGACACATGAGAAATGATTCAAATAACCTCCTAATGACTTGAATGACCCTTGAATAATATTGAAACATCAAAAATTGCTAAGGCTTCAAGATGGAGTCATAATTTTTTCTAGGTGCTCCTACACCATACTCTTGGCCAAAAGGAATTCCAAGTCCACTTGGATTTGAAGTTGTCCACAAATCTGCATCCTTTGTATGCTATGCTTCTAGTCCACCTTGAAACTGCTCTTATTCACCTTCATTTTTACCTTGGGTTTGAATTTTTCCATGCAAATTAGCCCTCTGTCTTGACTGCCCTCTGAAATCAGATTCATCATGCTTTGATTCATCTCAATACCTGGTTTCTCCTTCTATCCATTAACCTTCAAATTGTTCCCTATCCACAAGATTAGTACAATAAAGAAATGAAGCATAGCTTTTATCATCATACCTCCATCATCCTTCAATTCTTTTCAAGCCTCCAAGATCAACTCATTCATGATCATCCCTTTAATCAACTCAAGGTCTTCAACTTTTGAAATCAGGTTCTTTGTCTCTGTTATACCTTCATCATGCTTGGAAATGTCTGCAACACTTTTACCTTCTTCATCTATGAACTCTTCTTCAGCATCCTCAAATACTTCATCCTTTTTCACCTTCTTGTGCCTACTCCTTTTGATTATCTTTTGTATGGGCCATGTAACTTTCTTTTTCACTTTCAAATGCCAACTTGTGGCTTGTCTATATAGCTACTCAATCATTTGTTTCATCTCCATCATGGATTCCATGAACTCTTTATCCATCCTTATCATCTGTTGCTTTAATTCTGCAAACTCTCTGTCAAACTTTTCTTGCCTCTTTCTCTTTTTCCTTTCTTCCTCTACCTGCAAACATCTTCTTATCACTTCAATCTTTTCCTCTTCAAGCAAGCTTCCTCTTGCTTCCACCTTTCTCAACTTTCTCTCTGCCTTCTCAATGGAAACAATCAGGTTACCATCTGAACCTGCAACCAACCAAACCACAAACCACAAAACCAACAACTCACTTTGCCCAGACCTTTTTCGAGCTCTGATACCACTTTGATGCAATGTTGAGGAAGAAAAAATCACTTTCACAATCTCATTTGATTACTCATCACTAGTTCACTTTTCCCTTTTACTCAACACAAACACTTAAATTTTCATTTAGAGTTCCAAACTTCAATAGGATCATCAAACCACCTTTATATTCTTGAAAAGGACTGAAACAAAACAATTAGGTTCTTTAGAACATCAACTAAAAACCACTTCACTTGTGACTGTCGACAACATACCACAATGGCACTTCATGACCACAAATGCTATATTTAGCCTCCAAGGGCATAAACACCTAACTCAACATATGTAACATCATAAAAAAGGTTTAAACATCATGATGAAACTTATTTCATTCCCCAAGAATTCAAATTTCTTGACTTGGTGCACAAACCACTTTTGGTTGTCCTTGAATGCCTAGCAATGGTATCTTTGCTTATAAACAAAAGACAGACACAACCCACCAATTCAAGGCCTGATACTTCCCATTAGGCTTAACTCAACATACTTAATTGATTACAAACCCCCAAGAAAATTGGTTCCACCACTTGGTCATAATTCCTTCATAAATTGGTCATATTCCAAGAACTAACAAAAGTATCTCTTTGTGTAGACCCTTAAACCTGAATGTAACCATTGTTTTTAATACCTTTCTTAGTGTGTTAAAACATATTCAAAAACTAGTTTGTGGTGTTTTTGGAAGAATGTGCTCAAACAAGCCTGTACCGTTTCAGTCATGGCCTAATTCAGTCTCTGCTATATAGGGCTTATTCATTTTGCTACCTCCAAACACAAATTCATTAATCCAAAGCTTCAAACAGGTGATAATTGACTTATACAAGCTTAATGATGCATCACAAGTTCATTCCCACATACATTCTTGCAAACCCTAGACTGTGTTCTCATAAACTTTGTTCACAGGCTGTATACATATTTTTCAGACATAGTAGCCATTATTCACCATAGAACCTTTGCTAATAAGGACTGAAACTTAGTTAATATGAAAAAAATAGACAAAATACAGTTCTTTCACCAAAACTTATGGATTTCTACCGGTTATTAGAAGAGAACCAAATTAATCTCGATTACTATTAACCCTAACAGAGGGTTTGGACTGTATTTACAAAAATTAGCATAACTTCTTTAAAAATGAACCAATCTGCATGAAAATTGAACCAAATGGAAGGTGATTGAGTTCTTTACAATTTACAGACAATTTAGCATTAGTCCTTTCCTGTACAATTCCGTACAAGACCAAAACCAGTCTGATTTCTATAGAAAATGCCTAAAAATAGTGATTTTGTTCATTCAATTTCAATTCTACAACCTCCCACACGTACAAATGCATAGAAAAGCCTTTTAATAGGCATCCAAATCTAACCTTTGAGCTTCTAACTAATTCCTAACCACCTATTAATTCATACCAGTAAAGTGACCTTTCATATTCTATAATTTGCATCTTTTTTTTGCAACTTTACAATTTTGAAATTTGTATGACAACTTTTTACATTTTTTCAAATTTGACTTAAATGACCTCCTAAGACACATGAGAAATGACTCAAATAACCTCCTAATGACTTGAATGACCCTTGAATAATATTGAAACATCAAAAATTTCTCAGGCTTCAAGATGGAGTCATAATTTTGTGTAAGTGCTCCTACACCAATGCCACCAATTGAGCTCTTTAAGCTCCTCTAAGTTCAACTCATCTCTACATATTAAATAGTGCAAGGCTTGTATGCCTGGATCTGAACATATTTTTTGTGATGGGTTGTATGAACAACAAGGTGATTCATCTTCATAAAGTTCTTGGACATGCCCCCTCTCATACTACTTAGGGTTTGAACTATATGTTACATTTGATAAAGTATGTCTAGGGTATATGTATCCATTCCAACCATCCATGGTCAGTTACAATTACTTATGCAGGGTAAAATAGAGAGAGAAAAGAAATTTGTATATTTAATAAAAAAGAAACCGTGTTTTGAACTAGAAGAAAAGGGAGTATGAAATACTTAGTTGTATAGTCATTTGTTATGTGTTCATGAAACATGAACAATAACAACCAAAACAAATTATTTGACAACGAAGTTGAAATCCTTAAAGCACAAGAACCTCCAAGGCATAGATCAGATTCTGGGTTCTAGCCACTGGTAGAGTCTTCAATTAATATAAACCCATCAAATTACTCCTCAAGAATGGATCCAATTTGTTAGCATAAGTTGAGGAGATGTTAGACTTACCCAAACAAATCAATAAAACTGAAATAACTTCTTTGTAACCAAGGCTCTAATTTTTTTATATCTCCAGCAACAGTGCCAATTTGTTGGTGTAAGTTAATGGGATGCCAAACTTACCCAAACAAATCAACATTATTGTAAGAACTTCTTTACAACTAGGGCTTTCAAATTTTCTATAACTTTTTATATCCTAAAAAATTATGCCAATTTGTTAGTGATTGAAACTATTAGTCCCAAATCCCTAAGGTTTGATAACCTTCCAAGCGCTAGGGTTTTTGAACATGAAAAATCACCAAAAACCTATATTCAAGTTGGGTAGTTAAGGACCAATGGTTGAGGTGGGTAAGACCTCCTTCACTTTTAGCTCTGCAAGACCAAGGAGGGTATTCCCTAAGATGCTAACTTGATGATTTGAAACACTATACCATGACTTAGTGCAAATTATACCCACTACATAATGTATCCCAATACTAGTATCACAATATACCTATGTGCTAGCTTGGATAAGTAAGTTTCAGCATCTTACAAATAGATAGCATACCATATTAGTGTTTAAGAATGAGTTTATGATACACCCATGTATTATTGTATTCATTCAGACATGGTACTAGTAGAACACAAATAAAGCAAAGCAATGTTTGTTCTTTAATTTGAGGTGTTTGGAATATGTTCAAGATGATGGGGGAGAAAACACATCACATATCGATGCCTATATTCATTGGGCTACAAATTATTTGGATTCAATCACAGATACAATAAATGAAAGCAAGGTGATGAATTAATCAAGTCACCACAAAAGACTACACCTTTTAGACTGCACAAGTAAGCTAGGCTCTACACAATGCACTTAGAAAGAAAATTGATGGTTGTAGAATATTAAGAGAGTCTACTTAGTAGTCCCCATGCATACCCATACATATCCTTTATTATATTAAAAAGATACTATGCAAAATATTTGCACAGATTTTACAAACTTCTGGTTAAAAAACTAATCAATGATACATAAGAAAATGCACACTACACATGAAAGGAAACACTATGCTAAGGTTTATTATGCCTTAATCATTCACTCTTCAAGTTTATAGATGTTATTACAAGGCTTGGATCAAACCCAAATCATTACAATACAAAAAAATTTGTTAGCTTGCAATTGCTTCTCTCTAGAACAAGGTTTGAACAAAAAATTCCAACCCTTTGAATGAGTACAAAAGTATAATTTATACCTTTATAAGTTCTAGTGGAAGAAGGGTTGAGGATAAGGCCTAAAAACCTTAAAAAATCATATGCAAACATGTGGAAAACCAAATATGAGAAGAAATCATGCCACATAGGTCCTCGCACACACGTCATGCCTCCACATTAATGAGCACACAAATTAGGAACAAAATCCCCCACAAAATATGTAGTAAATCATGACAAGACCCAACCTTTGATAGAAAGGAGTCCTACAAATCATAAAGAGGCATGGGCACCATTTTTCCCCTCCTGAAGTTATTAAAAAATGCCTTTAAGATCGTCCCTTGAAATATGCCACAATCAAAGTAGGTGTTACAGGCCACACTAATGAAGATGGCAATCCAAAACCTTGTGAAAACTAATGTAGAACACAATCCAAATATAAATATGGGTCCTTCAAATACCACTCAAAGATCTCCACACTAATTCTAAATTATGATAAACGATGAGGTAGAGAATAAATAAGAGGGTCTAAATGCTCCCCCACAACATATTGAAGAAGATTATGCAACTCCATAAGAAGGAACGTCAATGAGAATATGAATATCCTCAATAGTGTCCTTGAAATTTGTGTGACTCAATAAATAACTCTATAAAATTTAGAAAAGAATTATCCTACAAAGTTGGTATTGAAATACTAATACGATCTTGTTGAATTGAATTGAAAACTGAAGATGCAGTAGGTGGAGGAGATATAAGTGTAAGGAGAAAATATGGAATGAGCATAAAACAATGAAAGAAATGAAAGAAATCAAAAACATAAATGATAAACCCACTTACCAATGAAATGCAATTGCCAAAAGCTATGAATTCACAACAAAAGCTAGATGATCAAATCAAACATAAATGAATTCAAAACCAAAATCACCTTACCATTCCATTGTTGAGTAACCTTAGTTGAAAAGTATGTGGGATTGCTTCAACTCAAAGCCTCCTTGATAGTTTGCAAAAAGCTTCAATATGTGATGACCTAGATGCTGTGATAAATAATTCGCAATTGCTCAAGAATCAAAAGAACATGGCTTTGCTACAAAAATTCTAGGTTATCAATTGAAATCTATAAAAGGGTTATTTTATAGATTTTATGAAATTAGATCAATGATCTGGATTAAGAGGTGCTAATTTGAGATCAAAGGCTGAGAATAAATGAGAGGAATTGATTTCCTAGTTAACTAACTGCAACTGGCTACAGGATTCCAATTAACTGGTTGCATGAGATATTGATTGATGTGTTAAGTCAATTCATTGATCAGAAGAGTGGTCATTCAATATCAATTGACTGAGAGAGTGTCAGTTGAGCTTTGAAGAAATAATGCATGATATAATTAATTAATTATTGGAGGAACATGTTGTTGGATTTTGTGGTTGTGTTGCTGATATGTGGTTGTCATTGATGTCAACACTATTAGCATTGATGCATTGTAGGCTATATATGTTGAGGATATTGAGAAAATTATTAAAGAAAGAGTTGCAGGTTGATAGTGGAACGGTGAAGGTCCTGAAGGTGTCTTGCTGAGTACGTTGATGATCAGTTGTTGTGGAAAAAAGGGTTTATTGTTGAGTGTATCTAGTTTATCCATCGAAAGTTTCAGAGGTCCGCGTGAAGATTTGATCATGTCAGGAACAGTTGTGTTTAGACAATTTTTCTGTGGCTTCAGTTAGTGTTCCTGATTGAAGTTGATGTGATTCCAGTAAGTTCAGTTGTTGCAGATGCTTCTTTGATGGTTCGTGATTCTTGTGGATGTTTCTATTTCGTGCTCTATATTTGTTGCACGTCTGTGTTGATTGGTGTGCTCGTGGTCGGTGATTTCCCTTTGCATGCTTGGGTTTTCAAGTTCTTGGTTGACATGGTGGTTGTAACGTGCTGTGGATCCTTGGAGATTAAAATTTGAATGTTTGGCACGCTTAAGGATATTGTTTTAGGTCTTCATTATGTTGTGTTTGACGATGTGTGATTCGCATTTTAAATTCATTTGTAATTTCAGGCCGACATCATGTATATGTTTTATATTTTCATATTTCAATTTGGCCAACAAAGTTGTTGTTGTAATTCCATGAAGCGGATATATAAGAGTGATTGTTAGAGCGATGTAAGGTGTGCAAGTGAATGTGTCAAAATCATATGTGCAAATAGTGTTCTAATCATTCGATTACAGAGCAGAGTGTGAATAATTTTGAGCGAAGTGTGAAGGAGTGTTTCTATGCTTAACCAGAATTGTAATCAGGCTTTTGTAGAAGCTATTTTCTCAGTTCATACCCTGCATATCTAATCTAAATCTCTGTAAGAAAGTGTGTCTTCCTTGGGTAGTGAGCCCTCTTGTATTTGAGTAGTAAGCTCTAGGCAGTGTGCCTGAATGCATGTGCATTCCCATTATTCATCTTTATACTTTTAATAGGGTATAATATTGTGGACTAACATCCACCATGGTTTTTCCCCTAACAAGGTTTCCACGTAAAAAATATTGGTGTTCTTTGTGTTTCTGATGTGTTGGTTGTTTATGGTTTAATGTTCATTCATCAAATCTAAGATTAAGTTAAGAAAAGTTTAATAAGTTTGAATATTCTAAGACAACTGATTCACCCCCCCTCTCAATTGTTTGTCCTTGTTTTGCCAACAATTGGTATCAAAGCAAGTTCCTCTAAAGAAGTTTAAAAGCTTGAGGTGATCTGATATGGCATCATACAAGAAGTACAATCCTAGATTCGATGGAAAAAACTAATCTCTATGGAAAGCTAGAATGGAGTGTCATTTGAGGCGTATTGGTGAACCCTTCTGGAAGATTACAAAGAAAAGATATGTTATTCCTCAGAATGGTCCTTCCACTCCTGATGAGATCAAAGAGGTTGAATAAAATATTAGGGCTATTGAAGCTTTGTTCAGTGCTTTGATGGATTTAGAGATGAAAAATGTGATGGATCTAAAGATAGCTCATGAGATCTGGAAGAAGCTGGAGACTTTGTATGAAGGATATGCACTTGTGAAGGTTGCTAAGCTACAGAGTTTGAAAGGAAAGTATGAAACTTTGAAGATGGGTGAAGATGAAAATATTTCTTCTTTTATGCAAAGAGTAAATGAACTTGTGATGGGTATTAGATGTGTTGGTGGTACCCTGGATGAACAAGAAATTGTAGCTAAAGTTCTCATATCATTGCCTACTTCTTACAAATCAAAGGCTCATGCTATTGAAGAGCTCAAAATAGTAACAAATGTGACAAGAGATATGTTGATTGGAAAACTAGCTGCATTTGAGTTGAGTGAATTTTGTGATTCTATCCCTAAGACTGAATCTGCATTTAAGGCCTCTGTATCCGAAAGAAACAATCAAAGATATGATTCAAGAGAGAGTTCTAGAAAGACATTCAAGTACGAGGAAGAGATGAAACAACTTAAAGATGAAGAAAGAGAGGTAGAAGAGTTGGAAGCACTGATTGTGAAAAGAGAAGCCAGAGGACAAGGTAAGTACAAAGGAAAGTTCCCTGTTAAATGTTTCTCTTGCAATAAAATAGGTCATTTTGCTTCAAGGTGTCTTGAAAGAGTTCCTAGGTCTAAACCTAGATTTCAAAAGAAATGTTATTATGTTGAAGAAGGTGTGACTGGTGAAGAATATGATAAAGAAAATGGAAATGAGGGTGAATGGTTTTTCATTGCTATCAAAGAAAATGGTCCGGTGACTACTGAATCTGCTAAAGTTGAGAAATCTCTTGCAACCTGAATTGAAGAAAAGGATGAGTGGGTTATTGACAGCGAATGCTCACATCATATGACTAGTGACAAAAGAAAATTTATAAGTCTAGAGAAATATGATGGTGGGGTTGTAAGGTTTGGAGATAACAATGCTGGTGTGATTCGTGGTAGAGGATCTATTTGTCTTGGTGGTAAACATAACACTAATGATATCCTTTATGTTGAAGGCTTGAAGCATAACCTGTTGAGTGTTGGACAGATGGTGGAAAAGGGTTACAATCTTCAGTTCAAAGATGGAAGATGCAAGATACTTGGAAGCTCTGGAAATGTAATTGCTTCAGGTACAAAGACAAGAGGTAACATTTTTCACTTGAGTGTTGCTAATGAAAGTTGTTTAATTTCTTAAGTAGATGAAAGATGGCTATGGCATAGGAGGCTGTGTCATGTGAATTTTGATAAAATTGTCAAGGTAAGCTCCACTCAAGCAGTAAGAGATCTACCTAAGCTAGTGAAGCCTACTAACACCATATGCAAGGAATGTCAGATGGGAAAGCAGACTAGAGTTTCTTTTTAGAGCAAACAACATCATTCTAATGGAGTATTGGAGCTAGTGCATACTGATCTATGTGGTCCCTCCAGAATCAGAAGTCTACAAGGAGAAAGGTACTTTATGTTGCTTATTGATGATTACTCTAGGATGATATGGGTTGCTTTTTTAAGAGAAAAATGTGAATCATTAGAGAAGTTCAAAAGTTTCAAAGCTATGGTAGAGAATGAGACGGGTTTGAAGATCAAATGCTTAAGATCAGACATAGGAGGTGAGTTCACTTCCTTGGAGTTCAATTCTTTTTGTGAAGAGCATAGAATCAAAAGATAGTTATCTGCTCCCCAAACCCCTCAACAAAATGGAGTTGTAGAGAGAAAGAACAGAACAATTCTGGATGTTGCTAGAACAATGATTTTGGAAGGAAATATGCCTCACATCTATTGGAGAGAAGCTATAAGCATTGTTTTGTACACTCTTAACTAGGTAAATGTCAATGGTAATTCCGGTAAGACTCCTTTTGAGTTGTGGGTTGGTTACAAGCCTACTATTAAATATTTCAAGATCTTTGGAAGCAAGTGTTATATCAAGAGAGATGAGGACATAGGAAAGTTTGATGCAAGGAGTGATGAAGGAATCTTTCTAGGTTACTCTACTAAAAGCAAGGCTTACCGGTGCTACAATAGAAGATTGAGGAAAATGGTTGAAAGTGCAAATGTCAGGGTTGATGAGGACTCTGCTAGATCATCCAGATACTGCAAATATGACTCAGATGACCAGTAGGATAGTATAGACCAAGGGAAGAATACTCAGACACAAAATCAAGTTCAAATTGTTCTAGTAAATTGAGAAATTCAGGAAGGAGAGACAAGTGGAAGTGTAGAAGAGAGAACAAAAGAACCAGAAGTGTGAGAAAATCCTAAAGTTTCGAGGTATGTAAAGCTAAATCATTATGAAGATCAAATCATAGGAGATAAGAATAAAGGTGTGTAGACTAGAAGAAGGATTGCAGAAGAGTATTGTCTATTTTCCAAGACTGAGCCTAACAATGTCAATGAAGCTTGTAAAGATGAACATTGGATGGAAGCAATGAAGGAAGAACTAATGTAGATTGAAAATAATGATACATGGATTCTTGTTCCCAAACCTAAAGATAAAAATTTGACTGGAACCAAATGGGTCTTTCGGAATAAGTTGAATGAACAAGGTGAAGTAGTCTAGAATAAAGCAAGACTGGTATGTAAAGGGTATTCACAAATGGAAGGTATTGATTTTGAAGAAACTTTTGCCCCTGTTGCCAGAATTGAAGCTGTAAGATTATTTTTTGCTTATGCTGCATATAAGAACTACAAAGTCTATCAAATGGAGGTGAAGTCAGCTTTTCTGAATGGTGAGTTAGAAGAATAAGTCTATGTTGAGCAAGTGGATGGATTTCAACTAACTGATAAGAAAGACATGGTTTACCAACTAAAGAAAGCTCTGTAAGGACTCAAGCAAGCTCCTAGAGCCAGGTATGCTAGACTAGATAAATATTTGTTGAAGCTTGGATTCAATAAAGGTACTGCAGAAAACAACTTGTATTTTAAGTTGGATCATGATTAAGAGTTGATTATTGAAGTCTTTGTTCATGACATTATTTTTGGAGGTGATGATGATCTATGTATGAAGTTTGCTGATGAAATGAAGAGTGAATTTGAAATGTCCATGATTGGAGAGATGAAGTTCTTTCTAGGATTGCAAATCACTCAGTTAGATAATGGAATTTTTATATCTCAGTCCAAATATGTGAGAGAATTGCTAAAGAAGTTTGGCATGGAAGACTCAAAGCCTGTTGGTACACCCATGGTAACTGGATGCAAGTTAACACAGAATGATGATTCTCCTAAAGCAAATCAGACAAGATACAATTCAATGATTGGCAGATTACTCTACTTGACTCAGACTAGACCAGACATCATGAATGTTGTGTGTATGGTTGCTAGATATCAAGTTGATTTGAAAGAATCTCATGTGACTGATGTAAAGAGAATTTTTAGATACCTGAAAGGAACAGTTGATTTTGGGCTTTGGTACCCTAAAGATGATAATTTTACTTTGAGTGCCTATACTAATGTAGATTGGGTAGGAGATGTAGATGACAGGAAAAGTACTAGTCGTGGTGCCTTCTTCTTGGGGAAGAAGTTGGTGTCTTGGTTGAGTAAAAAATAGAATTCCATTTCCTTATCTACTACTAAGGCAAAATATATTGTTGCTGCAAATAATTGTACTCAAGTGTTGTGGATGAAACAAATACTGAAGGATATCAGAGTGTTATATGATGAGCCTATGCCATATATTGTGACAATTCAAGTGTAATAAACATTTTGAAGAATCCGATGCTACACTTTTTGAGGGAGAAAGTGAGTAAGAAAGAAGTTAGACTGGAGTATGTACCTACCAAAGAATAGATTGCAAAAATTTTCACCAATCCATTGCCAAAGGATACTTTTGAGTATCTAAAAGGGATGCTAGGGGTGACTACCCCTCCTGATAAGAAGTAGTGATGCATTTGCATGCATCAATCTGTATACTTCATAGCTATATCCTGATCTGGATTGATGTTTCTGTGGTTGCTACTCAAGGGGAGTAGTCAGATGTGCAGATATGTGGAAAGATAATGCTTATCTTTTCCATTGATATCAAAGGGGGAGAAGATTCAATGTGAAAAAAAGTATGAGGAGAAGAGTCATGTGGAAGAGTTGTGGAAAGAAAAGAGTCAGAATCTAAGGGGGAGTAAGTGTTGAGCGAGAGTTGCGTTGATGGTTTTTTTCACATCATGTGTTGCCATCAATGCCAAAGGGGGAGATTGTTGGATGTTGTGGTTTTGTTTCTGATATGTGATTGTCATTGATGTCAACACTATTAGCATTGATGCATTGTGGGCTATATATGTCGAGGATATTGAGAAAATTGTTAAAGAAAGAGCTGCAGGTTGATAGTGGAACAGTGAAGGTCATGAAGGTGTCTTGCTCAGTACGTTGATAATCAGTCACTGTCGAATAAAGGGTTTATTTCTGAGTGTATATAGTTTATCTACTGAAAGTTTCAGAGGTCCGTGTGAAGATTTGATCGTGTTATGAACAGTTGTGTTTTGACAATTTTTCTATGGCTTCAGTTAGTGTTCCTAATTGAAGTTGATGTGATTCTAGTAAGTTCAGTTGTTGTGGATGCTTCTTTGATGGTTTGTGATGCTTATGGATTTTTCTAGATCGTGCTCTATCTTTGTTGCACGTCCGTGTTGATCGGTGTGCTCGTGGTCAGTGATTTTTCCTTTGCATGTTCAGGTTTTCATGTTCTTGGCCGTCATGGTGGTTGTAACGTGTTGTGGATCCTTGGAGATTAAAATTTGAATGTTTGGAACGCTTGAGGATATTGTTTTAGGCCTTCATTATGTTGTGTTTGACGATGTGTGATTCGCATTTTAAATTCATTTGTAATTTCGGGCCGACATCATGTATATGTTTTATATTTTCATATTTCAATTTGGCCGACAAAGTTGTTGTCGTAATTCCATGAAGCGGATATATAAGAGCGATTGTTAGAGTGATGTAAGGTGTGCAAGTGAATGTGTCGAAAGAAGATGTGAAAATAGTGTTCTAATCATTCGATTGCAAAGCAGAGTGTGAATAATTTTGAGCGAAGTGTGAAGGAGTGTTTTTGTGCTTAACCGGAATTGTAATTGGGCTTTTGTAGAAGCTATTTTCTCAGTTCATACCCTGCGGATCTAATCTAAATCTTTGTAAGACAGTGTGTCTTCCTTGGGTAGTGATCCCTCTTGTATTTGAGTAGTAAGCTCTAGGCAGTGTGCCTGAATGCATGTGCATTCCCATTATTCATCTTTATACTTTAACAGGGTATAATTATTGTGGACTGACATCCACCATGGTTTTTTCCCTAACAAGGTTTCCACGTAAAAAATCTTGGTGTTCTTTGTGTTTCTGATGTGTTGGTTGTTTATGGTTTAATGTTCATTCATCGGATCTGAGATTAAGTTAAGAAAAGTTTAATAAGTTTGAATATTCTAAGACAATTGATTCACCCCCCTCTCAGTTGTTTGTCCTTGTTTTGCCAACACATGCAAGATAAGATTGAGATAGAAGATGAATTTTCTTTTTGCATGATAAGATAATCAATTAAAGTAATTAATTAAATTGAGGAATGTTCAAAGATAAGATTCATTAATAAATAAAAATATTTATTTATTAATGGATGACATTTGAGATAAAAGACAAAAATTAACTCAGAGTGTGTGTGGGTTAAGTAGTTGCATGAGAAGTGAAGTGAAAGAAAGTGTGTGTTAGAAGATAAATTTAGATTTGCATGAGATGATAATAATTAATTAAATTAATTATTTATTTGAGGAATGTGAAAGTGGGAATTAAATAAATAAATAAAATGTTTTATTTATTTATGATGAATGGATAATGTTGAGAGAAGAGGGATAATTAAATAATTAAAATAATTACTTAATTTAGGAAGAGTGGGTGAATGTTAATTAAAGATATAATTAAATAAATATGGTTTATTTAACTAATCAAGAAGAATAAAGAATTAAGATATAATTAAATAAATACGATTCATTTATCTAATCAAGAAGATTAATTAAAATGAATTAATTAAATAACATAAAGTCATTTAATTAATAGTGGAAATATGATTTTAGATAATAACTAAACAATTGAACATTATATAATCATTAGGAAAAAAATGAATATTAGTGTTAAAATGTTAGTTCGCGGGTTAGGATAATTTTAGGTATCTACATTTTGCCCCTCTTTGATACAATGTGATTTTGAGCGTTGTCAAAGAAAATTCAAAATTTCCTGCTTGGGAGTTGCCGTAGTATGCCCAGTGACAATGGGATGGCATGGTGCCCCTTTAGAAAATTTGGTGAAAACTATAGATAATGAGCCAAATTTTCTGACAAGCTGATGTGATGCATTTAAGTGCAAGGACTGACAAGAGAAATGTCAACTAGAAGAAAAATTAGTAGGATTAGAGGATAGAAGAAGATGGATGATATTGATCTAACTGTCAAAAATCTATAGATTATGATTGTAGATGTGGATGAATGAATGGATGAATGAGTGAATGATATTGACTTGATGATGTGTTTAACGTGATGAGTATATTTTTTCTTCATGGAGAGCCTAAGTATAGCAATCCTTATTAATGTAGCAAATAGACACGATGCACTAGGGTATTAATGACCAAGGCGGCTTTGAATTTATTGCATGGACTTTGACTGCACAAACAAGGAGTATTATTGCTTATACCAGACATACATAAACCTTATTAATGTTATGTGAGAGAATAAAGCCATCGAAGTAAGGAGACTAATACACAAAAGGTATGAAGAACCTAATATACACCAACCATTGTATTACTAGAGACTATCCCTGCACACACAAGGAAAGTACTCACCATGATCGTATTGCAAAAATATCCAACAAACAGAGCATACGAAATCGATGATCAATGCCCCATTCCTTCTTCTCTAAATCCTTATAGACATCCTCGATAGATCTTGGGAACGAGACAATAAGATAAATCAAAAGATAAGACCAAAATAGATAAGCAATGTTGCAATATCACTTGCCATAGATGTTTTGATGTTTCAGGATATTATCCATTGATAATGTCTATTGTAGGAATGATTTATCCATTAAGACACATGTCACGATGTTGATGATGATTTCAATAGGTGGGTAGTTAACACTTGAGCATTTTTTTAATCTAATAGTGATCAAGTCTTTTCGATTTTTTGCTTGGATGTTTTGGATTTCCATGTTTGATTGCTTTGTCAAAGGGTGAAGGTGATGATTTTTTTATTATGGATGAATATTTAATTGCAGATAGGTGATGGTGAAGATAGGATTTTTGAGATTTTTTGAATTTTTTTGTTTTTTTGAAGTTATTTGAGGCTATTTTTGATGTTTTCAAGATATTTGGATTTTTTGGTGTTTTGAGAGATTTAGAGACCAAGAGGGGAACCTAAGGGGACTGACCTAGTGCCTCAAGGGCTCATCGATTGATAGACTTTATTGGACTCAAAGCAGCTCATACGAAGGCAACCAACAATATTTTTAGGATTTTGATGTTTTACAATTTTTTTGGATTTTGATGGTTTTTTTATTATTATTTTTAGATTTTGAAGATTTTTTGGATATTTTAGATTTTTTGCACAATGTTGACAAGTGGATATAGATATGTAACAATATCAGTGATCTATTTTGGGATTTTGAATTTTTGACAATATTTGGATGTTTTTTCATTTTAAGTAATGTTTGGATGTTTTTGGATTTTTTTATGATGATCATATGGATGAATTGTAAAGAGATATCAGTATGTAGGGATATCAATAATATTTTGAGATCCTATTGATAGCCAAGATAAAATCAATTGATCTGATTGATTAGTTGTCGATAATGATAATATTGTTGAGGATACACAATAATGTAAGGATAGTGTTTTCAAGATAAGAACAACTCAAGGACTGGGAAGGACATGTCTCAAGATGATGATTGATTGATCAAATAATGATTGATCGAGATTTGTAGCCAAGCTAGGAACAATATTGTTGAATTTTTTGATACCACATTGAAGCATCGACAAGATGCAAAACATGTTCGGATAGAGTATGCCCCTTTGGACAATGTCTCATGGCTCAGATAATGCTAGATAGGATAGGATCAATGATAGTGATCCATGTTAAGATGTTTACCATAAGAAAGTGTGAAGTGTACACCAAACCTTTTCCAAGATCAATATGAGATGGATTTGGATGAAAAATAGGTTGGATGAATGGTTCATTGATTTATTATGGATAAGATGGATGGATGATGGATGAAATGTTGGATTTATTATGGATAGGCTGAGATGCTTCCACCTAAAATGACACATGTAGATACTTGATTCTATACATGATGCATGTTTTCTAGGTTTTCATTATGGTATGTGTCCAAAGTGCCACCGTAGTGGTTTTTGTTGGAGGACAATTTTTCTCTTGACCAGATTTTTTTGATTTTTTTGATTTTTTTTTGTTTTGAAGATTTATACCCATGTTGAACCACCTGGTGGTGTTGATGTAGACACTGCTAGTGTTGATATAGATGTTGTTGTCATGATGTTCCAATGATATCCCACTTGAAGGAGTTATTTTGCTAAGCTACAGGAGCTTGAATGTAACCCTTGATAATTCTTGTCCTCTTTGTCGATACCAGAGTTAACCTTTCCTAGATGCACACATCAAGATAGATTTCCTTTAGAGTTCTTATGATAAAGAGTTGCTTCCAACACATGGTTAATGCAAGATTTAGATATCCTGGATGTCGAAGTGGATGGTGAAATGCGTTGAGAGATATAAGATGCAGATTGATTAGCTGACAGTTTGGAATCTTTGATTTTCCAAACTTGGTGGGATGAGAAATGATGGGTGGATATGGAGATTCGATTAGGACCAACTTCTTCATATACTTTGTAGATTTCTCTTGAAGCTTTCTTTTGCATTGTTGGATATTTTTTATGGATGAACTTCTCTTTTTGATTTTTCCCCATAGTTTCCTAGACTAATGGAGTTGGATAGGGATGATTTTCTTGCTTTTGCTTTGGTATTCATTTGAATTTTGCTTTGTTGATTCTTTTTCTTCAATGACTTGTTCCTTTCTTTGATATAACTTTTTTTCTTGTTGTTCGTCCCAATTAGAGGGTGAAAAATGTGTGGATGATGATTCATGATATGAATGGTTGTAGCATTGGTATTGATTTCATCATAAGGACTTTTCATGCTCCCCATGTTGGTGATTGCATTAGATAAAATTTCTCTCAGTATTATAGAGGTATCATTAATATGTTTAGATTCCTTAATTATTGAATAACCAAGACCTTGATGCTTAGGATTTTTGATAATCTGCATTGGTTCGAGGATACCGTTTTGATGTAGGCCTAGTCCTTTTCCTTTATACTACATTCTTTGACAGATCTTGTTTGCAATAGGATAAGATTTATCTTGGAAACAAGGTGCTAATCCTTCTCTTCTCTGTTGTGGATCTTCAAAAGTGAAGATAGCTTGCTTTGACAAAGTAAGTGATCCAAGTTTATAAGTGATAGGATCCTCCATATGTGGGATAATATACTAATTGATATCTTCGGCTTTATTTTTTGAAATATTCAATTCTAATTGTTCTTTAAAAGATGTTGATGCTTCACAATCCATGTAGGGGTCTTCTTCATGATCCATTCATTATTTTTCTTCAAATGATGTTTTTGATTCACAATCCATGTATAAGTCTTCTTCATGATCAATTTTTGATGTCTATGGATTCTACTATGCCTTGATCATGTGTAAAGTTGTTAAGAGTAGGAGACTCTTGTTCATTGTTAATGAAGTTGACAATAAGAGACTCTTGTTCCTTGGTAATGATGTCAAGAGTATGAGACTCTTGTTTTAGATGAAGACCATTTACATGTCCTTTAGGAGTATACATATCATGGGTAGATATAAGAGTGGGTGATATATGTACATGATCCTTGTTTGTGAAATATTCTATGGATTGGAAGATACCCATTAAATCATTATAGTATCTTGGAGATGTGGATCTTTGATCTTGTCTTTTATCGGAGTTGTCTTCAGTATCATATTAGAATAGACCTGTTAGATCTTCATGGAGAGGGGTTTCAACCTCTCAAAAAATGCCTCAAATTCATAATAAACCACTTCCTCAAAATAGATTCAAACAATGTTAAAACAACAACAAGATTGTAAATTTTCTATTGCCAACAATCACCAGGGTTACAAGAAATCAAAACAAAATTAAATTACAATTATGGAAGCCCCCAAGACTGATATAAAACATCTAAAATCAAACTTTAAAATCTGAGACACCAACAAAATCATTCATAGATATGGCCTCTTCAAACCCTCAATTTCTTGAAGCATCAATTTTTCTTCTTTCTACAATTTTCTTTGGAAAATAAAAATACAATGAACATGTAACCCTTGAAACATTATTTGCTACTGTAGATATCTCCCCAAACCTGAAATAAACCTTCAATAAAAATTTCCAACACCCTCCCAGGAAAAGAACCACGCTTGCAACAACAACCTTCCAAATCTAGCCAAGAATGGTTATCAAAACCAAGTCCAAATTGCTTGTAATCTTCAAAAACAAGCTCCTGAAACTTCTCCAACAAAAATCCATGAACAAGTTGGGAAAAAAACCTCCAAAAAATCCATCCCAAAAACTTTCCATAATATAGAAAATTCTTTCATAAATCCACTCCCACCAAAATTGCCAAAATGGGAGTCAATTCTTAGATTTTAGGCAGTTTCCAATGTAACTCCTGCCAACTCACCTTGGGTGCCCACATTTTCATGGATGAATCAATTAAATTTATAAATGCATCATTCAAACTTATAACTCCCTCCAAATCTCATACCCAAGTCTATTTTTGCAAATTTTTAAAATTGATAATTTCTCAAAGTTCCCTCCTAAATTATCTCCACTCCCAAAATTTGCAATAAAATAATAAAAGGGTAATAATTTAATATTTATTTTATTCTAACCTTTCAAATTACCATATTAAATCACCCACCAAACCTTAGGAAAATATAAAAATTAAAATGAATTCTTTTGGTTGATACAAGATTGCTCTCACAACCCAGGATGCTCCTGCATCAGACACGGGGGGTAAGTGAAATGTTTCATGAGTTGAAAACTCATGAACATTTGAAGACCATATGATTTCATTGGATCCACCGTTCTTCCTTATTCTTCTAAAATTTCCTCTTTCTCTTCTTCCAACACTTAGTTGGAACAAGCAACCTCCTTCTCTAACAACTTTGCACTCCATTCGTCTCTCCTCTCGTGGACTTGTATCCACCATGTACCATCCTCCTCCTAATACCATACATTCTCCTCTCTTCTTTTGTGGGATTCAACCCACCATAAACTGACCACCTCCACAAAGTTTCACCTACAACATCCTCTACAAATTCTACATCCAAATATGTATTATCCAAATAACAATCAAAATCCACTACATCCTTATACAAATTTGCAATTAGAAATTAGAAATTTTCATCTGCATACTGTCTTCTTGCTTGAAATCCTTTTCTACACTCACCAAAGAAGGTATAGAATCATTAAAACTAAATTCAAAATGAAAATTTACTTCATTCTTGTTCACTGCCCCAACATCTTTTTCCTCATTCTTCACTGGAATATCATTCTCAACCTCATCAAAGCATTCATCAAAATTTGATTTCACCTCATTACCTTTTGAGGCAATATTCACTCCACCTTTTGTCAACACTTGCCATTCCTTTTCTACCACTGAAATTTTTTCATCTACACAAGATCCACTCTCATCTTCATCATAAAAATGAAACATATTATGCATTACCTCTTTCTCTTCAACCTTTTCTTCACCACTACTTGTTGCCATATCTTCTTCACCTTCACTCTTAGTTGCACTTTCATTTTCTATTAACTTTCAAGTCCTCCAAAGGACACTCATCATCCTTAATCATTCTTGCACTTTCCTTCTCTTTTCCCTCTTTATCCTTTTGAACAAGGATTTCCACATTTTCCTTTTCATCCTTCTTCCCTACAGACAAGGTTTCACTTGCAAACATATCAGTACCAAAAGAAAAATAAGATTCAACCCTTCCCATTTTATTTTTTATTTCTATCCTTATTATCTACTACAACTTTTGTTGCCACTTCCTCTTGCCTATCCTACAAAGGATTCAAAACATATTCTTCCCCATCCTTTATAATGCTATATGTATTCTTCCTACCATGATGTAGAGCTCTTCAATCATACAACCATGGTCTACCCAAAAAAACATGGCATTTATCCATAGGTACTATATCACATACAATCACATCCTTATATCTACGAATTTGAAAATCAACCACACATTGCTCACTTACCCATATCTGGCAATCTCCTTACAACCAAGAAATATAGTATGGGCTAGGATGCTTGATTATTTTCAATTTTAGCTTGTCTACCATCTCTTCAGATACAATATCATTGGTGCTACCGCTGTCCACAATGACTTTGCAACATTTCCCGCTCACTTTACACCTTGTTCGAAATAAATTACTCCTCTGGATGGGCTCTTGATTCTCTATTTGTGTATATAGAAATTATTTCTTCATCACAAAAAATTCTCCTGGCTTCCAAGACATTTTTTCAAACACTTTTCCACACTCTCTACCCGCAGGTCCTACTGCAAACTACCTCACATCAGCGCTTCTTCCTCCACACTCAAGAACAACCAGCTCTGATACCACTAATGGAGAGGTGTTTCAACCTCTCAAAAATCACCTCAAATTCATAATAAACCACTTCCTCAAAATGGATTCAAACAATGTTAAAACAACAACAAGATTGTAAATTTTCTATTGCCAACAATCACCAGGGTTACAAGAAATCAAAACAAAATTAAATTACAATCATGGAAGCCCCTAGGGCTGATATAAAACATCTAAAATAAGACTTTAAAATATGAGACACTCAACAAAATCATTCATAGATATGGCCTCTTCAAACCCTCAACTTCTTGAAGCATCCATTTTTCTTCTTTCTACAATTTTCTTTGGAAAATAAAAATACAATGAACATGTAACCCTTGAAACATTATTTTCTGCTGTAGATATCTCCTAAAACCTAAAATAAACCTGCAATAATAATTTCCAACACCCTCCCAAGAAAAGAACCACGCTTGGAACAATAACCTTCCAAATCTAGCCAAGAATGGATGTGAAAATCAAGTCCAAATTGCTTGTAATCTTTAAAAACAAGCTCCTGAAACTTCTCTAGAAAAAAGCCACGACCAAATTAGGAAAAAACCATCCAAAAAATCCATCCCAAAAACTTTCCATAATATAGGAAATTCTTTCATAAATCCACTCCCACCAAAATTGCCAAAATGGGAGTCAATTCCTAGATTTTAGGCAGTTTCCAATGTAACTCTTGCCAACTCACCTTGGGTGCCCAGATTTTCATGGATGAATTAATTAAATTTATAAATGCATCATTCAAACTTATAACTCCCTCCAAATCTCACATCCAAGTCTATTTTTGCAAATTTTTAAAATTGGCAATTTCTCAAAGTTCCCTCCTAAATTATCTCCACTCCCAGAATTTGCAATAAAATAATAAAAGCGTAATAATTTAATATTTATTTTATTCTAACCTTTAAAATTACCATATTAAATCACCTACCAAACCTTAGGAAAATATAAAAATTAAAATGCATTCTTTTGGTTGATGCAAGATTGCTCTCACAACCCAGGATGCTCCTGCATCAGATCTTGAGAATACCTAGATCCTTGATCTTGATTGATTTCAGAATTGCTTTTGATATGCTTTGGATCATGTTCTTGACATGGGTCAATTTCAAAGGATAGATTGTTTGCAAAGGGTTCTCGAATGTATTTCTTAGGCATGGGTATTGGTTTAAGATTCTCTTGATCTTCAAATGAATTTGGATCAAGTTTTGAATTAAGGCTTTCTTCAATATCAACAACCATGAGGTCAAATGGTGTCAATATGTCTTGGAAAGGACCATTGCTAGACTTTGGTGTAGGATTTTGATCGTTCTTGGGAATAAATTCTTGAGAAATGTCATCTTTCTCATTAGATGAGGTAAAGATATTGTCAACGTGATTGTTGGTAGATGGATCTTGGGTGTTATCCTCAACAATTGAGGTAGAGATCTTGTCAGTGTTTTCAACCATGAGATAAAATGATGTTAAATTTTTTTGAAATGGATCATCGTTAAACATTAATGGATTATCTTGATCATGCTTTGGAAAAGTATCTATGTCCTCTAGCTCACCATGTGAGGTATAAACATTATCCATATGATTATTTATGGGTGGAATTTGATCACTGTCTTCAACATTTGAGGTTGAGATATTGTCAATGTTATCCTTATGGGTTGAACCTTGAATGTTATCTTCAATAGTTATTTCTCCTTGATGAATGAGGTCTTAGATGAGATTTTTGAGTTTAATATAGTTTGATGCATCATGAACTTTTGCTCTATAGTATTTATAATAGGTGTTATCATCGTACCTTGGAGGTTTTAAAGTAGGTTCATAATCACCTAATGATTTTGGAAGTGTGATAGGTTTAGCATGAACTAATGTGTTTAACACCACCTCAATTAGCTCCCCTAAAGGAGTGTATTCATGTTTATTGGTTTTGGCGGGATATCAACAATTGTTGTTGTTGTTGATGATATTCCATGCCTTGATGTTGTAAGGATGGATTTTTCTGCTGATATAAATAAATGTTCTAATGACTTTGATGAGGAATGCATTGATTTGGAGATTGATATGTTTTCTGGAAAAGTGTGTCAACTGATTTGGCAAGTGAACTTAGGGCAATTTGATGTTGTATATTTTGACCTTGATGGTGATTTTGAAACTCTTGATGTTGTTGTAACACTACTTGATGTTGTTGTGACCCTTGATAAGAGTGATTTTGATATGGATGTTGAGGATTTTGATTTTGATGTGGTATTTGACTTAGTTGAGGCATGAACGAATCCTTCCCATAATTCACTAAGTAAGGATTTGACATGCATGTACTTGTGATGTATTGATTTGGCATTGGATTGAGGAAGATTCATGCTTTGATCATAGACTTGTATATTTTGACCTTGATTTAAATCTACCATGTGACAAGATGCTCTAAAACTTTGATTAGGGGAATCCATAGTTGATATATCATTGAAAATTGTAGGATATGATGACCCCATGGGTGCATAGAGTGGAATTGGATTCAAGTAATAGATTTAAATTGGCATGTTTTTGTTGAGTTTGAGATTTAAACAAATGAATGTACGAAAGGACTATTGGTAAACCCTTTGTACAAAATGATGTTTGTTTGATTGATGTTGATCTTGGGATAGTTTGATAACAAATTTTGATTTTGGATGTTATGTTTTTGATACTCAACCCTATGATGAAGGTGTGACTAGATTTTGGATGTTTAAAGATGATGCTTAGTCTATGGACACAAGGATAGACAAGATTTGATTGATGTTTGATAAGTCTCAAAAGATGTTGATAAAGGATATGTTTATTTCTCTACTCGAACTCGGCTCATGAATGCAAGTAATGGATGATGATAGTAATCTAGAAACTTAGGGAGAGGATAATGTCCACTAAATTTGACAAGACCACAAGATAATACGCTGATTTGATAAAGAATCTAACAAGATGATGGCATTCGATATCTTATGTTTGATGTGTGTCCAAAGGCTAGTTGAATGTTTGATCTATGATGACTATGCAAAGGATTGTCTAAAAGACTAATGATGTCAAAGATTTCTAATAAGGTCTAATGAAGATCTAATTGTGATGTTTTTGTAATAATTGGGAAAGATTTTATGACAATGTTTTGAGGTTAATTCTATTAATTTTGAGATAAGCAATAATGCAATAGCGGTGGATTTTTCATACAACTGTGGAAAAATCTAAGATAGTAGCAAGATTTTACAGATGTAGTAACAACAGAAATGACAGTAGCGACTCTATTTCTTTTTTCTGTGACTATTAGAATAAGAAATAATGACTTGATTCACAATAGCAATTGTGTTTTGAGACAATAGCGATATGATTCATAATAGCGATATAGTTTTCTAACTAGTGTGGCTCTATTTCTTGATTTTTAGTTTTATTTAGGTCAATTTTTGATAATTTTGCAAGTTTGAAAGTTTAACTTTGATGTTGAAAGTTCTTTGCAAGTGATATGTACAACAAACAAAGTATGCAATAATTGACTCAAACGGTAGGGGGATATTACACAAATCTTCTTCACTAAGGTTCACTAGACTAGCTCGAACAAGATCAATCAATTACAACCTAAGGAGTAAAGGTACATTTCTTCACAATAGGCTTACCTCACCCCCGAGAGAGTGATGCAATCCATTTCTAATGGAGGGTCGAATAGGACATACCAAGTTCATGTACCACCTTGATACTCTTGGATTTTTGAAAGAGAATGAACTCTTAAGCCTTACGCCTTAACCATAGACCAGACATGGTAAGTAACTTCTAGGAACGATGATATTCTTGTGTACTAATTTGATGAAACATTTCTGAAAACTTGGATTGGCCTCTAGATACAAAGGTATGTAATGACACTATGAACACCAATGGTATACTTCAAATGTGAGGCACCAAAGGCTCTACTTTCGCATAAGTAGCCCATACGTCCACATAAGAGTAGACCCGCAAGGTATGAATTCATTAAATTTATGCTACTTATTTCATTTTTGTATGCTTTATATAGCATGTTGATAAACATGCTTTAGGGTCACCTTGAGCTCTCCATTGCGAGATGTATCTCAAAGTAGGCCCCTCTAATAAATAAATAAAAGATGACTTGGATGATTTGTGCAAGCACACCAATTATGGAAAACGAGTGGTTTTTTTTTAAAGCCCAAACAAAAATGGCATGTTCCAACACATTGTAAATTTTAGCCGAGAAAGTAATGGTGATTTTTTGTTGTTCTTTTTAGATGCGCCAAAGAAAAAATGACATGTTCCAGCACACTGTTAATTTTAACCAAGAAATAAATGGCGATTTGTTGTTCTTTTTAGATGCACCAAAACAAAATTGTAAGACATTCACGCCAATTTTAACCAAGAAAGCAATTGTGATTTGTTGTTCTTTTAAAGCACTAAAACAAAATTGTGAGACATTCACATCAATTTTAACTGAGAAAGAAATTGTGATTTGATGTTTTTCTTTTTAAAGCACTAAAATAGATGTGTAATTTGTTCTCCCAATGCCACAAGCTGCAAATCAAAGATTAGTAACTCAAAAAAGCCTTAATCTATTGAAATAAGCTTGCAAAAATTGAAAAAACATGTGGCTCTATTACCTGCAATAGCGAACTTTGTTTGTGACAAAAGTGACCCTGTTCCGACAATAACGACCATGTTTAGATACGATAGTGACCCTATTCTGAGATGATTGCGGCCTGATTCTTCAATAGTGAACTTCTTTAGATAAAATAGCGACCATGTTCTGAGACGACCGCGCCCAAATTTTGAATAATAGCAACCCCATTGATGATTACGAATTTTGTAAAATACAACTGCACTCCAAAACCTGCAACTTATGAAAAAAATGATAGAAAAATGTTAGACCAGGGATAGGGGTCTCACCAGGCGTGCCATTTAATGTAAGGGAAAATTATGGAATTGAATTATGGTGTTGTGTGATATGTTAGATTGCTTCAACTCAAAGCCTCCATGATAGTTTGCAAAAATCTTCAATGTGTGATGATCTAGATGCTATGCTAAATAATTCTCAATTGCTTAAGAATCAAAAGAATGTGGCTTTGCTACGAAAATTCTAGGTTATGAATGTGAAGGATGAAGGGTTATTTTATAGATTTTAGGAAATTAGATCAATGATCTGAATTAAGAGGTGTTGATTTGAGATCAAAGGCTGAGAATAAATGAGAGGAATTGATTGACTAGTTAACTAGCTGCAGCTGGCTATAGGATTCTAGGTAATTGGTTGCATAAGATATTGATTGAAGTGTTAAGTCAATTGATTGATTAGAAGAGTGGTCATTCAATATCAGTTGACTGAGAGAGAGTGTCAGTTAACTTTGAATAAATAATGCATGATATAATTAATTAATTATTGAAGGAATGCGCAATATAAGATTGAGATAGAAGATAAGTTTTCTTTTTGCATGATAAGATAATCAATTAAAGTAATTAATTAAATTGAGGAATGTGCAAATATAAGATTGATTAATAAATAAAAATGTTTATTTATTAATGGATGATGTTTGAGATAAAAGAGGAGAATTAACTCAATGTGTGTGTGGGTTAACTAGTTGCATGAGAAGTGAAGTGAAAGAAAGTGTTAGAAGATAAATTTAGATTTGCATGAGAGGATAATAATTAATTAAATTAATTATTTATTTAAGGAATGTGCAAGTGGGAATTAAATAAATAAATAAAGTGTTTTATTTATTCATGATAAATGGATAATGTTTTTGATAAGGAAAAACAAATTTTGAAGGGACCCTAAAACCCTATACAACGGAAAAAAGCTGCAAGAAAGACTAAATCAATAAAACCTGCAACCCAAAAAAGCCAAAATGCTGACACAGAAATTAACCAAGAAACTCATCAGCAACCCTAAAGAAAAACATCAACAACAAGGCTAATTAATGTTGAGAGAAGAAGGATAATTAAATAATTAAAGAAATTACTTAATTTAGGAAGAGTCAGTGAATGTTAATTAAAGATATAATTTTAAATAAATATGATTTATTAAACTAATCAAGAAGAATAAAGAATTAAGATATAATTAAATAAATAGGATTTATTTATCTAATCAAGAAGATTAATTAAAATGAATTAATTAAATACATAAATGAAATATTCCGAGGCAATTTTTTTCAAATTTTCAATTGCAACAAGCAGAGCAATCCACAGTCGTTAGGGTTAGCTCTAAACCAGAACGATACTGAAACAACTCTAACTAGAATGTACACCAGGATCCCGATGAGGGCAAGGTGTGAGCATTGGTCAGAGGATCTGAATGCAAAAATAGAACTGGAATGAACTCTAACCAAGAATGGCGCCGATGATGGCGAGCATATGGTCAGAGGATCTTCTACCACTACAAGTACTGAAAGGGAACTCAACACCAAGTATGTGCTACCCAATCCAGTATGGAGTTGAGGTGACCATATGGCGGAGTACTAAGAATTACAATGCTTTGAAGGGAAATAAGCTAGAATGCTGAAGTAACTCGACACCCAGAATGTGCTTTCTAACCCGGAGGGGGAAAGGAGCTACCATAGGGCGGAGATGTAAGATATTACAAAGCAATTACAGAATGTAAAGCATGAGTGTTACAAATCATGAAAAAGCAGGATTAAAGAACTGCTGTCAGTACTACTGCCAGCTTACAATAATTATGAATCCCTGCAAGATCAATATTAGAGCTCTTCAAAATTGTTGCAACAACAAGGAACCTTTTACAAAGCCTTTAATGATTTCTTAACTCCGATCCAAGGAAGAAAATGCAGATTTCTTAAATCTGGTTATGACAGACCTGCACTTAAAATAAATAACCAGCAACACAGAAATCCAATGAATAGCTCAAAACTCCCTCAACTCTCACTCAAATTGTCTCAAATCTGATGCAATAGACCCTCAAAATGATGGCACCTAACTTAGTAATAAGAAATGGCATCTAAAAATGGTTATTAATTACTGACACGAATCCCAAGGCACTCCAGAAAGTACGGCCTTCAAGGAATGACGAATTTGCATTATAAAATCATAAACTTCGTATAAAAATCTGCAAATATTCATGAAGGGGCGCCTCCAACAGGGAAACACAATGAGACAATACCCAGAATGAGAATGTTTAAGATTTGAGACTTGTGAGCAGAAATATACATTCAGCAGTCATGACCAGCAACTCTGGAATTGACAGGAAATGATAAAACTCAACTACGAAGGATAGGAAACCAACTATAACTGAAAAGACAAATCAATAACACTCAAACCTCTCAACTAGTTGCTGTCTTTCAAGCAAGAAGAAGAGCCAAGCTAGGAGGCCTTCATTCCTCGAAGCAATCCCAAAGCCAATCTGGCAGCATAACATTCTTGTAGACAAAAGATAATCTCAATGATAACCAATGGCCTCCTTTTATAATTTTCAGATGATCTTTCTCGAAACCCTAAACTTCCTTTTCGAACCAAACCCTAATCCTCCAATAGAAGGTGTCCCACTTTTCCAAGCAAACTTTGACTTTTAATAATACTTTATTTCCTTCTTGAAATTAGCATCCAATTTGAGCTTGGGTTAATCTTTAATTTATAAGAAATATAATTAATTTCTTTCAATGAGGCGCCCACCTATAAAGACATCTTTTAAGACAACTTAAAGTGACGAGCTAGGCCAAGGGGGTCAATGTTAAAATATAACATTAAAACATGACTTTAATTAAATAATTCGACTTATCTCTCCAATTGTGCCCCGAAGCCATAAATGAGCAAGCCAATTGATCAGTCTGAAGTAGAAAGTCAACCATGCCAAAACCAACAGGAACACTGCCAAAAATAGAATTTACTAAAAATAGTAAATTCCTGAAGATGCTCAGAATGCCAAGAAGAACATATCACTGCGAAGCTCTCTGAAAACCCAGAAAGAATCCGCCATTGAATCAACCAACCTCGAGCAAGAGCATCCTTCAAAACAAGGAACCCTAATTTTACCTTCCAAGTAGCCTACGGGTCTCCGGAATAGGCCAACGGTCACTGGAAAGATCATGCTCGAGAAGGGGACATTACAATAAATTCATTTAATTAATAGTGGAAATATGATTTTAGACAATAACTAAATAATGAACATTATTTAATCATTAGGAAAAGACAAATAGTAGTGTTAAAATGCTAGTTCACAAACTAGGACAATTTTAGGTATAGATACAAGAAGCTTAGCATAAGTATCATGAAGTACACATAATTTCAAGTGACCAAACTTCTCCTTAGGTATCTGACCCACTCTAGATGCATGAGAGTGTAAGCAAGTCAATGGTACTGTAAGGTCATTTGGATAAAAATGTGAGATGGTATACAATCACGATGTATGATCAACTATCCCAACTTCAAAAAGCTCTCTACTCTACAAGTCTCTAATAAGTAACGAATCAGATGTAAACTCGATAGTCTTATCTATCCCATTATGTGTAATCTAAGAGGCTGATAGAAGATTAGAAGAAAGAGAAGGTACACAAAAAATTTGTGAATGTTCCACCTTTAGCTTCAACAAAACCTCTCCTTGCAACTACTATTGAAGTGTTATCACTTGAGGTAATAGAAGATATATTATGAGGCTCTAAGGAAAAAAAATTCAACTTGTGAATAACTCATGTGGCGTGAGGCACTTGATTCAATGATCCAAGATGGAAGTGATGATGATGCAAAGGCAAGTAGAGTCTTGCCTTTAATTTTATTTTTACATTTTTACTTTTCCTTAGTAAATTCTTGAGTTGACAAGGATTCTTTAATAGAATTAGGGAACCATATGTTGTTCTTCTCAATAAGATGTGAGAGGTGTTCAATATACTTCTTCATAAATTATTCTTATCATGCCTAGGTATCTTGTAATAGGAACACTTAAATTTTTCTTTTTTAGGTTTTTCTTGTTTTGAAGAAGTTTCAATGTTGGTTTTGGAGAATTATAGTTTTTGATATTTCTTAGTCTCCTCATTCTTTTAAGTGTTTTTCTTTCCCCTTTGTTGTTTGAAGCTTGTTTCTTTCCTTTCCCAACAAAGAGGGGTTGTGGTTTTGAAGACTTCAATATGACCATCTATATTAGCTTATCCCACTCTCTAGTCAAGTCAATAATTAAGTTATCTAAAGAAGGCATCTTTTATGCTCTCCCAAGGACCTTTTTTATGGAGTAGAAGGTAGGCACAAACATAGAGTAGTTGGAACCTAGTTTGGAGAGTATAGAAATAACTAATTGATCCTCTTTTTTCTCTATTCCACATTCTTTTAACTATAACCTCAGTGATTTGAACTTATTGAATAATTCCTCTAAAGTGTCAAAAGAACTAGGACTCAAACTTATGAGCTCATTATCCAACTCGTGACCTTTCATTTCATCTACCTTCCCAAAGAGTTTTTCTAATGCAATCAAAACTTCATTAGGTGCATTCAATGACTCTACATGGAAGAGAATTTTAGGAGATATATTTAGATACAAGAATCCAAAGGCTTGATCATATTTTTTTAATCTACCGTTCTTTAGCTTCCTTAGTGGTGTTGGTTCTTTTTCAGTGCCCATTTTTACCCTATACAACCCTTTGTTCTTTAACACAATATGTACTTTTAGTTTCCAATCATAATAGTTAAAGGGTGTTAATGACATAATGATCTCATTTGAATCCATGTTTGAAAGGAAATATTATTGTAGAAAGGAAGAATTGAAAGGAAAGTCTAGGAAGTGCCCACATGAAATAAAACACAACACCTATCTTTGATTTAGCATTGAGTCCCCCTAGATTTTGACACTTTATAATATAGTATTGTTTACAATACAAGTAAGTCCAATAGATTGTAAATAAAAAATAAACTTTTAAAGAAAAAAAACACTCGATTTACTGGTCAAAATTTATTACAATATTTTATTTTTCCATCAACAATGGATTAGGACACTTCTGGTTAGTTTTCATAAAATCCACTTTCTATATGCAAGACCTAACATATACCCATAATTTTTTTCAATACTACAATCAAAACCCAAAAAACATTTTTCTTTCCAACATGCATGAGATATAATTATAATGTAAATTCAAACTTTGGTTGTAAGAGAATAGTCGTGTTGTGCTATTTTGACAAGAAAAAATTGTAATATCAACTTATTATATGCAAAAATAAATAGATGCCTAGATGGATTTTGCTTGTCAGGAACAAAACTTAGAAATATTCTTCTTATTCAATATTTAGAAGATGTGAATATGATGCAAATAAACACCTTCAACAAAAAAAATGGCTCCCAATGTATGCATGTAATAGTTTTTTGAAAATCGTAGAAAATAAATGAATCGGCACCCAACTTCTAGAATGGCTTTGATAGCATGTAGAAATCACCAAGATCACTAGAATGAATGTATGTACCAGGGAGCCATGTGAGACAAGAAAGAGCACAATCTACCTACAAGATTAATTAAAAACACACAATATGCAAAGAAATATTTGAATGAAACAATGAATTAAATCACAATATGGAGTACATATAGATTAATATTATCCAAACATAGTGATGCCTAAAAATAGGAATGCAACCACTTAATTTAGAACTAGCTTTAAAAAGCACGTGGCTAGCTAAAAATAACACGTGTCTAGCACTCCTAAGAGAGCTTAACTCCTACTTTGACAAAATGAACCTTTGGATTCTTAAAAAACATAGATCTGATGGTTACAACAACCAATGCTATTGATATTTTGGAGGAAAGCAATACTGATTGTAATTTCATTGGTTTGGTGTTATGAATCACTCTCAATTTGATATCAATAAAAGTGTTGAAATGGTTGTTGTGTGAAGAAGAGAATGCAAATATTTTTTAAATAATATAGACTATAAGAATTGATAACATAGAATGGGATTTGAACATATTGGAAAATTTCTTTCAAAGCATCTTGAAATGTAATAAAATCATGAATTTTGTGTCCTCAATCTTTAATCATCAAAAATATCATGGAAATTGAATTAGAGTTGACTCACGTTGAGAAGTTGATTGTTTTCATTACGGAATAACTATATGAATCAAAGCACCACTCTGTAATATCAATAAATAAATGTAGTTATATGTATCTTATAAATTAACACAATGATGTTAATAAAATCATGAATCTAGATGGTAAGAAAATTAGCAAGAGAGATGGATCCTCAAAATTAACTAGCAACAATAACGTTGACATCTAAAATTCAATTATTAGTTAAAGGATGGGACATGTGACATATGACCCACCTTCAAGGTTAACACAAGTGGAAAATACCATATTGCAAACTTGAATTGGAATTAGATAAACATGCCCATTTAAACAAAGATAAAACTTATCCTCTATGAAGATAAGTCCACAATATTATTAATTTCATCATTCAAAGTCCACAAGGTGGTTGTTGTCTAGACCCTCCCATTTAATTAGTAGTTGTTTATAAAAGAAGCAAAAAAGCAAGAAATCCCAAACAGCCTAAGAGAAGGTCTATGAGATATATATTATAGTGTAACAATGGGCCCCATTTGTAAAAGTGGGTGACAATACATGGAAAACTAACGCAACTATGGCATAAAGAAATTTTGCAATGTAAATAACAAAGAAGTTGACTGTTCACTCAAATTACAATGAAAATATCACCATCATAGAATAATAATAGCACAATTACAACATAATAACATTATATTAATCAACCAAGGTAGTTACCAAAATATTGATAAATAATAGATAAATAAATGACCAATGTATTGCATGGAAAATAAATAAATAACTTCCAAAGGAATAAAATTATGAATCTTTTCACTCAACAACTTCAAAAATAGCATAGAATATATAAAGCTTATGACATGAATGTTGCAAACCCATGGCCTACACTATGGGTGTAAGTATTCTTCACACATCAAATCATAAATCTATTATAAGAAGTGTTTAAATCAAGGATATGCATGATAAAATATAACATTTAAAATCAAAATATGTTATAAGAAGTGTTAGAAAAATAGAAAAGAGTATTGAAAACCAATGTAAATATCTCCAAACCACAATAGAGATGTAATAAATCAAGTCTTGTATCCCACCAAGTGTTCTTAAATGAATGCATTAGAATTAGAACAAACACTAAAAAAAATTAAAAAAAATTAAAAATTTCTATTTTGAAACCATGCAAACCTCATATAGAGTGTGAAATGGATTTTACTACACTTAAAAAATGATTGTGGATGCTCAATGTTGTACAAGATTTTTGATAACATAATGATGGAATTATTCAAATGTTTAAAAATATATTAAAGATTATTCAAAGAGCTCCCCATTCCTGAAAGGAATGGTGATTTTATAATTTTTTAAGTGAAAAATGAATGGTCCTTAAGGACTAGAGATTTAATTTGGAGTTAACTAGTTTAATTAACTAGTTAACTCAATTGATTGATTAGTTAACTAACATGATTTACCGGTTGAGTAGCAAGTTTGTTCAATCAGCTGACTTGATTGCAAAATCAACTAATTTGATTGATAGCTAACTAGATCAACTAATTTGATTGATTAGTGAAAGGTGAAATGTGGGGAAGGATAATTTTGAATATTTATTTTAATTAGATACATGTGTATGGATAATTAGTTAATCAATTAATTAGTCATAGGGTGATATATGTAGGAGCTAAAGATTAGCTCAATACCCAAGACCACCTTCAAAAACAATGAAAACCTTCCACAAGAGAGTATGCAAGAAATCAGCTTTCTTGATATTAAGATCCATCAAATATAATGATGAGGTATCATCCAAAAGTGTATAATGACCTTGCTTATATAAAAAAAAGTGTGATGAACTACCTAATACAAAACATTAAATGATATGTGCCATTATTAAATGACCTAGAAGCCTAGTATTAAATAAAAGCTAAACAGATAAAAATATTATCTAAACAACTAAAGCTTCTAGAAATATGCCTAGGACCTAAGTAGACTTAACATGTAAATAAGACCTCACTAATAACTAGTTAAGAAAATTACCCATTTACACCAACACCCCCCTTAAGTGTAACTTAGGGAGAAGAAAATATGATGCAAATGATGCAAAGATGAAAAGATGGGTCTTGACTATGAGGACATTTTGGGTACCCATGTACAAATGCAATCTCTTATAAATGGAGAAAAGGATTAAAAACACTTGGGAAAAAACCCTCTCCAAAGAGAGAAAATATACAAACAAGGATGATGAATGGAGGACTCAATGATACCCCCAAGGACTACATCCATCATGAATATACAATTGATATACCCCCATAATATATGATCTCCTGCAAAAATTGTGAGTTCCTATAGACAAAACATGGTCCAATGTTGACAAATAACATGGCTCCCTTTCAGAAGAAACAAAACCAAGTGTAAATGCAAGAATGCTTCCCATTCCGGATAGGAATATAGAGTGAGAAGCATGAAGATGTATGATGATGTCTCTAAGATCTTCTCATGTGTCTCCTTGTCCATTGAAGATAAAAATGCCACAATCAAATTAGGTACATGCCCAATTAAGAAAGAAGGTGATAGACTAGGACTATGTGGAAGTTCTAATGTTGAACAATATCTAAAGACAAAGATGGTTTGACAACAATAGTGTAATGAGTGTCATCAAAGAGGAGATATAACCCCTCAAAAATTTCCTTTAAATCTAAAATATGAGATTCCACAAACAAAGATGCAATGTTGATAAATAACAATCCCAATCAAGAAGACACATACATGTTGGAATGAACCAGTGGAAGTTCTTAATGAATTGCCAACAAAAGATGAATGGTCTTGTTGAACATGAATGATGGGAGCATCAATCAATGACTCTGCACAAGGAACCAATAAAGGTGAAGGTACCACAACTACCTCTAAAGGAGAAGAAGGACCATATGAAGAAACATCATCATCCCCATTTGGAGATTCAAAGTACTCCAAATAATCAAACTCCTAAATAGTATCATAATAATAGGGTATCCTTTTTGAAAAATGAAGAGGCACAAGACAATCTGAAAGAAGATTATTTGGGAATGGCTAAGTATCAAGATCTCCATATATCTCCCAAATTTAGTCCAAAGAGCATGGGGACGCTTAAAATGAATAATAGCATTGAAAATTTCATAATCAACATGCGTAGCAATAACTCCTAAGACATTATCCCTTTTGTAATTCCAAGCGAATTTCTTACCATTTGTACTTGGAGGGAGAACAAGACCATACAAATATGACAACATATGAAGACATAAAAGATGTTTTATGTTTCTATCTCTCCATTGTTTATAGTTTTTGGGTGATCCCACAATAGTGGGTTACACTTTTTGGCCAAACTTGACATTGAACTAATTTTTTTTAACTAAATCTTCACTTTTGGGCACCTATAGCTGCTAAACCATGAGGAATTTGAAGATGATGCAAACTAGTGATTTCTGACATTTTGTCTATAGATTCTAAATATATATTTTAAAAAAAAATTGGAATCAAATTGCATTTCTTTTTCCATCTCCTTCGAAAACTAGTTTTTAATAGTAAACACCAATGTTAAAGAATGACTTGTACTTGCTAACACATAACTATTTTTCTATGAAGGATAAAATTATAACTTTTTCAAATTTAGATTCGTAACTACAATATCTAGTGCATGCATTTGGTTTCATAGTGTTTTATTGAATATTTTTTTCTTAATTAAGTTTTGAAGTCAAACCAATTACAACTTGGACATACGCTTACTTGCTAACACAACTTTTTTTGTATGTATTGAAATTATTATTTTTTGTTGGATCAAGGACATCAATATCTAGTGCATAGATATTTTTTAGAATTTTTTTTTATAATATACTATTTTTCCACATGTGTAGAACAAAGAGCTTGATTTTCGATGAAAAACCTATGTTTAATTAAACTAAAAAATACATAATAAAACCAAAATATATTAAAATTATACTTGATGGATAGGTCGTTTTGAGAATTACCATCATCCAGTTGGGTGTGTGAATTTTCCTCCATTTTCATCCTCAACCTGAGCCTGGAAACACCAATTATTTGTATAACAGACTGAAATGATTAAGAACCCTTGTTTAGTAGTGGCTAACCAAGTTCATTTCCGAAGCGTATTTTAAAGTAGAGCATTGGAATAGTGTCATTCCAAGAAGTTACTTACCGTGTTCGGTTTTTGGTTGAGGCAATAAAGCAAATAGGGAAGGGACCCTTTTTCTTGGTGTGTCAAGATAATACATTTCCTTGACATAGCCTATTTTTCCATTCCATCTTCATATATTAATCATCTCTTAAGGGATGATGGCAAACCTACCAAGAAATACGTACCCACTTGAGCTAGGATTGTTATTGCTTGTGAGTCATGCTTGACACATTGTTTGGTTCCAAAATATTTTAAACACACATCAAGTTTTTTCAAACTTCAAACCCTTTGGATTAAGTATGGATACCTTTTGAAAAGTCCTAATATTGATGCTTGTCCTAAGGATTCTATCCTTAGAGGCTTCTAAGTATTTTGGCTTATATCTAAATCCACACTTTCCAAATTTAACCTAGGGAACTATGGCCTTAGCTTCATGATTTTCACATAATGGACTTTGTGAAATGAAGGATGCTTTTGACTTAGATATTTTAGTCTGAACATTAATTAAAACTTTCTTGATGTGGTAATGAAACAATTTCATTTAAGCAAAGATCAAATCAAATGAACACCCCACATTGATGTATGTTCAAAATGTTGACTCCCCAAACACAAGAAACATTGAGACAAGGAAAGTATTGCAAACCATTGAGTCCAAGTTCCATTTTACCAAAATCATTTGAGTTCTTAGGGTATTATCACTTTAGAGGTATAACATTTTTCTCACTACCTTGGTCTTGCAAAATGAAGGTTCATTCTAGGTTAACATTTTGGGTCAAACGTTTCATCCACCCTTCATCATATTTCACCTTTCACTTCACCAAACTTTATAAACTTTTGGACACACCAACACTTTTGACTTAGACATCATCAAACCAATCCCCTAACTTAGCTATGTTGTGTCTGAAATGGATCCTTTTCCACACACTTAGTTGAGTTGGTTATCACATTTTGTGAACAAGTCTACCTTAAATATTTACAAGTGTTGTCCAAGATTTTAGAATGATCATTCCCCATATCATTCACCCTTTTCATCTCCCATTCACACCATTGGTCCAAAATTATTTAGAGTGTCCCTTTTACCAAAATTTGAGTCAACTAGAGAGTTTAAACATTATGAATCTCAACATAACTCTCCCATAGGTCATCCACAATTTATGGTAACAAAAAGATCACAACACAAGAGAATCATGGAACAAGCCAAAGTCACATCCACCATAAGATATTGGAATCCACAAGAATTTGATCCAAGAAGTCATTCTACCCCCTCACAACAACCCCAAAATCCATTGGGACCATATGAGGTAGTAGACGTCGCAAACAACCCCTTTGAGCTTACTAAAGAATAAATCATTAAGTATAAACAAGAACATAAAGCCTTAGATAAAGTGGCTTCAATTCCCCCATATTTTGTCACACAACCCTTGAAACAAGGCTTGACTCCATCCACAATTCAACCAACTCCATCACTAGGTCCAACTCAAACACAAACTCCTAGTCTTGCAACTAGTCTTGCTAAGGACTTTGGTTACACCCTTCCTTTGGAAAGCAATGCACTTGTGGGTACTCTAAACACCAACCCTCCCCAAAACACCACTTGGACACCAACATTTGGTGGCCCACCTCAATCTTCCAATACCATTCCAGAATACCCTTTACATCCACACAAACCTCTTACATTCCATGATACCATGATGACCTCAACATTTTGAGCGCAACTATCTTCATCCATCTCCATGAGTAACACAAGTGTGCCTAACATTATGCAAGGTAGTGTGAACCAAGCATTTCAAATAGAAAAACAAGGGAAAGTTAACACCCTTATGCAAGATCAGCCCTTAACGCAACAAGGGACATCTTCATCCAACCACCCCTTTGGATCATCAAACCCATTGGTTGCACAAAACACATCCATCCCATCACTCACCAACCCAAATCAAAGAAACACCTTGGTCACAAACCCCATCAACCAAGGTAATACCTTGGTCACACCTCAAACACAACAAGGGAACCCTCAACACATCGGTTAAGGTAACCCTTTCAATCAATTGATTCAAGGTCCTAATGTGTCATTGCTATCGCAATACCAAATGGCACCATCATCATCTTTACCATTGGTCCCCCAAATCATGCAAAATCAAATGGGACCTTAAACTTACATTCCTCCATCCTAACCCACCATTTTACAAGGAATGTTAAACCAAGGCAACCCCCAACCTCTCATCATCAACCCATAACCCACTCAAACCATAAACACCCAAGACCCATCACAAATGTCCCAACAAAAAAATGCATCTACATTGCAAGCACATGCTCTAGCTTTGCAACAAGCACAATAGGCTTATCAACAAGCCTTACAACAACAACAATCTCAACAACAAGCCCTAGTGGCCCAACAACAACAACAAGACCTAGTGACCCAACAACAACAACAAGCCCTAGTGGCCCAACAACAATGACAAGCCCAACAACAAGCCCTAGTGGCACAACAACAATAACAAGCTCAACAACAAGCCCTCCTGGCCCAACAACAATAACAATCCCAACAACAAGTACTATTAGCCCAATAGTACACCCAACAACAACAACTTGTGCAACTACAACAATAGCAACAACCAAGTTTATACTATAATCCTCAACAAAACATCATCAATCCAAACATGTTAGGAGCATATACACATCTACCACCATCCCCTTCACAGTATCAAACTCCACCCTACACACCATACGACACCTCATCATATCAAAATCCCACTTACAACTCAACTACCATCCCACCGTACACAGCATATGCTCCTCCACCAAACCCACAAGATGATATGGCATCGCAAATCAAGGTGCTAATGCAACAAATCAGTGACATTCAAATGGGAAAAATGAAGAATACCCATACACAACAAAACTTGTGTCCATACCCATTTGATAGAAACATCGCAATGGTACCTTTCCCTCTCGGTTGAGGTCCCAAAATTTGATAAATACAAAGGGAGGGGAAATCATGTGGATCACATCAAAGAATTCAATGTCATGTCTATGGAGGTTGCCTACAATGATTCCTACTTGATGCGCCTCTTTCCATGAAGTTTGGCAGGCCTAGCCATTAATTAGTTCTCACAATTGCCTCCAAGCATCAAAACGTTCCAAGAAATCATCGATAGATTCATAGATAAATTCTCCTTCAATCTTGACATGGATATGAGCTTAGAAGAGTTATACACACTCAAGCAAAACAAAGGAGAATCCTTCGCTAATTTCTTGCAAAGATGGAGACAAAGAGCTAGTATGAGCAAGTGGCCCATTCTCGATGAATAATTTGATTTATTCAATTTAACAGGGTGAAATGTTAGTGTGAGAGGGGGTGAATTAACCTAATTCGATCCATTAGATTAATAGATGAAAATGATGCATTTAATTAAATAGCTAGTATAATTTAATCAAATAGGTGAAAAGAAGATGGGTTTTAGGACAAAATGATGTTAATATATCAGATTCAAGTGTGTCTATCATTTAGGACAATTTTAAGTGTCTACAGTAACCCACTATTGTGGGATCACCCTTCCCCTTTTCAAGATGATCAGAGAAGGAAGAAATAAAAATCCCATAATGAACTATGAGAAATCTCCAAATTTATAAAGAAATTAACCTTCAAAAGTAATTAGAAACCCCCAAACATGATGTATAGTGCAAATGAAGCTATCCCAAAAAGACAAAACCTCTCTAGGAGTCAGGATGTTCAAGTAATCAACCAAAATGCAAATATGCCAAAATATGAATAAAATATACTCGAGGTTGAATTTGAAAAAGTGCATGTGTACAAAGATAGAGATCCTCAATACCTTTACGATGTTGCAAGAATCATGAAAATTAGAGATCCAGGAAAAAAGTTGTGAGCTTGGAGGTCCAAATGAGAGATCTAACTTCAAATAGAAATAAAAAATTCTAGGAGTAAAATATGATTAAAAAATGCACCATTGTAAAGTTCTTATAACCAACTTTTTGACAATATCTTGTTTTCCAAAATTTGATACCTGAGTCAAAAGTTATCGCGATTTTAAAAAGATGCCCAATTAAGGATTGAGGGGCCAAAATTAAGCCCCCTGAGGTTTGGTAGGTGGTTGCCCCATGTGACCAAAAGCTAGTGGATTGGGCTGAGTGTTGGTATGATGGTTGTTTAACAGTAAAATTTAACATAGCCCTCCGTGAGGGTCATTTGGCCGTCAAACTTAAGATAGTCACTCAATTTTTTTTTTTAAAATCATTAATTTTTTTCTTTAAAATATATGAAGTATTTTATATAAAAATGGGGGATTTTGGGCCTTTTGAATTCAATGGAAGGGTTTATTTTGACCTAAAATTGTCCAAAATAAACCTAAAATATAAAGCCACAAAAAAAGATACCCCAAATCTGATAGTTCTTTCAAGTTTTTTTGAATATCTAGATCACCATATGGTGCAAGAGAAGAACATGCTCAACTTTACTAAAATCCACCAAGATCTCTCATTTTACAATAGCTCTACCCTCATATCTGAGAGGGAATTTGCATGGCCATGACTCTGATACCATGTAGGAGTTGAAGATTAGCTCAATAACTGAGAACACCTGCAAAAATAATGAAAACCTTCCACAAGAAAGTGTGCAAGAAATGAGCTTTCTTGATATTAAGATCTATCAAATATGATGATGAGGTATCATCCAAAAGTGTACAATGAACTTGTGTATATAGACAAGGTGTGATGAACTACTTACTACAAAAAATTAAATGGCATGCGTCATTATTAAGTGACCTAGGACCCTAGTATTAAATAAAAGCTAAAAAGCTAAAATCTTATCTAAACAACTAAAGCTTCTAAAAATATGCCTATGACCTAAACGAACTTAACATGTAAATAGGACCCCACTAATAACTAGTTAGGAAAATTACCTATTTACACCAACAATATAAGGGTAAACAAGATTGATTGATTAATATAGTATAATCAATTAACTGAAAAGATAAATTAACATGACAAATTTGATAAATTAGTAATGTGAGCAAATGATGAAGACAATAGAATTAGTTGATTGACAAAAGAATGATGATATAATTAATTATTTGGAATGATGAAATTAGTTAGCAACACAAGATTGCAGAAAATTCAAGGTGGTAAAATCTAAATGTCTATAATTTTATTTTATATTGTTTAACTTATTACTCATTGGAATAAAGGTCTTAGATGTGTGTATAATTTTTAGTAGAGTTAAAGGTCTCGATTTACCCATTTATTCTTGTTCCTAGTTGATGAATATTTTATCTTTTCTTTGGGAAAAATTGTTGAATATACTGTTGATTAGGTTTTCTCAAATTGTAAAGTTGTGTTTGTAAACCCATATGGGGGTTGGGCTCAACAAATATATTTGGATCTCTCATATCTTACAAGAAATTTTTTTAGTATCTATGATAAAAATAATGTCCATAATTAGCATTTAATTAAGTTTTTATATCTTGGGGGGCCCTTAAATTCTTATAGATCAAGGTACAAAGGTCCTAGTGCACATGATAAATGGATTCCTAATGCTACATGATTGTATTTTCATGCTAGGGGGTTCTCTAAGCATGGTTTATTGAGCATTGCCAAGTGAGGACATTAACCTAGTGAAAATATGTTTATTTTGTTTAATACCATCTTAAATACCCTTTGAATAATATAATCCTTTAAAATACTCAAAGAAACCTTTAGTTGTGGGCTTTATAGTTTATTCACCCATCTGATTTGCATTTAAATTTGATGGATAGGGGTATGATTTGGTCACATGGCAAGTGATGAGTTGTGGTGCACCAACCATGCTTGGTAGCCAAACCATGAGCAAGCACTTAATTTTATCCCTCTAAGATGCGAACCATTTATATCTTGAAGGATCAACACCCTTTGTTAGATCAACACACCCTTTATATTATATTTCCTCATTACTTTTGAGGATAAGATTGACAAACTCCTTTATACATGAAATTCGTGAATCTTAAGACATGTGTTGGCTTATTATTGTTGGTGAATAGCACTAGAACAATAGTGGGGGATATTTAGATTAACCATTACCAATGCCATTGTTATATATTTATAGCTTATGGTGCTTTGTACAATGTGCCATTAGTAATTAGGCACTTTATGATTTAACTTTCCATTATGTTTGAGATTAATTTTGATGAGCTCATTCCCAAAGGGGTGATGGTTTGGCACATATAAAAGGTCTTAGACACATTTTTTCCTTACATTGCTGGCATATAATGGTTTAATAACTCATGTGCACCTTTAAACTTGCACATGACACCCAACCATTAGATCTCCTAGGATTTGTGTGCACTCTATTCGATTAAAAAATTAGTTCTTAGGTTCCTACATTTGATTCATTCATTACTTTCTAGAATAAATTTGATGGGTTATTTTCTTTATAAAAGACATTCTCCATGATTGTCCTAAGCCTATGGCTTGATCCACCTACCCATCATGCATGTAACAACTATCATGGGGTTTTTTTTGTGCTTTACCCTGGCATAGGCTAACACAAAGATGCTATTAGACTAATTTTCACCCACAAATATCCCTCCACACATTATGCATGCATACTATCATCAATTAGCATGCAAGTCCTATATAGAGTAAGGTTATTCCAAATGTGTAAATACTAAAAGTCTCTAGTCAAAGCAAAAAACTAGAAGGCAATATGGTTGTTGTGTATTATGTAAGGTTCATACCAAGGTTCTACATAAATTCAAGATGAGATTAATTTTTGAGCATTTTATTGTTCACAAACACTTATCAATGCTTATTTAGAATTATTCAATTTACATTGAGGCATGAGAGAAATGGCTCATGATGATATCCTAAATACTATCTATCTTTATTGTGAAAATGTGTAAATACTAAAAAGCCTCTAGCGAAAGCAATTTTTTGGAAGGCAATAAAATTGTTGTGTATTATGTAAGGTTTATACGAAGGTTATTAAAGGTCAAACAAAAATATTTATGGAAATAATTTTTAGGCATTCTAGTATTCACAAACACTTATCAAAGCTTATTGAGAATTATTCAATTTACATTGAGGTATGAGAGCAACATCATATGGTGAAATTTTGTACATTACTAGTTTGCATGAATGAAGAGATGCACACAAAGTACCTTTGGATACACAAAGATACTAATCATGAGGTTAATGGTTTTGGCTACAAGAAGGGAAAGTATTATAAAATTTGATGTGGGTTTCCAAAGACAACCTCACTTTTAACATTATGGAAAAAGAGATAATATTTTAATTCAAACTGGGCTAAATAATAGTCTTTTTTATATTCTCATGAGTATACTTATCCATTATGTATGACTAATCACATTCTAATTCAATTTTAGAGTTAAGAAATCTTTTGTAGTCATGAATACCATCAATGAAGAGTTTCTTAAGGCACATAGGGATAACATTGGTAGAATATAGTTAAGTGGTTAAGGTTCTTATGATTTATGTGGATTTCCAAAGACAACATCAAATATTAACATCAGGTAAAAAGAGATAATCCTTAAGTTCAAAGTGGGATAAATAAAATTCTATTTTTTTTGTATTCTCACGAGTACACTTATCTATTATGTATGCCTAATCACTTTATATTTAGTTTTAGAGTTTATAAATATTTTTGGTCATGAATACCATAAATGAAGAGTTTCTTGAGGAGCATATGGATACCATTGGTAAAAGAGAGTTAATATTTTAAGGCTCTTGTGATTGATTTAAAAAGCTAACTAGTTTAAATTATTATAGTTAAATGCTTTTGGCATAATAATATTGCGTCCTCACTTAAAAGAACCTAATACTTAAATATAATTAGGTTTTATGAGTGTTTTGGAAAGAGGAACATGATTTATTTCCTTGGTATTTGATATTTAAGAGATAGGTTCATGTCATCTTGGAGGCTAAGTGTTGAAATTGTTGTCAAGGAGGATATGAAGTGCTAATTTGATATAGTTACCTTTTCCTACTCTCATGAAGGCTTCTCCTTACTTGGTTGAATTCCCTATCATGAGATGATGATACAAAATTAATAAGTGTTATAGATTAGTGTTCACATGTTTAAATTAGCATTATAAGTATGTGTAACAAATATTAAGTTATTGAGAAACAACTTAATATTATTGTTTGTATGGTTTATTAAAATATTATTGTATTTGGTTATACGGGACTGTATTACAAGTTGTTAGAACAACTTGTCTAAGTAGGGGAGTGTTTATAGGAGGTAGAGCAACCCTCCTATAATATAGGATATGCAAATCCTATATATACAAAAATGTATTAAATGAAAGAGAAATAACAAAAGCAGTGTTATTTGTGTAAAATTAATCTTGTAGGCTTTTATAACTCTACCCAATTCCTCATAATAAGAGATATATGAGAGTTATGTTATTGTTGTCACATGTAACTACATCCCATTGAAACTAGTTTCAACATTCCAATGACACAATGGGAGTGATCTCAAGGTGTGGGACCCTGTAATTGAGATCAAAACTGCAAAGAAGGTTGACTTCCTTTCTAACCTACATGCAGAGTGTTGGTCCAACTCAACATTGGATATTTCTAAAACTAACCGTATTCTATCAACTTGTAGAAGGAAAAGGGGGAGAGAGAAATGCAAAATTAAAGGGATGGTGACGCACCTAGATTAAAAGTGTTTCTTCCTTTACTACTACACAAAGAAGTAAGGAGAATATCAAAGAACTTACACAATCATTTGTTATACTAGTTCCCAGAGGGTTGTATGAGGATTAGGGTCTAATAGACACTTAGAGAGAGAAAACTAATCCACAATTAGCCCTACAAATTAACTTAACACAACATATGAATATGCAAGAACATTAAACATTCATTTAGAGATGAAGAAAAGAGTGTTTCACACCACATCAAAAGTGAAGAGAGGTAAGATTAAAAAAATTCATTATTCAAAGGCTTAAAGATAGTTTACAGTTATAGAGATTCCAAAATACATAATGCAACTAGAGAAAAAAAGGAACAACACTTTATAATAAGCACAAAATGCTCTGCATCAACTTTCTAAACTTGGACTTTTGAAATATGTAAATATTTTATTCTATAATATATATATATATACAGGCCTCCATGCCTTTCGCTTAAAAAAAGAAGCACAAAATGCTCATTTAAACCTCAAAAGTGTGTAGTGAAAAGAAGATTACATGACAAAGAAATGAAAACCCTTATCACAACCCTGCCAATGATGTACAACATGCACTTACTCCAAAGTGGGTTGGAAGTAAGAAAAATGACCCTGACACGACACCATATCTCCATAAATGATGAATCCATGGGAAAAATTATAGAAACCCCATGAAATTTATTGAAAATAAAGATTAGGGACAACCCTCTATTTGAATGGGGTCTGCAACTCAATAAATGCAATTTGGGTTCCACCTTTGTCCTTAGATCCATATTAAAATGCATTAAATCCATCCATGCAACTCATAAGGGTCAATATCAGGTGGTTGAGAGGGGTCATTAAGCATTAATGGTATTTTTAGGTTAAAATTATGCTTCTTAGGGCTATTATTGGAGTTTGAAGGTCAAGCCTGCCATTGTGTTGAAGAAAAATATATTCAATTGACTAATACTTTGAAATTACACATCCTCATTGGCCATCGAACCTAAAGCATACTTCATGCCATTTTCCTAGAAGAAGATCATTTCAAACCTTGATGCCCCAATGAACAAACATGTTGGATGTTGGGAATCTAAAATACTCCAAAATTCTTGACTTCAATGGATGTGGTCATGAAATTCCCCAATAGTCTAACCAAAGAGATAGTGAAACAAAGGCAATTCATTAGGTTGTCAAGGGTTGGAACAAATGATAGATAATTAGATGAAATGTTGATGATGTGACAAAAATAAACAACACTTATCAAGCTTTCAAATATTCGGAGTCGAGAAAAGGGGAAGAGACATGAGACATGCTAAAATGACGTGGAGATAAGGAGAACCCTAGTGGGCTAACCCCTAATGAGATCTATACTTAGATTCTTTTTTTCATGGAAAAAAGTGAGGTGTTGGGGAATGAAAGAAATGATAGACAAGTAGAGGGAAGCCTGATGAACCAATGCTCGACAAGGATTATAATTAGCAGTTTTTTTAAAGGGAAGCACAATGGACATTAGGGAAGGTGGAGTAGACATACTGAATTGAGGGTAATTGAAACCTTGAAACCCCAACAAGGAACACTTGATTATTTTTTGAACTTGGGCTTTTGACTAAGGCAAGAACATAAGGGGTAAAATCAATTACCAAAGGTGTAACATCATTCAAGATGGCCCAAGTAAGATCTCTCAGATTGATTATTATTAGTGGGCTATAAGAGGGGCATGAATAACTAACCTTTATAATAAGGAATATTAACAAATTAATGACCTAGGAACATATTAAGATTACTATGAAGATGACATATGTGACAAAGGTTGTCAGGAACTTATTTTGTTTTTATAATGTCTATTTGGAGATGGAAAAAGTGAAGAACAACAAAAATATACTTTTATCATAGGTAATTGAGACTATGCTTTTGGTTTATTTCATGGTTTCCTAATAAAAGAGAATGTTCTTTTTATAAGGCTCATATGTGACCTATGATAGAGGAAGGTTCACATTGAAGAATGTTTCAAAATACATGTCATATGAAGATTTCCTACATGAGTTGATGAAGCTATATGCCTTAGGAAAGTGTCTATAAGCATATGCCACATGGACTTACTTGATGCTAATGAAGATTTATTTCCTTAAGGGTTATTTTATCATATGAATACTTGCTAAAGAGGGAGGTTACTACATGGATATCTTCACCATTGAGATAATTGAATTTTTCCTATACATCACATAGATCTTAAGAGTATTTAATAAGAAGATTTATGTCACACCATTGAACATTTATGTTGTAAGAGCTATTTTAAATCCACCCATAAGGGAAGAATATGTTGTAAGAATATAATTATCAAAAGAATAATTAACACATCTTAGAACTTATGTCATTTATTTTTCTTTTTAGAAGATTATTGCTTGGAGGAGGATTGCTACAAGAGGTCTCTTTACCACAATAATTAAATTCTTTCTTGCTTTAATCCATTTGATATTTAGATCATGGATTGAGAAACAAAATTAATTATTTGTAACCAATTATTTAGGATTATAAAGTATTTATTGTAACTTGTTGGCTATAAATACATAATTGAAGCTCTTTGAGAGGTTGGGAACTCATTTCTCTCATACAATTTTTAGACTATAAGTTGTTTTCTTTTCCTTTTTCTTTAGCTTTCAAACATAAGCAATGACCTTCTAATGAACTTTTGAAACTCATGTGATGTTGATGAATCCTACTAAGTGCTCAATGGAATATGTTATGGAATAAAGGGTATAAAGACTATATGTACCTAATTTTCATGTGTATATGGTGTTCATTTAAATATTTCTTCATTGTTGATTATCCTTAGAATCCCACACATTCTTGCATTTATTGTTGTGTGTATATTATCCAAACACGAATCAATTTCTAAAGGTATTAGTCCTCTCAAGTGGGTCAAATTTGTCATCTTCATAAAAAGGGTAATTCTCTCTCAAACCCTTATCTTTTATAAATTCTTATACATATAGATAGGATAGTACTATATTTAGGATTCAAATTTGTATTTTAATGTTGTAAATATAAATATTTCAAGATTACGAGTGCTTGTTCATTGCTGATTTATAAGTTTATGATGATTATATGAATGCAATGAATTCTTAAATTAGTTTTTATGAATCTTAAATTTGAAACACTAATCATTGTGTACAATAAAACACATATTTATTCAAATACACTTAAAAAAAATAGATCCCTTCAATTGGAACAATATTACAATAGTCATTGAGTTATCTTGCATGGTCATGACTTGATGATATAGACCTTGGGGATAGTTGATTTCTTTTTTGGATATTGATTTTTTAGGAGTGGTGAAGTAAACCCATGATTTACCTAAGTTTGTGAGTGTGTCAAGCTACTCATCAATAATATGTAGCTCAATTTACTTGTACAAAGGCTACACCTTATATATAGGGTCATGCCCTATATACACATTCCAGATACCCAAAAATGTCCTAGTCTTCGAGTAACACCTTTTTACTATTTTTCACCCTTTTCCCCTAATTATTAAATAATACCTTATTTTTTAATTTTCATCAAATACAATATTCTAATATTAATTGAATTTACTTTATTTAATTGATTCATTCTAATTCACCCTTTCTGATTAATTAAATAAATCTTATTTATTTAATTATGTCATAATTATCATTAATCTTCTTGATAAGTAGGAGGTATTTTTCCACAGCGTGTCAAATTATGATATTGCTATCAGGATTCAACCGTGTAGTTTCGAGTCAAACTCATTGACCCATGTTTCATGAGTAGTGGTTCAACAAGAACCCATCTCTCATGATATCAAATGGTCCACTTAGCACTCATTGCATCTAGGTGATGCTCACGAGGTGAAGCGGTCCATCTCGGGAGGTCACCCATCCCATCTGCTCCAGCTCAAGCAACCAGGGAGTTTTCTCCAAGGTTAAGCCCGCAGTTGTTACCATTTGCAAAACCTTCAGCAAGTGTTGTGCCTTATGAACCATTCATAATAGAGCCCCTTTAGCTCATCAATTGATAAGTAGGAGGTATTTTTCCACGTGTCAAATTATGATATTGCTATCGATTCAACCGTGTAGTTTCAAGTCAAACTCATTGACCCATGTTTCATGAGTAGTGGTTCAAGAACCCATCTCTCATGATATCGAATGGTCCACTTAGCACTCATTGCATCTAGGTGATGCTCACAGAGGTGAAGCACTGGTCCGTCCCGGGAGGTCACCCATCCCAGTACTGCTCCAGCTCAAGCGCGCTTAACCAGGGAGTTTTCTCCAAGGTTATTGAGTTGTTACCCCATTTGCAAAACCTTCAGCAAGTGTTGTGCCTTATGAACCATTCATAATAGAGCCCTTTAGCTCATCAATTGATAAGTAGGAGGTATTTTTCCATGTCAAATTATGATATTGCCAATTCATGTACAAACCATTGACCCATATGAGTAGTAAAAGAACCCATATGATAATTCCAATTAATGCTAATCCACCCATCACTTGCATGTTAACCTCTCCAAGGTTAAGCAGTTGTTACCCCATAAAACCTTAGCATGTTGTGCCTTATGAACCATTCATAATTTTAGCTCATTTGATCCTCTCATGCATAATTCATCGAGTCAAACTCATTGACCCATGTTTCATGAGTAGTGGTTCAACAAGAACCCATCTCTCATGATATCAATGGTCCACTTAGCACTCATTGCATCTAGGTGATGCTCACAGAGGTCGACTGGATATTCAATTCTAGTTCAGTTTACCCCATTTGCAATCAATTCATGCTTTACAATCCCACTCACTCTATGACATCTTTCAATCAATCATACTTTAGTCAACATTGGTTGACTCTTCAATCAATTCTTCATGCAACCATTTATATCATGAGAGATGGGTTCTTGAACCACAGAAACATGGGTCAATGAGTTTGACTCAAACTTCAATAGCAATATCATAATTTGACACTAATACCTCCTACTTATCAATTGATGAGCTAAAGTAATTGAAGGTTTTGCAAATTCCTCTCAATAATCCTTGCCATTGCATCCATTCGATATCATGAGAGATGGGTTCTTGTTGAACACTCATCTTAATGAGACGAAACTACACGGTTGAATCCTGATAGCAATATCATAATTAATCTTCTCGATTAATTAAATAAACCTTATTTATTTAATCACGTCGCTAATTACACTTATTCTTCTATTTTAATTAAATAGTTATCATTAATTTTTTAATTAACATTCAACACCCTTGTTAAATTAAATAATTGTTTATTAATTATTTAATTAACCACTTTCCCACTTCAAGATTAAATAATTAAATTAATTGTTTAATTCCCCTATTTCATCTCCAACATTACCCATTAATAAATAAATATTAATTAATTAATTAATCCTCACTTGCATGTTCCTCCAACAATTAATTAATTATTTAATTAATTATCCTCTCATGCATAAATCTCTCTTTCATAACTAACACTCTTTTCCAGTCGACTGGATATTCAATTCTAGTTCATTTATCAATCAATTTGCTTTACTCCCACTCACTCTAACTCTTTCAATCAATCAACTTTAGTCAACATTGGTTGACTCTTCAATCAATTCTTCATGCAACCATTTAACTAAAATCTTGCAGTCAATTGCATTCAATTAACTAGGTAATCAATTCCTCTCAATAATCCTTAACCATTGATCTTGATCATGCACCTCTTGATCTGGATCATTCATTTGAATCAAGAATTTCTATAAAAGCATCACTCACATCATGTTGATGGCTAACCACAAAAATTTGGCATTTGCATCATTACTATTATTCCACACACATTGAAGCTTATTGCAGATTGTGCATACCAAATTTTGAGAGGAAAGCAAGCAAAGAAGGAAAATGGAAGCAATCCATGATAGATGATGAAGGTAAAAAGTATTTATTTGAATATGATTTCATCCATATTGCATGTTTTTCATTGAATAATTTGGATTTGTATTTGAGTATAGGATTGTAGATTATGGTTGTTTGCTTTAATTCCTTATCTCTCTAATGACTGAATGTTGATTTTTCAAGTTACAACAAGAGAGTCAAGGTCCAAAAATTTGAAATTGGTGATCTAGTGTTAAAAGAGAACCCTAAGAACCAACAAGAAAGAGAAAAACCAGGCAAGTTTGAGCCTAACTGGTTGAGTCCTTATATCATCACTACAACATATGGATTTGGTGCCTATCAAGTGGCCGCTCTTGAGGGTGAATCGTTACCTAATCCAATCAATAGCATGCACCTTTGCAGATACTATACTTGATCTCTAGAGATCCCATAAAAAGATAAAAAGAAAAAAAAATGTAAAAAAGAAAAAAGAAAAGAGAAATAATCCATCCTATAGTGAAAACCATTTTGGTGGTGCTTTGGATAAGTACTATGGTGAAAACCTCAAAAACAAGCACCATGAGTAGTCACCTACCGCTCTACCATCTATCACTATTCTATATGATTCCACCCATAATAACGCAGGCATATGCTCTTTCATAATAAAATCTTTCTCACCCCTTCTCATGGCTTGAGATTGATTAAAATTTAGTGGAAAACCACTTATCATTTTCATTCCTTCATAATAATTAGTCATGTTTCAGACTGGGGGAAATCCTCGACCTAGGGTTTCAAAAGAATCTTACATGTGGTATCCAAGGATGTTATCACAAAATAACAAAAACCAAAACATTCAAATATCCTTTGAAAAAACCAAAAAATTCTTAAAATTTCAAAAAAAAATAAAAAATGTCAATCCATGTTATTGAACTATGTTACCTTTGTGCGTGTACGTAGGCAAGATGCATCACTGATGATCCCTCGAGGTATAGGTCATTCCTTTGGGTTATGTCACCATTAGGTCTTCATCATAGTACACATTTCCAAAATATACTCGCTTATCATGGTCAATTGAAATATGTTTTCTTTGTGTGTGTCGCATAGGCAAGGCCATCATTGATGAGCCCTTGAGGCATAGGTCAGTCCCCTTAGGGTCCATCATAAAAAAAATTTCATCACAATCTAAATTTCATAATAAAACTATTCTTTGTTGGTAATCGACGTCTAAGGAAACAAACCAAGTATCCTACATGGAACCAAGCTTAACAAATCATTCAAAACAACATACAAAACTCCCAACTAGTCCTCAACTAGGCTGATCAATTGACTATGTATCTACAAATGTTACCTATCTTATCAAAAATAATTTGTCTTCTAAGATGTTGCATTATCGAAACTAGACCAAGAGTCTTACATGAAATGTATCACTCCTTAAAACATAAACTACCTTTTGAAAACATATCAAACACCTATCAGTGGGAAAAAATATCTAAATGGTTGTTGACTCATTTGGTCTACTTAGTCTTATCTTTTTATCTGATTTATCTTATGTCATGGTCTTATGCTACTCGATGATATCCATAGGTGATTAGAGGAGTGATGATGGATCATTACATATTTTTTGTTGATTTATGTTTGCAGTTTGTCTTGATAATATGACTAGGGTAACTAAGTTCCTTGTGTGTGATTGGGATTCTATCTAGCATAATCAAAACATCCTATGCACGTCAAAGGTCAGCTAACACTTTCTTATAGTAGGGTTAACATGCTCTATGGTTATTTTCTCACATATTCCAACAAGGTTCTATTGTTTCTAATTTGAATCAAGGAACTTCTTGTCTAATGTGTCAGAATCTTTGACAACTAGATTCTAATGTCACCAAGGTTTGTCTCAACTTGGTGTCCACTATCCACTCGTCCATATATCACAATCTTTAGGAAAATGGAAACAAAAGTTGCATTCACAATTCATGCTTAGGTATGTATACATCTACTTGTCCCATAATAAAATGATCTATGATGATAAAACATGCACTCCTAAAATATCAAGTAATATCAGTCAATACATCAATGGTGATTTAGATGAATGATCTCTCTAACTGGTTCTTCATTTCTTACTAACTATTTATTCACACTAACATTTTTCCTATCAGTACTACAGTCATCTTGGTGGTGTGCTATGACACAAAAAAAAAATGTATGAGCTGAATAATCCTGCATCCATTATCATATTAGAACATCATATCTCATGTGCATATAGGTCATACATACTGCATAAGAAAATAAAAAAAGATAGATAGCATTGCATCACATTTTAGAATCATCATCCATATAGAATCATATAAAATATGGCATTATACTCCTAAACATATAATGTCATCTTGCATATAGATCATAGAAGCATCATAAGTTACATCATATATCATAAACATTAAATATCCATACATCCATCCATATATGAGCATAAATATAACATCATAAATCCATAATCATCCATCATATAGAAACATGCATTCATATAACATATCATGTAATCACCTCCAAAAATGATGTATCTCTTATATATATCCAAGAAATAATGTCAATACAAAATCATGATAATTGTCAAAAATGTGGAGCTTGCAAGCTTGATAGAAGATGTACATGTCCATATAGAAAAATAGGACTAGCTTGTAATACCCATGTCCCCTAAAGGTGAATGGTTGGAAGGTGGTGGCCTATCCTCTTTGGGACCTGATCTCAATGGATGTGGTTGATCCCTATGAGAGTGGTGAGGCGACTGATTATATGGAGTCCTCCTCAGTCGCAAAACTCCCCCACTACTATGTGATCTCTTGGAATGAGATCCACCCTATTTACAACTTTTTGTAAAGCTAGGTGCCCTCTCAGACATTGGCATTACACCCTCATAAAGATCACAATAATACTGAGCCTCCCTACTGGCCCGATATAGCGTCTACACTAAATCTATTCTGGAACCACTTGTAGTAGTAATAAAATCAATTGATCGTTGCTTAGTCCGTTGTGCTTTGATAACAGCCATATCACACTTAACATTCAGCGAAGCAACTTATCCCTAAAATCCTTGGATTTGTGCCAAAGCAGCCTAAAGTTGTTTCTACATCACTTATATCTAAGGATTTAGTGCCCTCTCATATGCATCCTCCATAATATCATGTATGGACTCTTTAATAGGAACATCCTACCACCCCTCAACATTGATGGCTACCTCTCAGGCAACCTCCTATGTGTCCACCTCCATCTCACCTTCTCCTCTCACCTCCTTCATGTCCACATCAACACCTATGTCAACATCCCCCCAACCTCCTCCACCCTAACCTCCTCTACTTGGGCCTCTTTCTCCACCTAGACATATTTCTCTCTCTCCTCATGGATAGGAGACAATCGTCTCAAAATTTTAGGTGGAATCCCACCTCTACGACCCCTACCTCTATCTCCTTAGCCTCCATCTCCTCTACCACTATCCCCACCTCTTCCTCCACCACCTCCTTTTCCTTCTCCATCCCCCCGTCCTCCACCTTGACCTCCATCATCTCCTCTCCCCTACAACCTACCCTGGGGATGTCTACCAAGCCTCTCTATAGGAGTAGGCCTATCAGGATCTATAAACTGTGTGGACCTATGCTATGTCCACCATGCATCATAATCAGTTGTAGTCCTGAAATTTTCCAATTCCATTGGGCCACCCCACTGTATTAGTTGTAGCTAATCAAAATCCTAAATCACAACTTGTACACTGATCATCATCCCCCAAATAGCTACCTCCCGAGTTGATTAAGAAAACTCTACAACTCTAACAAGTACATCTTGTCTCTCTCCAAATTATCTAAGAACCTGCTTTGATAACTATAGTCTATGATGTGTTGGCTTTGCACAGTGTGACCGATCAAATAACGAGTCTACCTACAATAAGGAAGATGCTTCATATCATCCTCCCAAGGAGCTCACACAATCATTAAGGCCTCTAGATGAAAGAATCAAGTAAGTCGATGACATGTCTCTAATAACCAACATCTTTGAAACAGGTCTGTGACTAATCCTTGATAAATATACACATATGGTAGCCCTGGTGGCAGGTCTCTCTCTACAAGTGGTCTAAATACAACAATATGCTCCCACGCCCAAACCATGAGAAAAGTGGTACCACAGCTGATGGATTGAGCACCTTTGTAGGCAACGTCGTGCAACTAGAAATACATCATAGCAAACATACAGGGACCCCAAGTGTATATTGTGGCATGCTCCATCATACCTGCTAACATCTTGCCCCATCCAACAAGGAATCCATGTCCTTGATGATCAAGAATAACAACCCCCTGATAACATTGTAGATGACAACAATAATCCAATCATATCTATCTGCTAGTGTGTCCCAATGGATATCATAATCTTCCACACCTAGGAGGGCTACATCATCTGTATCAAAACATCTCTAGATAATAGCTAGCCCATAGTTAGGATCATACATGATGTGCTCGCCATGGATAGGAATTCAAAGAATACACCACATATCCTCTAGAGTAACAATGGCCTCTCTAGTGGGGAAAATAATTAACTCATCTAGGAGTACCATCTCTCTGCCAAAGCAGTCAGCAATCAGGTTGGTAAGCTCAAATCATGAGCATGAATGTGACATGATATAATCCCAAGGTATGTAGAACATTCCTCTCCTCATCATTCAAATGTTCTCACAATTCGAATGAAGAAGGACAACTCTCTTGTGTATAAATCGAAGGAAATCTCAATTGCACTCACAAGAAAAACACATTGCATCAATCAAGATACTTAAACAAGCCTATTGGACCTTTTACACATTTTAAATTTTGTAAAAAGTTGAATAAATTTCATTCACATTCAGATGTGTCGCACTAGCTAGCAAATGTGACTTACCAATGTAGCGTACAATTCAAATGCATATAGGCTAAACACATGTGACACACTATCAAACATATGTGTCATAGGAAAATAGTTGTGGGTTTCTATCCTATACATGTAGTGCACCATAACAGTTACAGTGCATGAAACAATTGTGAGCAGCCTAATAATGGCAACTCTATAGAACACTTGCGACGCACCAGACACATGCAGTGCACCCGCCAATAGATATGGTGAACATGATTATAGTTGTGATGCAAAAATTGCACCGCATTTGTTTGGTCATTTTTTACCCCTAAAATCTAGCAAAATTTTAAAAAAAAAATTGCAAGGGTTACATAATGCATTGCCTGATCTCTCGAGCCATCGAAAGGTCCTAACTCAAAAACTGTGATGCGAGGTGACTAGAACTGGCGACATCTCTTCGGTGCTCCACAAAAAAATCTCAACTTAGAGCTCTAAAAATTCTAAAAGAAAAATGCACAAATGAGGATTTAGACCCCCCCTAGGGCCTATTTATAAACGTTTTTGACCTAAGAGGACCCCCCTTTATAACTAGGTGCATCAAATTTGACCTTCAAAGTAAAAAATAGGTACCCCAAATGCCGTAAAATCAAAAACTTTTGCTACCAACATGATTACCACTATAAACTTAGCTTATTGAAACAATTTCCCAAATTTTTTGGAATTTTTCAAAAATTTGCAATTTTTTTTGAGGGGGCACCATCCTATCCCACTATCACTGGAGCATACCAAGACAACTCTTGAACCCAATTTCTTGAATTTTCTTTGAAACAATGCTATAAAAGTGCATTGTATCAAAGAGGGGCAAAATGTAGATACTTGAAATTGTCCTAGTCTGCGAGCAACACCTTTTTACTAATTTTCACCCTTTTCCCCTAATTATTAAATAATACCTTATTTAATTTTCATCAAATTTTCATCAAATATCACATTCTACTATTAATTAAGTGACTTTACGTTATTTAATTAATTCATTCTAATTCACCCTTTCTGATTAGTTAAATAAATCCTATTTTTGATTATGTCCTAATTATCATTAATCTTCCTGATTAATTAATTAAACCTTATTTATTTAATTACACCGCTAATTACACTTATTCTTCTATTTTAATTAAATAGTTATCATTAATTGTTTAATTAACATTCAACACCCTTCTTAAATTAAATAATTATTATTAATTATTTAATTAACAACTTTCCCACTTCAAGATTAAATAATTAAATTAATTATTTAATTCCCCTATTTCATCTCCAACATTATCTATTAATAAATAAATATTTATTTATTAATTAATCCTCACTTGTATGTTCCTCCAATGATTAATTAATTATTTAATTAAATATCCTCTCATGCATAAATCCCTCTTTCATAACTAATACTCTCTTCCAGTTGATTGGATAATCAATTCTAGTTCATTGATCAATCAATTCACTTTACTCCCAATCACTCCAAGTCTTCGAATCAATCAACTTTAGTGAGTATTAGTTGACTCTTCAATAAATTCTTCATGCAATCAATTAATTGGAATCATGCATGTAGTTGCAGTCAACTAATCGGGTAATCAATTCCTCTCAATAATCCTTAACCATTGATCTTGATCATTCACCTCTTGATCTGGATCGTTCATTCGAATCAAGCATTTCTATAAAAGCATCCCTCACATCATGTTGATGGCTAACCATGAAACTTTGGAATTTGCATCATTTCTATCACTCCACACACATTGAAGCTTATTGCAGATTATGCATACCAAATTCTGAGAGCAAAGTAAGCAAAGAAGGAAAATGGAAGCAATCCATGACAAACGGTGAAGGTAAAAAGTATTAATTATTTGAATACAATTTCATCCATATTGCATGTTTTCCATTGAATAATTTGGATTTGTATTTGAGTATAGGATTGCATATTGCATATTGTGGTTGTTTTGTTTTAATTCCTTACCTCTCTAATGACTGAATGTTGATTTTCCAAGTTACACACATACATAGTATTTATTATATATAAATAATAATATATATTATATAAAGTAAATTATAAATAAATATATTTAAAAAATTAAATAATTATAATATGTGTTTGGGAAATGCTTGTGTAAGATTTGTGGACTATATGCAAGTTGCATGGCTTGTATTGCACCATGCACATAGGGCCACACCCTATATACATAGTTACACTATATGTAGAGATATCCTTGAAACTAACCCAAAATCAACCTAGTAATTAAGTAATTTAAAATCAACCAAGAAAATAAATAAATTGGAAGCCAACTTGGGAACTAAATATATAAATTTAAGATTAATTAGATAGAAAAATAAATCTCAAGACAACTTGGTAGATAAATAAATAAATTTAAAATTAAGTAGGTAAATAAATAAATCTAAAGCCTGTTGGCAATAAGTGTTGTCATTGATGTCAATCCCATCTGGGTTGTCATTGATGTCAAGATGTGTTATTGAAGTATGCACATGCTTCGGAGTTAGTTACTACATTAGTGGATATAAGTTGAGGCATGTCTGCAGGGTAGTATAAGGAAGAATGGTGATCTAAGTATGTTGTGGAGGATGATACTCATGTCCTAATGTATCTGAAATATGTCTACCTTGATATCTTTTTGGATTCATGTACAACATATTGAGATAGGTTGCAGAAGATTGGTTAAGGGACCAACTGTATTGTGTCCTTTTTGGTCTGCATCCATCCGTGGTGCAAGATTTTTTCTTGTGTTTCAAATGAAATGATGGCCATGCTATGAATATATTATATCCAAGCAATCAAGTCTTCACACTTTCCATAGTTAAAGTTATAGTTGACAATGTTTTGGTCAGTGCCCTAACAATGTAATGCAATGATAAAGGTTGGTTGGAATGTTTTTCATTCCTTCAAAGATGTAGGTTTGGTCTTGTGGATTTGAAGACATGATTAGTATTGATACACATTATAATAGTATCAAGTGTGTTGAAGATCCACAAGCTTAATCTTCAACTAATAGTGTGTTACAATTGATCTGGAATGCTTTGTTTCTATATTTTCAGTAAGATTCTTTAGTTGTGCCACCATTTAATGATCAAATATTTCTAGAAGAGGTTATAGGGATATTCGAGATTACCTACATTACTCATATCTTGATCTACATGATGTTTTTGGTATCTCCCCGGTGGTGTGAAGTCAAGCAATAACAATATTGATGGTACTTGTACTAATCAAGCTAACATGGCTTGTTTTCTTCATTTGCGGTTGATCCTGATCAATTAATATTACTTTGGAGAATGTGTGGAATTTCTCTTAAGCCTCAACATAGCATGTGTTGATCCATAATCAAAGTTCTTTCACTTTGGATATGTTTGGATGTTGACTTGTGCAATATCATTTGTTAACTTTTAGTTGACTCAATCAGAGGTTTTGTATTATTGTTGGGGATATTTATAGAAGGAAAAATCATTTGTGAAGCAAGGTGGGTGTGTTGGATGTGTGTTAAGTAGAGTATGAAGTGTCTAAAATCTGTATGATGGTGTAAAATATGTGAAAAAAGGAACTACAATATCAACATAAGTCAGATGCCTCATCTATAGTAGTTTAGTCTTAGCTTATTATCATAATTTTCATGTACCCTACTTTAAGACGGTGAGTCTCATCAAGTTCTTTGTATCTTGCTCCTAAAGTTATCTATGTTTTAGTGTTTGCAAGTTAATAGGTAGTGAGCCTCAAACTACATTGTAAATCCTTTTAAGCAATGAGCTTTTATATTGTGAGTTAACTCTCACCATGGTTTTCCATCATTGGGTTTTCCACATAAAAATCCTAGTGTTATTTTGTGGTGCATGTTTTCCTTTCTTTTGTTCTTTCAGTTCATGTGATGTGATGTCTTATCTATAAATGGAAATGTTTTAATTTCAATATATTGCCAATCCATCCCCCCTCTCAGCATTGCTTTATGTTCAACAATTGGTATTAGAGCCAAGTGCCTTGAATAAGCCTAACAGTTAAGGTAGATCCTAATCTTGAACACATGGGGTCTGTGGCAAAGACCAATGAAATATTCATCACAAAACTAGACCTAGAAATAATGGAACCTGAAGACTGGGATATCAATCCAAAAGAATGTGAAATTGATTTTGAAGGTGAACTCAAGTCTACTCTTGAGGATCTGGATGAAGCAAGGTTGTAAAATACCAAATATGAATGTATGATTGAAAATTCAAAAGAAGCAATTGATAAATTGAAGGCAAAAGTAAAAGAATCAAAAGAAGTTAGCAAACTAAAAGCTCAAATAGAAGAAGGAAATAAATTCAAGGAAGTAGAAATTATGATCTCTAACTTGAAAGTTAAGATTGACGAAGGAAAAAGGATTGAAGACTATTTGAATACCAAGCTTCAAGACAAAACTGCTAAATGCTCAAAACTTCAGGAAGAAGTTGTTACTCTAAGAAAAGAACTTGAAAAGGTAAAAGAGAAAATCAATAAAAGTATAAAAATGAAAGGAGGTTCTGAAATTCTTGATGAATTGATTAATTCTCAAAATCCCTCTAAAGAGAAATTCAGGCTTGGCTTTGAAAAGGGGGAAAGTCCTATGTTCAAGGCATATACAAATCTATATGATAACTTCAAAGCATAAGGAAAATTTGAAACAAAGGAGACATCCTCTAGAAATATAAAGACAAATCAAAACAACAAGAAAGAAGGTGATTTCATGCCTATCCAAAACAAGAAAAAGAATTTAAGGAAGCCTACCCAAACTACTCCTATCAGATTCAAAGGCAACTGCTATGCATGCAACAAATTTGGTCATAAGGTAATTGAGTGTAGATGCAAGATAAGTTTGAATTCTTTTAGGGCTCCAAGGTATAATGGTATGAACTCTCAATCATTTGATGGTCAGTGCTATGCTTGAAATAAATTTGGCCACAAGACTAATGAATGCAAAAATAAAGCAACAAGGAATAATCATGCTATGACCTCTCAATCTTTTTTATGGTTATTACTACCATGCAACATCTTTGATCATAAAGTTGTTAAGTGTAGATCCAATGTGAGAAGAAGCAATTATGCTTTGCAAGCAAATATCATTTGCTACAATTACAACAGACAATGACACATTACAATATTCTATAAGGGAAAGAATGTAAAGTCTTTTGCTCTTCAAAGGAAGCTTGTCATTAATCAAAAAAAGAAAGAGATGAACAAGGTTTGGAAAAATAAGGAAGAATGTGAAACTTAAGGAATGAATTTGTACGTCAGCATGGTACAGATGGTTTTTTCGTTAACTAAAGAGAGAGTATTGACTCAAGGGGAGTTGCACTTGTAGAACTTATTATACCCTTGAAATACTTGAGATGTTGAAATCTTCATCATATTAGTAAATTGTGATATGAACTTGATTGATCATGTTTTTGGAGAAAATACTCTTTTTGCGGAGGTATCTTGAAGACTTATGGATCACTGCAATGACACAAACCATAAAATCTGCTAAAGAGACAAGTACATTTATTACATAGCAATTAGGGTTAGTATGAGGTATATTTAGCTCATTTTGATCAAATTGAATTCATTCAAACTATCTCAAGTGAGTGAAAGAGCTAAGGAAGTGGAGAAAGTGTAGCACAAACCCTAACAATAGTGTTCAAAGGTATTTATCTATCTTTTCTTATAAACCCTAGCATCAAAAATCCTGGCTACAACTATTTTCATTGATGTCATTGAAAGTACAAGGCCCAAATACAAAAAGTATCCATTCAAAGCACTTGAAGTGGACAAATATGGTACATTTTTAAAAATTCCAATGGATGTTGTGCATTATGAGGATACAAGGATCTACATACATAAATAATTTAATGAGATTGATCACACTTCATCCTTTGAAGTGGTCCGACAAGAGCTGTTGAATGAAAATGGAGTATATAAGCCAAAGTATGCAAACATTGCTATGAAAGTGTTAGACCTCTAAAAAGTTTTTCTAGACTTCTAGAAGAATGAGGAATGGATAAGAATCATCCTAAGCTGCATTCATGACAATTTCATTTGGCTAGACAAACCCTACTTAATCACAAGGGATGCTATTAGGGAAGTTACTGGTTTGTGTGACTCCATATGTGCTTGTGTTAAAATCTGTAAAGAATGAAACGGTTATAGAACTCACATGTGCTAAATTTGATAAAAGGGTCTTAACTATAAAAGATATTATTGATCTTAATGTCTGGTACACATAAATGAACATTGCATACAAATTCTACTTTACAAACAAGGAAAGATCCATCACCACCATTATAATTCATACTGCTCTTCAGATGGTAAAAGAAAATACCAACTTTGATCTATGCGAACTATTAAGAGAACAGTTGATGGAGAACTTGAAAAAGACAAAGGAAACCAAGTATAACTTCAAGTTTGGTTCCCTAATCATTTTCCTTAATTTCTTCTTTCTGAATGAGTTACCTGGGTTTAAAGGTAAAATATGGGACAAATTCTCTTTGGTAGCAACACAAATTAAACAACATATGAAAAGTTTTCAAACTGAACAAGATTACATCACTTCCTATTAGGGATTTTTCAAGAATCCACAAAATGAGATGCAAGATAGATACAGGATATCATCTAGTTTGGTCCAAAAATATGAAGAAGAAATAGATTTTATGGTAAACAAGGATCATTGCTTTATAGAGGTTGTGGAACCTAGAAATGTATGGATAAATTGAGCTACCTTATGAGATTGAGGATGATTTTGTACAAAGGTACATATATATTCTATTGTCAAGTCCTAGGGATCCTAAAGTAAAAATATTTGGAACATTCAAAGAAATCATGGATGAAATCTATAAGAAGTAAAGTGAGGAAGCCACATAAAAGAAATTTGAAAAAGTACTTAAAGAAATAGGTGCAGTATGGTACTCTACAATAAAGAGCAAAGAAGAGCTTTACAAGATACTGGGTAGCTCTCCAAAAACTATACTTGATGCTCTTGTAGTCAAATCAACCCTTCCAGAAGCTAGTCTAGGTCCAAGAAGATCTGGTATAACGTCTCTAGCTATTGCACCACAACCCTCAGTATTCACACAAACAACTAGAAGTGAGAGAAAAGCTACATTTGTTATTCCTCCAAAGAAAATGGTCACTAGACCTAAAAAAAAGGCAAAAAGAGAAAAGATTGATACTAATTATGAAGTGCATGATGAAAAAGAAGATGTGAGAGCTTTTGTTTTTAAGAAAGGAGAAAAAAGTATAAGTCAAGAAGAAGAAAAAGAAAAATCTTCATAGAAAAAGAAAGGAAAGGGAATTACTATTGAAAAGACTGAAATGGCTCTTTCGGTCTCTTGTGACCCTCTAGACTTTGGAACAATCCTTAATGAAATTTTTGAATATAACTTATTAAATGATATAATGATGCTACTTTCAGATGTCTTCAAAAGAAAAAAAGACCATTGAGAAGGTCGTCATTGAGTATATGGTAATGCAGAACATCACCTTTAGTGACATTGTTAACAAGGCTTTGAATAGCCTTATTGAGGCTTTAAGACAAAGGAGAGAAGAGGTTGTTAAGACTGATGAAGACCTAAAATTGTAAGCAATTGATAAAACAAGGATTCCTATGTCACAAATAAAAAGAGGTGATTGTCCAGAGATAGGCCAAAGAGCTCTGCACGAAGAGAAGAATAGATTTTTTGATGGATTAGATGAAAATGTGAAAAGGAAGATTCAGAGTGAAACTAAAGATAGCAAAAATAAAATCATTAATGATATGAAAAGTAATGTTGATTCACAAGGATCTCTAGAAGGACGGATTACTAAAGATGAAATAAATGTATAAGAACCTCTAAAGATGGATAATGAGCCTCCCTTGAAAAACGTTGATGTGCAGAACACATCTAGTCAGAAAGAAATATAAGGATCCTCTAGTCTGCAAAAAGAAGGTATCTTTGATGCACATAAAGTACAATCTGTCTCAGATATTGAGATAGAAAAGGAAGAAGAAAAGGAGTCAGATGAAAAGACAACAAAGATACTTGAAGAAATGAAGATGACTAAGGTGACTCCTGATGACCGTATTCTACAAGATATTCTTGATGTGTCCACTTTGGAAATAGATTTATCTAGTTTTGAAGGCAATATGACTTATGGTAATAAGAAGAAAAACAAGGAGATAGCTCCTCCAGTGAACATTGGTGCACAATACATATAAATTCAAATTAATGTTGGTGTTTCTCCTATGGAACATAATTTTGCTTCTCTAGAGAAGTCAAGAAGTGATGTACAAATGAGAAAATGTAATCCTCAGATTGTTCCAAACACAAAAGTGTTGGGAATAGGATGCCATTTAATTGCAATCCTAAACATATTTCATGTATCTCCTAAGTCCTTGGAAAGTGTTTCCCAACACTAGGATTAGAAAGAGATTAAATTCGAATGAAATGAAAATGTAAATTGACATTTGTAATTATTCCTAAATGATAGGAACATGTGGGGATGCCCAAGAAGAGCTCCTACAAAATAAGAGCACATGGGACACCCACATGGAAGGTGGGACCCACCTTGCATCAGTTAATTGTTTGGAGAATTGATAACTCTTATGTAATGAATGTCTTGTTCCTACAAAATAGGGATTGATATTTACATGAGTAGAGTGACACTATCAGTTCAATTCACTTCACTTCACTTCACTTCAGTTATGGTTCAGTTATCTTCAGTTGCATGTAGTTAGTTTGAGTTGCATGTTAGTTGACTTGAGTTGCATGACAAACAATAGGTTGATACTTTCAGTTAACATGGGATGATCAATCATGCATGATGTTTGCATGAATGGTGGAGAGATATGTTTCGGTTAACAAAGATTGACTTGGAACCACCTTGGGTGCCCAAGTTGGCATCTCAGAGTTAACACCTTTTGCATGAGAAGATATTTACAAGGCTGAGTTAAGTGGGCCCATTCTTGGGTGCCAACTTTGAGGAGAAGCTTGAAAGATATCTTCGAAACCAACAATTAGTTAAGACTTCAGTTTGGGATGCCCAAATTGATGAAGAACTTGGTTTGAAATTGTTTTTCACGGAAGAACTCTACTTGCACAAGAATGGCGTAGATATTTGTGAGGATCTTTATCCTCTTGTAATTGTAACCTCTTTGGAGTTTACAATGTTCATAATTATCTATTTAATTGTAGCAAGTTGAAGAGAGTTTCAAGAATCAGAGATTGTTACAACTTTTGCAGGTTTAGCTTGTGCATTTTTGAGGGTTTGAAGCATGGCATGGGATGTGTGGATTCATGCTTGGTCACATGGAATGCATGGATAGCTTGTGTTGCAGAAAGTGTATCATATTTTATTACAGGTTGTGAAGAAGAATTGTTGAAGGCAAAAGAAGCATCTCAATCAAGGATTGATACAGTGTTATTGTAATCTTGTTCTAAGGTTAAATAATACAAGCACTATTGATTCTAGTGGTGGAGTTTTTTCCCAAAAGGTTTTCTCCACGTATATGTTGTGTCACTTCTATCTTCTTGTCTCATTCTTCTACAATCTCCTATCTCTTTCTACAATTGGTAAAATTGAATTAATCAAATTAATCACCCACAAAGAATTGTAACAAAGAACACTTAATTAAATATGCAGTCTCATAGGTTTTACAAGTTTTAAGCTACAAAATTTACCTTCAATTTCTGAAATTTGGTATCAAAGCTAATGGTTGGTTAGAGTTTTGGACACCTCTCTCTTAAAATTTTGAAGGTTTTTTAGTTGTAGTGGGAGCTTTTACTATTGTGTTATTGCAGATTTGTAAAAGAGGTGTATCTTCTTGCTTTAGAGGATGGTTATCATGTTGTCATTAAGAGCTTGGATTCACAGGTTTGGTGTGAGCTTATGATAGTAATGTGGTTTTGATTGTGTGCATCATGATGCCATGGGATTGCTCAATATTACGGTTCAGTGGGAGCACTTGGCAATGATGTGGATCCTTGGTTGTAGGACAGTTTTGGTATTATGTCATGGTATACTCTTGATTAGCGGTTTAGAGCTGTGGCATAGTACATGTTATGATAATTTTGATCAAGAGGAAATGTCTAAAATTCCATATGCTTTTGACAGTTGGCCTTGTTCCTGTTCATTTTTACATTGGTATGTGTGCTTAGAGATAAGAGGATGGATGTTTCTTATAGTACCTGGATAGTTGTTTATGGGACTTATAGCATGTGGTGCATCACGATGTCATGGATAGCTTGGTTATTCACTTTCAGTGGGAGATTTTGACAGTGATGATTTGGCGGTAATGGATATGTTTATGATGGTTTGGCAGTTGGAGGTATCTTCTTGGCTTGGAGATCTTGGTTCTATGTGTTATGTTACTAAAATTTCAGTTGTGTGTGTAGACTTGGATGATCTTCATGGAGAGGATGGTTGTCACGATGCCATGTGTGACTTGGTATCATAGTTCAGTGGGAGTTGTTGGCAATGATGTGAATTCACCATTTGATGGTGGATGGTCTTTTGTAGTGATTGTTGGTGTCATGGATGGAATCTTGGTTTCTACTTTTATGCAGTGATAGTTCATTGGCATTTTTGGTTTCATTGACAGGGGATGGTTTTATTCATATTGATTACATATGTTGATTCTTGGTTTAGGGTGTTATTGTATTATGTCATTGTTTACTCTTTATCACGTGTTAGAGTTTTGGCATGGTACTCGTTCTCTTGAGACCATGATGTATGCATTGTTGTATGTTATCTCCTAGGAGGAGATGGTTAGATCATGGATTTCATGTTTTTGTTCCTGATTCATGATTAGAGCTTTGACATTGATCTTGTGTGGTTCTCTTGGTATTGGGTACATTGATCATTTCCTTGATTAATTCATGATGATGCTATGTTGCATTTGGAGTTTGGCATGGATTGGTTGGTTACAGGTACTCATGGATTCTTGGAGACATAGGTGAGGCTTGAGTTCTCTTGTGATTAGAGACATGTGTTGAGATGGTTACTCTTGATGAGATTTCAGCAGGAAGTCTGAGGAGCCTACACCTTGGTGGATGTGAGTTCAACATGGACCTATGAGGAGAGTGTTCTTGGATGAGTCATGATGACTTGGATATCTTGGAGGAGCATTCCCATTCCCTAATCTTGGTCTTCTTGGTGGTTTCACTTGAGAGGTATTACTCATTGTTACTTTCAAGTGCTTTATGTTTTATGCTTTATCTTCTGATGCATTTGGATCTTGAGCTATGGATATATGGTTTTGGAGGGTTCATTTGAGGAGTGTTGGCATGTTTATCTCCTTATGCATAGTGATTACATTCATTGATGTTGAGTTTAGGAGATGTATTGGGATTATTTCCTTCATAGGGAATGGATTTAGTTTGATCTTCTTTGGTTATGAGAGGCTTACATCCATGTTGATTACATGATACATATGTTATGTTTGATCTTGTTGATTGAATGGTTGGGTGTTGTTATGGATTTTCTTTTGGGGTGTTTTGGAGGAGATCATACTTGACAGAGTTGGCATTTAGAGGTGTATGTAGGATATTATTATACAGGTATATGATGTGCAAAGTTTCTCTCTTTGGTCTTGGTTATATCTTCTTGGATGTTCGGTTTCACATTACATTGGTTTGAGGTTTGGTTGGAGCTATTGTAATCAATAGCTTGTGGTCATGTGTTTTCACTTATGTTATTGGGTGATGACTTGGAGGTTCCTTTATCCTTTTTTCTTTGTTGGGTGTTGAGAACTTGGGAGAGCTATGGAGACTGTGATGAGAGTTGTTACATATTTGCATTACCCATGCAATGGGAGCTCTTGGATGTGTATGTCATTATTTTACAAGTTTTGCACATGGGGTTTATGATTGTAGTTTATGGGTGTATATGTTTACAACACAAGTTTACTATGTTTTATATACCTTGGAGGTATGGATAGTTGGATGTGTTGGCATTTGTTGTGGGTGCTATTTCAGCTATGGGTTTGTGTATCTTGATAGCTACTATTGCATATTGTTACCTTTGGATTGAGTGTATGTGTTTGGGATATCAATTGAGGCAGGACTTATGCTTCATTGTGACAGATTATGTGGCTTCTCTATTGGATGGCTTCTTATATTTGTGCATTGGCATGATGGAGGATGAGAGAATTCATGCTTGGGATGGTGGTCACTTTGATTCTTGTTGTAGGTATCTTGATGGAACACATGGAGCACTTTGATTCCATGATAGTATATGTGGCTCTATGGATTGTTCATTTGATTCATGTTTTTAGGTTACTTTTTCCCCTTATGCAATGTATACAACAAGTGGGAGAATGTTAGGAAAAGGTGTGTTGTACACCTTGCATAATATATTTAATGTAATTATTCTTGGGGCCACTTTATGTTGCATGCAACATTGGGACATAAGTTAAGTTGCTAAAAATGTAATTATTTAATATTGGGGAAAATAAATAAATAAAGTACCCAATATTAAATGTGGGGACATGGTTTTGTAATCTCATGGTTTTAGTCACATGGTTTTGTGTAATACCACTTGTTGGTTTTGTAGGAGCTTGCTTCTATAAAAGCAACCACAAAGGTAGTTATTTAAGATGCAATTTTGCATGTTAGCTCTAGTTAGCATTTGTGAGGGTTTGAAGCATGGCACATGATGTGTGGTTGCATTCTTGTTTCACATTGATTGCTTGGAGAGGGCTTGTTGTTTCAATGTAATTCATGGAGACTTAGAAGATGTATTGTAATATTTATTGTTGAATAATACATGAGAGATGGATGTTTTTGGAGGCTGGGTTTTTTCCCTCTTGATGGTTTTCCTAGGGTATATCTGTGTCATAATTTCATGGGTATGTTGTCTATTCTCTTGCATGTGGATTTTGAATACTTAATTGCATAGATCTCTCTTTTGGGTTATGTGGAAATTATCTTTAAATGGATGCAAGTTTCCAACAAAAAGAAAAGGGTGCTGAGAAGCAAGATGATTTTGTGGGTAAAGGTCAAAGTTCTTCATCTTTAGATTCTCTCAAAGACCTACTATCCATGCAAATGTAGTTCTAGCTTGTGGTAAACCCCCAACTTCTACAAATCCCCACTCATGAAGGATAGGTTGACATGTCAAAAATTTCCCCTCTCCTCAAGCTACAACTTGGTGATATTTTGTACACCTCTAAAAGAAAAGAGATTCTAAAATAACACATGAAAAAGGACAAAATAATTGAGGATGCTATAAAGATCATTCAAGATGGTTTACTTGAGGTAAATATAGAGCCCCCCTGCCTCTAGAATAGAAGTTGAAGTTGTCAATGGATTCTTTCAAGGATCACTCCTCTCACATTGAACAAAAGGCAGAGCAAGAGGCTTTGAGAAAGATGAATGATAAAAGAATGGCCGAAGTATATGATAGGTGTGCTAGTGCACACAATAAATTGAAAGTAAATTTGGAAGTTTTCAAAAAGGTTGTGGATGAAACCACTACCTTATACCAATTTTGTTTGAGATGGCCTATTTCCAAGTTAAGAGTATCAAGGATTAGATTGACTCCATTGAGTCACAAATCACTCAAATGGCTAGAATATATGATGTTTCAAAAGATAAGGATTGTTATACTAGGAAACATTTGGAAAATATTCATGTTCAGCTATCCCTACTTTAGGATCAAAGAAATCAATTAGAGAGATAGTTTGGTCAATTGAGGGAAGTAGTCAGTCTGAGACTGGCTTCAATTTTTTGGATACTTGTGGAAGAAAAAAATACTATTAAAATGATGAAGGCTCCATGCAATATAGGTGAGGTAGAGGATTTATGCATAAAATTTGAATGTCAGAATCATATCCTTGTCTATGTAGAGGAAAAATAGGTTGCAACCTTGGTGCCACTCAAAGAAACTCACAAGAAAATCTTACCTTCTAAGGATGCTGCAAAGGTGTAAGTAAGATAATTTTATTCTTGTAAAGTTTTAATTGTGAAAGATAATAGTCCTTGTGTTGAAAGTATTTTTTATCTATTTTTGAGGAATCTCCATCTAAGGGGGAGTATATAGTAAGGTGGAGTCTACTCAGTTTTGGGATGTTGTAAATAGAAGATGCCATGCCCTTTTCCCTTGATGTCAAAGGGGGAGAGAAGTATATGTGTGTTTCCATCAATGAAAAAGGAGAATATTGTTGGCAATAAGTTTTTTTATAAATGTCAACCCTATCTGGGTTGTCATCAATGTCAAGATGTGCTATTGAAGTATGTACATAGTCTAAAGTTAGTTGTTGTTTCAGTGGATATAAGTTGAGGCATGTTTGTAAGGTAGTATAAGGAAGAATGGTGATCAAATTATGTTGTAGAGGATGATAATCATGTCCTAATGTATCTTTAATATGTCTACCTTGATATCTTTATGTATTCATGTACCACATGTTGAGATAGGTTGTAGAAGACTGGCTAAGGCACCAACTGCACCATGTCCTTTTTGGTTTGCATCCATCCACGATGCAAGATTCTAACTTGCGGTTCAAACAAAATAATGGCCATGCTATGAAGATATTATATCCAAAAAATCAATTCTTCACACCTTCCATAGTCAAAGTTATAGTTGACAGTGTTCTAGTATGTGCCCTAATAGTGTAATGCAATGATAAAGGCTAGTTGGAATGCTCTACATTCCTCTAAAGATATAGGTTTGGTCTTGTGAATTTTAGGACATGATCAGTAGTGATCAATACACATTATCTAATAGTATCAAGTGTGTTGGAGATATGCAAGCTTAATCTTCAACTAACAGTGTATTACAGTTGATCCAAAATGCTCTATTTCTGCATTTTTGGTAAGCTTCTTTAGTTGCACTAACATTTAATCATAAAATATTTCTAGAAGAGGTTATAGGGATATTTTAGATTAGCTACATTGCTCAAATCTTAATCTGCATGATGTTTTTGGTATCTCCCACATGGTTTGAAGTCAAGCAGTAACAGTTTTGATGGTACTTGTACTAATCAAGCTAACATGGCTTATTTTCTTCATTTTTGGTTGATCTTGATAAGTTAATATTACTTTGGAGAATGTGTGGAAGTGCTCTTATTCCTCAACATAACATGTGTTGATCCACAATCAAAGTTCTTTCACTTTGGATATGTTTTGATGTCGACCTAAGCAATATCATTTGTTATCTTTTAGCCAACTCAATCAAAGGTTTTGTATTGTTGTAGAGGATATTTATAGGAGGAAAAATCATTTGTGAAGCAAGGTGGGTGTGTTGGATGTGTGTTAAGAAGAGTATGAAGTGTTTGAAATCTGTATGATGGTGTAAAATGTGCTAAAAAGGATTTGCAATATCAACATAACTCAGATGCATCATCTACAATAGTTCGGTCTTAGCTTATTATCATAATTTTCATGTACTTTGCTCTGAGACAGTGAGTCTCATTAGGTCCTCTGTATCTTGCTCTTGAAGTTGTCTATACTTTAGTGTTTGCAAGTCAATAGGAAGTGAGCCCCAAACTACATTATAAATCCTTTTAAGCAATGAGCTTTTATATTGTGAGTTAACTATCACTGTGGTTTTTCCTTCATTGGGTTTTCCACATAAAAATCCTAGTGTTATTGTGTGGTGCATATCTTCCTTTATGTTGTTCTTTCAGTTCATGTGATGTTATGTCTTATCTATAAATGGAATTTTTTTAATTTCAATATATGTTGATTTACCCCCTCTCTTAACATTGCTTTGTGTTCAACAAAGCCAACTTATTAAATAAATAAATAATTTTAAAATCAACATCATGGTAAAGAAATAAATTTGAAGGATTGCATATGTGGAGATGTGTGGAAATCATAGAGAGGTTTAAATACTTGGAATTTCAACCCTTTCTCCTTCTTGCTTATTCTCCCTTCTTTTTCCTTCAAACCTTCTAGAGACTAGAAGATGCATTTATAATTCCTTTCATTTTTAGACTGTAGCATTTGATCTCTCCTATAATTGAATTTTAGTTCTCTCAACTTCTTGTATTTTGGCCTCTAGGCCCTTTAAATCTAATAATATATAGGCAAAATTATAAATAAGTTTATTAAAAAAACCATAGTTCTAAGTGTGCTCAGTAAATCCTTATGTAAGGATTGCAACCTATAAGTAGGATATTTTCTCTATACACAAGGTTGTACCTTTCATATAGAGTTGCACCCTATACACATATATACATTTAGTATAGATAATAATATATTATATATAGTAATTATAAATGGGTTTATTTCAAAAATAAAACATAGTTGTAAAGTGTGTTGGGTAAATCCTTGTCTAAGGGTAGTGACCTATATGTAAGCTACACGCCTTATACTCAAAGCATGCCTTGCACATGGGCCCACTCCCTACACACAAGATTGTGCCTTGTATTTAAATTTGCACTTTGTTTACAAGGATATATTCCTAAAAACTAACCTAAAAATAAAAAATAAAATTGAAATCAACTTCACAATTAAGTAATTTAAAACTAACTAGGTAAATAAATAAACAAAAATCTAACTTGGTAACTAAATACTATGTCCTTAATCCTATATGTGCTTAGGGTTATGACTAATCAACTTGTGACTACCTTAAATATTAATTAATTCATATGATAATTATTATATTATTATATAGTTAATTCAGTCAACCTAGATATTATATTTTGATATCTAAGTTGGCCTGGGTGATATCCAAGGCATAATTAGGGTATACATAAGAGGTAGTGAGTGTTATTTGATCATTAGATTGTGGATTGTGTTCTCATTGGAAATATTTGGGGGTTTTTCCCCTCAAAGTGGATTGTTATTCTCTATTATTTTCAAGTATTTTAAAAATATTTAGTATTATATTCTTCTATTGTGCAAGTTATTTCATTACAAGTATCAAAGAATAAATTTGGAACCATAAATGCAAGAAACGAGGTGATTTTTTCTTCTTGTAGATATAATTTTGGGAAACAAACATCTCTCTCATTTTGGTGAATATTTTCAAGATTTTTGGAGGTTTTATCAAGAACATGTTGAAGATACACTGGTCCAAATTTTAGAGAATTTAAATTAGATTAGAGGAAGTTATTGCAAAATCATGTTTTGTATTGAAATTTGCTATCAAAGTTACAAATGAGCTAATTTATTGAATATTTATTTTGGGAAGTGACATATAGGCCCTATTAAGCTATAGTACTTTTTAAAGATTATTTGAACTTGTTTTGAGTGATTTATTATAAAATTTATTTTTTCCATCATGATAGGTCATGTAACAAGAGGCAAAAAGAATTTTGTAACACTTGGAAAATATCTAGGTAATGAGAATGTGGAATTGAGGAGATTATTCATAATGATAATGAATATATAATTTTTAAAAAATAAAAAATAAAACAACAAGATGAAGGATGAAATCTTATTAATTATGATAAAAAGGTTGTAATGGTTAGTAAATACAAGTGATATAGAGAATATTATAGAGAAATTTGTTCATATCCAACACCCTAGAGATTCCAAACATAGGGAGTCATACATCTTGGATTGGGAGGAAGAGGAGTTTCCTAAGGGGAAGGTTATCTTTGGGTTTGAATCAGACTTGAATATGATCATCATTCTTTGTCTAAGAACTTCACTCCAAAGTTGGATATGCAAAATTCTAATGGCAAAGATCCTACTATAAATGGAGCAATTCTTTGGCATTCATCATGTTCCCTGTCAATAGAAGGTGGCAATGACTTCCTTTTAATTAGAACCTAACTAATTAATTTGGTATCATTGGCTATGTGAAGAAAATAAAGAGAAGGAATATGTTGTCACTTGGTCTATTTTCTAAGAGGAACTCACTAGTCATTATAGTGATAATCTCATGGACATCTACTTTAGCTAAATACTAAAATATGGAAAACATGTATGTCAAAGGTTATATTCATCAATTTAGTACTTTGTCTTTAAGAGTGGAAATATGGTAGAAGAAAACTTGTTGGAATGATTCCTCGAGGGCTTAAATGATCACATCAAATATGAGGTACACATGTTCCATCCAAATTCTATTTCCTAAGTAATGATAGTGGAAAGGAAAGTATAGGGAAAATTTATGGTTAATAAAAGGCAAGGTTTTCAAAATATTAGAGATAAAAGTGCTCCTACATAGTCACTTCCTTGATCTACTATATTAATGCCACAAAAAATTAAAGAGAAGAGAGCAAAAAGGGTTATGTTTTAAATATGATAGAAAATATAGTTGAGGACATAAATGCACTTAAAAGAAATTATTCTATATTAAAGGGCCATATGAGGAAGAAGAGGCGGAACCAATATTATAGGATGAAAATGAGTTAGATGAGAAATCATCAGATCCCCAACCAATCATTTCTTGTCATGCACTTAGAGGTTTCAACTCCCCACAAACTCTCAAGGTAATAGGCTTCTTAAAGAAAGAGAGAGTAACATTGTTGATAGACTGAAGAAGCACTCATAACTTCATCAACAAAAAGTTGGCTACTCGCTTAAATTGTTTTATATATCTAGCTCTATAATTTTAAGTCTTGATTGCATATGGTGGTATTGTTAGTTGTTATGGGAAATCCATATTATTAAATTAACCATAAGAGATTATCATCTTGATTGCATAATATTTGTCATCTCCATGGGTGCAATAGATATTATTTTGGAAGTGTAATGGCTTACTACTTTGAGAACATTTAGATGAATTTCCAAGAGTTATTCATATGCTTTGAATAAAAGGGTTGTGTGTAAAGTCTCCACAAATGGTAATATTTCATCAAGTTCAAAAGTTGCCTAAGAATGGGGAAGATGGGTTTGTGTTCCAATTGTTTTCATTATAAGTATATCACTAAAAGGCTTCTACACCATTGGATATACAATAAGCTATTTATAATCACTTAGTAGTTTTTAGGGAGATGCCAAAAGGGTTACCACTTTAAAAGATACAAGATCATGGTGTTTAACTAGTACCAAGGAGCCGACCACCCAATATTAGGCCCTACAAGTATCCATATGCACAAATAAGTGATATTAAGAAGATAGTTTATGAGATGCTAGAGGTAGACCTGTTGCCAAGTATAGTCAAAACACTTACTCCTCTCCTATGGTAATGGTGTGCAAGAAGGATGTGACTTGGAGGATGTGTCTTGATTATAGATATCTCAACAAGTACATCATATAAGAGAAGTTTTTTATTCCAATAATTGGTGATTTGTCAGATGGCATTAATGGTGTTATGTATTTTATAAAACTTGATATTCATTTTGGTTATCATCAAATTAAAATTAGAGATGAAGATGTACATAAGACAAATTTTTGAACCCATGAGGGTCACTATGAATTTTTGGTAATGTCTTTTGGTCTCACAAGTACATTGGATTAATATTTTAAAGTTTGATAAACTCTATCTTTAAGCCATTTTTATAGAAATTTGTTTTAGTGTTTATGATGACATCAAGTAATATATAGTAAAACTTGGGAGGAGCATCTATAACATGCAAATAAATATTTAGACATTCTTAAGCAACATCAATTGTAGGCTAGGACATCCAACTATGTTTGGAGTCAAGAAAGTGGATTACTTGGGCCATATTGTGTCTCATGAGGGAGTCAAGGTGGATCCTCACAAGAGCAAGGTTATTATAGAGTGGAAAGTACCTAGGACTCTCAAGAACCTATAGGTTTTCTTAGGGATTATAGGTTATTATCATCAATTTGTAAATAATTATTGTAACATAGAATCACCTCTCATAGCTTTGTTGAAGAATGATTCCTTACAATTGAATGAGGCAACTTCAAGGGGATTTGTGTAGTTAAAGGAAGCCATGTTCATGGCTCTAGTCCTAGCTACCCCAAATTTTTCTAAAATATTGATAGTGGAATGTGATGCTTTAGGTCATGTCATAGGATCAATACTCATGCAAGAAGGAAGACCCATAATATTTGAGAGTTACCAAATCAAAGGTAAAAATTTGTTAAAACTAATTAATGAGAAAGATATGCTGGCTATCTTGCATGCAGTCAAACAATGGAGACCTTATCTAATGGGAAGATACTCTAAGGTAAATAAAAATCAGAATAGTCCCAAATATTTCTTGAAATAGAGTTTTTCATTTGAGTAACAACAAAAATGTTACACCTTGTCTCTTAGTTATTGGGTTCCTCTTACCTTGTAAGTAAATATGATGATGATCGTGACCCTAATATGTGTAATAGGTGAATGAAATAATGAAATATGCATTAAAATGTTATTGTTTCTTAAGGAATGATTATGTTTTATATTGATGGAAAATGTGATGAATGAATATGAATTTCAATATGATTACTTTAATGCTTGGATGATGCAAATGATTTATGATGCAAGTGGATTTCATGAGAATGACTAACTATTGTACTAAGTTGAATGCGGGAACAATTTCAAACCTTTGGAAGAGAGGGGAAGTAACACTTAGGAGAAGAACTTGGTCCAGTAACCCTTAATGAGCCTAACTGAGCATACACACACTCACACCCTAGTTTGATCAAGTTGAGTCAAGTTAGATCGAGATTTGGTATGTAAACCCTAGTTGAATTCTTGGATAAATTGGAAAGATTGTTTGGTCTTCTTTGATTGGTTATGATTTTAGTTGTTGATTCTGTGATTTTCTTTGGTTGAATTGTGTGTCTAGATCTTTATTTTGATTTTGAGTTCTTCTTCGTGTATTCATTAATCAATGATATATAAAATGAATATATATGCATGTGTGTGTGTAAATGATAACTCATGCATAATGAATGTTTATGTGCATGCCTATGCGGTAAAAGGGATACTTATGTGTACTCATGCATAGATACATCATATGCATAGGGATACTGATTGGACATATATTACATACATATATACATGTGTGTTTCTGTATATATACATTTGATATATGTTTATTGATCGATGAATTCATAATTGTACGTATTATATATGTAGTGTCCCTCTAGTTGCTACACTTTGATTCAATTTGTTTCTGTTTGGTTGATAGTTGTTTTAACTATTTTGATACTATGTTGGTTTTATACTATGTTGATGATACTTTAGATACATATTATGTTTGTGTGGAGACATTATGATAAACATTATGTGTGTTATGGTTTTATGCTATTTTGGAGCATTAGTGTGTTTATGATGATGTATTTGATGTTGTTTATGATGTAGTACTATATGTTAGTCTTGGTGAAGGAGACATTATAGCATAACTCACTCATGAGTTCCCTACTACGCAACGACTCTCTTTCACGGTGTGATTGTCAGTTTATGCAGATATGTTTAATAGTGTTGTTTGATGCAGTTTGCAGGTACTGGGCATCAACTCCACCTGCTTGTCAGGTTTGAGCATGCCATGAACCAATGGAAATATGTTGTTTCAGAGATAATGTCAGGTCCTTCTTTGGCCATTGTTCCCTTATAGGTTGATTATAGATCTGTGTTGTCACATGTCATTGTATTGTCATTCGAGTTTGTTGTGTCGTTCATGTTTGTGCCTTCTTTGGAAATTAATTAATTAGTTAAATGGTTTATTAATTAATTAATTTGATTTAATGTAATTTTATTTAAATGTTAAGTTAAAATAATTGTGTTTATGGTTTGATTTATTAAATTAAATTAAAAAGGATATTTATTTAAATGTAATTTTTGATTTTAATGTGCAAACTTAAATAAATGAAAAGTAGATATTTTGAAGGGTTTGTTTTCAACAATTTATAAATAAATATCTGAAATACAGACTTTGAGTTAGAAAATGTTATCTTGGATATTTTTTAGTTGAAACTCGTTGATCAAACTTAATTTGCATGCTGACAGTTAGTTAAATTTTGTGATTATAAGTTAATTGAAAATAAATCAAAAGCTTTGGTTATGAAAATATGATTCACGATAATTTTTCTGACAAGTTTGTCGGGTTGGCTTTCGGGAGAGTTTTTTTGTGCATTTGGAGATTTTGGTTTGCTTGAGCTTGGATTTCGATTGATTGAAGATTGTTGGATTTAGAATTTGGTCTTGGCTCTTCTTTGGATTTCATTTGCCTTAGCTTCTATTTCCAGGTTGGTTTGATTTCCTCTCTCTGCAAATTTTCATTTGGAAAAGATTGTCTTCTCCATGTCTTTCTTGTTGCGTGTATATCGTTTTGTTTAGCCGACCCTTCATTCTGTTCTTGTGAAATGTTAGATCTTAGCCCCCTTCTCCCTTAGTCGCACACCATCACGTCCTCTCCTACCGCTGCTCTTGCAACTTCCTCTCTGGTGGATGCTTAAATTTGTATGTTGGGTGTTTTGGGATGGCAAACGACACTCACCCTTTGGTCACTCTTGGTAGGCGATGTTATGCTTGGAATTTGATATTAGTTGTTAAGTGAACTCAATCTACAAACATTAAGAGTTTTTTTCAGTCGCCTGGTTTTATTAATCAAAGCCTCAAATTATTTGGACTATTCATTGCCACTTTTGGAATCTGTAACAGAATGAAACTATAGTTATAAACTTAAACTTTGAGCTTGTGTTGAATGGTGGTAATTGCTTCCAACACCTTGCACGTACTAAGGCTTTGATGTTATATTTTGTGTAAATATAGTAAGATCTCTTGGGTCGCTGTGAACTGTCGTTTACTTATCCAACCATTTAGTGTGTATACTAAACCTTGCTCTTTTCTCACCTCCATCTGAGATCGAATCCTTCATTGAATGAATGGTTTTTTCCACTTTAGTTTAGAGATCAAGATTTTGATTATGGAGATTGTGTAGTGTTTTTTGAATATGTTAAAGTTTGATACCTTTGCATGGCGTATTAACTGTCATTCATTGTTTGAGTTATCCGCACTTAACCAGTTACTATTTTGCATAGAGCTTATTCCCCATTGTGCATGCACAACAATAGGTGTTTAGTTTTGTATATTTTATTTAAGTGTAAATTAGTTTAAGCTTTGATTTAATAAATTAATATTGTAGATGTGTATTTTCAAACACGTTTGAAGTAATTTTAGTTTATTTAGTTTTAAATGAATGTTAAACTTAAATTTACTTTCTTTTGGAACAAATAAACATTTATATGTAATATAAATGCTTATATAAAATTTGAATGTTTCTATTTAAATTAAGTTGTTTAATTGATAAATAATTCTTAAAATTTTGTTTAAATGAATATGGCTTTTAATTTGTGAATTAATGGGTTATTGCCTTGAACTATTCTTTTATTATTGATTTGGTGTCAAGGAAAGCTTTTGTGGAAGAATATTTTGTTTGTGTTAGGGAAATCTTTGAATGAATTATTTGACCTATTTAAGTCATTAAAATTTGATGGTTGTATATGATGGGCAATAATATATTTGATACTAATTAAAGAGTGTACTTTTGTGTTATTCAGTTTTAAATCTTCCAAAGGCTAGGAAAGGAAAATTGTATTGCAAAGTTTATTATGCTTGTACTTTGATGTTCAATTGCAATGATTTAATTTGGGATTTAGCCATGCACGGTTTATTTGTTACCTTGGTGGTATTTTGAATGTTAAATGATTTGTGTCATGATTGAGATGTGTTCATTCATGGTTCTATTTATTGTGCATGATGGTTATCCTTTATAATTGATAACAAGTTATGTTATTAGGAAGAGTGGCTTTTGATAGGGGCCAAAACCCTAAGAGGTAACCAGGGTAACCTATCGGGAGTTTATAATTCAGTGAAAATCTAATTAAATGTATTAGGGGTTGGGTAGAGTTCACTAAATAATTTAGATAATTTGATTGCCTCGCCTAATACCTTAGTGCTTGTAAAGATTAAGGGTAGGTTGAGATGGCCTGGAATGGCATGATCGTTTACTTTATCTTCTTGGAAGGTAGTTTGATTCCACATGAGTTTGTTTAGGGGTCGGGAATCGGTAGAGATTGCTAGGGTAACTCGGTATGAGGTTCGATAGTCTAAGAAAATTCACCAGGGTAACCTATAATAAACTATGTGATGAAACTCTTTTCCTAATGCATGTTATGTGGTCTCTTGTGTAGAGTTACCCTTGTTTATGTTGTTGCCTCTAGGAGCTTTTTTTGTTATTATGTGGTTTTGATATTGTTATGTCGTAATGTGTATGTCAAGCCATGTGAAGTTATGTTCTATCTTCATGTTTGTTTATCTTTGTGGACCTAATATTATCTCCTAGCATGGGGGGTGGACCTTAGGGTACCACATGGTTGGGAGGAACATGCTATATCCTCCATTGGGTCCCCTTACAACTGTTATTGTGCTTGGATAATATTGTACTTGTGACAGGTTCCTGATTCTACATGGTTCGGGAATTTGGACATTGAGCGTGCTCATGAACGAGGTTGACAAATGTGTTATGATCTTCATCTATATTGTATACACTCTTGATGTGTATGAGTGAACTTATTGTAATTTTTTATGTTGTTGTGAGATTTGTCATAATTTCGCTTGATGTAACTTGAATATGTAACTTGGCTACATTATGATTATGTGATTGGATCATTCATTATTAATATGATTTATCCTTATTCTTTATGTCTTTTGGTTTAGTAATGTGATGTTATTACTTGTGAATGTTTAAGTAGCATTGTCATGGAACCCTGAGAACGTATGTGAATATGTTTCTTTTGTTCTCTTGTTGTAATCAAATGTCTTTTAAAAAAAAATTGTTCAGTTATATTGTTACCTTATGTGTTGTTCTTTGGGTTCCTTGGTTGGGCATTATAATATATATATTAATATATATGAATGTGTGTGTGTGTCTATACATGCATAATCATATATATATGAATATATATATTATCGTATATAATTAAGTTTATATATAAATATATTTGAATACCCAAGAATGTTTTTTATGTGAATATATATACTAATATATATTATAATGTTGATATTATAATATATATTATTATATATATATTGTGAAAACATTTTTATAAAGAATACATAGCACTAATAAGAGTGCGAGCTTATTAAAGCCATTCTTAACACATTAAATAAATGCTATGAAAACGCATGAATAAGATTTTAATACTAAGCATTGCACGAATGTATTACAAAGCACTGATAATATAGTCTAAATGCACATTCTTAGGGAAATACTAAGCTGCATCTTATCATATGAGATATACAATGCTTCCATATGGGAAGCAATGGCCAAAGTTGATGTTGCACGCTTATGGAACAAGTCAATACCTTTTGAACATCGCATAAGGTGAAGGAAAACATTGGTTTAATTGTTGCAAAGTAAATGATGAGGCATATTTAGCACTGCCTCATATGTGAATGTATTGTTGAGTATAAAACATGCACATGAAACAAAGAAAAGACTAAGTCAAAAGCCGCACATGATAGAAGAAATAAAGTGAAACGCTGGAAAAGGAAACAAACACAGTTTTGAATGCTAGAAATAGTCTTGGTTGCGCTATTCATAAGGGCACTAAAACATGAAATGTGGCTCTAAATCCTATAGCTTATGGAAGAAAATATGAAGTCCTCAACCTGTAGATATGCATAAACCTAATCAATGATAAGTTGGCAGCAATATAGAGGGGTAGTCGACTTGCAAACCAAGTAAACCTGCTAAAATGCTTTATTGTTCATTGACTTGGTAAAAGAGTCTTGTTTTCTCTTAAAACAAGTCGACTCAGCTATTTGAAATGTGAGGACTATTATGTGTTGCAAATCTGTGAGTTAGTTAGATGATTCGTTGCATGGGGATAGAAATATGGCAAAAGCATTATCTTGTTTGTAGCCTTTGGTTGCTCACATTTTATTATATATAGGGGTGCTCTTTCTACCATTTGTTGCACTTTTTTTCACTTTGATTACTCCATTGTTATTCTACTGCATTTCTGTGCAAAGTGAGTTGAGAGCTTGAGAGTTAGTGAGTTGCTTTGTAATTTTGCATTAGTATTTGTTGAGAGATTTGGTAAGAGGCTAGAAGTGGGAATTAGTTTGAACTTAGAGGAAGAAGCAAGTGGGCTTGTGGCATTGAGCAAGGAAGGAAGAATTATTAGTTGGAGCTTTTATATAGGCATGTTGATTTCTATTCCCTTATCATTTATGTTTGAAAGGTTATTTATTATTGACTGTCTTGATTGAAAAGGATGGATTTAAATATGTGTTATAATACTTGGGTAAGCTTGTATGTTCTTGATTGAATCTTGCTATGTCCCCTTTATTTGGGTTATTCTATATATATATATCCATTATGGAATTTATACGATTGTGTTTCTATTTAAACTACATGTAGTTTGTAAATACTATACTTAAGGAGCATGAAAAGTGAAACATGGAATATGTCAATGTCTTGAGGTAACTTGGATTTGTTCACTTATAATGCTAGGTAAGCCCTTGTGGGTAATGAGGTTATTAATACAACGAGAATGATGGTATGATAGATATATCATCATTGATAGGTTGATATGTTATCCAAACCTTATTGTTAATCTATGCTTGATTACTTAAATCTCCTTGAAAGTAGGAAGTGAGTCTTGTCCCTAGGGTTAGGGTATGAACTTGATGGTTATATCAATATTCTACAGTAGGTTAGAGGAAATGTAATTTTTGGTTGTGCTATTTTCTTATTTTGATTTAGAGTCTATTCCCATTCACGAAATTATAGAAGAGGACTCACATTTTGGCAACCCAAAGTTGTAATAAGAAGAGGACTTGAAGGTGCAGAAGCACAAACTCTTCTGATGTTAATGTCCTCCAAATTATATACAAATGTAGTGAACATTGTAAACATGTGAGTATTTGAGGTATACCGAAAGAGAAGTTTTATGATTTGTTTATGATCACTTAGTCGTTACTTTACTTTGATTGAAACCCTAGGTTAAGAATAACTTATTTGGTTGGGTTGTTTACTTGTTTATTGATTGAAGCAAATAGGTTGGGATTAACCTATATGATTTGATTGATCATTCGATTGTTGATTTTATCTTGATTAAAGTCATTTATTGTTGGAGATTATACTTTTGATCAAGGTCATTTATTGATGAGATTATACCTTTGATGGGAGTTATTTATTGTTGAGATATACTCTTGAATGGAGTCATTTATTGTTGAGATTGTAATTTTCAAATAGAGTCATTTAATGTTGTGACATTAAGAATACCTATATGGTTAATTAAGTTATTCTTGGGCTTAGGATAATCCATGGGAAAGGGGATAACCTATGTATAGAGTATGAATGGTTAAAACCAAATCGAGCTATGAAGGTGGTGAAATAGACAACCCTCACTCAAAGTATTGGGTGATAATCTTTGGCCAAAGTAGTGTAAGTAGCCATTGTTTACATTGTCAATTCACTACGATCCGATTTACATACTAGGTTGGGTATATCATACATGTAGTTGTAGCCACATTATGGTAGTTCTAGATATGTAGGACACATCACCATGCTTAGAAAAGGCTAAGGAAGGATGAGGTTACCAAATCAATATCTTTGTTGAAGGGATGGCCATCTCACCAAGTTTGGTAGATGTGCGGGGGACCGTAGTAAGTCCATGGTTGGAAAAAAATCACTTGAGTGATGCTTCTCCTCATGTAGCTAGCGGCCAAGATTTGAGGATGTACACGCCATTGGGGACAACTAGAATGTATGCACCATGGAATGGGATATCTAGAATGTATGCACCAATGTTGGGACATCTAGATCAGTTTGTATCTCTATTTTAGTAAGCTCATTGAAGCTATGTATGTAATCATGATTCCATCTCTACGTGAATTGTAAATGTGAAATGTTATCTTGAATATATGTAAAGTGAAATCATTGCTTGTATTGATGAAATTATTCTTTGATTATGCATTGGAAAAGTTTGGAAAGGTTATGTTTAAAATGGTGCATTTATTATTGAAAAGAAAAGAATTTTTTTATTGCTCATAATGTTAGATGCATAAACTATTCACTTGCACCATGGGTAAAACATAGTATAATTACTTAGTAGAACAATGGGCATGTTACAAAAAATGGGATGCAAAGATGTTAGGATATGATTATGACATCATATCTAAGAAGGGAAAGGAGAACATTGTGGTTAATGCTTTATTGAGGCACAATGAACCCACATAGTCACTACTATATGCCATTTCCATAGTATGAGAAGATTAGGTAAATGAGGCAAGGGAAGAGTGGGAAAATGACTAATAATCAAAATATCATTGCAAAATTCCAACACGATTCAAGTATGTTAGATAGATTTATATGGAAAGGAAACATTTTATGGTACAAGGACATGCTATAACTTTGTACAAAAACATCCACATTTGATCAATGATGAGGAAAACACTTCTTTGAAGAGGGGGGCATGCTATACCCTTAATCATATATGTGTTGTTGCGAGTAATTAGCTTGTGGCTACCTTAACTCTTAATTAAGTCACATGATCATTATTATATTCTTATCTAGTTAATTAGGTTGGCCTAGGTGTTATATTTTGGTATCTAAGTTTGCCTAAGTGATATCCAAGGCATAAGAAGGGTATATATAGGAGGCAATGACTGTTATTTGATCATTAGATTGTGAATTGTGTTCTCATTGGAGATATTTGAAGGTTTTCTCCCTTAAAGTGGCTTGTTATTATCTATTAATATCAAGTATTTTCAAAATATCTACTATTATATTCTTCTATTGTGCAAGTTATTCCATAAACAACTAAGTAAATAAATAAACCTAAAGCCAACCTAGTGACAAAATAAAAAATTATGAAATATTTTAGTAAGTAAATAAACTTGAATCCAATTTGATAAGTAAATAAATATATCTTAAATAAACCTGATAAATAAATAAATTTGAAGGATCACATGTGTAAAGATCTCTAAAAATCATAGAGAGGTGAATAAATTTATATTCTTGGAATTTCCACCCTTTCTCCTCCTTCACACTTCTTTTCCTTTCTTCATTTTTTTCCCCTTGTGTATAGGTCACAACCCGTAGACAAGGATTTGCCCAACATAGTTTACAACTATGTTCTATTTTTTAAATAAACCCATTTATAATTACTATATATAATATATTATTATATATACTAAATGTATATATGTGTATAGGGTACAACTCTATATACAACGTACAACCTTGTGTATAGAGAAAATGGTCTATGTATAAGCTGCAACCCTTGCATAGGGATTTACCGGGCACACTTAGTACTATGCTTTATTTTTTAATAAACTTATTTATAATTTTGTCTATATATTATTAAATCTAAAGGGTTGAGGCCAAAATACAAGAAACTAAAGAGAAACAAAATCCACTTATAGAATGATTAAATGTATCTTATAGTTCAAAAATGAAAGGAATTATAAATGCATCTTCTAGTTTCTAAAAGGTATGAAGGAAAAAGAAGGGAGAATAAGCAAGAAGGAGAAAGGGTGGAAATTCCAAGTATTTAGACCTCCCTATGATTTCCACACATCTCCATGCATGCAATTCTTCAAATTTATTTCTTTACCATGTTGATTTTAAATTTATTTATTTATCTATTTAATTTTAAATTTATTTATTTATCTACCAAGTTGTCATTAAATTAATTTTTTTATTTAGTTGATTTAAAATTTACATATTTAGTTCCCAAGTTTGCTTCCAATTTATTTATTTTCTTAGTTGATTTTAGATTACTTAATTACTAGGCTATTTTTGGGTTAGGTTCAAGGACATCTCTACATGAGTATAGTGTAACTATGTATATAGGGTGTGGCCCTGTGTGCAGGGTGCAATACAAGTCATGTGGCTTGCATATAGTCTAGAAATATTACACATGAATTTCCCAAACAAACATGATAACTCTTAATTTTTTTAAATATATTTATTTATACTTTATTTTATGTAATATATACTATTATTTATATATAATAAATATTATGTATGTGTATATAGGGCATGATCCTATATGTAAGGCATAGCCTTGTGTACAAGAAAGTGAACTACATATTATTGATGGGTAGCTTGACACACTCACAAACATAGGTAAATTGTGGGTTATGAGTAATTAACTTATGGCTACCTTAAATCTTAATTAAGTCATGTGATAATTATTATATTATTATCTAGTTAATTAGGTAATCCTAGGTATTATATTTTGATATCTAAGTTAGCTTGTGTGATATCCAAGGCATAAGTAGGGTATACATAGAGGTATTCAATGTTATTTGATCACTAGATTATGAATTATGTTCTCATTGGAGATATTTGGGGTTTCTCCCCTCTAAGTGGATTGTTATTCTCTATTATTATCAAAGTATTTTTAAAATATTTACTATTATATTCTTCTATTGTGAAAGTTATTTCATTACAAGTGGCATCAAAGAATGAGTTTGGAACCATAAAGGCAAGAAACGAGGTAATTTTTTCTTCTTCTAGATATAATTTTTGGAAATAAACATGCCTCTCATTTTGGTGAATATTTTCAAGATTTTTGGAGGTTTTATCAAGAACATGTTGAAGCTACATTGGTCCAAATTTTGGAGAATTTAAAGCAAATATGAGGAAGTTATTGCAAAATCATGTTTTGTATTGAAATTTGCTCTCAAAGTTAAAAATGAGCTAATTTATTGAATATTTATCTTGGGAAGTGACATATAGGCCCTATTAAGTTATAGTAATTTTTTCAAATTATTTGAACTTGTTAAATGAGTGATTTATTATAAAAAAAAATTCCATCACGATAGGTCCTATAACAAGAGGCAAAAAGAATGTTGTCACTTGGAAAATCTCTACGTAATGAGGATGTGGAATTGAGGAGACTGTTCATAATGATAATGAATATATAATTGAAAAAAAATAAAAAAATAAAACAATAAGATGAAGGATGAAATCTTATTAATTATGACAAAAAGGATTAAGAGTTAGTAAATACAAGTGATATAGAGAATTTTATTGAGAAATTTGTTCATATCCAACACCCTAGAGATTCCAAACATAGGGAGTCACACATATTGGATTGGGAGGAAGAGGAGTTTCTTGAGGGGAAGGTTTCTTTGGGTTTGAATCAGACTTGAAGATGGATCAACATTCTTTGGCTAGGCACTTCACTCCAAAGTTGGATATACAAAATTTTGATGGAAAAGATCCTACCAATTAGTTCTACAAATGGAGCAATTCTTTGGAATCCATCATGTTCCCTACCAATAGAAGGTGGCAATGGCTTCCTTTTAATTAGAACCTAACTAATTAATTTCGTGTCATTGGCTATGTGAAGAAAATAAATAGAAGGAATATGTTGTCACTTGATCTATTTTCTAAGAGGAACACACTAGTCATTATAATGACAATCTTCTGGATAGCTACTTTAGCCAAATTACCAAATTATGACAAACAAGTATGGTCAAAGATTATATTCCTCAATTTAGGACTTTTTCTTTAAGATTGGAAATATGGTAGAAAAAAACTTGTTAAAATTATTCCTCAGGGGCTTAAATGATCACATCAAATATGAGGTACACATGTTCCATCCAAATTCTATTTCGCAAGTAATGATAATGGAAAAGAAAGTAGAGGGAAAATTTATGGTTAATAAAAGGCAAGGTTTTCTAAATATTAGAGATAAAATCACTCCTACATAGTCACTTCCTTGACCTACTATATTAATGCCACAACAAATTAAAGAGAAGAGAGAAAAATGGGTTATGTTTTAACTATGATAGAAAATATAGTTGAGGACATAAATGCACTTCAAAGAAATTATTCTATATTAAAGGACCATGAGAGGAAGAAGAGGTGGAACCAATATTATAGGATGAAAATGAGTTAGATGAGGAAACACCAAACCCCCAACCAATTGTTTCTTGTCATGCACTCAGTGGTTTCGGCTCCCCACAAACTCTCAAGGTAGTAAGTTTCTTCAAGTAAGAAAGAGTACCATTGTTGATAGACTCAAGAAGCACTCATAACTTCATCAACAAAAAGTTGGATACTCGTTTAAATTGTTTTATATATCTAGCTCTAGAATTTTAGGTCTTGATTGCATATGGTGGTACTGTTAGTTGTTATGGGAAATCCATATTATTAAATTATCCATGGTATATTATCATCTTAATTGCACAATGTTTGCTATCTCCACGGGTGCAATAGATATTATTTTGGAAGTGTAATGGCTTACAACTTTGAGAACAATTAGATGAATTTCCAAGAGTTATTCATATGCTTTGAATAAAAGGGAAGGACAATAGGACTAAGAGGGTTGTGTGTAAAGTCTCCACAAATGGTAAGATTTCACTAGGTACAAAAGTTGCCTAAGAAGGGTGTAGATGGGTTTATGGTCTAATTGTTTTCATTATAAGCATATCACTTAAAGGATTCTACACCATTAGATCTACACTAAGTTATTTATAATCACTTAGTAGTTTTTAGGGAGATGCCAAAAGGATTACCACTTTAAAAGAGACTGTGATCATGGTATTTAACTAGTACCAAAGAGTCAACCACCCAACATTAGGCCCTACAGGTATCCACATGTACAAATAAGTGAGATTGATAAGATAGTTCACGAGATGCTAGAGGTGGGTGTTGTCAGGAATAGTCAAAGTGCTTACTCCTCTCTTGTGGTAATGGTGTGCAAGAAGGATGTGACTTGGAGGATGTGTCTTGATTATAGATATCTCAACAAATACACCATAAAGGAGAAGTTTCATATTCCAATAATTGGTGATTTGTTAGATTGCATTAATGGTGTTATGTGTTTTATAAAATTTGATATTCATTTTGGTTATCGTTAAATAAAAATTAGAGATGAGGATGTACATAAGACAAATTTTTGAACCCATGAGGGTCACTATGAATTTTTGGTAATTCCTTTTGGTGTCACAAGTACATTGGGTTAATATTTAAAAGTTTTATAAACTCTATCTTTAGGTCATTTCTATAGAAATGTATTTTGGTATTTATGATGACATTAGGTAATATATAGTAAAACATGGGAGGAGCATCTATAACATGCAAATAATTTTTTAGACATTCTTAAGCAATATAAATTGTAGGTTAGGACATCCAACTATGTTTGGAGTCAAGGAAGTGGAGCACTTGGGTCATATTGTTTCTCATGAGGGAGTCAAGGTGGATCCTCACAAGATCAAGGTTATTATAGAGTGGAAAATACCTAGGACCCTCAAGAACCTACAGGGTTTCTTAGGGTTTAAAGGTTATTATCATCAATGTGTAAATAATTAGGGTAACATAGAATCACCTCATAACTTTGTTGAATAATGATTCCTTTCAATGGAATGAGGCAACTTCAAGGGGATTTGAGTAGCTAAAGGGTTCCATGTGCACGACTCTAGTCCTAGCTGCCCCAAATTTTTCTAAAAGATTTATAGTGAAATGTGATGCTTTAGGTAATATTGTAGGAGCAATACTCATACAAGAAGGAAGACCCATAACATTTGAGAGTTACCAAATCAAAGGTAAAAATTTCTTAAAACTAAATAATGAGAAAGAGATGTTGGCTATCTTATATGCAGTCAAAAACAATGGAGACCTTATCTAATGGGAAGACACTTTAAGGTAAAGAAAAATCATGATAGTCTCAAATATTTCTTGAAATATAGTTTTTCATTTGAGTATAAAAAAATGGGACACAAAGATGTTAGGATATGATTATGACAACATAGCTAAGAAGGGCAAGGAGAACATTATGGTTGAAGCTCTATCGAGACACGATGAACTGACATAGTCACTATTGTATGCCATTTCCAGAGTACATGAAGATTAGGTAAATGAGGCAAGGAGAGAGTGGGAAAATGACTCTAACAATCAAAATCTCATTGCAAAAATCCAACATGATTCAAGTATGTCAGACAAAATTATATGGAAAGGAAACATTTTGTGGTATAAGGACATGCTATACCTTTGTACAAAAGCATTCAGGTTTGGTCAATGATGAGGACAACACTTCTCTAAAGAGGGGGACATGCTATACCCTTGATCCTATATGTGTTGTTATGAGTAATTAGCTTGTGGCTACCTTAACTCTTATTTAAGTCACATGATCATTATTATATTCTTATATAGTTAATTAGCTAGCCTAGGTGTTATATTTTGGTATCTAAGTTGGCTTGAGTGATATCCAAGGCATAAGAAGGGTATATATATAGGAAATATGTGTTATTTGATCATTAGATTGTGAATTGTGTTCTCATTGGAGATATTTGGAGGTTTTCTCCCTCAAAGTGGCTTGTTATTATCTATCAATATCAAGTATTTTCAAAATATTTACTATTATATTCTTCTATTGTGCAAGTTATTCCATTAAACAACTAAGTAAATATATATATCTTAAATAAATCCGATAAATAAATAAATTTGAAGGATCACAGGTGTAAAGCTCTCTAAAAATCATAGAGAGGTGAATAAATTTAAATTCTTGGAATTTCCATCCTTTCTCCTTCACACTTCTTTTTCTTTCTTTATTCTATTTCACTTGCATTTATAAATTTCTCACCTTTAAATATATTTGATAGGTTTCAATTGCAACATGGTTAGCATTGTCGTTACCTTGATTGGAGTAAGATTTTTTCATACATTTTTCAACCATCTAATTTTGACTTTGATATCCTATTTTATGTCTATGTGCCAATGTTGTTAGAAATAAATGTGTATATTTACATCTTTCACCCAACTTCCATTAGTTTTTGAACATTTCAATAATAGACAAAATGTGAAAATAAATCTATATTTATGGATATAAATGTCTCTAAAGACTATGCATAAATACTTTTGCCTATATAAACTATGTATACACACAAAAAAAAGTTCATAGTTGAATCTTATCAAAAGTTTATATAAAATCATAAGTATTGTAAATGTGTGTTTCAAACTCATTTTTCTATATGATTGACCACATCCTTTCTATATGTATTTTACAAGCCATGTTTGATTATTTGAAACAATTTATATTGACCTACATTTAATAGTCATCATGATTTGACAATATTATTACATATTTTTTTTCTAATTTTCATATTAATATTAATTATTGTCTGAATTTATTTAGCTACTTGATATCATAAACATGAGAGATATTATGGTTCCTTGGAAATTTGGTTTCCTTCATAGGAATTCTAGTGGTCTTGTTCTTCTTAACATCTAGTGACAAGACATTACTTTATGCACCAAGTATATTATTAGGGATTTGGAAGGAACTGAGGCTTGAATTTTTTTTATTAGAAACTATATTTCTTATATCCTTCCTTAAAAATTTAAAGGGGATTTTCCTATTGATTGGGATCCATACCATGAGTTGGGTAATAAATAAGGTAAATGAATACATAGTAATGGAAAAGTGGTTGTACCTCCTTATCAGTCATCCCCTTAGAGGAGAGGTATAGGGTGACAACTAAGACAAAGATCAATATTGTTTGTTAGAGGTGAGGTAGTAGTCCCACCTCTACTACTTGGGGAAAACCTAGTTTTTCCTTCCATTATGATTATGAAGGTGTTGGTTAAGGTTGATTAGACTTCTGTGCCAAAAGAATTTAGAAAGTAAGGGAGGCAATCAAACATTAGCTTTTGCGTTATGATAATGGTTTTTTGGGTGGTCTCTCTATGAAACAACACTCACTTTAGTGGTCCTTAGTCATCAATTACTATGCTATTTTCCTTGTGGAGATGTCTTGGAATCATATTCTTAAGTTTTTCAAAATAGGCATCAAGACCATTTATGATCTTTTTCCAAAGTCATGCACTCCTAGTTCTCATGCCTAGAAGTTAAGGCTCAAGAATTCTTCCAAGAAATCTTAAAGGCCATCTCTTTTCAACTACAACACAAGATTACAATTGACTAGATGCCTATGGTGGAATGATTGAAAGTTGTACATAATCACTCATTTTTCATAATTTCACTCCCATCAAAGGTTATGCTTGGATTTCTCCACATTTGCATATGGTGTAAAACTAATGATAAATAGTCTCTCCAATCCAATTCCCAAACTTGGAATCATAGGTTTCAAACTATTTGGAAAGCAATAATGGAACCCAAGCTTGCTATTTCACTTGAAGCATCCTTTACTAGGGCTTACAATGAGGACTTGATTAGCCCATTTTGGGGTTTCAAACCTTAGATGTCGTTCTATGAGCAGTTGGAGACAATTAAACATTTATTTTGGTTTTGTCTTAGAGCTTAGTCTACATAGACTTAGGTATATGACTTCTTCAAATCCATTAGGCTTGAACCTTTGTCATTACACATTGTTCTTTTAAGAGATTGGTGTACACTTCCAGTGAAATTCATCTAGATCTAGTAAGCTTTATGCATGAAGATCCTTGTTTTCTATTTGAAAAGATATAAATTTCACCATTTTTCCAATGCTTCTATTAATCAACATTTTTCATTTTAATGCAACATCTATTATCATTTCTAATGTTCTTTTGCATCTAAGGCAATAAAGTGGCCTTATAAGTTGCTCTTGTGTAGGTTCTTCTTGATCATTGGGGTAATGTAGTTTGCATTATAACAAGGGTTCCTTCCAACTCACCTCCTCATGCCTACACTTATTCTCCACTTAGGACTTGAGAAAAGGGTGCCATAGTAGTTCACACCAACAGTCTAAAAATTGCATTGGTTGGTCCTTGCCTCATTAGGTTTGTCACCTTTCCTCTACTTCTTCTCATAACATAGGTGACAGTCACCTATAGACAATATGAAAAATTTCCATGCCCTGCTTCAACTATATCACCTTATTGTGAGGCTTTAAATATTCAACACTTTGAAAAACAACAACTCAAAGATAATAATGCAAATACTTGATAAGAACTAATCCATTATAATTAAGATTATCTAAATGATAATTAGAATAACAAACTCAATAATTAAAATCCTCGATATACTAATTTTATAAATTTGATTACATATATATTTTTTAATATTTTTAATTATGATTCTATTGTTAATTATTCCCAACCTTTATTTTACCTAATATAACAATCTTTAAGGTGTATATCACCCACTTTTTAAAATATGTTGTACATTCTTATTAATTTGGAGTAATAGAGGTAGAGACCTTTAAAAAAAAATTAAATAAATTGATGAAAAAAAAAAAAAAACTATAGGCAAACCGTAGCCCACATCCTTTGCCGTCTATCAAATCAGAAAGAGCAAAAATATGGTCTCTCGGAAAGATCAAATCTACTCTTGCCCAGTCAAACAGGCGGCCTTGAGAAGACCAATACCAGTGAGTACCACTAAATCAGCTGTCTTGATTTTCAAATTTGACCATCTCTGCTGCATCATCGCCAGTTAGGAATAAGAATAGTATTGACATTCTTCAGAGTTATTTAGCCCTAGCATGTCTACGTATAAAACAATACACTGTTGCATAATACACACATCTTAATATCAATCATGGGAGGTTCCCTGCAGTTTCCTTGACTCATCCAGTCAATTCGAGAGAAACCCAATTAGTATAACTCCATATTTATATATTTTACTGATAAGCCCTCTGTTCGTTTGGCTGTAGGTTGGAGCAATTGGGTTAGATTAGGGAAAGAGGATCTCCAAATGAAAGAGAATATCATAAGCAATTAGATTTGATTGCTGTTTCAGTAGTTGGGTATTCCATTAGTTGGCAAATCTAATCGAGACTGTGAAGAGCACGAGCACTTTGGGTTGTTTTTTGTTTCATTGAGGTATCGACATGGTTACCATTCCTTATTTCACAGCTCTCACCACTTATTTTAGCTATGGATTGCTCTTTGTGTTCGGCCATGCCCGGGATTTCTTCAGAAGCTTCTGCAAATCCGATCAGGGCACTCCAGAGGTACTCTTATCTGTTGCTGTTTATTTCATGAATTTTCAACTGATCTGTTGTTTTCCTCCAAGTTTTCCATTAGATTTTGCATTCTGACGGGTAGACAGATTCTATTTCCTTTTTGGTTTCTGGTAGATAGACAGATTCTATTTCCTTTTTGGTTTCTGGTATTTTCTTACCCGTTTATTACAAATCATAATTTGTAATTTTCTGATAAGATCCTATTATCACTCTTGGTTGTCCCGTCAAATCAAACTAACCCGATTTAATTTATTTAGTCCAGACATTCGTAAGGCTTTTGAAATTCGAAATCAGATGCAAAATCGTAGTCTAAACAAAGGAAAAAATAACCCGTTTAAAGATATTTAGTTTAGACATTCAAAAATCGGACACAAAATTCTATCATCATAGTTACTTAATTTGTTGTATGATCTCGTGTAGAGTATTGTGTGGATGGGACGATGATTTAATTTAAATACTTGCAACATTTATAATCCTGTAAAAATTCAAAACTAGACACAAAATCGTATTATTATAGTTGGTTAGTTTGTCGTATGATCTCGCGTAGAGTATTATGTGGATGGAATGATGATTTATATACTTGCAACATTTATAATCCTGTAAAAATTCAAAACTAGACACAAAATCGTATTATTATAGTTGATTATTCTGTCGTATGCTCTCATATACTGAGAATTATGTGGATTGAATGAAGGTCTAGTTACTTGCATTTCAGCATCCGTGTTATTTCTGTCATAACAAATTGCTCATGTCATCCTAATTACCATTTATGTGGTGGGCATTTTTGTTACAACAGTTTAACCACAAGCTTGCATTCTCAGAGCATATGCCTTTCTTTCATATGATCTAGAATTTGTTATCCTCTTCCTCAAGATTAGCTGTGATTAAATATTGTCTTTTGTCAGCGAACTTATGCAAATTTAGTACAATTGCTTATAATGTTATCTGTGATTTTCTTTTTGCTTGAATCAGGGATATGCTCCACTTTGCAGGGACTTTGAAGACTTCTACACCCGTAGGCTGTATCACCGTATTCAGGTATTTTATACATTTGATATGTGACCTCCTCTATAAAATATTGTTATATCTATAAAATGACTATTTTCATGAAACATTTTTAAATCATTTCCAATCTCCTTTATGTGTTGCTGTTGTTGTTTAAAACTTTAAATCAGCCCATACACAATAAGGATCGAATAGTTTACATCATTAGACATCTTTGTTGGTTTCTCTTAATTGATTACTTGTTCACATGGTATACTACTATACATTGTAGATGAATACATAAATCATAAATTCGTAGAACAAATTGGTCCTCGGAGAGGTAGGTTATGGCCACTGCCTTTTTTTTTTTTGATATGTCCATTTAATAATTTATACATTTAAACCTTTTTAAGTTTAATACAACTATGCATATCAAGTTTATATATAACTATATTATTTTGGATTCTGCTGCTGTTTGTGGTCTTGAGCGTGGAAGACAATTGACATTCTCTGAGGTTTTGGGGTAAGTGCTTGCTTATCTTTCTGCACATCCATTTATGTTAATGATAATCTTTCAATTCTTTGTAAGGGTTATGGCAAGATCGTAATACCAAGCTGGTAAGAAGAGTGGGTAAGATTGATGTTATTCTGTGATGCGATTGAAGGTCCATACAGTAATTGTGATGAGAATCTTTGATGCCCTCTCTATGATATGATCCTTTTTTGATTGGTACCAATTGAACATTTATTTATGAAGGCTCAACCCAGATAGAATCAGGGTATAGATTAGATGTTTTGACTGTGGTCCATTGGGATGCATCCCTGGGGTCCAGGTCATGTCCTGAACGTCCAAAACATTTTGGGGATGGGGATGGACTTAATATGTTCCTCTCTGTCCCCATTTTGTTGAAAAATTGGGGATCTCTGGGATGTTCCCGAAAAGGGGGATGCCTTATTTTCATACCGTGCCTCTGAGATGACTAGGGAGTGTCCCCTACAACTAATTCACTAAAAAACAGAAAATATACAAAAAATTAAAAGATTAATTTTATATATTATTTTAATGGTTATCTCTCAACGAGCTGCACACCATAAAATTTTTGCCATCTGTGAAACCCTGTCCTGTCCTTCCTGGAACTCAGAGGAACACTAAAATTTAATTTCCAAATCAAGGATAAATGCAGCACATCTCACCAAATCATTAACATTTATAATGTCGTACAATCAATGAGCCGTCCATAGGAGTTGAAGACAAATATATTCTTTCATCTTGCAGCTTAAGATCATATGAATAGAACCACAATCCACACTATATTGAGATAGGTACAAAATATACAACTTTGTACCGGGATTTAGGATCGTAACCTATAAATCTTACCAAACATCATTATATTTTTAATCTGCACGAAACTAGTCCATCAATTGGGACATGAAATTTATATATCAAAAGAGGTTTGTAGTTTGTACTGCTAAAGTTTGCAGGATCTCAAAGGAACTTTGATCCTCATAATCAACATCACTAACTGGAGCATCATGTTGTGGATAAAGGAACATAAAATTTTATTCTGGAATAGTCTCCTGGTAATAACCATGATTGGTATTTACACAGTGATGTCTGGGTACATGATATTATGTTTGACTGTGAAAATCTAAAAATTTTAATGAATGGAATTTTGATGAGGGGCAAAGCTTTCCTTCCATTGAATGCCAAGACGTCAATAGCTAATAAATTAGTTACTTTTGCACTTTGATTCTGATTCAATTTCTGTCTGAATTATGCTTTGTAATTTATGCCATCAATTTAACCCCCAAACCGCTACCAAAATTTGATCATTTAGACAGAATCCATAAGCCATTCATGAAAGATATGGATGTTAGTGATCTCACTAGAGTGATGATTATTTGAATCCATCATGAGGTGAGTGGTCAAAAATTGTTAAGGGTATGTCTACACCTGTGTATATTTTTCTCCTTTGGATTAGCTTTTCAATGTGGAGAACTTGTACTCTTGAAAGAGAGGTCATAAGTTCAAATCCTGCAGGGATATGGTATGTACGCTTCGTTTGTAGCACAGTTAGGTGCCTCCTGCATGGAGTGCAGGGTAGTCCCATATATTGTAAGCCATCTGTAGACCAAAAACAGGTCACCCAGTATTCTAATTTGTGGACTATAAAAGGATCCATTTCCATTTCCATTCCAACCCAAAAAGAGCGAAGTCATTTTGACCAATGGATCAAAAGTTATGCCTGAAATAGGTAAGCCACCTCAGATTGCAAGCAACGCTTAAATCTGCATTGCAGGAAGGTGCCATGACTTGTGTGCCATGGCAGATAGTTTCCCAGGATGATTATTTGGATTAGCTGTAAAAATATTGTTCAGCGGACTTCAGCCTACGGCAAAGCTTTGTAATTGTTGACCCATTTCACGCTATAACTAAAATCAGGGTGTATCATGATGGAGGTAAGAAGAAAGCCCTCCGATTCATCTAGTAGCCTCCAGATATATTTTTTGTTTGTTCATGAATCTGCCCAGTGCTTATTCTATGTCTGTAGGGAGATATGATTCTTTTTGCATGTAGAGGTTTTAATGAGATTAACATTACTTAGATACAGACATACACCCTTCTCCTTATTATTGTTCCTGCAGCAGCAGGGATATAATGCTTCCATTTGTAGTGTTTGACATTTTTTGATAACAAGGTGAAAAATACGTATTTTATGTGAACTCTATTACAAAATTCTTTCAATTTCAAAAATTAAATTGCTTATTACAGTTATCATTGGCTAATTAAATGTGATATGACTTTTTCAATTCATACTGTATTTAGAATTTTACAAAAGAGTTAGGAAATTTTTGAAAAGCTATAATTAACTGAGTCTAACACCTGTCTTATTTCAAAGTAATAACAACCTTGCAATACCATTTGTTTAGGAGAGTAATTGGGTTATTTGACACATAATCTTTGGCGTGACAATTTTAGCAACAGCATAATCTCTCCTAAATCCTCGTATCATATTTTACTATTTTGTATCAAAGAATCTCATGGACTGTGTTCTCACAACATTGCCTTTTGAAAATATGTGCTTCTTATTTCATCTAGGACTTGCACATTCTGATTTGTTTTCACACTTAGAAGTGAGTAAATTTCATGTCATCGAAAACTCTAGCGCGAGAAGTGTCTTCCTTTCCGAATGAGTCTAGTTGCCATTGGAGGGATCATTTTAAAATGTCTGTAAGGATTCTCTCTGCCTTGTTGTTTCTGTAATCATGAGCTAGAGCCTCAATGTCAGCAATATTATTTGAATTTCAACCTGGATCCAAAGAAAGCACAAGCCAACTACATAATTCCTTGGCCCTGTGCACTCGTAATCCTATTAGTTACTCTTTTAGTCTAGAAAGGATTCTCCCTCAACAATCTTTCCTTAATATCTTTCTCTTTTGACAGAATTTCGACATCTTGAATATCAAAGGCTAAGCAGCTTCTGCCATTTCAGCCAAGATTCTATTGAGCAGGCCTTCAGGAGTTGGGAATTGAAAAATAGGTCTCTTACTTTCCAGTAATAGCTGCCAAGAGAGCATAGCTGGGGGTCTATGCTAAATTAAGTTAATCAATATTCAAGAGTAGATCCAGTTTTAATAAGAGCTCAACAGATGAAGGGCCGCAGAAAGAGACCTTAAAGAAACTCAGGATGATCTCCTAATTGGCCACGCAAATGATCATTTAATGATAGTATGCAGCCAATATTCTATTGAGCAGGTCTTCAGGAGTCGGGAATTGAAAAATACTTCTCTTACTTTCCACTATAGCTGCCAAGAGAGCATAAATGGGGATCTATGCTAAATTAAGTCAATCAATATTCAAGATTAGATCCAGTTTTAATAAGAGCTCAACAGCTATGAAGGGCCACAGAAAGAGACCTCAAAGAAACTCAGGATGATCTCCTAATCGGCCAAGCAAATGAGCATTTAATGATAGTATGTAAAGCAGATTCTGACTGTTCTTTGCACTGGGAACATTAAGATGGACCTTGCCAGTTTCTTTTATGAAGTTGATTGTGCATTAATATTTTCCTATGACAGGCAACCCATAAATAGGTTTTTCATGTTTGGCCACCTAGAGTTTTTCCAAACTTTGATCCATGATTTCAGACTTTGTTGATAGATGCTTTCTTTATTGATCAACTAATTAGTTGGGATTTTGCCTATTTGTTTAGATTCTGTAGATTCATCACAGATACTGTTGTTTTACTCGGCAGTGTTCCCACATGGTCTGAGCAGTAGCCAAGTATTCCTTTGCGTTCATTAATGACTTAGAGATTAGTTTTACTTTTCTTTCAATCTCAAATCTAATAAAATTCTGGAAGGTGTTCATTAAATATTTTCATAGGAATGACATTTAGTGTATGTTGTTTGTGAAAGTGACCATGCTAGCACCTAAGGGTTTGTTTTAATTGTGTTTTGAAGTGTTAAGGTTTCTCAATTATTATTTTTTCTTGCAGGACTGTTTCAACCGGCCTATTGCAAGTGCACCGGATGCTTGGATAGATGTGATTGAACGTTATTCAAATGACAACAACAAGACATTATTGTGGGTGATACTTTGCAAACATGGTTTTATAATTTCAGAAATTAAGAATGATAAGAATTTTATCAAACATATTTACATTTTTTTGCACAGGCCAGTTTAGAAAATAGCCTGTTGAGCAATATTTTTCACATTCAAGGGCTTTATTCATTCAACCTTTTATTTGAAACAGTCAAACTGGGAAGACAAATAGATGTTTAAACCTTGGATCCTACAATTATCTTGGATTTGCATCAGCAGATGAATACTGCACTCCGCAGGTGATTAAATCATTGAATAAATTTTCTCCCAGTACATGCAGCAGCCGTGTTGATGGGGGTAAGCATTTCACTATGTGCAGTGTATCAGTTGGTTGGTTTCCAAAATCTGAGCTCATATGAGTGAAATGAATTGCAGAAATTGTACTGTTGTCTGTTGGTATGATTCTCTTTTGTCATCACATACATGATCAATCAAATTTTTCTGTTTTATTTCTGGTAATGCAACAGGTACTACTATTTTGCACAAAGAACTTGAAACGTTAATTGCTAGCTTTGTTGGGAAGCCTGCCGCTATGGTTTATGGAATGGGATTTGCCACAAATTCGACCACTATTCCAGCATTGATAGGAAAGGTGAGCTTTTAAGTTTAAACAGATGGAAATTCTTGTTTGGTGACAAGTTTGCTTCATAGATAGCCTTGCTTTAGAAAATGAATGGTTAAGAAATAGAGTACTTTTTATTGCAAGTCAATGTAGAGTTGAGACTATGCCTCCATTTAACTGGTTCATCACTTTCTCAGGGTGGGCTCATTATCAGTGATTCCTTGAATCATTCTTCTATAGTTGCTGGTGCTCGAGCATCTGGATCAAAAGTCGCTGTTTTTCAGCACAACAGTCTGTACTATACACCTATCCTCTATTTCTTTGCTTACTGAAAAGCTAACAAACAGTCTACTTGCTATTTTTGTATGCAAACATTTGAAAAAATTAAAGCTCATCAATTTTTATGATACTTTCAGCACCTTCACACTTGGAAGATGTGCTTCGAAAAGCTATAGCTGAAGGACAGCCCCGGACTCATAGACCTTGGAAAAAAATAATTGTTGTAGTTGAAGGTATCTACAGTATGGAGGGTGTACTTTGTAAACTTCCAGAGATCGTGGCTGTCTGCAAGAAGTACAAGGTTTGATTGGCTAGTCTACTATTATTTGTTTACATTGTTTTTGAGAATCCTTTAATAATTGTTTTTGATATGATGTTTCTTTCCTTAGTTTTCATAAACATCTCGAAGTGGGCAACAACCAGTTCTTATTTATTCTTGTGGATTAGGCTTACACATATTTGGATGAAGCACACAGTATTGGAGCTGTTGGTAAAACAGGAAGGGGAGTTTGTGAGCTCCTGGGGGTGGACCCAGCAGATATTGATATTATGATGGGCACCTTTACAAAATCATTTGGATCATGTGGAGGCTATATTGCTGGATCCAAGGTTAATAATATATTTGGAGATCTGAAATGTTATTGCTGAAATAACAATATTGAGCTGACACTGATAGTGTTGTTTCGACTGAAGTAGAATTTGTAACTTAACTAGTTATTACCCTGCATGCTTATTGGCATTCACTTTATTAATTGGCTTATTGTACCCTTCCCCAGGATCTTATTAAGTATCTGAAGTCTGTTAGTCCTGGACACCTCTATGCAACATCTATGACTCCGCCTGGTGCACAGCAGGTTATATCAGCATTGAAAGTTATTCTTGGAGAGGATGGTTCTAATCGAGGTGAGAGAGACAATGAATCCTTCTGCATACATGCCATCTGAATTTCATTATAGTATCTTTCGTGTAGTTTGTTATTTTTCCATAGGCTGTGAAGAATATACAATTCTGTTGAAGTTGTTGGATTGTTTTAACTTTTAACTTTTAACATCTTACTTCTCTCTGGTATAAACATCAACTAAGGTGCTTGTGTCCTTTGTGGGTCTCCTTACGATGTGATTAATACCAACGCAAGTGAGAGAAAGGTCATAAAGAAATAATTACTCATGAGAATTGGTTATGAAAGTGAATTTTCCACAAAAGTAAAAGTATATAATATATAGATTATTTCTTATTATTATTGATTTTTAGTGTGCCTTTTTAACAGGAGCCCAAAAGCTTGCACGCATACGAGAAAATAGCAATTTTTTCCGTGCAGAGTTGCAGAAAATGGGATGTGAAGTTCTTGGAGATCATGATTCACCTGTGATGCCTATAATGCTGTATAATCCTTCAAAAATTCCAGCTTTCTCAAGAGAGTGCTTTAGACGCAATGTATGAATAAATTTTCTATCCGATCATATAAAAAGTTGTAATTTTTAATTTTATATACCATTATTTTCTACGGTAAGAATTTACTAATAAATGTATGTTAGCCATCAGAATAGGTTTGCAGCTATGATTTATTTTGTGGTAATGTTTTCAAATAAACAAGAATGTTTCTTTTTTAAAAAATTTGAAATTAGGGTGCCTTGTGTGTGCAGAGTCTGCAGACTAACCTTTTCCAAAATTTCTTTTCAAATCTTTTCAGTGTTAGTTCTTTTGCTCCTAAACAGTAAATTCCTTTGAGACTAAATCCTTTACTTTTTGTATTTAACTACCAATGCCATAATTTTCTGGTAGCCAGTTGAGAGATTAATTGCAATGTCTCATTAAAAAACAAAATTCCTTCTTGCCTCTATGGTACGTAGTATTATAGAGTTCTACAGAGATCTTCTACTGACCGTCATTATGCATTGTGACAAACATTCTTGCTCATTAAATTTCCAAATTTCCAATAATTGATGGCCTTATAGGCTTATTCTAAAACTCCTTTTGAGAAGTTTAACCTACAATTTTGTTTCATGAGATGAAATTTTTTTCTGCTGTATTAAGAAAGGATACTTAGTGCATTATGACAGTCCGGGACACTGCATACACACACGCACATACATGTAAATAAAAAAGAGGAAACGGTGCCTCAGGCTTCATTTATAGATAGGAAGTATAAAAACAGGATGTGGGTTGTGACCACTGACAACCTCGAGCAGGAGGGTGACTATATACCTGACATGTTAACCAAGAGTTCATGTAGACAGGTATATAGAAAAGTAAGAAACCACAACTAACAAGGTATGATATTATATATTATGATTGAAAGTATCAAAAAAAGTGTGTAAGTGCAGACATTGCCACTCAAACTTAACATTAGCTCCAAAATATAAAACATATATACATACTAAAATCAACAATGTATCAGCTTAGCTAATGAGAATAGCTAATCTTTGTCCTAGCTGATTTCATCAAAATAGTGAAATACAAAAGTATACTGACCACATATCAAAATAGTGAAATACAAAAGTATACTGACCATTATGCCTGCAGCCCAGAGAGAATCCCCAGTACTATATAAGCTACCATAAAATCCAGTGCCCACACCGTTTTGCTCACTTTATTCTGCGATTCCTACCCTGGGATGGTTTCAGCTTAAGATTCCACCCTCCTGCACAGTTTCAGTATCCTTTAGCTGTGATGCTCTCAGCAGGTTTTCAAAATTTGAAGTTATATTTCTGCAGCATTCTCAGCACCATTGAATTCTGCAAGATTAGTTCGGATTTTGGTACATATGGCATTAATCTTTTTGTCTCAAGTTGGCATTTGTGATGCCACACCCTTCGTTAGATTCCACATTTTACCGAACACCTCCATAATTCCTATGCCTTCATTCTGCCTTTGCCCCCTACGCTTATTTATCTCAAAGGTATTGCTGGAACTAAACAGAACAATTTGCATGTCTATGATATTTGCCAGTCTCATCACATTGAGGAGAGCAACAGATTGTCTTGGGTCAACCATTCACATCCATAACAGCTCCAACAGATCTAGGACCTTGCCTTAAAGACAATTTAGTGAACAAGTTAGTGGCCATCATTTTGAACAATCTATATTCCTTGATTCCATCTGCTAGAGCACTGATTGAGGTATCCATGACAGCAACAGTAGTCACTTTTGGTGCTTTGATCTGCAATGACATTTTCATCAATCAATATTTGTAATCTAATGTCTTCAATCAGGACTTTGTATTCCTAATGGGCACCTTCCAGGGAGTTGAAATTCAGCATATTTTTTTTGTCTCTCCTTTGACCACATGCTTGATATTATCTGCTGCCTTGTTTTAGCCTACCTGCTACTCCTGATCCTGTAAATGTTTTTAGGAATATATTCATTTGAGTTCACACTAAGTTATTTGTATATTCTAGGAACAGATATTTTCTGTATATGTTCTCCTATTTGAAATATGATAGTTTTGAGACTGAAGTAATTGTGAGGTCTACCATTTCTTTTGTATGTTGACAATCCATTTTTTGAACAGATTGCAGTGGTGACAGTTGCCTTTCCTGCAACACCTTTGCTGCTATCAAGGGCTCGGTTTTGCATATCTGCTTCTCATACTAAGGAGGATTTATTGAAAGCATTGGAAGTATGTATACGGTCCAAGATCTTTTATTTCTTCATGTTTCCATTTAGAGAGAAACTTTTATCTGTTACTATTGCATTCATTTTTTGTTTTGAATGTAGATCCTCTGGGTGTTGTTCAAACGAAAATTTAAATACAAATAATAAGTTTTTATCCCATATTTTAAGAACAAACATACTTGATTAACATACGTAAATATTTTCTTAATCACATTTGTCAACTGGCACTGATTAACGTTCCTGAGAGCCTCATTCCTCATTTTTTATGACATTTCTTTGTTGCTCTATTGGTTGAATTTTCTATTGGACCCAATGAGTGTTGTGCTTGCATTTGCTGATTTCAAAGGACAAATTAAGAGTTTGCATCTAGCACTTAAAAATTTCTGCTATTAATTTATTTTATTTCACTTTAGAGACTTTGCTTTATTGCATACTGAAGGAAAGAGGCATATATTATCATCTATTGCTTAGATCTGCTTACTGGATGAGAAAAATAAGGAAATGTTTGGTTCTACATGCATATATCTACACAACTTTTCAATTGGGAACATTAATACATTTGAGGAATATGATCAAGGCATACTGACCTGTATTTGGCAATATTCCTTTGCATAATTTGTTAACACAGATTTATTTCCTTTTTATTTGTTCCCAAGTTCTATGATACTGAAACGCCACTAAAATGCATTATCTTGATGTTTTCTACAACCCTTTGGCAGTTATCTACATCTTACATACATTACACAATACTACATATATTCTCTTATATGCTACGTACATTACATATAATGTTTGCAACCACACCAACCATACCAGTGCGAATATATTGCAGAAATTAAATGGCATGTAAATGTTTCAAAAATCATGCAAACCTATGAAAAAGTCAATAACTTATCTGGCATCTTGTGGTGGCATCAATCTTTGAAACAAATACGAATTTATGGCTATTGATTGTTGCATAACATGCATGTGAAACTCTGAGGCCAATTTTAAGAGTGTACTTTTATCCTCTAATTATTATGTAGCAAAATTATCTGATACCAGAGTGTAAGGCTAGGGTCCCTGAGATTGCTTTTCAGACTTGCTTGTCGCATTATAACTAAAAGAAACAGTCATGGATGGATGCGGTTATGTTCCTGTCCTTTAGTATCTACTAGTATAGTGAATGGAAAATAACGACAACAATGGTTTAGGTGAAGTTGAGTCTGGAACCATTATATCTCTTTAGTTATTTCTCAGCATAGCGATGTGACTTATTCACACAATGTTTTGTACTTAATAGACATTAAGGGAAGAGTCTTCGATGGGTTATTATCTTATTCAGCTACATATTGCTTGAAATTATCAATGACAATTTGTATTGGATGTAATTACATTTTTGGAATCTTGTGTTTGCTGTGTTTTTCATGACTTTGAGGCTCTCTGATATTTACCAAGGATCTGACGTCAGCAATTTATTGACTATCAATTTTTATGTGAAATCTTGAGCTTAAATAAATCCACTTTGTTTTCTTAAATAGAGTGTATCTATCATTTTAAAATCAGGGTGTGGGGATGCCTCATTTTCGTGCAGTCATTTTATGCTTTGACTTCTTTATATATGTGCTAGTGTACATGAGGATTTACTTGCTCAAGCTTCTAAAGCATCTCTATTTCCTGCTGATGCTAGGCTTGTTTTTGTTTAACTTAATTTCAAATCAATTCAATTTCTGGTGTTAAATTTTGATTTCAGGTTATCAGTGAGGTTGGGGATATGGTCCATATCAAATATTTTCCAACTGAACCAGAGAAGCAGCAGAAAAAAGAGCAGCAGCAGCTGG
>VDFB02256132.1:115201785-115288966 GCA_007258455.2 Sequoia sempervirens | reverse complement strand
ATAGAATCACCTCATAACTTTGTTGAATAATGATTCCTTTCAATGGAATGAGGCAACTTCAAGGGGATTTGAGTAGCTAAAGGGTTCCATGTGCACGACTCTAGTCCTAGCTGCCCCAAATTTTTCTAAAAGATTTATAGTGAAATGTGATGCTTTAGGTAATATTGTAGGAGCAATACTCATACAAGAAGGAAGACCCATAACATTTGAGAGTTACCAAATCAAAGGTAAAAATTTCTTAAAACTAAATAATGAGAAAGAGATGTTGGCTATATTATATGCATTCAAAAACAATGGAGACCTTATCTAATGGGAAGACACTTTAAGGTAAAGAAAAATCATGATAGTCTCAAATATTTCTTGAAATATAGTTTTTCATTTGAGTATAAAAAAATGGGACACAAAGATGTTAGGATATGATTGTGACAACATAGCTAAGAAGGGCAAGGAGAACATTATGGTTGAAGCTCTATCGAGACACGATGAACTGACATAGTCACTATTGTATGCCATTTCCAGAGTACATGAAGATTAGGTAAATGAGGCAAGGAGAGAGTGGGAAAATGACTCTAACAATCAAAATCTCATTGCAAAAATCCAACATGATTCAAGTATGTCAGACAAAATTATATGGAAAGGAAACATTTTGTGGTATAAGGACATGCTATACCTTTGTACAAAAGCATTCAGGTTTGGTCAATGATGAGGACAACACTTCTCTAAAGAGGGGGACATGCTATACCCTTGATCCTATATGTGTTGTTATGAGTAATTAGCTTGTGGCTACCTTAACTCTTATTTAAGTCACATGATCATTATTATATTCTTATATAGTTAATTAGCTAGCCTAGGTGTTATATTTTGGTATCTAAGTTGGCTTGAGTGATATCCAAGGCATAAGAAGGGTATATATATAGGAAATATGTGTTATTTGATCATTAGATTGTGAATTGTGTTCTCATTGGAGATATTTGGAGGTTTTCTCCCTCAAAGTGGCTTGTTATTATCTATCAATATCAAGTATTTTCAAAATATTTACTATTATATTCTTCTATTGTGCAAGTTATTCCATTAAACAACTAAGTAAATATATATATCTTAAATAAATCCGATAAATAAATAAATTTGAAGGATCACAGGTGTAAAGCTCTCTAAAAATCATAGAGAGGTGAATAAATTTAAATTCTTGGAATTTCCATCCTTTCTCCTTCACACTTCTTTTTCTTTCTTTATTCTATTTCACTTGCATTTATAAATTTCTCACCTTTAAATATATTTGATAGGTTTCAATTGCAACATGGTTAGCATTGTCGTTACCTTGATTGGAGTAAGATTTTTTCATACATTTTTCAACCATCTAATTTTGACTTTGATATCCTATTTTATGTCTATGTGCCAATGTTGTTAGAAATAAATGTGTATATTTACATCTTTCACCCAACTTCCATTAGTTTTTGAACATTTCAATAATAGACAAAATGTGAAAATAAATCTATATTTATGGATATAAATGTCTCTAAAGACTATGCATAAATACTTTTGCCTATATAATCTATGTATACACACAAAAAAAGTTCATAGTTGAATCTTATCAAAAGTTTATATAAAATCATAAGTATTGTAAATGTGTGTTTCAAACTCATTTTTCTATATGATTGACCACATCCTTTCTATATGTATTTTACAAGCCATGTTTGATTATTTGAAACAATTTATATTGACCTACATTTAATAGTCATCATGATTTGACAATATTATTACATATTTTTTTTCTAATTTTCATATTAATATTAATTATTGTCTGAATTTATTTAGCTACTTGATATCATAAACATGAGAGATATTATGGTTCCTTGGAAATTTGGTTTCCTTCATAGGAATTCTAGTGGTCTTGTTCTTCTTAACATCTAGTGACAAGACATTACTTTATGCACCAAGTATATTATTAGGGATTTGGAAGGAACTGAGGCTTGAATTTTTTTTATTAGAAACTATATTTCTTATATCCTTCCTTAAAAATTTAAAGGGGATTTTCCTATTGATTGGGATCCATACCATGAGTTGGGTAATAAATAAGGTAAATGAATACATAGTAATGGAAAAGTGGTTGTACCTCCTTATCAGTCATCCCCTTAGAGGAGAGGTATAGGGTGACAACTAAGACAAAGATCAATATTGTTTGTTAGAGGTGAGGTAGTAGTCCCACCTCTACTACTTGGGGAAAACCTAGTTTTTCCTTCCATTATGATTATGAAGGTGTTGGTTAAGGTTGATTAGACTTCTGTGCCAAAAGAATTTAGAAAGTAAGGGAGGCAATCAAACATTAGCTTTTGCGTTATGATAATGGTTTTTTGGGTGGTCTCTCTATGAAACAACACTCACTTTAGTGGTCCTTAGTCATCAATTACTATGCTATTTTCCTTGTGGAGATGTCTTGGAATCATATTCTTAAGTTTTTCAAAATAGGCATCAAGACCATTTATGATCTTTTTCCAAAGTCATGCACTCCTAGTTCTCATGCCTAGAAGTTAAGGCTCAAGAATTCTTCCAAGAAATCTTAAAGGCCATCTCTTTTCAACTACAACACAAGATTACAATTGACTAGATGCCTATGGTGGAATGATTGAAAGTTGTACATAATCACTCATTTTTCATAATTTCACTCCCATCAAAGGTTATGCTTGGATTTCTCCACATTTGCATATGGTGTAAAACTAATGATAAATAGTCTCTCCAATCCAATTCCCAAACTTGGAATCATAGGTTTCAAACTATTTGGAAAGCAATAATGGAACCCAAGCTTGCTATTTCACTTGAAGCATCCTTTACTAGGGCTTACAATGAGGACTTGATTAGCCCATTTTGGGGTTTCAAACCTTAGATGTCGTTCTATGAGCAGTTGGAGACAATTAAACATTTATTTTGGTTTTGTCTTAGAGCTTAGTCTACATAGACTTAGGTATATGACTTCTTCAAATCCATTAGGCTTGAACCTTTGTCATTACACATTGTTCTTTTAAGAGATTGGTGTACACTTCCAGTGAAATTCATCTAGATCTAGTAAGCTTTATGCATGAAGATCCTTGTTTTCTATTTGAAAAGATATAAATTTCACCATTTTTCCAATGCTTCTATTAATCAACATTTTTCATTTTAATGCAACATCTATTATCATTTCTAATGTTCTTTTGCATCTAAGGCAATAAAGTGGCCTTATAAGTTGCTCTTGTGTAGGTTCTTCTTGATCATTGGGGTAATGTAGTTTGCATTATAACAAGGGTTCCTTCCAACTCACCTCCTCATGCCTACACTTATTCTCCACTTAGGACTTGAGAAAAGGGTGCCATAGTAGTTCACACCAACAGTCTAAAAATTGCATTGGTTGGTCCTTGCCTCATTAGGTTTGTCACCTTTCCTCTACTTCTTCTCATAACATAGGTGACAGTCACCTATAGACAATATGAAAAATTTCCATGCCCTGCTTCAACTATATCACCTTATTGTGAGGCTTTAAATATTCAACACTTTGAAAAACAACAACTCAAAGATAATAATGCAAATACTTGATAAGAACTAATCCATTATAATTAAGATTATCTAAATGATAATTAGAATAACAAACTCAATAATTAAAATCCTCGATATACTAATTTTATAAATTTGATTACATATATATTTTTTAATATTTTTAATTATGATTCTATTGTTAATTATTCCCAACCTTTATTTTACCTAATATAACAATCTTTAAGGTGTATATCACCCACTTTTTAAAATATGTTGTACATTCTTATTAATTTGGAGTAATAGAGGTAGAGACCTTTAAAAAAAAATTAAATAAATTGATGAAAAAAAAAAAAAAAACTATAGGCAAACCGTAGCCCACATCCTTTGCCGTCTATCAAATCAGAAAGAGCAAAAATATGGTCTCTCGGAAAGATCAAATCTACTCTTGCCCAGTCAAACAGGCGGCCTTGAGAAGACCAATACCAGTGAGTACCACTAAATCAGCTGTCTTGATTTTCAAATTTGACCATCTCTGCTGCATCATCGCCAGTTAGGAATAAGAATAGTATTGACATTCTTCAGAGTTATTTAGCCCTAGCATGTCTACGTATAAAACAATACACTGTTGCATAATACACACATCTTAATATCAATCATGGGAGGTTCCCTGCAGTTTCCTTGACTCATCCAGTCAATTCGAGAGAAACCCAATTAGTATAACTCCATATTTATATATTTTACTGATAAGCCCTCTGTTCGTTTGGCTGTAGGTTGGAGCAATTGGGTTAGATTAGGGAAAGAGGATCTCCAAATGAAAGAGAATATCATAAGCAATTAGATTTGATTGCTGTTTCAGTAGTTGGGTATTCCATTAGTTGGCAAATCTAATCGAGACTGTGAAGAGCACGAGCACTTTGGGTTGTTTTTTGTTTCATTGAGGTATCGACATGGTTACCATTCCTTATTTCACAGCTCTCACCACTTATTTTAGCTATGGATTGCTCTTTGTGTTCGGCCATGCCCGGGATTTCTTCAGAAGCTTCTGCAAATCCGATCAGGGCACTCCAGAGGTACTCTTATCTGTTGCTGTTTATTTCATGAATTTTCAACTGATCTGTTGTTTTCCTCCAAGTTTTCCATTAGATTTTGCATTCTGACGGGTAGACAGATTCTATTTCCTTTTTGGTTTCTGGTAGATAGACAGATTCTATTTCCTTTTTGGTTTCTGGTATTTTCTTACCCGTTTATTACAAATCATAATTTGTAATTTTCTGATAAGATCCTATTATCACTCTTGGTTGTCCCGTCAAATCAAACTAACCCGATTTAATTTATTTAGTCCAGACATTCGTAAGGCTTTTGAAATTCGAAATCAGATGCAAAATCGTAGTCTAAACAAAGGAAAAAATAACCCGTTTAAAGATATTTAGTTTAGACATTCAAAAATCGGACACAAAATTCTATCATCATAGTTACTTAATTTGTTGTATGATCTCGTGTAGAGTATTGTGTGGATGGGACGATGATTTAATTTAAATACTTGCAACATTTATAATCCTGTAAAAATTCAAAACTAGACACAAAATCGTATTATTATAGTTGGTTAGTTTGTCGTATGATCTCGCGTAGAGTATTATGTGGATGGAATGATGATTTATATACTTGCAACATTTATAATCCTGTAAAAATTCAAAACTAGACACAAAATCGTATTATTATAGTTGATTATTCTGTCGTATGCTCTCATATACTGAGAATTATGTGGATTGAATGAAGGTCTAGTTACTTGCATTTCAGCATCCGTGTTAGTTCTGTCATAACAAATTGCTCATGTCATCCTAATTACCATTTATGTGGTGGGCATTTTTGTTACAACAGTTTAACCACAAGCTTGCATTCTCAGAGCATATGCCTTTCTTTCATATGATCTAGAATTTGTTATCCTCTTCCTCAAGATTAGCTGTGATTAAATATTGTCTTTTGTCAGCGAACTTATGCAAATTTAGTACAATTGCTTATAATGTTATCTGTGATTTTCTTTTTGCTTGAATCAGGGATATGCTCCACTTTGCAGGGACTTTGAAGACTTCTACACCCGTAGGCTGTATCACCGTATTCAGGTATTTTATACATTTGATATGTGACCTCCTCGATAAAATATTGTTATATCTATAAAATGACTATTTTCATGAAACATTTTTAAATCATTTCCAATCTCCTTTATGTGTTGCTGTTGTTGTTTAAAACTTTAAACCAGCCCATACACAATAAGGATCGAATAGTTTACATCATTAGACATCTTTGTTGGTTTCTCTTAATTGATTACTTGTTCACATGGTATACTACTATACATTGTAGATGAATACATAAATCATAAATTCGTAGAACAAATTGGTCCTCGGAGAGGTAGGTTATGGCCACTGCCTTTTTTTTTTTTGATATGTCCATTTAATAATTTATACATTTAAACCTTTTTAAGTTTAATACAACTATGCATCTCAAGTTTATATATAACTATATTATTTTGGATTCTGCTGCTGTTTGTGGTCTTGAGCGTGGAAGACAATTGACATTCTCTGAGGTTTTGGGGTAAGTGCTTGCTTATCTTTCTGCACATCCATTTATGTTAATGATAATCTTTCAATTCTTTGTAAGGGTTATGGCAAGATCGTAATACCAAGCTGGTAAGAAGAGTGGGTAAGATTGATGTTATTCTGTGATGCGATTGAAGGTCCATACAGTAATTGTGATGAGAATCTTTGATGCCCTCTCTATGATATGATCCTTTTTTGATTGGTACCAATTGAACATTTATTTATGAAGGCTCAACCCAGATAGAATCAGGGTATAGATTAGATGTTTTGACTGTGGTCCATTGGGATGCATCCCTGGGGTCCAGGTCATGTCCTGAACGTCCAAAACATTTTGGGGATGGGGATGGACTTAATACGTTCCTCTCTGTCCCCATTTTGTTGAAAAATTGGGGATCTCTGGGATGTTCCCGAAAAGGGGGATGCCTTATTTTCATACCGTGCCTCTGAGATGACTAGGGAGTGTCCCCTACAACTAATTCACTAAAAAACAGAAAATATACAAAAAATTAAAAGATTAATTTTATATATTATTTTAATGGTCATCTCTCAACGAGCTGCACACCATAAAATTTTTGCCATCTGTGAAACCCTGTCTTGTCCTTCCTGGAACTCAGAGGAACACTAAAATTTAATTTCCAAATCAAGGATAAATGCGGCACATCTCACCAAATCATTAACATTTATAATGTCGTACAATCAATGAGCCGTCCATAGGAGTTGAAGACAAATATATTCTTTCATCTTGCAGCTTAAGATCATATGAATAGAACCACAATCCACACTATATTGAGATAGGTACAAAATATACAACTTTGTACCGGGATTTAGGATCGTAACCTATAAATCTTACCAAACATCATTATATTTTTAATCTGCACGAAACTAGTCCATCAATTGGGACATGAAATTTATATATCAAAAGAGATTTGTAGTTTGTACTGCTAAAGTTTGCAGGATCTCAAAGGAACTTTGATCCTCATAATCAACATCACTAACTGGAGCATCATGTTGTGGATAAAGGAACATAAAATTTTATTCTGGAATAGTCTCCTGGTAATAACCATGATTGGTATTTACACAGTGATGTCTGGGTACATGATATTATGTTTGACTGTGAAAATCTAAAAATTTTAATGAATGGAATTTTGATGAGGGGCAAAGCTTTCCTTCCATTGAATGCCAAGACGTCAATAGCTAATAAATTAGTTACTTTTGCACTTTGATTCTGATTCAATTTCTGTCTGAATTATGCTTTGTAATTTATGCCATCAATTTAACCCCCAAACCGCTACCAAAATTTGATCATTTAGACAGAATCCATAAGCCATTCATGAAAGATATGGATGTTAGTGATCTCACTAGAGTGATGATTATTTGAATCCATCATGAGGTGAGTGGTCAAAAATTGTTAAGGGTATGTCTACACCTGTGTATATTTTTCTCCTTTGGATTAGCTTTTCAATGTGGAGAACTTGTACTCTTGAAAGAGAGGTCATAAGTTCAAATCCTGCAGGGATATGGTATGTACGCTTCGTTTGTAGCACAGTTAGGTGCCCCCTGCATGGAGTGCAGGGTAGTCCCATATATTGTAAGCCATCTGTAGACCAAAAACAGGTCACCCAGTATTCTAATTTGTGGACTATAAAAGGATCCATTTCCATTTCCATTCCAACCCAAAAAGAGCGAAGTCATTTTGACCAATGGATCAAAAGTTATGCCTGAAATAGGTAAGCCACCTCAGATTGCAAGCAACGCTTAAATCTGCATTGCAGGAAGGTGCCATGACTTGTGTGCCATGGCAGATAGTTTCCCAGGATGATTATTTGGATTAGCTGTAAAAATATTGTTCAGCGGACTTCAGCCTACGGCAAAGCTTTGTAATTGTTGACCCATTTCACGCTATAACTAAAATCAGGGTGTATCATGATGGAGGTAAGAAGAAAGCCCTCCGATTCATCTAGTAGCCTCCAGATATATTTTTTGTTTGTTCATGAATCTGCCCAGTGCTTATTCTATGTCTGTAGGGAGATATGATTCTTTTTGCATGTAGAGGTTTTAATGAGATTAACATTACTTAGATACAGACATACACCCTTCTCCTTATTATTGTTCCTGCAGCAGCAGGGATATAATGCTTCCATTTGTAGTGTTTGACATTTTTTGATAACAAGGTGAAAAATACGTATTTTATGTGAACTCTATTACAAAATTCTTTCAATTTCAAAAATTAAATTGTTTATTACAGTTATCATTGGCTAATTAAATGTGATATGACTTTTTCAATTCATACTGTATTTAGAATTTTACAAAAGAGTTAGGAAATTTTTGAAAAGCTATAATTAACTGAGTCTAACACCTGTCTTATTTAAAAGTAATAACAACCTTGCAATACCATTTGTTTAGGAGAGTAATTGGGTTATTTGACACATAATCTTTGGCGTGACAATTTTAGCAACAGCATAATCTCTCCTAAATCCTCGTTATCATATTTTACTATTTTGTATCAAAGAATCTCATGGACTGTGTTCTCACAACATTGCCTTTTGAAAATATGTGCTTCTTATTTCATCTAGGACTTGCACATTCTGATTTGTTTTCACACTTAGAAGTGAGTAAATTTCATGTCATCGAAAACTCTAGCGCGAGAAGTGTCTTCCTTTACGAATGAGTCTAGTTGCCATTGGAGGGATCATTTTAAAATGTCTGTAAGGATTCTCTCTGCCTTGTTGTTTCTGTAATCATGAGCTAGAGCCTCAATGTCAGCAATATTATTTGAATTTCAACCTGGATCCAAAGAAAGCACAAGCCAACTACATAATTCCTTGGCCCTGTGCACTCGTAATCCTATCAGTTACTCTTTTAGTCTAGAAAGGATTCTCCCTCAACAATCTTTCCTTAATATCTTTCTCTTTTGACAGAATTTCAACATCTTGAATATCAAAGGCTAAGCAGCTTCTGCCATTTCAGCCAAGATTCTATTGAGCAGGCCTTCAGGAGTTGGGAATTGAAAAATAGGTCTCTTACTTTCCAGTAATAGCTGCCAAGAGAGCATAGCTGGGGGTCTATTCTAAATTAAGTTAATCAATATTCAAGAGTAGATCCAGTTTTAATAAGAGCTCAACAGATGAAGGGCCGCAGAAAGAGACCTTAAAGAAACTCAGGATGATCTCCTAATTGGCCACGCAAATGATCATTTAATGATAGTATGCAGCCAATATTCTATTGAGCAGGTCTTCAGGAGTCGGGAATTGAAAAATACTTCTCTTACTTTCCACTATAGCTGCCAAGAGAGCATAAATGGGGATCTATGCTAAATTAAGTCAATCAATATTCAAGATTAGATCCAGTTTTAATAAGAGCTCAACAGCTATGAAGGGCCACAGAAAGAGACCTCAAAGAAACTCAGGATGATCTCCTAATCGGCCAAGCAAATGAGCATTTAATGATAGTATGTAAAGCAGATTCTGACTGTTCTTTGCACTGGGAACATTAAGATGGACCTTGCCAGTTTCTTTTATGAAGTTGATTGTGCATTAATATTTTCCTATGACAGGCAACCCATAAATAGGTTTTTCATGTTTGGCCACCTAGAGTTTTTCCAAACTTTGATCCATGATTTCAGACTTTGTTGATAGATGCTTTCTTTATTGATCAACTAATTAGTTGGGATTTTGCCTATTTGTTTAGATTCTGTAGATTCATCACAGATACTGTTGTTTTACTCGGCAGTGTTCCCACATGGTCCGAGCAGTAGCCAAGTATTCCTTTGCGTTCATTAATGACTTAGAGATTAGTTTTACTTTTCTTTCAATCTCAAATCTAATAAAATTCTGGAAGGTGTTCATTAAATATTTTCATAGGAATGACATTTAGTGTATGTTGTTTGTGAAAGTGACCATGCTAGCACCTAAGGGTTTGTTTTAATTGTGTTTTGAAGTGTTAAGGTTTCTCAATTATTATTTTTTCTTGCAGGACTGTTTCAACCGGCCTATTGCAAGTGCACCGGATGCTTGGATAGATGTGATTGAACGTTATTCAAATGACAACAACAAGACATTATTGTGGGTGATACTTTGCAAACATGGTTTTATAATTTCAGAAATTAAGAATGATAAGAATTTTATCAAACATATTTACATTTTTTTGCACTGGCCAGTTTAGAAAATAGCCTGTTGAGCAATATTTTTCACATTCAAGGGCTTTATTCATTCAACCTTTTATTTGAAACAGTCAAACTGGGAAGACAAATAGATGTTTAAACCTTGGATCCTACAATTATCTTGGATTTGCATCAGCAGATGAATACTGCACTCCGCAGGTGATTAAATCATTGAATAAATTTTCTCCCAGTACATGCAGCAGCCGTGTTGATGGGGGTAAGCATTTCACCATGTGCAGTGTATCAGTTGGTTGGTTTCCAAAATCTGAGCTCATATGAGTGAAATGAATTGCAGAAATTGTACTGTTGTCTGTTGGTATGATTCTCTTTTGTCATCACATACATGATCAATCAAATTTTTCTGTTTTATTTCTGGTAATGCAACAGGCACTACTATTTTGCACAAAGAACTTGAAACGTTAATTGCTAGCTTTGTTGGGAAGCCTGCCGCTATGGTTTATGGAATGGGATTTGCCACAAATTCGACCACTATTCCAGCATTGATAGGAAAGGTGAGCTTTTAAGTTTAAACAGATGGAAATTCTTGTTTGGTGACAAGTTTGCTTCATAGATAGCCTTGCTTTAGAAAATGAATGGTTAAGAAATAGAGTACTTTCTATTGCAAGTCAGTGTAGAGTTGAGACTATGCCTCCATTTAACTGGTTCATCACTTTCTCAGGGTGGGCTCATTATCAGTGATTCCTTGAATCATTCTTCTATAGTTGCTGGTGCTCGAGCATCTGGATCAAAAGTCGCTGTTTTTCAGCACAACAGTCTGTACTATACACCTATCCTCTATTTCTTTGCTTACTGAAAAGCTAACAAACAGTCTACTTGCTATTTTTGTATGCAAACATTTGAAAAAATTAAAGCTCATCAATTTTTATGATACTTTCAGCACCTTCACACTTGGAAGATGTGCTTCGAAAAGCTATAGCTGAAGGACAGCCCCGGACTCATAGACCTTGGAAAAAAATAATTGTTGTAGTTGAAGGTATCTACAGTATGGAGGGTGTACTTTGTAAACTTCCAGAGATCGTGGCTGTCTGCAAGAAGTACAAGGTTTGATTGGCTAGTCTACTATTATTTGTTTACATTGTTTTTGAGAATCCTTTAATAATTGTTTTTGATATGATGTTTCTTTCCTTAGTTTTCATAAACATCTCGAAGTGGGCAACAACCAGTTCTTATTTATTCTTGTGGATTAGGCTTACACATATTTGGATGAAGCACACAGTATTGGAGCTGTTGGTAAAACAGGAAGGGGAGTTTGTGAGCTCCTGGGGGTGGACCCAGCAGATATTGATATTATGATGGGCACCTTTACAAAATCATTTGGATCATGTGGAGGCTATATTGCTGGATCCAAGGTTAATAATATATTTGGAGATCTGAAATGTTATTGCTGAAATAACAATATTGAGCTGACACTGATAGTGTTGTTTCGACTGAAGTAGAATTTGTAACTTAACTAGTTATTACCCTGCATGCTTATTGGCATTCACTTTATTAATTGGCTTATTGTACCCTTCCCCAGGATCTTATTAAGTATCTGAAGTCTGTTAGTCCTGGACACCTCTATGCAACATCTATGACTCCGCCTGGTGCACAGCAGGTTATATCAGCATTGAAAGTTATTCTTGGAGAGGATGGTTCTAATCGAGGTGAGAGAGACAATGAATCCTTCTGCATACATGCCATCTGAATTTCATTATAGTATCTTTCGTGTAGTTTGTTATTTTTCCATAGGCTGTGAAGAATATACAATTCTGTTGAAGTTGTTGGATTGTTTTAACTTTTAACTTTTAACATCTTACTTCTCTCTGGTATAAACATCAACTAAGGTGCTTGTGTCCTTTGTGGGTCTCCTTACGATGTGATTAATACCAACGCAAGTGAGAGAAAGGTCATAAAGAAATAATTACTCATGAGAATTGGTTATGAAAGTGAATTTTCCACAAAAGTAAAAGTATATAATATATAGATTATTTCTTATTATTATTGATTTTTAGTGTGCCTTTTTAACAGGAGCCCAAAAGCTTGCACGCATACGAGAAAATAGCAATTTTTTCCGTGCAGAGTTGCAGAAAATGGGATGTGAAGTTCTTGGAGATCATGATTCACCTGTGATGCCTATAATGCTGTATAATCCTTCAAAAATTCCAGCTTTCTCAAGAGAGTGCTTTAGACGCAATGTATGAATAAATTTTCTATCCGATCATATAAAAAGTTGTAATTTTTAATTTTATATACCATTATTTTCTACGGTAAGAATTTACTAATAAATGTATGTTAGCCATCAGAATAGGTTTGCAGCTATGATTTATTTTGTGGTAATGTTTTCAAATAAACAAGAATGTTTCTTTTTTAAAAAATTTGAAATTAGGGTGCCTTGTGTGTGCAGAGTCTGCAGACTAACCTTTTCCAAAATTTCTTTTCAAATCTTTTCAGTGTTAGTTCTTTTGCTCCTAAACAGTAAATTCCTTTGAGACTAAATCCTTTACTTTTTGTATTTAACTACCAATGCCATAATTTTCTGGTAGCCAGTTGAGAGATTAATTGCAATGTCTCATTAAAAAACAAAATTCCTTCTTGCCTCTATGGTACGTAGTATTATAGAGTTCTACAGAGATCTTCTACTGACCGTCATTATGCATTGTGACAAACATTCTTGCTCATTAAATTTCCAAATTTCCAATAATTGATATCCTTATAGGCTTATTCTAAAACTCCTTTTGAGAAGTTAAACCTACAATTTTGTTTCATGAGATGAAATTTTTTTCTGCTGTATTAAGAAAGGATACTTAGTGCATTATGACAGTCCAGGACACTGCATACACACACGCACATACATGTAAATAAAAAAGAGGAAACGGTGCCTCAGGCTTCATTTATAGATAGGAAGTATAAAAACAGGATGTGGGTTGTGACCACTGACAACCTCGAGCAGGAGGGTGACTATATACCTGACATGTTAACCAAGAGTTCATGTAACAAGGTATGATATTATATATTATGATTGAAAGTATCAAAAAAAGTGTGTAAGTGCAGACATTGCCACTCAAACTTAACATTAGCTCCAAAATATAAAACATATATACATACTAAAATCAACAATGTATCAGCTTAGCTAATGAGAATAGCTAATCTTTGTCCTAGCTGATTTCATCAAAATAGTGAAATACAAAAGTATACTGACCACATATCAAAATAGTGAAATACAAAAGTATACTGACCATTATGCCTGCAGCCCAGAGAGAATCCCCAGTACTATATAAGCTACCATAAAATCCAGTGCCCACACCGTTTTGCTCACTTTATTCTGCGATTCCTACCCTGGGATGGTTTCAGCTTAAGATTCCACCCTCCTGCACAGTTTCAGTATCCTTTAGCTGTGATGCTCTCAGCAGGTTTTCAAAATTTGAAGTTATATTTCTGCAGCATTCTCAGCACCATTGAATTCTGCAAGATTAGTTCGGATTTTGGTACATATGGCATTAATCTTTTTGTCTCAAGTTGGCATTTGTGATGCCACACCCTTCGTTAGATTCCACATTTTACCGAACACCTCCATAATTCCTATGCCTTCATTCTGCCTTTGCCCCCTACGCTTATTTATCTCAAAGGTATTGCTGGAACTAAACAGAACAATTTGCATGTCTATGATATTTGCCAGTCTCATCACATTGAGGAGAGCAACAGATTGTCTTGGGTCAACCATTCACATCCATAACAGCTCCAACAGATCTAGGACCTTGCCTTAAAGACAATTTAGTGAACAAGTTAGTGGCCATCATTTTGAACAATCTATATTCCTTGATTCCATCTGCTAGAGCACTGATTGAGGTATCCATGACAGCAACAGTAGTCACTTTTGGTGCTTTGATCTGCAATGACATTTTCATCAATCAATATTTGTAATCTAATGTCTTCAATCAGGACTTTGTATTCCTAATGGGCACCTTCCAGGGAGTTGAAATTCAGCATATTTTTTTTGTCTCTCCTCTGACCACATGCTTGATATTATCTGCTGCCTTGTTTTAGCCTACCTGCTACTCCTGATCCTGTAAATGTTTTTAGGAATATATTCATTTGAGTTCACACTAAGTTATTTTTATATTCTAGGAACAGATATTTTCTGTATATGTTCTCCTATTTGAAATATGATAGTTTTGAGACTGAAGTAATTGTGAGGTCTACCATTTCTTTTGTATGTTGACAATCCATTTTTTGAACAGATTGCAGTGGTGACAGTTGCCTTTCCTGCAACACCTTTGCTGCTATCAAGGGCTCGGTTTTGCATATCTGCTTCTCATACTAAGGAGGATTTATTGAAAGCATTGGAAGTATGTATACGGTCCAAGATCTTTTATTTCTTCATGTTTCCATCTAGAGAGAAACTTTTATCTGTTACTATTGCATTCATTTTTTGTTTTGAATGTAGATCCTCTGGGTGTTGTTCAAACGAAAATTTAAATACAAATAATAAGTTTTTATCCCATATTTTAAGAACAAACATACTTGATTAACATACGTAAATATTTTCTTAATCACATTTGTCAACTGGCACTGATTAACGTTCCTGAGAGCCTCATTCCTCATTTTTTATGACATTTCTTTGTTGCTTTATTGGTTGAATTTTCTATTGGACCCAATGAGTGTTGTGCTTGCATTTGCTGATTTCAAAGGACAAATTAAGAGTTTGCATCTAGCACTTAAAAATTTCTGCTATTAATTTATTTTATTTCACTTTAGAGACTTTGCTTTATTGCATACTGAAGGAAAGAGGCATATATTATCATCTATTGCTTAGATCTGCTTACTGGATGAGAAAAATAAGGAAATGTTTGGTTCTACATGCATATATCTACACAACTTTTCAATTGGGAACATTAATACATTTGAGGAATATGATCAAGGCATACTGACCTGTATTTGGCAATATTCCTTTGCATAATTTGTTAACACAGATTTATTTCCTTTTTATTTGTTCCCAAGTTCTATGATACTGAAACGCCACTAAAATGCATTATCTTGATGTTTTCTACAACCCTTTGGCAGTTATCTACATCTTACATACATTACACAATACTACATATATTCTCTTATATGCTACGTACATTACATATAATGTTTGCAACCACACCAACCATACCAGTGCGAATATATTGCAGAAATTAAATGGCATGTAAATGTTTCAAAAATCATGCAAACCTATGAAAAAGTCAATAACTTATCTGGCATCTTGTGGTGGCATCAATCTTTGAAACAAATACGAATTTATGGCTATTGATTGTTGCATAACATGCATGTGAAACTCTGAGGCCAATTTTAAGAGTGTACTTTTATCCTCTAATTATTATGTAGCAAAATTATCTGATACCAGAGTGTAAGGCTAGGGTCCCTGAGATTGCTTTTCAGACTTGCTTGTCGCATTATAACTAAAAGAAACAGTCATGGATGGATGCGGTTATGTTCCTGTCCTTTAGTATCTACTAGTATAGTGAATGGAAAATAACGACAACAATGGTTTAGGTGAAGTTGAGTCTGGAACCATTATATCTCTTTAGTTATTTCTCAGCATAGCGATGTGACTTATTCACACAATGTTTTGTACTTAATAGACATTAAGGGAAGAGTCTTCGATGGGTTATTATCTTATTCAGCTACATATTGCTTGAAATTATCAATGACAATTTGTATTGGATGTAATTACATTTTTGGAATCTTGTGTTTGCTGTGTTTTTCATGACTTTGAGGCTCTCTGATATTTACCAAGGATCTGACGTCAGCAATTTATTGACTATCAATTTTTATGTGAAATCTTGAGCTTAAATAAATCCACTTTGTTTTCTTAAATAGAGTGTATCTATCATTTTAAAATCAGGGTGTGGGGATGCCTCATTTTCGTGCAGTCATTTTATGCTTTGACTTCTTTATATATGTGCTAGTGTACATGAGGATTTACTTGCTCAAGCTTCTAAAGCATCTCTATTTCCTGCTGATGCTAGGCTTGTTTTTGTTTAACTTAATTTCAAATCAATTCAATTTCTGGTGTTAAATTTTGATTTCAGGTTATCAGTGAGGTTGGGGATATGGTCCATATCAAATATTTTCCAACTGAACCAGAGAAGCAGCAGAAAAAAGAGCAGCAGCAGCTGGAAGAAGAGAAAAAAACTTGTTGAAACAACCTGAATCAAGAGATGACTATCTTGATCATTGCATGTTTTTGATGATGCTTTTGAAGCAATTATATTTTATCGTGTATGAAGATTTGAGTTGTTACTCCTAGGGAGCTTATGTCTTCTATAATGCCTGTGTATATGATCCTTTTTAATGGCATTGTATTGTAAAACTATGAACAGATTATAAACTAATCTATTTAGTTCTTTAGACTAACATGAACAGCATTATGCCATCTTGGAAGCCATACAATTTTTAAATTTATAGGATCGCTCATGTTTTCTTTCTTATCTATAGATTGGTAGTCTTTGATTAATTCTCCTTGGGAGCACACACTCTATCTTTTAGGGACTTAAATGACACACCCAATTCTATAGAAATCATGTGAATCTCTACTTTTGTAGCTTGTATGATGCTAAAAAGCTAAAATCCATTCGCATTATTTTGCTTTGTAATATATTTTTATGATAGAGCAAAAGATTGAAAAGGGGACCTCTAACCCCCATTGATAAACATGAAACTTTTTTTAGCATATGGATTCTAGTCCAGAGAACCCAGCCTTTGGCCTCTGCCTCCCTCTGTTATCACAACCTCTGGTCTAAGCAGCCTCCTTTGGCTTTCAGCCTTAGCCCAAGCATCCTAAAGCATCCTAGATGTCAGCACTTCAGATTGTGGGTCTTTCTACATGTTGGCCATGCCAGTTTTGATCAGGTCTCCCACTGCAAGAGTTATGTGTTTTCATTCCCAAAAAATCTCACATAGATGATGCAATTCTGCTATCCAAATAAAGGGAAAACGTGAAATTAAAGTGCTATCCGGATAATCAAGCTCACCAATTTTCTTCAAGCTTTCAGTTTAAATTGAGTGCAATGCATGATAGCCCACTTATTCTACTTACATTAAGAAAGAGACTATCCTCTATTCAGTCTCACCAGTCTATCTGCATCATATGAGATTTTTACCTGTGTGGGACTAAAATAGACATTCCCTACACTAGATAGAGACAGAAAGATGGCTCAACATACCCAATTAGAATAGTCTGCCAACAAGCAGAAAGGCTATTGAGCTGAATAATTTTGTTCCTTTATTGGGACACAATGCTGCTTCCAACTTGGTTACTTATGTTGCAGATTCTACCTGCATTAAATACACTTTGGTTCACTTCTCTTCTAGATATTAAAATGCCAAAAGACTGCTGCAATTGTTGTAAAAGATATCCAGCAACTTGCTTGAGACATAATTCATGTAGCACTCGTAATGTTGGATGTGACAGATGTCAGCAAACTGTATGTGTATCACTCTCCTACTATATGTAGGGGCTCTGAAGTCGCTGAGTAATAGGTGAATAGATTTGTAATGAGTAATTATAGATTATTAGGAAAGAGTCATCCTTTTACCATGCCATATACTTCAGATTGTGAGTTCCACCCCTGCCTTGTGGGTTGAGAATGCAACTTCAGTTGGCTCATTTCCAGCCTCTTTGATTGGGTCTGCTTCCTCCAGTGATTCAAATATCTTTGGACAAACACTGATAGCCAGTTATCCAAAAGATCAGACATGCTACAGAAGAGAACACGAGAGTCAAATGAAAAAGTGGAAGAAAAGTTTGTAGGTGATAATTTTGACCATAGTTATACTCATTCAGTGGTTTCAACTTTCAACTGCATATGGATCTGTAGTGATAGTGGGGTGCAGCTGGTGGTTTCGGCTGCATACAAATTTGTCATGATAGCAGGATGCACCTTATGGTTTCAGCCACTTACAAACTTATCATGATGGGATCAGCATTCAGCTGATGGTTTTGGTCGTGTATGGACCTGTCATGATGGGAGCAGGGTGCAGCTGACAGTTTCAGGCATACAGACACATCAAGATGAGAGCAAGGCACAGTTGACGGTTTTGGCTGTGTACGAACTTGTCATGACTGGAGCAAGGTCCAACTGAGTTTTGGCTGTGTACAGTCTTGCCATGATTGGAGCAAGGCATAGATTACAATTTTGGCCTCGTATGAACTTTTCATGATGGGAGCAGGGTGTAGCTGACAGTTTCAGTTGGGTATGAAGTTGTTATGATTCGAGAAGGGTGCAGCAGACAGTTATAGAATACTTTCAAATTTTTTTAAGCTCCAGAAGTCTTTGTTTTGATGACGAGTGTTTAAATGATTTATATAATCATTGGATTAAAAGAACTCTGACGATATATTGATATACAATTTGTATATTGAAAAAGAAAATTATATCGACGGTTGATTATGTGAGAGATTAAGTGATTTTTTTAGAAGATGCTAAGAAGTATTGCTTCACATAAATTCGTAATTACTAAGGATGTATTGCATCCATATCGTAAACATGTCAAATATTCGTAATATTAAATTGCATCCCATGCTCTGTGTATCACAAACAATTCTTTTAAACCTATGCTTCCCCAAGTTTCGGGGACGGGGACGAGGACGGGGACGGCAGGGGATGACGGCACGTGTTTTCAGTACGGGGTACTTTTGGGTCATTTTTAGGGGAGTGCAGGGGATGGCTATTAAAAAATAGGAATTTTTTAAAGATATAGAGAAGTTTCAAATATTCATATCATAACATTGATAAAGCATTCATCATAAACATTGTAGAAGATTAATACATAACATTAGACTTGAATTGAGATTTCACATGAGAATTGACAAACAAATTAACAAAATTCAAATGCTTTCATTGTCAATGTGCATACATTGTAAATAAGAATTATAACAAAATGCCCAAAGGCTCCAAGTTTCAACTTTAAAATAACAAAAACATAGAAAATATATGGCTGTCCCTAATCAGTAGATGCAATTGGCAGGTATTATCAAAATTGGAACTCAAGTTTGAGTCACCGTTGGATGCAACGGTGGGGGAAGTTTATGAAGAGTACCCGAAATGTTTCCGGGACGAGAACGGGGGTACTAGGGTAGGGGATGGGTCCCTGTGGAGCACTATTTTAAACCTATCAAACTCAATCATGTCAGATCAATCTCATATGGAATTTGTTTTAAAAAAAGTTGTTAATGAAGATAGATTCAATATAGTTGAGAGGAACTTTATAGAAGGGGAGATTGTTATGCGACATAATCCCCATTAAGAAAAGCTTGCTACGATTGAATTTAAGATGATTATAATACAATAAATATATCACACACAACAGATTAAATGTAACTGCTTGTATCTATCATTAAATATGACAATAATATTTATTGAATTGATATGACTCTTAGTTTATCAGGGAAAACTAACAAATGGTTTAAGGTTAGCTATTGTTGGGGGTTGAAGTCATGGATTCAATCCCCAACGCGCTAACCTCAAAGCTTCTTTTAGGAAAGGCGGTCCAACCCAGGGAATTGTCTATAAAACATGAGTTGGGCCCTAGTTAATGTTTCTAGTTATGAACTAGAAAAAAGTAATGAAAACCTTCCTCTTCTAAAGCTTTTGGGATCAAAGCTTTTCATCCTTTCAAGTAAGCCATTAAGATGGTGTGAAACCTTGTGCCTTCTTGAAGCAAGATTCTTTGGTCACAGTTAGAAAGGCAATTCAAGTCCATCCTCTTTGACTTACCTTCCACCATGAAATTCAAGAGCATATACCAAATGTCATTCTTAATAAATTTTGGATTGCAACTTCTTCCTGCATGGTTGAATGATTGTTGATAGGATTTTGACGTAGCTTTCAAAGAACTACTCTCTCAAGCTTCTCTCCACTCTCCCAAGCCTTTCATAGGTTTGAATTGCTTGCGGGGGTTTACCCCTTTAAGGTACATCTTTGCAGGATCCTAATTTGTTGAACTGCTCATCTATTGCGAGATGCAAATTTACGAAGGGAAACTTAGATGTACAAAAATCTTGCTTTGATGATAATCTCAGAGACAATCGCACAAAAATATCCTCAAAGATAATCTTAGGGATGCAAACATACGAAAGCAATCTCAATGGTTATTTCATGGACAAAAATGCATAGAGAGCGAGCCTCAATAATAATCCGTGGTAGTCAACTTCTAAAAAGGAGCTCAAATTTGTCCAAGAAAACTAGTATTTTCAATTTTGACTATTCTAAAAAATTATAATAAATCTATATAAATCATCTTTAAAATATTCATTATTCATTTCTATGTTAAACAAAATGATTCAATATTTAACAAATGATTTAATGAGAAGATAATTAAACTCGTAAAATTGTATATGATAAAATGTAGATATGAATATCTTAGAATAAGATGGAACCTAACTAATCGATAAATTTATTTATATACTACTTTATTCAAATTTTATTATATTCTTATTTTATGACAATGGATTTCACTCTATTTTATCTCATGAAACCTTATTTGCAACATCTTCCTCTTTTGCTAATACATAATTATAATTATAATTTTGTTTAAAATTAATTAAAAAATTAAACAATATTAAATTTATCATAAAATCATATTTCAAAATTAAATTTAAAGGTAATATGGAAATTATGAAGCTTAGACATCAAATGAAAAGACATTTCTAAAGCTAAATCATAGTTTAAAATTTAAAATAATCGAAAGTCAAAGCTCAATTAGTGCGTGAGTGATAAAACACAAAATAATGTGAAAGGAAAGGAGTAAAGATATGGTGGAAAAAATAATGAAATCTTATAAAGAAAAATTACAATTTCATAAGAAGTGTTTCACACAATAATTAGTTAAGTAATAATTTTCATTTGGTGGTAGATTGAAAGACTAAAAATATGGTAGTATTTTATTTGAAGTATTATAATTGTTCTAAAATTAATTTGTATTTTGTAATAGGTGAAGGTAAGAAGGTAACATGAGAGTTTTATCTATTGTCAAAGTAAGGGAGATTTATGTGTATGTAACTATTATTGTGTTGTGAATAAAGAATCTTTTATATTGCATAAATATTGAGTTCATATTCAATTAGTGTAGTTAATATGTTTTGATCTATATGTTTATAGATTGCATTTCCATAATAAGAATGAATATTGGGTTTTTTGGATCCACTATGAGCCTTAGGTTAGACCACTCTTTAAGGGTTGTTTTTAGTTCTCACATTTTTTTAAGCTTGTGTAAATTTGTTATTGTTGGCTAGTATGTTTGCGGTCCACAAAGGGGTAAATATGGTCAACAATTACTGCATGAACTAACATTTATATTCTCTATTAGCCTTACTTAATGTCATTTTAGTGCACCTTTTTTCATCCATGTATTTTAGCCAACCTTGTTCATTATTTTGTCAACTATATCCTCTAGCATTGACTTGATACTAAATCTTGCCTATAACAATGATTAAGGATAACATTTGGTTAATACAATTTGAACTAAAAGAACATGGTATGACAATGTAACTCACTTTTTTTGTTATGTACGACAATCTATAGCTAATGCATCAACATGCCAATTAGATCAAATTTCGTGAGGACATATCCAAACATCCCTAGTCATGACATATTTAGTTAACAAGTGTATCATAGTCTTCAAGATGCATATATTTTATCTATATCTATCTAAAGCAATAAATTTCTTTATATATCAAATTGATAATCTCTCTATAGATAGGATAATGATTAAAATAATGTGTTTTATACAAAAGTTTCATGTAGAGTCATCATTGTTAGTGAATCCAATTAGGTTCTTTGAAACAATGTGAGCACATCCATCTTTATAGCAATGTACAAAATTCATGCATGCTCATTGTCACCAAAGATTCCACTTGAGTGATTTTATATAGTGTGATTTTATCCTTGCAATTACACAATTTGCATGTATGGTCATTACCATCAAGGAATCCACTTGATTGATTTGGCATAGTGCAAGTAGATCCATCTTTACAATAACATAGACATGTTGCATGTACAATAATCAATTTTAGGGACCACCTAAGTAATTTGATATAATGTGAATATGTCGTTGCAATATAGACACAAATTGCATATATTATAATCATGTCATGGAATCCACTTAAGAGATTTGATAGTGTGAAAACATGTTTGTTACAACATGCAATTCAACATGCTATACAAAGTTTTGGTTTTTTAATAATTTGCATTGATTCCAAATTTGCTCTACTTTTAAAGTTGCATCATTGCATCAACATCTAACATCACAAAATGTTCTTTATCTTGTGCAAGGATTTTGGAACTTAGGGTGGTTATTACAATCTTCATTACATCTAAATGAAACTTCTCTACATTCCCCTTGTAGTCTCATACCTAATTTTATCATGTATTACAACAATTATTCTTAAACATCAAATGGTTCAGTAGTTAAAGGTAGATTTTTCTCAATAAATAAATTATTTAGGATTTTTGGCTAGATAGATGTAAATTTGCTATTAATTGCTTGATTGTTAGAAAGAAGTAGGGGACCACAGGGGTTGAAATACACATGTAGAGAAGGTAAACATGGCTAGGGAACTCATTCATATGCCATAATTGTTCATTTCATGTTATGCCATATTGGCATTATAAGTGGTGTCAATCATCATTGAACTCCAATATTTGACTTGTGCAAATTCAGGTACTTACAACTTCGAAGAGTATATTGGTCCAAAAGACACTTTGATATTTGAACTTCCTTTGGTATAATCCTAAACTTGATTGCTTATTAAACTTTAACAGATAAATATGAACTCAAGCGAAACTCTAAGAAAGCTAGTAGGGTCCACTACATCCTTTAGACCTAATAATTGACAACAATTTGGAACAAAATCCTTGTTTGATTATAGCCATATTGAAGAAAAATATGATAATAGATAACAATTCTTCCTCAATATGAACCTTGGACCCAATCTATATATGAAATTGTATTGGTCCAAAACATAGGTAAAATCTAATTAACTTAGTTTTTTGGGGCCCCTAACATTACCAAACTCGATGACCATCTTAGAATGGATTATATTTGGACCGATAAAGAAATGATTCCTATCCTTAACATATTTTTAACTCCAAGGAATGGTTTTTAATTAAGGTTGATTCTAGGGTTACATCCTTAACTTAGTTAATGAGAGGCCAAAGTTTCATCATTTCAATTTGACTATTTTATCCTTTGACAATGTCCGTAATTTGATGGCCTTGAGAAATATAACATATAATATTTTTTTAACATCCACAAGATTGAAGATATACATGTCCCAATATTTTGCTAACTTAATTATTTTAAAATACAAGCTTAAACATAATTCATGTAAGATTCAAACAATTTTCAAGATCTTGTACCAACTTGACATTGAAAAAAAAACTGACAATCTTCTACTTGTCTCCTTGCTTGAACTTGAAGAACATTAAACAACCTTAAATTTACTAAGCTATCACGAAACTGGTCTAATTCAACATTTGGTTGGCTAAAATTTAGCTTCTTTGACCTTGCAAGGCACAAGGCACCTATGGGACAATATTTCCCTTCTTAAAAGATCCTTCAACATCGAGATTTAGAAATTTGTTATCATGGAGCAATTCCTTTCTAAGATTAGAGAGTTGAGTGCTTTTCATATCACCCAAAAAAGTGTATCCAAGTAGAAGAATTTTAGTATTAATAGACCAATTCATACCTTTATAGTCTTATTAATCTTTTTTGGAATATCAATAGCTTCTTAAAAAGAGTTAGGGGATTGTGGGGCATATTGAAACTTGCTGATAAGAGGAGTCCATATCACCCTGGCAGAGTTGCAATTGATAAAAAAATGAATTTGTTTTCTTCATTTTGTTGGCAAAGAATACATCAATTTAGTCCAATGAAGTTCCCTTGATGATTATGCATAGTAAGTTGTTCCTCTTTTAATCTAATGAATGGTCCCTCTTTTAATCTAATATTAATACTTGTGGAATAGGAAAGCAACCCACCATTGTTCCTAAGAATTTAACATTCTCCGGACAATATTAGTAGTTACAACCAAGATCACCTTCTTTTCTGATTGTAAGCAATTTATTCCATTTTACTAAATGAAACTTTTTTCTTCTTCTTTGTTTTCCTGCTTCCCACATAATTTTTTTTAAGAAGTCGTTCCATTTTATTCAAAACTACCTTAGGTGCATAGATTATGCTCAATTGTTATATAGGCATTGCTACTAAAACTAAGTTCATGAGAATAACACGAGCTGGGGAGTCAACCAAGCATTAGACTCGCTGCTAAAATTTTCTTTCATTTTGCAAAGATGTCACATCCCCATTAGTGGTCAGCCAAGCAAATAGAAAATAAAATAATCAGAAGTGGACAGAAGAGAGAGGACTAAGGAGACAACTTGAATTGAAGGAGCAAGGTGTAGAAGAGTAGTGAGTCGTCCGTGTCATTAAGAGGGCATGGCCTCCCTCCCTGTCTGGAAGAAACAAAACTGCAGATCATGGATAAGAGTGCGCAGTACAGTCATCAAACCCCCAACTAGGGCCATCTATCAACGCCTAAAATCACAGTTATGGGCATGTAGGCGTTGTGACTGGTTAGTTCCTATCATGCCATCAATGCGATATGGCTTTCCAGTCTCTTGACCGTCCAAAAATGTCAGGTTGCACAGACAAAGAAATGGCACTGGGAGTCTATAACCCCCCTACGACCCCTTATTCTATCGACTCAAGCTTTGCCTCTGGGAGAAAAACGCAGGGGGAGACCGCAAAGGAAGGTGCGGGGGAGTGAGAAGAAGGGGGAGTCGCATGGGAGAAGGAAGGAAAAATCATGCAGGGAGCAAAAAAAAAGGGCAAAGAGAATGCAAAGAAAATGGCATGGGGGAAAGAGAAGACAGAGGGACATGAAAAGAGATGGGGAAGAAGCCTGGACGTGAGGAGAATAAAAGCACAGGAACAACATAGGAAGAAATGCGAAGGAAAGCCATGCACAGATTTGGGAGAAAGATCACAGAATGTGGTCTCATGGAATGCATATATTACATGATATGAGTGAAATGTAGTTGCTGAGAAGACTCTAGAAGCTTTCAAGCAAAAGCATTTTGGCAGGTGTAAAAAGCCGAAACCACACAACCTTGACATCATCCTCCCTACTTGCGATGAAATGGGACCTTTCGAATGGGCTAGGGACGTCCCTCAAAGCATAAATGATAGAGAATTTACATCAGAGTGAGTGTGATGGCGGAGAAAGAGAGCTCTTCCAAGAGAAATGAGGCGGAATTTTATGATCAGGAGCTGGTAAAGAATAAGCTTCGGGAGCTTGTGCAGTGGCGGCAGGAAGGAGGCATACGGGATATAATACGTTGCCCTAAAGGGATGATCTCGATTGCCTCCAGGAATATGTGCAATATACAACTTCATAAGGCCAGATCAGAGGTAGGAAATGGCTAACTCCATCCTAATTGGTTTTACATTTTAGATTTTGGATGTCTCGAAAATTTATAGCGCTTATTATGGTTTGTCAAAAATTCGGTGAATGATTGAATGAAATTCTGTTATTCATGAATTGCCCTAAATCACTCTATATTTTCATGTTTTCGAGAGGAAACTTGTGGATAAAGATTTGTCATTTGTCATGTAGATGGAATATACAGATTATCAGTGCTAATAATTTAGAGTTTGTTATACCTCTCTGCTTATTTTATGCATATTCACAGATAAGATTTGGGTTGGTCATTACAGTTGTTTCAGTATTATTCTCTTATGACAGATGATGACGAAAAGTTCTAAATAGTTTATTGATATTTTATAATAAGTTCATGCTAGAAAGTTTCACTGTTCTGAGTAACACAACAATTGAAGTCGACTGTTTATGGTTAATAGATATTAATACAGGCTGAAATGTAGGTTGCAATATAACTGTTGGATGATTCCATCTAGAAAATACTAAGAAAATATTTAAGAAAAATGAAGTGACAATTTTAGGTGATTTAAAAAGTATTAAAATGATGGGTATAATTTTTCTACAGTCTATGATAAATAGTATAAATATTTCTGATTTTAATTCTGTATGTTTTTTGATTCAAAAAGACATACACAGTTAAAACCAGAAGCATAATAAAAAAAAATATACACAGTTAAAACCAGAAACATTTATAGTATTTAAATGCACTTGAATAGCTTACAGATCATTGTGCACACCACATTATTTCCTGTGATTATTATAAAATATATCTAAAAATTTGACACCTATAATCCTGATTTTTTTTTAATATTAAATAATGGTGTTGAGTTGACCAACATGGTTTTCATTCGTTTTATAGTTTTGTTTTACCCATGCATTTTCATTGGTTTTATAGTTTTGTTTTTACCATGCATTTTCATTAAGCACGATCATGTGCAATAGCTGAGAACGAGCCAACAATTCAAACCTGTTTTGTCCTAAACTTTCTGACAGAGCATCTAGTTAATTCTGCGTAAAGAGAAATCAACAGCATCTTCATTTACCATATTTGACCTTGGAAAGTGGCATCCGGGGGAAAATGTTTTAATCGGAAAGGCTTTTAAGATATTTTAAAATTCTAAGACACTAAAAAGATGGTGGTCTAGCGTATGAGTTCTACTGTGTATAAACTTTATCGGAATAACAGGGATTGATATTTTATTAATTTAATATAAATATTAAGTGTAAGTAGCAATATTAAGAGGTGTCGGAAGAGAATTATTGCATCTATTAATAATTGGGGTTTTATATAGAGGATAAAAATTTCTTCACACATTTTGCAAACTTGTAGGATTGGGGAGACTAGGACACCTCATTTTGGTCATTGAATTAGCCTCAACCCTGCTTTGCATATGTCTAAACACCCCATTCTAAAAAGAACAAGAGGTAGTGAAAAGTAACCCCTACCATAAGAGCAATGCTTTCAACATGGATTAAAAGGTGGTGTAATATAAACTAACCCATCAAAGCAAGGATATGCTCATGATACCTTAGTAGAATATTATATTATGGATAGATCTTGATTATTGATACACTTACTGTTAACAAAATTATCCTAATTGTGATATTTATTCTATCAGGTTATCCTCATACATGAATGCTAACAAGATCTCTCATTAGCCTAATATAGTCATTCATGATATCAATAACCAATACACATGTGATATCTAAGATTACCAAATCACGTTGTATACTTATTATCATATTCTAAACCTAAATAAGATCCTATGTTATAAGCTACGCGATATTATCATCAAGGTAGCAATGTGGTACGATATCCTTGGTAGGTAATTAATTGTAAGGGGTTTTGGGATGCTCTCCTTGAATTTGGAGTAATAACTAGGTGAAGTTTGATTTGAGACCTTGAATTATGTGGATGGAAGTGTCATGGTATAGGTTTGTTGAATTGAGAATGGTGTTGGAAATCCCTACTTGTTAGTAAGCACTATTAACTGTTGGGAATCCTTTAAAGAAACCTTGTTGGAGTAAGACATAGTAATTAATGAAATCTTGGATATGGGAACCTATGTGTAGGCATCCTTGAGATACCTCGTAAGGAGAATTACTTGTGGCTTTGATCCCATTTGGAAGTGTGTACATAGATAGGCCTTGGGCAAAGGATGCCCTTGTGACCTCAATTCCCTAGGGGGATAGTTCAGAGGGATAACTCTGGGTTTTGGGGTTGTTCATAACTTGTTTGACCTTCCTTCTTTAGTAGGCATCAATTTGAGGCTAAAATGGGTATTAGATGGTTATGAAGTAATTAAAAAAACTTTATAACTTATACATAATGTGCCTCTGAATACTAATTTGAATGAAGTAAGAGATTTGATTACTTTATAGTTGTTATTTGATTATATATACATGTTGGGTAAAGACCATCTGGTGTTGGTTTAGTGTAACTCTTATGTGTTTGTGAAATCCAACTCCATATCTAGAGGTCTGTTGATTGTGATATATTTATCTAGGTCATCTAAATAGTATTGTGAATCACGTTAAGTATGGCCCACCCAAATGTGAACCTCCAGGGTATTTGAGCAATGACGGACAATCATTGGATTATGCCAATAATCGATGTCTGTGCTATATTGGGGATTAGGCATCTGTCATGTCCCCAATTTGGGACCTATCTCTAGCTAGATGAGAAAAACATTTTTAAATGTTGAATTAAAATAATATCAATATAATAATATTATTTAAAATAATAAAATATTAAATAATAATATACATTCAAATTATTAAAAAATAATATTTAAATTTATAATTGAGGCTGACCTCATTGAGGAAGCCATTTTGGTTTGGTGGTCGACTTCATTTGAGGGGGGCGATTACTATTAATACCTGTTCCTTGCAGCGATTCCATCATCATGAATATGGATTTGTTTTTCCAAGTTGATTGGCTGAGGGACATAGTCCCCTTACTGGTCACTCACAGATAGGGACAAAAACCTCCATCTATGACTTCATTGTTTTGTGGAGGGAGACGATTATTCACGAGACTGTGGACTGGCTCGAACTTCACATTTCGCATCAATCCACCAACGAACACACTCAGGGTCGTCACTGTGATCTCCCACACACTCACACAACACTCCTATTTCTTGGTGATCATCAGTTGACTCCCACGATCCATCCACTTGTCATGTCCCCAATTTGGGACCTATCTCCAGCTAGAAGGGAAAAGCATTTTTAAATGCTAAATTAAAATAATATTAATATAATAATAATATTTAAAATAATATTAAATAATAATATAAATTTGAATTATTAAAAATAATATTTAAATTTATAATTAGGGCCGACCTCATTGATGAAGGCGTTTTGGTTTGGTGGCCGACTTCATTTGAGGGAGGCAATTACTATTAATACTTGTTCCTTGTCGGGGTTCCATCATCACGAATTTGGATGATACAGTCATGGCGAGTTACTGAGGGACGAAACCCCCTTGGTGATCTCCTTCAGGTTGGGACATAGCCCCCATACCTGCAATTCATGAATTTGCCATTCCATCTGCATTCTTCTTGAGTCAACTAATTGTTATTCTAGACGGGTTTGTAGGGAGTTGGGAGGAGTGCGGGTTCTCACGGATTGTGACTGGGCTTTCAGCTCTGGCCCCAATCGTCACATCACTTATCCTGTGAGTGAGTCTACATCCAGGCGATACAGAGTTAGCATTTCCACTGCTAAGGGCGCGAATCCTTCGATCATCCACACTCAAACTACATCGACCTCCAGAGCTGGGAGATTTCTGGCCGCTCTCCTCCATCGGTCACATCACACAGAACCGACCTAGGTGGAGCTTCATTCTGTTATATTCAAGGGCGTTTGGGGAGGCAAATCACTTAGAAGGGTGGCAAAAACCCAGTTAAGGCTAAGCTCAGATCAGAGGGCATCATAACATTCATTGTGAGCCATAATCATTACTCGCAGCAATCATACCCCAGCCCTGTGCATTATTCTGGATGATTGCGATCTGATGCCGGTCCGTTTCATCATTGGGTTGTAATAGCACATAAATAATGAACTGTGCCAGTCAAGATTCAATAATATCTGCTCCTTATTAGAGACCATCAAACTGCTCATAATCTGCTTCATTATCCTGGCTGGGTATAATTGGCTGGTTATTTTTAATTCATGAAGTTACCTGTACTCAGTATTGTTCATTTCATATTCTACTATTGTTTGATATATTTACAGTTTGGATGCAAATTTGTTTCATTATTGTGACATCAATCATAGATCTAGGAAAATTATTGGTTACGTTTGAGTTAGCACATTACAGTGGTATCAAAGCAGTGGTCCTACCAGCTTGCAGGACAATTTTGCAAAGGAAACATGAAGTGGCGAGCTAAATACCTCAAGGAAGAAGACATAGATCCCCTTCAGGAGCTAATATTGAAGATACAAAAGGATCAGGAAAGGTATCCGGATGAAACCCACCAAGATCTTCAATCGATATCAAGGAATGTCTGATAAGATCAAAGCTGTACTTCCCTTCAATGATTATCTACATTGTCTTGAATATAAAAACCCTGACAAAATAGGACTTTACAACTACATCAGGCAAAAGAGGAAAGAAGAAAGTGATACAAAAATTGTTGAGGAAGTCGTAAAGCAGGAAGAAAAATTGAAGCCACAAGACATCGCATACCAAGAACAAGAGGAACCCTATAAGCAAGTCAAAGACGATGATTGCTTGTTGATTTCTAATGATGGTGAGTACCGAAAAACATTTGCTGAAGCAGCCAATCAAACTTTAGGTATGGAAGTAAATGAACCATGCGATGATGTTATTAATCACACTATTGTGAAGAATGATGCGTTTGATATTGACCATCATGAAGATAAATTGCAAATTTATCACGAAAGCACTAATGACATTGAGACGATGAAGGTTATAACTGAAATAAGGGAAGAAAACTTCATAGAGGTTGACCAAGAAACGTTCACACTCCTTGGTTCGAAGATTGATCAGATCATTGGAGTTTGCATGAGAGATGTTTATCTTGTCTCAAGGATGTATAGCGGCATTCTCCAACATAGCATGCTGGAAGAATACGAGGACATCAAGATTGGCATGATTGACAAAGTACCTCATGAGATGCTGCAGAAGGGCAATTAGGCCAGTGATGGTTAGATCAAAGTAGCCCAATAGAATGGTGAAACAATGACTTTGAGATTGATATGGGACCCTAGTATACAAGTGCAAATTGCTTGAGGACAAGCAATTTTCGACACGGGAGGACTTTCATGTCCCCAATTTGGGACCTATCTCCAGCTAGATGGGAAAATCACTTTTAAATGCTAAATTAAAATAATATTAATATAATAATAAAATATTATTTAAAGTAATATTAAATAAAAATATAAATTTGAAATTATTAAAAATATTGAGGGCGACCTCATTGAGGAAGGCGTTTTGGTTTGGTGGCCGACTTCATTTGAGGGAGGCAATTACTATTAATACTTGTTCCTTGTCGGGGTACCATCATCACGAATCTGGACGATACATTCATGGCGAGTTACTAAGGGACGAAACCTCTTGGTGATCTCCTTCAGGTTGGGACGTAGCCCCCATACCTGCAATTTGTGAATTTTCTATTCTATCTACATTCTTTTCGAGTCAACTAATTATTATTCTGGACAGGTTTGTAGGGAGCTAGGAGTGCGAGTTCTCACAGATTATGGCAGAGCTTTCAGTTTGGGCCCCAATCGTCACATCACCTATCTCGTGAGTGAGTCTACAACCAGGCAATACAAAGTTAGCAACGCCATTGCTAAGGGCGTGAATCCTTTGATTATCCACACTTAGACTACATCAACCTCCAGAGTTGAGAGATTTTTGGTTGCTTTCCTTCATCTGCTGCATCACACAAAACCGATCGAGGTAAAGCTTCATTCCATCATATTCAAGGGAGTTTGGCAAGGCAAATTGCTTAGAAGGGTGGCAAAACCCAGTTAAGGCTGAGCTCGGATCGAGTGCAACAATCATACCCCAACCTTGTGCGTTATCTTGGATGATTGCAATCTTATGCAGGTCTGTTTCATCATTGGGTTCTAATAGCACATAAATAATGAATTGTGCCAATCAAGATTCAATAATATCTGCTCCTTATTAGAGGCCATCAAACTGTTCATAATATGCTTCATTATCCTAGCTGTGTGTAATTGACTGGTTGTTTTTGTATACACTAAAAAATGTCCCAAGTCTGTGAGCGTCATTTTTCTTGGTCTTCTTCTTCTGATAATTAAATAACTTCAATTATTTAATTATCCCTAGCCATATTCTTCTATTAATTAAATAATTTTAATTAATTCACTTTCTAATCTTTATTCTATCCTGATCAATTAAATAAATTAATTTTGTCGCTAACAATCCATTTCTTCAATAATTAAATAAATTATTATTTATTTAATTATTTATCTTTTATCGTTTGCCTATAGTTAGATAATAATAATTGTTATTGGTCTATGCAATCTACCTTTTCATTCTTCTATAATTAAATAATTGTCAAGATTATTTGTTTGTGTCATTCCTCTCCCCATTAAATAATTAATTCAAATTAATTATTTAGTGTCTCATTTCCATCTCTCCCCATTCATTTTATGCCTCCCTTTTGGTCAAATATACCTTGTTCATTAATCTCTGTTATGGCCTTTATTTTTGTCTTAGTCGTCGACGTCATAACTGTCATAATTCTCCCATGAATAGCATATTCTTGGTGCATCAATTCTCGACCGTCAATCTTGGCATCTTTCTGCAAGTTCAATCTGGACCGTCCATTCAAATGGTTGTCTATAAAAGCAACCTTCCTCTCCCATTTTTGTCTTAACAACCATTTTTGTTTCCAACTTTCTATTTACAATTTGTAGGTATTTGCACAAGCACAACTTCAAATCTGAGGGAAAAGTTTGCAAAAGGAGAAATAGGAGAGACAAGAGAAGTGAATCAATTGCAATGGGGAGTGTTTGATTTTAATGCATTTAGTTTATTGCTCTCATTGTTTGTATTCTCTTGTTTGGATGTGGTTTGTAGCTTAGAAGTGTTGGTTGTCACTTTATCTAGGCTAGGAATGATTTAACCCCATTTTACAGTTTTTAATTCATGAAGTTACCTATAGTCAGTACTGTTCATTTCATATTTTGCTATTGTTTGATATATTTACAATTTGGATGCAAATTTATTTCATTATTGTGACATTAGTCATAGATCTGAGAAAATTATTGGTTACATTTGAGTCGACACATTACATCAACATTCACTTAGTTCACAGAGGTGGATTACTATAGGCTACCTTGGTTATGATATGGTAATAGTTAGTAGATTGTCATTGGACTATGCCAATGGCAGATGCCTAAAGCTATTGTTGTATCTTTTAGATTAGGACATTAATTTGGTTCACGTAGGTTGATTGTTAGGGGCTATCTGAGATTACATACAATAATGGTTGCACATGTAGTTACCTTACCATGTGGGTAATAGTAAGCATAGCTAATCATTGTATCAGGAGGGTTCATTGACAATCACCTATAGCATAGGGGTGGCAAATGACAAGTGCTACTTGAGATTGTGAAGAATATAACTAACAATATCCGTAAAGTCACAAGGTGGTATATGTTGGAAGTTACTTCTTTTTGGGTGGATAGACTTGTCATCGATGGCCTATAAGCAATTGAAGTTGGAATCCATCGGGCTGGGTAGGTTCACTAATTGTGAAAAGCTTTGGGATGAAGGACAAACCCCTAGTGTAGTATGGGATGCATCAAATCCCCTTCCCGGTTGTTAGATGCTATACTTGTTGGGTTCATGATGGACCCCCAATGTAGTATGGGATGCATCGAATCTTCTTCTTAGTTGTTCAATGGTGTAGAAGATAAGAGGAAAGGATGGGACCACGATGTATTGCACATTGCACCAATATTTTTTTTCTATCTAGGATGCACTAAGGGCAAGTGTTAATTAACCATTGCGGATGTGTCAGTCAATCGCTATGTGTATGTGATGTATGTTGGAACTAGTCATTGTGGTATATGTGATGTGTATGAGCCTGCCATTATTGTACTTGTGATGTGCATATGAGCTACCCACCATTGTGCTTATGAGGTGTGTATGAGCTAGTCAATAATGTACTTGTGATGTGTATGAGACAGTCAATAATGTACTTGTGATGTGTATGAGACAGTCAATAATGTACTTGTGATATGCATATGAATTAGTCACTATTGTATTTTTGATGTGTATATGAGCTAGCCATGGTTGTACTTGTGATGTGTATGAGCTAGTCACCTTTATAAATGTGATGTACACTCGAGACAGTCATTATGTATGTGATTTTGGAATTATGGTATGATATAACTGCTGTGTATTCATGCATATTCAAAGATTGATAATGTTTGGTATGGAATCGACACTCGATGGAAAAATTGATGTTGGGTCCATACCGAACATTACTCCTTGAACACACATGAATACACAAGACCATATCACACTATAATTCCAAGATTACATACACAATGACTGTCATAAGCATACATCACACATACACAATGTGGCTAGCTCATTCCTATCACAAGTATACAAGTGACTAGCTCATATACACATCGCAGTACAACAATCACTGGCTCATACGTATATCACAAATACAATAGTGATTGACTCATACATGTGCATCACATATACTGTAGTGACTAGCTACAACATACATCACAACTACACAATGATTAGCTCCATAACATCACATATACATAGTGGCTGATTGACACATCAGATATACATAGTGACTAGCTCCAACACATCACATATACATAGTGACTGACTAACACATCCACAATGACTGATTAACACATGCCCATAATGCATTCTAGATAGAAAAAAATGTCAGTGCATTGCAGACTACACTATGTGTCTCATCCTTTTCCCTAGTCTTTTGCACCATTGGACAACTGAGAAGAGGATTCAATGTATCCCATATTACACCGAAGGTCCACCCTCAACCCAATAAGACCAAGTATATCACCTAATAATTGGAAAGAGAATTCAGTACATTTCATACTACACTGTGGGTTTATTCTACATCCCAACGTTTTCCACAAGTAGTGAACCTATCCAGCCTGGTGGATTCCGACTTCAATTGCCTATAGGCCACTAGTGACAAGTTTGTCCACCTAGAAAGAAGTAGCTTCCGACGTACACCACCTTTTGACTTTAGTGATATTGTTAGCTATTTTCTTCACAATCCTGGGTAACACTTGGCATCCATCAACCCCATGCTATAGGTGACTGCCAACAAACCCTCCTGATACAACAATTAGCTTCAATTATCATTATCCACACGGTAGGGTAACAACCACCCATACAACCATTACCATATCAAATCCTAGATAGCCTCTAGCAATCCACCTCCATGAACCAAGTGAATGCCGACTAATCCAAAAGATACAATAGTAGCTCTAGGCATTCGTCATTGGCATGGTCAAGTGACTACTTGCTAACTGTTACTGTATCATAACCAGGGTAGCCCTTAACAATCCACCTTTATGAACCAGGTGAATTTCGACTAATCCTTAATAGTAGCCCAGACATCAATCATTGACACGATCCAATGACTACCTATCACTGCTTAAATAATCTAGAGGTTCACACTTGGGGGGAGGGTCATACATAACAAGATTCACAATACTGGTCACTAGTCAAGTGACCTATAAAATTAAATCTTAATCAACAAATCTAGGAGCCTATACACAAAGACCTCTAGATATGAAATTGGATTTCACAAGCATGTAAGAGTTACATTGAGCCAACACAAGATGGCCTTTATCCAACATGTGCACACAAAAAAGTAGTCAAATCCATTCACTCCCTTCAACTTGCTATTCAAAAGCACATCATGTATTAAATACAAACTATTAGTTTTCCTTAACCTGTTTTAACCCTTACCCATTTCAGCCTCAAATTGAAGCTTACGAAGGAGAGAAGGTCAAACAAGTTAGGAACAACTCCAACCTTAGAGTTATCCCCCTAAACCCCCCTACAGACTTGAGATCATAGGGGCATCCTTCACCCAAGGATTGCCTACGTACTTGCTTCCAAACGAGATCAAAGTCACACATAGTTTTCCTTACACAATCTCTCAAAGAATGCCTACACACAGGTTTCCCATAATCAAGGTTTTGCTAACACTCTCTTTTAAGGATTCAAGGCCTTGAAACAAACTCTGCCTACTATTATTATTCATAAACCTCCCCGCCCCCCCATGGATTTGAGGTCACAGGGGCATCCTTCACCCAAGGACCAGCTACGTACCCCCTTCCAAATGGATTAAAGTCACATGCAGTTCTCCTTACATGGTCTCTTTGAAGGAAGATACACTTAGGTTCCTATACCTAGGATTTCATAACACTCAAATACTATTACTCAAAGAAGTTAATTAACCTTAGTCTACTAATGTTAATTGTACCTTCCAAACATACCAAGGTTCATCTTATTCACATAGGAGTTGGGCCTATTACTTTAACACAAAATTATCTTGGTTCACACAAACCCATTAGGTTAAGCAAAGATTTAGACTAGTTCATTACACCCTAATCATATTTTCCAAGGGTATACAATGCTAATATTATTGATGCCAACACAAATGATTGTTATCTTATCACACCATGATGGCATTAATAAGTCTTCAGTTTTAGTTATACATATTTATTAAACTCCATGAATATGATTAGCCACTTGTGACATCAAGATCTCCAATGGAGGGTCAAGCATAACTTACCTATGTTTGATTTCTAGCATGCAATAGTAATCAAGGATATAATAGTCTTAAGGACATACCCAATTTCCCATGCTTAGTTGACCAACATTATTATGTCTAATGATTTTCCAACTTGAAAAGTTTACTACTAGTCACATTACCCCAACATAGGACTATGCAATTGGTAAGAGTTTTCCACAAGGGATGTGTTGTGTGGTCTCACAACACGCCCCAAAATTGAAAGACTTGGGGACCCAAAGGAAAAAACAACTCTTATGGCAGGAGCTAGCAAAATGAAAGATCACCAGAAGTGAAGAGCAAAGTGAAATCTTTAATATAAAAGTACTTCGTAATGTAAATGTTTCGGGCACTGGATATTGGGTACCAGAAACATTTGAAAAGGCTAAAGGTAATGCGAGTTTGAACAAAAGGCTTCGGTTCAGTAAAATGGAGTTCGGTAAGATGGAGTCCGGTAAAATGGAATTCTGGTATAATCAAAGTCCAGGAAAGTTTGTGGGTAAAGCTGAATACCGGGTACTGGGTTGCAATGTGAAATGAAAATTTTAAAATTTTAAGATTATCTAATGATTCCAGTAATCCGGTTTATGTGTTAGGATTTATGATATGCTAGAAAGCGTGCTATTTACAAGATTTTGTACTAACATTTGGATAATGGTTTTATCTACATGAGATGTTATGAATGTTTTCTTTCTTTTAAAGGGATTTAATGTGTGGAATTTGTGATTGTAGGAGATATAAATTGTGATACAAAGTTCGGGTATGAACATTTAGAAAAACTGGAATCGTGGATAAAATCATTTTCATTCCGGTTCGCTTATTATGGGATACTATTGGCAGAGGAGTTTGAATCTACAAAAATGCTGGGGATCCTAGTATTTCACATGTAGCGGATAAAAAGCGCCAACCTTTGAGAAAGCCCATTCCTAAGAGTGGTAGAACTAGAGCTAAGCGATGTGTGGAGGCAAAAATTCCACTTATTCATTCTTAATGTATGGGAAGTCCCTACACACTATCATGATTCAAGTTATTATCCTAGCGATGATTAAAGATTAACACCCGAAGAGCTTCAATCTATAATTGGAGTTGATTTCCCTTGACTTCGATTGCAATTCTCCTATTGGTCACTACATTCCACGTGCCTTGATGTGATTTGTTTCTTGGATTTCCTCTCATGTATTTGTCTTATCCTATTTGAGCCTTGTGTTCCATAAAAGCCCAGGGGATCCTTTTATTTTTATTTTTTTAAGTTCAAAATTTGTAGATATCGGAAGAGTATAAAACATTTTCAAGTTTTGTTCTTTTTTCCTATTTTCTGAACCATTCTAGCATAAAACTTTGTATACACGTAGACATTGATTAATATCAGAGCCAATTAGATAGCTACCTATTTCATGTATCTTTTGTAGCTGGTTTTGTTAGTTCATCCAAACAAGACTGTATGTTGCGCTGTTTAAGGGTGCATACAGAACCTACTTGGTGTCCAGAAATGAAACCCTCTCTTTAAAAGATCACACCATTTTATATGTAGTTATGAAGCAATCTGGTGAAGTATAAAATGATTTGCTTTGTTTTAGTTGATTTTTTGGGGCATGCATGGAGAATAACCAGGAGGAACTTTTAATTTTCAGTAATTTATGCTTTATTATAGAGTAGATGTTTAAATTCTTGAAAATGTTCCAAAATTTGAATGAATGGATAGAATTTTATTGGAAATCTTTTATTTTCCATGAAATTGTTGAATGCTTAATGTTAAATCTACTTAAGTGATAGCAAAGAATTTGTGATGTTCATAAAATTTAATTGCAAATTTTTCGATTTCATGATGCTTGCCTTTATGATCCAATTGAAAATTCAATGCCTAGAATATTTAATCCAAAACAGTAGTCCCTTTGAGATTAACAACAAATATCACAGCAGTACCTGAGAGCGACCCTAGTGTAATCATGACTTGGTTATCGGAGAATTGGGATTGAACTAAATCCAATCTTTTCCTGTTAAAGCAAAATTCCTCTTTAGGTTGTCTTTGTTCCATATCTTTCAAGAAGGATAGGCTCTTTGTGGTCTTGTCTGTGGAGAATTTATTCGCCTTGTTTGCTGCAAGTAAAATCATCGTCAATAAGAACTGGCACTAGGAGGGCCATCTTTGATATTTTAGGCTTTATTCTCTTGGATCAGAGGGCTATACTTTGAAATATTAGTCCTGAGTTTGGTGAGTAGCTTGTAAGCGAGAATTGAGTGCAAGCTGGATTTTTCAGTATGGAAGTTGAAAGACTCTGGAAAACTTTTAACCATAAATTACATCCTTTGAGTTTATTCACTTTTCGTAGAGTCACCAAATGTAGAATTCATGATACAACTAATCACAGTGAGCTCAAGTGTGATTTTTTTTTTTAACTAGGGTAAGTTTGGCCATAAGTAAAGTAATATCGTTAACAGGAGAAGTTCTAACTGCTAAAAGAAAGGAATTGTTAACGAGAAAAATATTTAACCCTAGTGGAATTGGAAATATTAAAAAACTAATTCATACATCAAAACAATTGGAAAACTGTGATTATTATAAATAAAATCCTAATGTTTTGTAGGGAAATAGGTGAGAATGTCAAGATTCAGAGGTATTTCATCACAAATGAGGAAACGACATTGATGAATCATCATTCCCCTTATATGTGGAAAATGTAGATAACAAGGAGTGGGAAACGCGTGTATTTTGCTACAAGTTGAAAATTCACAAGTTAGAAAAAGAAATTTTCCTGATTTTATACAAGAAACAAAGTATCAAACTTTTACTTTTTTTCTCTCTCTAATAGCAATATAAATAGTGATATATCTTGGTCCAACAAAATGCAAAGTGAAGACAAGGCCGAAGACATTAATATTTTCAAAGTAGAAGAAAGTAGATAAATGGACACAACCGTTCATGGAAATGGACCAGGGCTGGAGGAAGGTAGAGTATGATCGCATCAAACAAAATGTGTGCAATCGATTTGTAATGAGTTCATTTTCATACATATGAGCCAAGTCATTGGTAAGTATGCTTTTGAATTTATGATTATTAAATGCAAAAAACTTAAGATAATTCATTGTTACAGTAGAACATTGGAAATTTTGCTAAATGAATTTAAAGATAAGCTTGTTGTAATTTGTACCAAAACTACAGAAGAAATAATTGCAGAAATTGAAATAAATTGTTTTATTAGGGTTAATCTTTTGTTATGTTAGAATTAGGGTAGTTAGGGTTAGTTTGTTTTTTGTAGGGCTTTGTTTTGTTTTGTTTCTTTGTTTTTGTCCTTTTCTTTTTTCTTTTCTTTTTCTTCTTCTATCTGGCCTTTGCATTAGCAAATTCTGCTTAAACCTATCTTACACATGAGAGTTCAAACATTTGTAAAATTGAGCCGTGAAATGTAAAATGATAAAACTATACACAGTAAAACACGATTTAAAACACACCAAAAAGATATATATATATATATATATATATTTGTGTGTGTGTGTGACGTATATACATGAGATATCGAAAATCCTTATTTCAAAAGATCAAAAAGTCAAAAAAGAGTGAGAAAAGTTGCAGATAGTAGTAGCCATTCAGTCGATGTGGGGTGCCTCTTCTATCAAGGATAAATACCCTATATAGGCGAGTTCTCGGTGAACTTCAAAGTCTTGAATATGGAGATCAGTAAGAAAAGGCCGAAGTGGAACCACTTCCTCGTGTTCTAGGAATCGAGGAATATCATCCATGGAGGGAATCCTAGTGGTCACATGTGCAATAGATAAAATGGTATCTAGATTCTCCAGGAATTCAGACTTCACTATCAAGTTGGCAGTTGAGCGAACATCTTCAACAGGTAGCCCAATATCCAGAAGCAACGCTACAAAGTGAGAAGCCACATCAAAATAGAAGTGAAAGTAGCGGTTAGATTCAACATACTTTTCCCCAAGGACTAAGCACAAGTTTGGCACAGTGAAACTAGAAGTCCTAATAAAGAAAACCTTTTCAAGCCTTTGTGGTGTGATGCTCCCTAAGAACACATTTTGTCGGTGAGAATAGCCTAAACAAATTGGAGTGTCCATGGCCAAGAAGCAAATGCAAATGCATAGAGAAAAATTGCATAAATAAGACAAGAAAGCTAGAAAGAAAGTGAAGAATTTGAGAAGAAATGCAGAATTTATAGAGCCGTAAGAAAGTTGCAGTACATAGTTGCCTCGAGTGAATTAATTTTTTTTTGGAAACCGTAAGCAAGGTGGTAGTTGGATAATTATCTTCAGAGATAAAGGTTAAATCAAATTAATTCTTTGCACATATTTGGTGATAAATTGCTTCAAATTTGAGCAGTATGGAGATTGTGAATCAAGCAAGTTGAAGATTTCAAAATTAATAGTGGTCATTTCATTTTTTTTAAAGAACCGTATTAATTATGGAGTTGTTTATGTGTGCGAAAGATAAAGAAAAATGAAGTCGGTAGGGCAGTACACGTCATCACCTGAGTAAGTTGAGAGAATAATACATGTAGAATAAGGCGTGTGAATTTAATGTAGAATAATGTGATCGTGTTTCAAGGTAATCATGGCATTTTCGATCCATTAATTAGGTGCAGCACCGTCAAATCAAAATTGCTAACAATTTTTTTTAGTAGTTTCCATAAAATTTAATCGGAAGGGTGGTAACTAATGTTTCTAAATTTTTATTTAAATTTGGTGATTAAGTTGTCTATTGCTAAATTCTAATTTATGCATATTTTCTAACATATAGTGAGTTGCAGTTAGCTGGGATTTGGCATAAAATAGTGAAATTTAGCTGGAAACACACAAGAAATTATTAAATGAGTTTTTAGGAAGTAGTGAATTGATGAAGGGATTTGCATTGAATGAAAAATCAAAAAGTAACATTCGCTACCACTGTAATTCCCAACCTAATAGTGGGGCTTCATTGCTTGCAAGTTGATAAAAGAGCTATCATTGAAATATCAAAAGAGAAAAATGAGCTATCATTGCTATATCTTAAAAAAAGAAGATATCAACTTTTTAGGCTATCCAAATAACTCTACCGGGGTTATAGACGCCTAGTTGGTAGTAGAGCTATGTTTGGGGGGAATTACGGAGATAACCTTGTCGGGGCTATGGATGCTTGACTGACAACAAGGCTCTATCCTTGCTTGGCTTTGGAGGATTACTATATTATGTAGTTCAATGTTAATGAACTGATTCTTTTCACTGAGTTCTGAAAACTAGAATTAATTAGAGCACACACAGATGTTTCTGATGGAGTTTTACTTTTTTATGTCAAAATCTAGGTAAAGGTAAAAGCTATTGATTTAAAATATGTATAAATTTTAATTTACAACTGGTGATTTAATTTCAAATTTGGTTTAAATTTGGTTTTATTGGTTGCAAGTTGTTGTGTGGTGTCACAACATGCCCCAAGACTGAAAGACATGGGGACCCGAGTGAAAAAATAACTCTTATGGCAAGAGCTAGCAAAATGAAAGATCATCAGAAGTGAAGAGCAAAGAGAAATATTTAATATAAAAGCACTTTGTAATGTAAATGTTTCGGGCACCAGATACCGGGTGTTGAAAACATTTGAAAAGGAAAAAGGTAATGCGAGTTTGAATGAAAGGCTCCAGTCTGGTAAAATGGAGTCCGGTAAGATGGAATCCGGTAAAATGGAATTCTAGTATAACCGAAGTTCGAGAAAGTTCATGGGTAAAGCTGAATATCGGGTACTGGGTTGCAAGGTGAAATGGAAATTTTAAAATTTTAAGATTATCTAATGATTCCGATAATCTGATATATATGTGAGGATTTATGATATGCTAGAAAGCATGTTATTTACAAGATTTTGTACTAACATTTGGATAATGGTTTTATTTACATGAGATGTTATGAATGTTTTCTTCTTTTAAAGAGATTTAATGTGTGGAATTTGTGATTGCAAGAGATATAGATTGTGATGCAAAGTTCGGGTATGGATGTTCAGACAAACTTGAATCGTGGATAGAATCATTTTCATTTTGGTTCGCTTATTCTGGGATACTATTGGCAAAGGAGTTTGAATCCGTAGAAATGTTGGGGATCCCGGTATTTCACATGCGGCGGATAAAAAATGCCAACCTTTGAGAAAGCCCATTCCTGAGAGTGGTAGAACCAGAGCCAATCGATGTGTGGGGGTGAAAATCCACTTATTCATTCTAAATGTACAAGAAGTCCCTACACATTATCATGATTAAAGTTATTATCCTGGTGATTAAAGATTAACACCCAAAGAGCTTCAATGTGTAATTGGAGTTGACTTCGATTATAATTCTCCTATTGATCACTACATTCGTCGTGCCTTGATGTGATTGGTCCCTTGGATTTCCTCTCATGTATTTGTCTTATCCTATCTAAGCCTTGTGTTCTATAAAAGGCCAAGGGATCTTTTTTTTATTTTTTAAGTTCAGAATGTGTGGATGTTAGAAGAGCATAAAACTTTTTCAAGTTTTGTTCTTTTTTCCTGTTTTCTAAACCATTTCGGCATAAAACTTTGTATGCACGTAGACATTGATTAATACCACAACCAATTAGATAGCTACCTATCTCTTGTATCTTTTGTAGCTGGTTTTGTTAGTTCAGCCAAACAAGACTGCATGTTGCATTGTTTAAGGATGCATACAGAACCTACTCGGTGTCCATAAATAAAACCCTCTCTTTAAAAGTTCGCACCTTTTTATATGTAGCTGTGAAGCAATCTGGTGAAGTATAAAGACGTTTGCTCTGTTTTAGTTGATTCTTTGGGGCATGCATGGAGAATAACTGGGAGAAACTTTTAATTTTCAGTATTTTATGCTTTATTTTAAAGTAGATGTTTAAATTCTTGAAAATGTTCCAAAATTTGAATGAATGGATGTAATTTTATTGAAAATCTTTTGTTTTCCATGAAATTGTTGAATGCTTAATGCTAAATCTACTTAAGTGATAACAAAGAATTTGTGATGTTCATGAAATATTGTTGCAAATTTTTTGATTTCACGATGCTTGCCTTTATGATCCAATTGAAAATTCAATGCCTAAAATATTTAATCCAAAACAGTTTGAGATTAACAACAAATAGCACATTAGTACCCAAGAGCGACCCTAGTGCAACCATGACTTGGTTATCGGAAACTTGGGATTGAACTAAAGCCAATCTTTTCCTGTTAAAGAAGAATTCCTCTTTAGGTTGTCTTTGTTCCATATCTTTCAAGAAGGATAGGCTCTTTATGGTCTTGTCTATGAAGAATTTATTTACCCTATTTGCTGTGAGTAAAATCGTCATCAACAGGATGAAACACTACATTTTTTATTTCTCATGCAAACGATAATTATTGTATTATCTTAAGTTGAGTCCAATAAAATAGAGGTTACATATATGTTAAGCTCAACTTACATTAATACCCACTTCATATCCAACCTTATAAGGTAAAGGTCAAGTTTCATTGTTACCTAGTAGGATTCCTTTTATTCATTCTTGACTATTAATAACATTTAACAATATACAAGGAAAAACCCTCTTCTCGATTTAACAAACCTATAGGAAAGTACTTCCATTCAAAATTCAAATTAAATAGATTCAATATTGAAGTTGTTATATTGAAGGGGTAAATAGATATTTTATAATCATATTAAACCTTTACCCCGATACCCAAATACCATTCTAGAATTATATAACATGTCTTATTTTTGCATTAAGCAAGGAGGATAAAATGACATTAAAGGAACTTATTAAGCCAATTACCCTTACACTAGAATTTCCCACAAAAGCACATGGATTTACTCAACCCACACATAATTTTCTCATAAACATATTATTATAAAATATTTAAAATGGGCTAATTGTAGGCTTGTAGAAGGTGAACTATGATGTGTCACAAAATATCAATTTCAATGTAACTTGGTCTTACAAAACTATACTAACCAGACAAGATTATTTTGTTCCACTTTATCATGATCAAATTGCTATATATGATTTATATCACTACATTAGACCCTTGTCATGAGTTTGTAAGTTTGGACTACATAAAGAATCACCAAGTAAGACTATCCATACATATATGTTAATTAGGAAAACAAGTATATCACGCATCATTGCCATTTAACTATTGCTAATAATCATGGCACAACATTGAAATAGATTTAGGTGCACTCAAGAGGTGAAGCCCAATAGGTATGGCATGTAAATTTAGAATGATGAGGAATCATTTATAGATCAAGCAAAGGTATGACAATATAAAGAAGTATGGCACGACAATTAATGGTACCATTGGTTTCTTGGAAAAGCCAAATAACTATGGAAAAGAAAAATGGTGCAACCTTTTGCTTTTCTTGACACGTATTATGAGGATCAAAATGAAATTTAAATAGTTGTGCAATGTCATACCCCCCACCATAACCCTTGCCACACCAATCACAACTTTAATAACAATTAATCCCAGTCATAGAATAAAGACATTAGCAAAGGGGATGACCAAGGCTTTATTTGCAATTTGATACTAGGATCCGACCAAGGTTTATAGACAACAAAAAAGGAATCGATGAATATTAGAGGAGCATGAGATGGTCTGCCACTCCAAGGTAAATAAAATAATAATTAAAGTGTTTACAAACAATGCTTCATTGAGGTGTAACTCTTTGCAAGGAAATGATGTGATGAAGAGGTATGACTCCCTCTAATTTAAAGATATAAAAAAGAAAACAATTCATTTGTGAAAAGCATCAATTGGAGGTCAATCAAATCAACAAATTAGAAAAAGGAAAAATAAGGATTGGAACCTTGTTGGAAATAGATATTATTTACTAGCAAGAGGATTATTGTTAGTCTTTATATATATATATATATATATATATATATATATATATATATATATATATATAAAAGGATGCTTACAACAATTATTAATCCTTATAAATAATTATAATTCTTCCTTTATTATAAAAGGATGCTTACAACAATTATTAATCCTTATAAATAAATATAGAGAAATGATTTCAAAATAGGAAGGCCAATCAATCTTTCGGGTTCACGAGATGGAAAGTATTGAATTTTCCTTCATCAATCATGCCACCCTCGAGATGCAATCCTTGTGGGGCTGAGAGGAGTATGAGTGCTCCTGGGCTTGTTGAGGAAAGTAGTCTTCATGCATCTTATCAAGCACGCCACCTCGAGATGTAACACTTGTGGGTTGGGAGGCAAATGAGTGCCCCTGGGTTTGATCAAGGAGGATGAAGTGCCTCCAGGGTGGATTGAGGGATGGAAGGACGGCTCACCTTCGATGCTCTCAGTACAAGGGCGACCAACCTTGAGACTATAGTTTGCAAACATTCAACAAATTCCTAAGAAGATTATTATTGGAATCCATATTGGAATGGCTATTGCATTAGTTAGAATTTGGATGTGACTAATGTGCATGGATATCATGATGTGTACTAATGACTAATAATATATATATCATCATGGCTCATGAGCTAATGTCAAGTTCTAGTGATTAGTATTGTGTGTAGGTACTAGGATTTATATCTTATAAAGGGCATTTCAATCGGTAAATTTACAGTCTTAAATGCCTTAAATTTCTTATTTTGGATTCTAATTGTGCTTTTAGGGAAAAATCTAGGAATATCCAAATAGGGGACATTACAATTGGTATTAGCGCCCTGATCTTGCCATCTTGAGGATCAAGAAGGGTAGTTTATGCAATTAAGCCAAATGACTCAAAGGGCTTTAGAAAGAGAAACAAGGAAACTTGCGGAAAAATGAAATCCTAACCAAAGCAACAAAATGAGTGAACAACTAGGAAACGAATTGAGGGACTTCATGGAACAAAATGAAAGAACAACCCGAGCCCTCTGGAGAAAAATGAAAGGACAACTCAAGTTCTCCAAACCTCACAAAACCCGAATAATACCACCAATGCCCTTAAGCCCAACCAAAAAAATGGGATATACGTAAACTCAAACCACTCGAAAAATAACATATTGCCATTAAGGTCAACACATAGGGCAACAAGACCCTCTTTCCTACATAGGGAAGGGCTAGCTAGAGAAGAAGAAGAAAATAATCCATAATTTAACAACTTCGATGAAATTGTTGTCGCCTACTCAAGGTTAGACCATGAAATTAAGAGAGATATCCCATTTGAGGCATATTATGTTACAAGATCGCAAATTACCTATAGAAAGGGAAACATGCAAACAAATAAAGACTTATGTCAAAAGATGAGTAAAATGACTCTTCCCAACTTTGATGGGTTGGGAAAGGTCACGACACATTCATGGGTCCAAAAATTGGATACCTAGCTTTTCTTTGGTCTCGTGACAAAAGAAGATGCTATCAAGTTTTCCATTTTACATTTAGAAGGGGTTGCACATGATTGGTGGCACCATGGCATTATTATGCAAGGAGACCAAAATATAACAACATATGATGAGTTTACACAAAAGCTCATGGACCGATTCAACCAAAAACACCTGAGAGGCACTTTAAGGAATTAACCCAATTAAAAAATCAAGGGTCTATGGAGGACTATGTTACTGAATTCCAAAGGATCTATGTCATGGTATCAGGGATTATAGAGAAAAGACTAACGTACCTATTTATTGGAGGGCTATCGGAGACAATTTGAGGTTTGGTGAGTGCTTTTGACCCCACAACTCTCCAAGATGCTATTCAAAAGGCCCTATGATTGGAAGCCACATCAACAAAGGAGAAGAGCCAACCCAATAATATGCCATCCTAATCACATAACCAAGCTCCTTATAAAAGAAGTTGGCAACCCAATCCATTACCTTCTCAAACACACATGACTTGGGAAGACATGACAAAGCTCTGAAGGCAAGGATTGTGTTTTAAATGCAAGGGGAAATGGGAGATAGGACATTAGTGCCCAGGAAAAGGACATAATTTAGAGGCATTATCCAACAAAGAACTATGGGAAGAAGAAAGTGAAACTCCAAGCAACAAAGGAAGGTTCAAGGAAGAAGACTATGTAACCCTAGCTGCAATCTCAAAAGTATCTAGTTACCACCCCCTTCAAATTCGTAGTGTTTTTAAGGGACAAAGGGTGACCGTACTAGTGGATAGCAGTACCCCACACAACTTTATTGATGAGGGATTAGTTACAAGAATAAATTTGGAAGCTAAAAAATTTGAGGGCTTTAAGGTAGCCATGGCTGATGGGTTTACTACCTCATGCACAAGAAGGGTGCCACAACTAAGCATCACCTTGGGAAGGCATCCAATTAAAGAAGACTTCTACGTTATAAATATAGGAGGCACAAATGTAGTCTTAGGCATCCAATGGTTGCACTCCTTAGGAAGATATTACCAAGACTTACAAAAGATGGAGCTTTGTTTTCAACACAACAACCAAGAGGTACAAGGTTTATCTCATAAGATTTCCAATGAAGGAATAATCAATCATAACAACTTAACATAGCTAATGATAAGATCTAATGATATAACTTGACTTTCAATTCTCAAATGGAAATCCACATATTGCCATCACTAGATGTCATGAAAACTTAGGCATAACTAAAGACATAAAGATGAATTAAGATCATCTTACTTCCAAATTTCAAGATGTAGGCTCACAAAGATATCTTGACCTAGGATTGCTAGTCTCTTAAAGCACAACTAATAACATTAAAGTCTACAAGAATATTCCAAAATGATTTATCTAGAATGTTGGCCTTATCCATAAAACCTCATTAATTACATCCTCATTAGAAAGAAACTCCCCTCAAACTTGTAAAACAAGAGGGTACAACCTATAGTGAAGGACACCTAGATCCTTTTACTCAAATGTGAAATTGGCTTTGCACAAAGGGTCTTGATATTCACAACACTCCCATAATCCATCATGATAAAGGATGAAATTTTTTTCTATCATTCTAGGATTTCAACAAGGGAAATGAGGAATTTGCATCATTGCCCAATATCTTGGTGGTAATGAAGTGAGAGAAAACTTGTCTTAAGTAAAAGGTCTTTCCAATTTCCAACTCTTGGTTTTGTTGTTGAGAGTTATTGGGGAATGGTAGTACACATGAGTTGAAAGAATATTGGAAATAAACTGTCCTCATACTTGAGAGGATGGTATTAACCTTATTGGTAGTTAAGTTGCAACAAGTATACTAACAACCACTCTCTAGGGACATCATTGTAGTATAAAGTTGGACATAACCAAGATAAATTATCACTAGCTAATTAGATCAAAGTATCACAACAAAAGCTAATTACAAATCTACAAAGTTAATTGGGAATCTTGGTATTGGAAAAAATGATTCAGTGATAGAGTAAAATTGACATTACTTGAGGGAAAGCAATCTTGGGAAGGGCGGATTGCCATGGCCCCCACCATAACCCTTGCCATGTCCAATCACAACTTTAATAACAATTAAACCCAATGATAGAATAAAGACATTAGCAAAGGAGTTGATCAAGGCTTTATTTGTCATTTGATACTAGGAGCTGACCAAGGTTTATAGACAACAAAAAAGGAATTGATGAATATTAGAGGAGCATGACATGGTTGTCCAACTCCAAGGTAAATAAAATAATAATTAAAGTATGTTTTCAAACAACACTTCATTGAGATGTGACTCTTTGCAAGGAAATGAAGTGATGAAGAGGTATTACTCCCTCTAATTTAAAGATATAAAAAGGAGAACAATTCATTTGTGAAAAGCATCAATTGGAGATCAATCAAGTCAGTAGATTGAAAAAAGGAAAAATAAGGATTGGAACCTTGTTGGAAATAAATATTATTTACTGGCAAGAGGATTATTGTGTCTTTAATTTAATCTAATTACATATGATTATGCAATAAGGATGCTTGCAACAATTATTAATCCTTATAAATAATTATGATTCTTCCTTTATTATAAATGTAGATAATAGATTCATATAATAATCTATTTTGAATTTAGAGAAATGATTTCTAAACAAGGTCGATCAACCTTTCAGGTTCACAAGATGGGAAGTATTGAGTTTTTTGTTATCAAGTACACCACCCTCGAGATCCAGCGCTTGCGGGGTTGGGAGGCATATGAGTGCTCTTGGGCTTGTTGAGGGAAGTAGTCTTCATGCATCTTATCAAGCACACCACCTTGAGATGTAGAGCTTGTGGGTTGGGAGGTGAATGAGTGCTCCTGGGCTTGATCAAGGAGGATGTAGTTCCTCCAAGGTGGACTGAGGGATAGAAGGGTGACCCTCCTTTGATGCTCTCGCAGTACAAGGGCGACCAACCTTGAGAATGCGGTTTGCAAACATTCAATGAATTCTTAAGAGAATTATTATGGGAATCCATATTGGAATGGCTATTACATTAGTTAGAATTTAGATGTAACTAATGTGCATGGATATCATGATGTGTACTGATGACATAATATATATCATCATGGCTCATGAGCTAATGTTAAGTTCTAGTGATTAGTATTATGTGCAAGTCCTAAACCATGATATATATCTTATAAAGGGCATTTCAATTGGTAAATTTACAATCTTAAATGCCTTTTAAATTTCTTATTTTGGATTCTAATTGTGCTTTTAGGGAAAAATCTAGGTATATCCCAAATAGGGGACATTACATGCAACACCAATGAGGTTGAATTGTTGACTAAAGGAGTTTGGGGTTTTATTCCCTATATGCACAACTACCATCGATGCTCCCATTGTTTCTCATGGCTCACAAATGACGAACCTTTATTATAGAACCACTCCCCCCCTTCAAAATTTCATAGATGATTTAAAAATAAAAAAGTTGATATTGATTTGACTATACTCAATAAGAGATTTGAAAGATAGTAGCTTGTTTTGGGTCTATAAGCCAACAAGCTTCAACTCAAAAGAAAATATATATGAAAATGAGTTAGCAAAACAACACACCTATTGGCTATAGAATTTGAGAGTTATTTATGAGTTTACTAGCACACATATGCTCTCCATGATTGTGAGAAAAATATAAATATTTATTGAACAATAACAACACCAAATCGATTAACAAATCCTTTTTCCTAAGCAATGGGAGTGGTTAGGCTCCCAACAAGAATTCCACATTTGTCCTTGGGCATTCTGCATAAGAAGATGATCGTAGATATGAAAATCATAGATGCCACGATGTCAAATCTTGCTCCCCAACTCACATTCCCTTGAACAAACACTATCATTGCATTGGGCATAAGAATGGACACCATGAGGAAAAAGAAATACAAGTTAAATAAGACGTATTGTTCGCTTTCACTTGAATGTTGGTAATCAAACTGATCTGTTTGCATTTTTCTCCTCTCCTCGTCCTGGCTTCTTCCTCACCTCTTCTTGCATCCCTATCTTCCCTTCTACATAATTTCTTCCTCCACGCATTCTCACTCTCTTCCTTCTTTCCTATGTGATTTTTTCTCACCCTCTCCTCATGTCATACCCTCTATTCTTCCCCTTTCAGAGTAGACAAAGAGGATAGTAGCACGATTTTAGAATTTGGCTTTTTGAACTGCTAAAATTGCATTTGTTTGAAAGTTTCTAAAGGCTTTTTAACAAATCTGTTTTGTGCATTTCCTACCTATCTCCCTTGAAATTCACATATCCTTAATAATTTTTATGGATTCCCATACCTCCTATGTGAGCTCTCCTTGTAGTGTAGACAAGGACACAGTCAAAGTTCTAGAGTCTGGCATTTACACTTGCCAATTGCATTTTATTTATTTATTTTCCTACACAAATTGCCATTTTTCCACCCAAGAAAAGGGTCGCTGTGCTCATTTAATGATACAAGCACCCCCCTTTCATTTCATATGTGCCATGCTCATTAATTTTAGGTTGTCATTGGCCATAGGGAGGAGTTTTCCCATTAATGCCCTCCATGAAATGCTTCTGACAGGGATGTGACATCCTTCCTCACTTAGGATAAGCCATCCCAGCTGATTAGAAGGTTAAATTGTTAATTTCTTCAAAATTTTGGGTTACAAGCCAAGTTAAATGCTTTTGACACCCTTATTCTCACCTCCCAAGTGGTTTCCTTTTCCCTGATTTGATGAATTTAGAGTAATTTTACAATATTTAGGAGGGTGCATACTAAAAATATACCCTCAAGTGAGCATTTTTACTTTCCAACCCTCCATTTTGAATTTAGAGGTTGATATTTCTTAAAAGGAATCTATATTAAAGGCATCTATAATACACCATTGGGTACACACATTTACCAATTAACCTTAGTAAGGTATCAAAGTAGCATGCATCAAATACCACCCGTCATAGTCAAATATACCAACTATTTAAAAACTACTTTTAAATATGCCAAGACAATTACCACACGACAAGGTGTTAAATCACAACAAACAATTGGGTTATACTAATTGTTAGATACCCGTGTCACTCTGATTTTCCCTTTATAATTCATATATCCAAATTTAATAATATTAATAATACTAAAATGTTATTACTAATAATATTAATTAGATAAATCTATATGAGTTAATTGGGTTAATATTAATATTGAGTGTTACAAGAGGGTTAATTGATAATTGGGTTTGATGTATCCTAATTGTGATAGATATTCATTTTTTTATCTAGGATGCACTGTAACAACCTTTCTAGACTATAGTTTAAAATTTTCAAATGACAACTAACTTTCAGCTGAACTGCAACTAACTTGTTTTCGGAACTAGGGTTTCCAAATTGTTCCATCTAATTCAAACATGCAACTATCTTTTGAATTTTCAGTTTCAGCTCACATGTATCATTCAACAGTTTTCCACCAACTGATCATGGCAGATCAATTAATTAAATAACTGCCAAACTAGGGTTTTCCCAAAATAAAGATAATCACTCTAAAAGAGAATAATTACTAGGGCACGATTAACCAATTCGCATCTTTCTCCTACTTATAAAAAACTAGGGCTTCATTTGCAGCTAGACGGAAAAGAGAATTCAATTCAGATGTCGTTACATTATACACTTCATCAACTAACTTTTAATTTCATTTTCAGCTGAAAAGAAACTATTAACTATAAACATCCAACATGATATTGCAGAAGGATAATAATGACTTTTCTTTGCTTCCAGAAGATAACGAATAATTACTACAGCTATGAAACAATTATAACAGTTGAATAAATTCAAGTAACTAGCTCACTAAGTATCTGAGAATCTTACAATGTTCATTAACATAAAAGAATAGCATTCATGGCTTAGATGAAAATAGAAATTCAATTAGCATTGCATGTACCTGGATTTACGAGAGAGGAAGAAATACATTTGACATCATCTCCATACTGTCATACTTGGAAATCCTTATTGAGGGAAAGAGAATTATCATCAGGGGCTTTACCGCCCAACCAAGACCTACTGGTCTCCCGAGTTTCTTCAACTGAAGAACCTGCCCTTCACGAGGGTAATCAACATGGATCAATTTATCATCATGTCTCTGAGCCTGGTGTCAAGGACCTATACCTCCTGATCGACCTTACTAAGGGTTCCTCCCAACTAGAAAGGCCACTTTGATCAGTGATATATCTGGAACTTGATAGTTGACAAATGCATATTCTAGCACCGTACCTTGGCCAAGGATTTTAATTTTACTGGCACTCCTGTGTCGTTATCTCCGGCACTCCTGTGCCATCAACACTCGTACCCTTGCTCGACATGATAATTTATAGGTCAAGGTTTGATATTACATTAGCAAGTTTGATTAACTTTTCTTTTTGATTCGAGGTTATATCTTACCTTAGGATTTAGTAACACAATTAACTATTAAGAAACCCCTTTTCCTTAAGACTAAGTTGTTTCCCTAACTCATTAAGAGAGGAATTGGGTTCATAATTAATTCACCTCTTTGGTAGCAAACTACTTTACTCTCAAGGATAGCTTAACACCTAATATTTGCTGAGAAGGAGATACCCTCAGTCCCTTAGCTAGGTAAGTCATAAGATGAACACAGCTGAGAAGAAGTTACTCTTGTTACTACAATTTGATTCAAAATCTTTTCTCTTAGATCGGGGTCAAATCTTGACCCAAGGAATTGTATGTTTCCTGCCAAGCCTTCAATTCTTCCTTCTTGGTTCAAGGTTTAATAATTTATATAAGATTAAGTTATGATCTTGCAAAAACAGGTTTGGTTGTCATTCTTCTTAGATCAGGGTTATACTTAACCCAATAAGTGTGTTTATTTTCAATTCCCCAAGCAAAGACTCTTGTTTACTTTCAGTTTAGGGTTCAATTCTAACTTATACTCCCTTATTTGTTGATATCCAAGTGATCTCACCTATAGAGAAGATATAATTATATATACAGGGAGAGAGAGCAGAATAGTATGTTTTATTATAAGATCCACCCAATCATAACGTTTGAAAACCAAATAAAGATCTTGTTGTGGCAGGGTATTTACTTTACATCACATTAGTAATATATAAAGAAAGTGGTCTCCTAAAGCCAAAAGGATTATTGTAACCAGAATTTTCTTAGGACCAGTCCTAGTCACCAATTCAGGAAAAAGATAGAGTGTACGAGCTCCATTCCAATTATCTCCACGATCGAATAGCAAGAGAGACTATTAATTAAGGCATCAATGAGACAGAGATAAGAATTTTGTTCCAATTACTTCAGGAACGGAGGATTCCATAGTTGTAGTATAAATATTCAAAAGAACTAGTTCAAGATTCAGTCGATTCTAATTGAGGTGATAAAACTCATCTCACTTTTCTTTCAGACAGACGTATAATAAAATTGGAGACTTTTCTTTTCAAGAAAAGATTATACAGGGGAATTCATCGATGCATAAATATTCAATTAATATCTTTCTTTCTGCATAACTTGCCTGACTTAGAGATTGAATTCAGAACTAGGAAGATCTTGACTATTACTCCGTAGCATCAACATCCAAACGTCTACTCTTCCAGCTGAGACCTAAAACAGGGACGAAAGACTACTTCACACCATGCGGACAAAAGAGAAAGGTGAGAATCTCAATTCTCCTTCGCACGGCTCCAGATAGATTGATTCCCTGATAAAAATTTGGAGAACGCCATCAGAGAGATAAACGACAGAAAGGGAATTGAGCCCGCAATATAAGGACGAATGGAATTGGAAAAGCATGATGGACACTAGAACAAAAGTTTTACAGAGACGAGGAAAGTTATGGCCAAACAAGTAGAGCCAATTAGCCACCGAATAAGTGATAGAAATTTCAGAGAAGGGCGCGACTAGCAGAGCAAGAGATTAGGAGATAATTTGAGAGACCCCCCCCCCCCTCCGAAAGAAAGATAACACTTTTCTTAAAGAAGCTCAAGCCCTCCCAGCCGTTACAAGAAACCATTCATCTGCCCCCACCTTGGGCGTTTCTCCAACACAATGATGAGCAGCTTGGAGTTCCGCCATAAGGCCCGACGTCAAGCCTTACCAAAAATATTTCGATGATTTCCAAATTGTTAGTCTGTGGTTTATATCATTCTAATATTAATTAAATGATCAATTTTCACTTGTGAGATTAATATATATTTAACAAGAATTGTTTCACTCCAATTTAAAAGGATATAGTAAAATTTCAATTATATATATTTGGAGAACGCCATCAGAGAGATAAACGACGAAAAGGGAAATGAGCCCGCAATATAAGGACGAATGGAATTGGAAAAGCATGATGGACACTAGAACAACAGTTTTACAGAGACGAGGAAAGTTATGGCCAAACAAGTAGACCCAATTAGCCACCGAATAAGTGATAGAAATTTCAGAGAAGGGCGCGACTAGCAGAGCAAGAGATTAGGAGATAATTTGAGAGACCCCCCCCCTCTGAAAGAAAGATAACACTTTTCTTAAAGAAGCTCAAGCCCTCCCAACCGCTACAAGAAACCATTCATCTGCCCCACCTTGGGCATTTCTCCAACACAATGATGAGCAGCCTGGAGTTCCGCCATAAGGCCCGACGTCAAGCCTTACCAAAAATATTTCGATGATTTCCATCCCAAATTGTTAGTCTGTGGTTTATATCATTCTAATATTAATTAAATGATCAATTTTCACTTGTGAGATTAATATATATTTAACAAGAATCGTTTCACTCCAATTTAAAAGGATATAGTAAAATTTCAATTATATATATTTTATTTATTTAACACTTGATTAATCATTTGAAATCCCTTCAAAATTGATTAAAGATTTATACATTTTAAATTAGCTTACAAAGTATATAAGTGTCATAAATCAATTATGGCCAAGTTACGACGTCGATTCACTGACTTATACTGACTCGAGGTTGATGATAAAATTTGATCCATTGTTAACCACGTCCTCTCCCTGATGATATTTCCCTTTTCCTCACAACGTCGGCGATCCTGCATCCACTGACAAGGATTATGGATTAGATCGTTCTTAACGACTTAATAATATGCATTTAAATTTGATCTTATGATCTCATTCAGTGTCTCATGAACAATAAATTCACTGGCAAAATAAAAAGTTCGTTAACATTACAACAACTATTCATTCCCAATGTCATAATCACATGAAAGCAGTTATTTGCAACTAACATTACATTTGAAATACATAACCAAACATAGTCCCAATGTAAGGGATGTGACATGCACTAAGGACAAGTGTTAGTTATCCATTGTGGATGTGTTAGCCAATCATTGTTTATATGTGATTGGCTCATACACATCACAAGTACAACTATGACTAGCTCATATGCACATCACAAGTACAACAACGATTGGTTCATACACATATACAAGTATAACCGTGGTTGGCTAATATCTACATCACAAGTAGAATAGTGATGTGCTCCAACATACGTCACAAATAAATAGTGACTATATCCAACATACATTACATATACATAGTGACTAGCTCTAACATACATCACATATACATAGTGGTTGGCTAAAACATCCATAATGACTAACATTTGCCCTTAATGCATCCAAGATAAAAAAGGAATATCGGTGCAATACACACTACACCGTGGGTCCCATCCTTTCCTTTGGTCTTCTACACCATCGAACAACTGGAAAGAGGATTTGGTGTATCCCATACTACATCGAGGGTTCATCCTCAACTGAACAAGGCCAAGTATACCATCTAACAACCGGGAAGGGGATTCCATGCATCTCATGCTACACCAGGGTCTATCCCCCATCCCAAATCTTTCCACAAGAAGTGAACCTATATAGCCCGATGGATTCCAACTTTAATCGTCTATAGGCCACCAATGACAAGTCTGTCCACCTAGGAAGAAGTAGCTTCCAAAATATACCACCTTGTGACCTTAGTGATATTGTAAACTATATTCTTCACAATCACAGGTAGCACTTGGCATCTGTCACCCTCATGCTATAGGTGACTGCCAGTGAACCCTTTTGATACAATAGTTAGCTCCAGTTATTGTTACCCGCACGATAGGGTAACTACTTGTGCAACTATTACCATATCAAATCATGGATAGCCCATAGCAATCCACCTTCATGAACTTGGTGAATGCTAGTTAATCCAGAAGATACAACAATAGCTCTAGGCATTTTCCATTGACATGGTTCAATGACAACCTACTAATTGTTACCGTATCATAACCAAGGTAGCTTGCTACCTTCACCTTTGTGAACTAGGTGAATGCTAACTAATATCTAACAGTAGCCCAAACATCGATCATTAGCATGGTCCAATGATTGCCTATCACTGCTCAAATACCGTTTAGGTTCACACTTGGGTTGGTTATGATAATTAATTAGGTTTAATGTAAAGGAAAAATATATATGAATTAATGTATTAATGTAAGTTGAGCTAAATATATATGTAACCCTCTATCTTATTAGACTCAACATCAAATAATACAATAATTATCATTTGCATGGGAAATAATAAATGTAGCGTTTCATCCCTTGCAGGAAACTCTTACGGTTGCATTCTCTTACGTTGGGGTAATGTGACTAGTAAACTTTTCAAGTTGGAAAATCATTAGACATAATAATGTTGGTCAACTAAGTAGGGGGAATTGGGTATATGTCCTTAAGAATGTTATATCCATGATTACTATTGCATGCTAGAAATTAGACAAAGGGAAGTTATACTTGATCCTCCATTGGAAATCTTGATGTCACAAGTGGATAATCAGATTCATGGAGTTCAATAAATATGTATAACTAAAATTGAAGACTTATTAATGTCATCATGGTGTGATAAGATAACAATCATTTACGTTGACATCAATAATATTAGCATCGTATACCCTTGGAAAATATGATTAGGGTGTAATGAACTAAGATTGTATACTTGGCCTTGTTGGGTTGAGGACAAACCCCTGATGTAGTATTGGATGCATCGAATCCTCTTCCTAGTTGTCTGATTGTGTAGAAGATTGGAGAAAAAGATGGACCCACAGTGTAGTGCGCTATGCTTCGATATTATTTTCTATCTGGGATGCACTAAGGGCAAGTGTTAGCCAATGTGGATATGTCAACCATTCATTGTGGTATATGGGATGTGTGTATGATCCAATCACTAATGTACTTGTGATGTGTATGAACCAATCACTATTGTACTCATGATGTACATTTGAGCTAGCCACCATTGTACTTGTGATGTGTGTATGAGCAAGTCACTATTGCACTTGTGATGTGTATGAGTCAGTCACTGTTGTACTTGTGATGTGCATATGAGCCAACCATGATTGTATTTGCAATGTGTATGGGAGATGGCCACTATGTATATGTGATGTATGTTAGAGCTAGTCACTGTGTATTTGTGATGCATGTTGCAGCTAGTGACTAGGTATATGTGATGTATGCTGGAGCTATTCATTGTGTATATGTGATGTATGCTCGAGACAATCACTATATATGGCCTTGGTGGATTATGACATGATATGACCCCTGTGTATTTGTGTATGCTTGTACACTAAGGATTAATAATGTGTGGTATGGGACCAACACTTGATAACAAGTTATTATCATTATATTATATTTGGACTAAGTTGATGACTTATGTTTATTGAATAGTCCTGGTTCAAATGTGAGATTAGAGATCTAATGCAAGAGGAGAGAATGAACTCCCTCTAACATTGTTGGGCAAACTACGGAGCCTCTGATTTCCCATGAGGGGATACATAGAAAGGGTCATCATGAACCCACAAGGTTTAGGTCTCCTTCTAGGTGATGAGGGTGCTAACCTGAGACACAAAAATAATGCAAACTAGAGAATTTTATTATTATTCAGAAATGAAAATATTACATGTAGAGGATCTCAAATCCTCGAGCTCTGCAATACATGCAAGTTACAAAATTACAGAAATTCCCCCTTTTTGCAATAGGCGATCTTTTCCCCCAAAAAGCTCCAAAAATAAAAAACCTCGCCCATAAATAGCTCATTTTTAGTCTTGGAGCCAAAACCACATTTGAATTATCAGTTTTGGCGGTCTGGCGCCGAAAATTACAATTTGAAATTCAAAAATTGAGTCCTAATTCGAAAATTGGCAATTTTCCAAAAAATGACCAACTTCTGGGAGCCATAACTTTTGATCTAGGACTCTGTTTTTCAAACTGTTTGAACTGTTGGAAAGGTCTCGGAGTGAAGAACGCGCTAAGAACCCGCTTTGCCGATTTTGGAAATTTTTGGGCCCGTACAAGACCGTTTAGTGCCTCAAATTGGACTCAAAAGATTTTTTAGGACAAAAAGCAGAAACTAAAACTTCAATAACTTTCAAACAGTGAATGATCTTGACCTGATTTTTCCGCCAAAGTGCTTATTTTTCCGTCTTGAACCTTCGCTTAATTGTTTCCTTCTCCCACCTTCAAATTCAAAACTGCTAAAAATAGCAGTTGAGTAGAAAAAGTAGAAAAACAGTTCTGAAAGTTGGGAATTCTTATTCGACGAAAAGAGTATCCAAAAATGCAAAAACATATACAAAAATCTAACAAAAGTAACATAAATGGAAAGCATATTTTTGGGTGATGCAAGATTTCCCTTACACCACTGGATGCTCTTGCATTAGACACCCAGGATAATTTGAGAAGTGACCCCATCACGTCTCAGATGGTTGAGGAAAATCCAAATGGTCAACCTATGCCTTAGATAGCCAGGATGAATCTTCCATAGGCCTTCCTCTCCACTTCACCAGATATTCTTCATACTGCTTGTTTCTAGTACTCCTTCCCACATGGCTATCCAAGATTGCTTCAATTTCCTCTTTCTCTGAAGTAGGTGTTGGAATGCCACATCATTCCATTGCTAGTACTTCCTTTACACCACCTTCATGATACTCTATCAAATCTGAAATGTTGAACACAGGGGAAATGTTGACTCCATCCAACAACTCTACCTCATATGCGTTCCCTGAATCATGCCTCTTCAATATCTTACAGGGACCAAATTTCTTCGTATTCAATTTGTTATAGGTTCCCATTGGAAACCTTTCTTTCCTCAAGTGGAGCATCACTTCATCACCAATCTGAAACTCCTTATTCCACCTCTTCTGATCTGCCTTAGCCTTATACTGCATATTCATCTTGTTAATATGTTTTCTTACCTTCTCATGTATATTCTTGATGTGCTCTGCAAAGTCTTTAGCTTCGACACTTGTCTTCTTCTTTTGGTCCATCTTTCTCAGTTCTAAAGCAGTTCTGGGACTTCCTTCATACACAATTTGGAATGGTGATCTACCAGTACTTCTGTTGACAGAATTGTTGTAAGCAAATTTTGCCTGGGGTAAGATCAAGTCCCATCCCTTGGGTTTATCTCCTACCAAGCATCTTAGTAGGTTACCCAGACTTTTGTTGACAACCTCAGTTTGCCCATCAGTCTGTGGATGGTGTGCAGAACTAAACTTCAACTCTTTCCTCAATTTCTTCCACAAGGTCCTCCAAAAGTATCCAACAAATTTGGTGTCACGATCTGATACTATACTCTTTGGTAGACCATGTAGCCTCACTACCTCTCTAAAGAACAAGTCAACAATGTGGACTGCATCATGGGTCTTCCGACATGGAATGAACTGCGTCATCTTAAAAAATATGTCAACTACCACAAACAATCAATCATTCCCTCTCTGTGTCCTAGGAAAACCAAGAACAAAGTCCATACTTATTTCCTCCCACAACCTCTCTGGTATAGGTAAGGGCTAATACAACCCTATATTTTGACTCACTCCTTTAGCCATTTGGCATACCCTACAACTTTGCACAAACTTCTTCACATCCTGTGATAACTGAGGCCAATAATAATGCTCACTGATAATGGCAATGGTCTTATCCCGACCAAAGTGTCCTACCATTCCTTCACTATGCTTCTCCTTTATCAGGTTCTCCCTCATGGAATTCCTCAGAATACACATTTGACTTCCTTTAAACAACATGCCATCCTGGATTATGAAATCCAACCACTTTGTCCTGTCAACTGTAACAAGCTCCTTGCAAGCTTTCCAAGCCTCTACAAAATCAGGATCTTCAAGGTACAATGTCTTGAGTTCATTGAACCCAACCACTTCAATCTACATCTTTGTCAACAATGTTTACCTCCTACTTAAGGCATCTGCAACCCTATTCAACCTCCCACTCCTATGTTTTAATACAAAGGTATAACTTTGCTAAAAATCTACCCATTTCATATGTCTCTGATTTAATTTTCCTTGACTATTTAGATATTGTAATGCTTGATGATCAATAAACATAACAAATTCCTTCGACAACAGCTAATGTCTCCATTTCTTTAATGCTTGAACTATTGCATAAAATTCCTGATCATATACATAGTACTTTCTCTTTGCATCATTTAACTTTTCACTGAAATAGGCAATGGGCTTACCTTTTTTGCTCAACACTGCTCCAATGACACAACCACTAGCATCACAATCCACCTGAAACACCTTATTGAAATCTGAGAGGGTTAAAACTGGTTGCTCTATCACTTTCTGCTTCAACAGATCAAAACTCTTCGTTGCTCCAGTGCTCCACTTGAGCTCTTTTCTATCCCCTCTCATTGTTTCAGTTAGGGGTGCACAAATACTACTGAAGTTTCTAATGAACTTCCTATAAAAATTGGCCAAACCATGGAAAGATCTCACCTCAGTAGCAGTTCTTGGGGTAGGCCATTCCAGAATAGCCTTCACCTTCTCTAGGTCCATCTTGAGACCTTATGCTGAGACAACAAACACCAAGTACACTAACTCCTTCACAAAACTACACTTCTTTAGATTAATCAACAATTTCTCCTCTCTTAACTTCTCAAAGGATCTACAAATATGCATTAAATGCTCATCCAAAGTCTTATTGAAAATCAAAATATCATCTAGATGTACAATAACAAAACTTCCCAAAAACTCTTTCAGTACCTCGTTCATGAGCCACATGAATGTGCTCGGTGCATTGGTTAGCCCAAAGGGCATGACTAACGACTCATATAGGCCCTTTTTGGTCTTGAAGGCGGTCTTCCATTCATCTCCCTCACGAATCTGGATCTGACGATATCCACTCTTCAGATCGATTTTTGTGAAGTACTGAGCTCCACTCAAACAGTCCATCAAGTCATCCATCCTTGGTAGAGGAAATTTCTACTTGATTGTTATCTTGTTTATGGTTTGGGAGTCTGTACACATCCTCCACTCCCCATCCTTCTTCGGTGCTAGTACTACAGGTACTGCACATGGGCTCAGACTCTCTCGAATTAAACCCTTTCTCAACAACTCCTAAACTTGTCTGTTCAACTCATTTTTTGCAGGAGTCATTCTGTGAGCTACCTTATTTGGCAAGTTGGCTCTAAGGATCAAGTCAATCTGATGACTGATCTTCCTCACTGGTGGTACACCCTTAGGTACATTATCAGAAATAATATCCTGAAACTCATTCAATAATTCAAAAACTTCTATTGGCACCTTCTCACTATCCTCCTTATCCATTCTAGGAATCAATGCATAACACACATGCTCATGCTTCATGCCTTCTAAAATTTTTCTTCCATCAACATAATAGATTCTAGCACTACTACATACCTTTTCTTTGGCCTCCTTCAAAGGTTTCAACTTATGGCAGACTCCATCCTTTGTCAGGGAATAAGTGTTTGCATTTCCATCATGTATAGCTTACCTATCGAATTTCCACGACCTCCCCCAACAACATGTGACATGCATCCATGGGGATGATATCACATAGTACCTCATCATGGTAGCTCTCGATCTTGAACTTCACCAGACACTACTCATTGACCAAAACTTTGTGGTCCTTCTGCAACCAGACAATCCGATACAGATGTGGATGCCTTTCCCTCTTTAGCTTCAACTTCATAACCATCTCCTCTGACACCAGATTATCACTGCTCCCACTATCAATAATGACATCACAACATTTTCTTTCACACTTTCACCTTGTGCGGAATAGAATCTTCCTCTGTTTTGGCTCCTCTTTGGTCACCAGAGCTCTTCTAACCACTAGGGATTCTCCCTTTTCAGCATCATCTGAATGTTCAGATTGAGCCTCCTCATCTACATGCACAACCCTTTCATGACCTTTCGGCCTTCTGTTTGTCCTTCCTCGGTGTTGTGGACATTCATAGGCTCAATGCCTTTCTTCACCACACTGGAAACACGTTCCTTTGAAACCACCTCTTCCGGGTCCTTTCCCAGATCTTTCGCATCCTCTACCTCTTTGATCACCACTGTTTTGATCATGAGGTTGGTAGAAGTTATCATTCTTCTAGCTTTGGCTGGTACCCACATCTTCATTTTTCTTCTCATCATTATTTCGGCTTCCAAAAGATCTTCCACTATCCCTTCCGCTTTGACCTCCTTGTCCCTTTTGCTTGCTGTCAAATCTTTTGTTCAGCTTCTCCTCAACTTTCAGGGAAAACTGGTATGTGTCCTCCATGATGGTCATTCTGACCAGGATTAGCTCCTCTTAAATGCTCGGTCGTAACCCATTAAAATAATGAGCTACCTTCTCCTTGTTGGCCTCTACATGGCCCATTCTAATGATCATCTTGTGAAAATATTCTGTGTATTTTTTCACAGATCTGCTTCCTTGCTTCAACCCTTGCAATTTCTTTAGCATATCTAACTCGTAGTCCCCTAGTATGAACTGCTTCTTCAGTTTCTCCACCATGCAATCCCATCTTACGACCTTGCCTTTTCCTCTTCAATTTTTCTCCAACTGGACCTCTTTCCACCAAATATTTGTGTGGCCCTTCAACTTCGTTTTGCAAACTTAACCTGATTTGGCTCCTCTATTTCTTCATACTCGAAATACTCTTCTAGCTCGTTGATCCAATCGATCAACTCTTTTGGGTTCAGACTTCCAAAATAACTGGGAACTTCTACTCTAGGTCTTTTTTCGATCTTTGAAATGGCCCTTATCAGCCACATCTGATCTTGATCAATCGCTTCTTCTTCATCTTCTACATCTGAATCTTCCACTTCTTCTTCATCCTCGCTTTCTCGTCTCCTTCCCGGGTTTAACCCTCTTCTCATATGTTCCTGCAATGCATCAATTTATCTCTGGAGGGCTCGGAAACCCTCGACTGCCAATGGATATCTTCCACTAGCGTTTTTGCTACCTCTGCCACCTTTGGCACCACCACGCCTACCATGCATCACTCTTGGAAGCATCTTGAATATCTCGAACCCACAACCACGGTTCTGGTGTGAATTGCCTCACGATCGTTGATCTGTCCACACGCTCAAGAAAACCTGCTTTGATACCACTTGACGAGGGTGCTAACTCGAGACACATAAATAATGCAAACAACCGGAGAATTTTATTATTATTCATAAATAAAAATCTTACATGTAAAGGATCTCAAATCCTCAAGCTCTGCAATACATGCAAGTTACAAAATTACAAAAATTCCCCCTTTTCGCAGTATGCGATCTTTTCCCCCAAAAATCTCCAAAAATGAGAAAACCCCACCCATAAATAGGTCCTTTTCAGTTTTGGAGCCAAAACCACATTCGAATTATCAGTTTTGGCGGTCTGACGCTGAAAATTACAATTTGAAATTCAAAAATTGGCAATTTTCCAAAACTTGACCAACTTCCGAAAGCCATAAATTTTGATTTGGGACTCCATTTTTGAACCGTTGGAAATGTCTCGGAGTGAAGAACGTGTTAAGAACCTGCTCCATCAATTCTAACAATTTTTGGGCCCATACAGGACCATTGAGTGCCTCAAACTAGACTTGGAAGATTTTTCAAGGCAAAAAACTGAAACTGAAACTTGAATAACTTTCAAACCATGAATGATCTTAACCTGATTCTTTCACCAAAGTGCTTATTTTTCCGTCTTGAACCTTCCATTTTTTTCCTCCTCTCACCTTGAAATTCAAAACTGCTAAAAATAACAATTGAGGAGAAAAAACAGAAAAGTAGTTCTAAAAGTTGGGAATTTTTATTCGACGAAAAGGGTATCCAGAAATGCAAAAACATCTACAAAAAGATAACAAAAGGAACATAAATGGAAAACATATTTTTGGGTGATGCAGGATTGCCCTTACACCACTGGATGCTCTTGCATCACTAGGGATGACTCTAACCATAGGAGTTGAGCACTTTTGAGTGTAAGCATATAAGTGGTGATGTTGATTTGTTGTCACCATAATGAATGAAGAATTTTTTTCAAGTGAACATTTCAAAATTAGACGAAAGATGCTTGATTGGTTAGGTTGGTAGTTGATGCTAATTGAAATTTTTTTTGTAGTGCTGAGGGATGGATTTTACAAAAGAATCTTATCCAATGTTGGGATTTTGTATTAAAAAAATAGAAATATTCAAATATTTTTGATCTCTATTAATTATGTAACTCAAATATTTGAGATTTCAACATCCTCGCTAGTATGAGCATGAGAGAAGTTGATAGTAGATTTATATTGTTAGTCCTACTTTCAATAACTTCCATGTATATTTTTAGAGAACAAGAGAACCTTCTAGAAATTTGTATAGCAACCCTTCCCAACAGAATTGTATCATGGTAAATTTAACAATTTGTCTATGTTGTCCTTGTTTCTCCAATTTTCTTTCTCTCAACATTGATAATAATAAAAGAGGGATAGAGCAGGAAACCCTATCTCAATCCTTTATATATTTTGAAGAAATTTGTAACACTATCATTCACCAAAGGGGCAATTGAAGGACCACTTATACAAACTTTAGTCTAGCTTATAAAGTTCTCAAACCCAAATTTGATAAGAGTGCTATATATGGCTTCATGACTTAGCTGGGAAAAATCATTCATTGTATCCACTTTTATTGTCATAATTTTTTGTGTTTCGTTAGAATGTATAGCTTCCCAATTGAGGATAATTCTTTTAGCAATAACTTAATAATGGACAATGTTTGTGCTTCCTTAAGAATCAAGGCCAAGATAAAGGAATTGTTCCACCCATGAAGTCTCTAAGCAAGTATCGAGTCTTTCACCATTGTCAACAAATTTTCTTTTATAGTTTCCCAAATTTTTAATAATAGTCGGCATTCAAACCATTCGACTCTCTCTTCTTAAGAAATCACTCTTTGTAATCCCTCCATAGTCAATTTTTAAACAATCTTCATTTTGCTCCTATGTGACTAGGGGATATTAGGAAGAAGTTTGTTTAGCTACACTTCTATTAGAAAATTGTTCTTGTTGCAACTAATAGAAGTGATTAGAGGCAACTTTCATTTCTTGAACATAATTTATCAGTTAATCTTCAAAGTTCTATGTAAAATCTTCCCCTCGGGCACTACAATTTTTTTAAATCAATTCAACATAACTACCAACTTAACTAATCAAACATATTTCATATAAATTTGAAGGGCCAAATTCAAAGGTTCTTCATTCACCATGATGACAACAAATCAATATCACCACTTACGTGCTTACACTCAAAAGTTCTAAGCTCCTATGGTTAGGGTCATCCATAGACCCAAACCTAACTTCGAGGGTTCATGGTGACCCTGCCTACGTACATCCTCTCATGGGAATCAGAGGCTTCGTAGTTTTCTCCACAATGTTAGAGGGGGTTTATTCTCTCCTCTTGCATGCGATCTATGATTGTGCTTTGAACCCATGACTATTAATTAAGTACATGTAAGCTATCAACTTATCCAATTATAATAAAATGATAATAACTTTGTCATCAAGTGTTGGATCCATACCAAACATTAGCGTACAAACACCCACAAATTCACAAGGGGTATATCATACCATAATCCCAAAGATCATACACAATGATTGTCACGAGCATACCTCCGTATACACAAGCTAACTAGCTCATACATATCACAAGTACAACAGTGATTGGCTCATACACACATACAAGTACAATAGTGACTAGCTCATATGCACATCACAATACAATAGTGACTAGCTCATACACACATACAAGTACAATCGTGACTAGCTCATATGCACATCACAATACAATAGTGACTAACTCATACGCCTCACAAGTACATTAGTGATTGGCTCATACACACATCACAAGTACAATGGTGCCTAGTTCATATGTACATCACAAGTAAACCAATGATTATCTCTAGCACACGCCACATATCCACAATGAATAGCTTCGACACAAATCACATATAAACAATAATTGGCTAACACATCCACAATGGCTAACTAACACATGTCCATAATGCATCCCATATAGAAAATAATATCGGTGCATTATGCACTATACCATGGGTACCATCTTTTATTCTGATCTTCTGGACCATTAGACAGTTAGGAAGAGGATTCAATGAATCCCATACTACATTAGGTGTCCATCCTAAACCCAACAAGGCCAAGTATACGATCTAACAACTGGGAAGGGGATTCGGTGCATCCCATACTACACTGTGGGTTTATCCTCCATCCCAAGGCTTTCCACAAGTAGTGAGCCTATCCATTCTAGTGAATTCCAACTTCAATTGCCTATAGGCCACTAACAACAAGTTTTTCTACCCAAGAAGAAGTAGCTTCTGACATATACCACCTTGTCACCTTAGTGATATTGTCAACTATCTTCTTCATGATCCTAAATAACACTTGGCACCCGTCACCCTCGTGCTATAGGTGATTTCCAATGAACCCTCTTGATACATGGTTAGCTCCAATTACTGTTACCCACAAGATAGGGTAACTACCCATGCAACCATTATCGTATCAAATCCCAAAATAGCCCCTAGCAATCCACCTCCGTGAACCAAGTGGATGTCGGCTAATCCAAAAGATAGAACAATAGCTCTAGGAATTCACCATTGGCATGGTCTAATGAAAACCTACTAGTTGTTACCATATTATAACCAGGGTAGCCCTAATAATCCACCTCTGTGAACCAGGTGAATGTTGGCTAATCCCTAGCAATATCCCAGACATCAATCATTGGCACGGTCTAATGACTGCCTATCACTACTCAAATACTTTGGAGGTTCACACTTGGGCGTGCCATACATAACATGATTTGTAATATTGGTTAGGTGACATAGATAAATATATCACAATCAACAAATCCATGGGCCTATACATAGAGACCACCAGATATGGAATTGGATTCCACACACACATAAAAGTTGCACATAACCAACATGAGATGGCATTTACCCAACATATACATATAACCAAATACCAATTATAAAGTAGTTAAATATCTTACTTCATTCATTTACTCTTCAAAAGCACATTATGTTTTAAATACAAGTTGTTATATTTCCTTAACTCGTTCATACCCATTCGGTACCCATTTCAGCCTCAAACCAAAGCCTACTAAAGAGAGAAGGTCAAACCAATTAGGAACAACCCAAAAAACTAGGAGTTATTCCCCCTAGACCCTCCCCCTACAGACTTGAGGTTACAAAGGCATCCTTCTCCCAGGGACCTCCTACATACCCGTTTCCAAATGGATAAAGTCACACGTAGTTCTCCTTACATGGTGTCTCAAATAATGCCTACACACAAGTTCCCATAACCAAAATTTTATTAATTACTATGTCTTATTCCAACAAGATTCCTTTAAATGGTTCCCATTAGTTAATAGTGTTTAATGACAAGCAGGATTCCAAAACCATTCCCAATTCAACAAGCCTAAACTATAACACTTCCATGTAAGGACATCAAGATCTCAAATTAGACCTCACTATCTTTACTATTCATGATCCGACAAAAGCATCCTAGAATCTCTTACAATTTCCTATCAAGGATGTCATCCAACCTTTGGTACCTTGATGATAGTTTATAATATAAGGTTTTATTTAGGACTAGAATATGATTTGGTAATCTTAGATATCATAAGAGTATTGGTTCTTGATATCTTGAACCTCTATATTGTACTAATAAGAAACCCCTTAAACATTCATATATGAGAATAACTCAATAGAAAAAAAATAACCATTAGGATAAATTTCCTAGTAATAAGGGGAGCATTACTCAAGATCTATTCATAATATTATATTATGCTAATATGGTCAATCATCATGATCATATTAATTTATGACATCAATTTATCAATTAGAACATCATGTCTCTATAAGGCCATACATGCATTATTAAAACTTTGAAAGACATAACACCATAGTTATAAGTTTTCTCTAAGGAGAGATAATATGAAATTTGACTCTAAACGATTGGAAAAACTATATCCCTTGGATAAACATCCAAATATATACATCCAATAAATAATATTTTATTAATCTCTTAATATCATTTATTATTTGTTGAAATCCATTACTATTAAAAGTCTTAATTCATGAAATATGAAAAGTTCACCCTGACCACTTAAAGCTAATTATGAAATTATTAGTAAGCAATAAGATATCAGGTTATGTTATAATATATGATTGCAATTAGATTTATCTCTTAATCTCTACAAAACCATTGAAATAATCTATTTATCATGCAACAATCTAGTACAAGTATGCTTCTAGTTCCGTTAATGAAGTCCTTATCACCTAGTATTTATTAAGTGATTGTATGTCAACTCTTGTATTAGGTGTATTTTATTCTTGGATCATATTATAAGGTGTTCTTATTGCTAGAGATTTAACCTAGACTTCGTTGCCATCTTGTTTCACTTGGAGTCTCACCATAGAGGTATAATGAACTCAAGGTAAGATCCTATTTGTCTCCCACCATTTTCTACTCAAAATTCCACACCTAGACATTCAAATAATCAACCCTTACCTATATAAAATTCCTTGCTTATGAATTTCTCATAATCCCAACTTTCACATATCAAGTATTCTAGTACTTGAGATATTGGACACCCTACAGGATAGTTATTTGTAGATCTTGGTTCCCCAAATACTTATAAGGAATGGTTTTTATTTTATCATTTTATATTGTGGCATTCTTGCCCTTGGTAATAAAATTGCATCATAATTAAGAATAGGAGGATATACTAATCATTTTATTGATTATTCAATTTTTGCACATAAGCATGAATCACCTTGAATTAACAATTTTTAATTACTACAATAAATATTCTCGATTTCTCACACTTAGTGGACCATCAAAAGATACCATCTAATTTGAAGATCACACAATAATAAAGAATCATAGCCATGCCTTGAAAACGAAATGTCTCACCTTATATCAACTTAAATCCCTGGTTACTAATAACAAATATATCCCAAATAGATGTTAGAATATATCTTTTAATAATTTATTAACAAGCAATTACCCATGTTTACACCCACTCTTTTGATATTTATTTTAATGTGATCTAACATGCAATTTAAGCCAACCTTCAAGATAGCATTTTTCCATTGAAAAAATAATTCAGGGAAGACTCCATATTTAAAGTGAATGATACTATCCCAAAGTGTACTAAAGGGTAACAACTTCAAATTTCCCCATACCCACTATAACATTCAACTTATGATTGCAAAACATAGGAGATATAAATTGAATCAATGACTACCCCATAAACATAGCAACCAAAAACATTTTAACTTTGCCACAATGTAGATTTTACAATTGAATTTTTTTTATTAGACATGTCACTTAGCTATAGGGATGGAGAATAAATGTATAACATTTCAGTGAGAAACATAAAAACGAAAGTGTTGAGAGGATATAAAATATTAGGAAGAAATAAGTCAATCTATAATTGATGTGTGGTTGCCCCTACCCCTATGTTGGTGAATCGAAGCTCTTATTTCTCCTCCTCATTTTGGCTTCCTGCCCATCTCCTCTTATGCCCTTCCCCTCCCACACCTTACTCTGAATTAATCATTATATTTAATGAATGATTCAACGGTAGGGTGGAGACGAAATGACACTTCATCATGGAGTGCTCAACATATAATGACATTCAAGCCAGCTATGGGGACACCGTGTAGGTTGATAATTTAAATACCCTATTTGAAGAGTCAAGGTTAGACAAAACTGCAAACTTCATCATCAAATTACACTACAAAAGGGTTGATCTCGAATGAAGTTTACAAACTGTGTAGGGCCTTTTTGTGGAAGGCTCTTGTGTTGTCCTTGGGTCCCATAGGATTCTTTGGCCTCATGGACGTCATTAAAAATTTTCATTTCATTTCATTTCAATGTATTCTCCCATTTTATGCTTGATTTTATCTTTTCCTAAGATCTTTGTTGACCCCACACTTCGTATACTTGGTTATTTAGGTCGATTCCACTTATATCCTCGGCTAAGATCCATGCATTAGCTTCAAATGCATGATGTTTCCTCTTTCTTTGCTAAAACGCCTCTACAAGTCACCTCATGTCTCCTCTGTTCACATCGTTCCTTTGCCTTTTCTCGTACAAGATTCTCTCCTTTTTTTCCTCCCCCCTCTTCATACTCATCACTCCTCTCTATTAACTCTTGTAGTTTCTTCCTTCTCTTAATGTCTATTACTCTCTCTTTTTTTTGTCCAAAACTGTGTGCCTAATTAGTCAAGGATGGGTTGCAAGGTTTTCAATGGCTAATGAACCTCCTTTTCCCACACAACTTGCCATTTTTGTTCCAAGTAAGGGGTTTCCATCTCTTGCACCATCTTTAATTTTGGATTGTCATTCATCGTAGGGAGGACCTGAGTTTTCTCATTAATTCCCTTAGTGGAATGGTCCTTCTAAGGGGGATGTGACATTCTATAGATTAGTAATGGCATTGAAGCTTCTTCTTCATTGAGTCTTAAAAAAAAAAATTCTTATGTTTCCTTTTGTCAACCAAGTCATTCTTGATTTATGGTGTTAGGGGAGAGGGCCCGATAGTGGAGAAGGGTCCAATAGTGGGGATGGAAGTAGTCCTAATTGGGCGCCACATTGGAGCACCTTGATAGCCAATTGTAAAACAATCTTTATTCATAAAGTAAAAAAATTATATCCAATCATTGTATAGATTAAAATTGTTTTATAAATGGTTTATAGGGGAGAGGGGCCCATAACGAAGCACCCTACCTTTGGAGTTCCATGTGGTGTGCCATATGGACCAGAAAACAAAAAAAATCCCCACCACATCACCCAATCCGTCATGGACCTGGCAATATTATTTTTTTCCATTGTTAATGTGCCATGTGTCACGTTCCAATTGGTCCATGTTCTTGACGAGGCCATTTTGGGGTCTGATCAATCATCGCTCGGGTCCACCTCCAGAGGCTGCTTAAGGGGAGTTGGCGGTGGGTCAGAGGATGTGTGGTAGTCGAACACATCGCCACCCCGAACATCTAGTTCAGAGCATTAGTCATGCATTTCCCCCTTTGTTACCATCATTCAACATGCCTTACGTGTCTCTTCCCATTTACATCGCTTGACTTGCACATTATTTAGAGGGAAAAGTTCATTCAATGCTCCAAATTCTCGCATTTCCTACTCATTGCCATTCCTTTCCTTTGTGTTTTTTTTGGAGTCTTCGTTTGGTTAGGCACCAATACATGTTCAACTCTACACTCTACCATGCACTTTGGAACCAATTCTTGTTCAGCTTTGCCCATGATTATGAGAGCCACTGAACTTAGGTGAGGTGTTCTACCTCACTAAGTTTGTACCCCTGCTTCTTCAATTGGATTTTCCTTTTATTGCATTTCTTCGGTGAGTTAAAAGGGTTTCAAAAAGTTGCAGTGATTATTTTTCTGTTTTTTATTAGATAAGCAAGGAAAGGGCCCTAATCCCATGGTTACAAAGCCATAACAAAAAATAGAGAAATAGGCTGGGAAGAACAACACTAGCTCCATCCAGAAAACATCAAAATGGCACGCAGACCAAGTAACCAAAATTGCAACCACAAAACCCTCATCAGCACAATAAAAAACAAAATCCCCAAATTAATCCGCAAAATAGTGTGCAGACCATTTATGAGGTCAACCAAAGTCCAACAGGTACAAAACCATAACATTGCTATCATGATATATAGCAGTCTGGGATAATGAAACTAAGCATTAGCAGATTCAGAGCAGCCATATAACCTGATTAGAAAGATAAGTCCTGAGGCCGCACCCAACATGGCACGACACATAATTCCATTGGTAAACTTCATAATCTTCCACCACATGATTCCACCTTATAGCTAACTGGACAGGCCAAACAACCCTCCACAATGTAGCAACACAACACCCAATCATGAAAACCTCCCCAAGGGTGGACAAAACAACACAAAATTTCAACCAATTATTGCAGATTTCAAAACATTTTGAAACCAATAGATCATGAGACAACCATCTCACAATAGTCTTAACTCTTAGAGATCCCAAATGAAATATGAACACAACAACAAAGTTGAAGAAGCAAATACTCTCTTTCATCCAACGAACTTCTCCACCTCTATGGGAGAAGTTACTATGAGAACCCTGTCCACAATAGCAAAGAGTTTCCAACAAACTCGGACTCCACCTTGATAGGAGTAGTCTTCGCCTCAAATGGAGCTGCAAGGGAGAAGACTTGTTGAAGAAGCATAAGCAACCCGCCCCACTCTCAGAACCCTTTTCCACCTCCATAGGAGAGCTCTCCACCTCAAAAGGAGAGGACTCCACCTATATAGGAGACACCATCTGAAAAGCCTAGAAGGTAGCACACACCCCCGTAGAGAGAATACACATAGTAACCATGGGAAACAAGAGCACCTGGGCCTTCAACAAAAACTTTGGAAGCAACCCCACCAAAAGAGACATCTGCAATCCTTCCTTAAGCAAAGTAGATATACCAAGATAGAAACCCACTAAGGCATTCTCCAACATCACAAACAACTTCCCCAATAAAAATTTCAAACCAACCCCAATATGAGTCTGAACAACTAGAGATTCAACTAACAAAGCCCAAAAAAACTTTAAATTCATAAACTTAGAAACCACCTCTTCTAATATGGTCAACAACTAGGTGTTCCCAACACCTTTGAAGATCATCATTAACAAAGAAAGTTGTGAAACCAAAGTGTACTCAACACCTTTGATACTCATCAGCAAAACAACAAAGGGGGCCACCCTTCCAGGAAAGAGGACATTGAAGACTTCCTCATACACCATATTAATCTTTTCACGAATAGCCTACGAAACAGTAGACACATTAACCAAGATAGAGCACCTTCCAAACACCAAAACGTGGAACCCAGAAACAAGGGAGTCCACAACACCCTTGAGGACCATTTGCAAAGCTATTAAACTAGGGCAGAGACCCCACCACCATCCATCCCCAAACACCAAGCTAAAAGCAACACCCACGATCAAGGGAGTCATCCTGAGGCACGAGCCAAGCCAAAACGAAGACCAACGACACCTGAACCACCCGGGGAAATAACAAGGAAAACCCCAAATCCTCAAACTAAGAGAGAAAGAGGGCCAACCAGAAAAAAAACCAGACACATGGAACCAACTTCCAAGCATCAACACCGAAGGGATGAAAGAAAAGGCTAAAAACAAGCCTGGACAAGGAAGAAACCACAAATTCAAAGGCCAATGACCGACCACTAAACGACAAACCACAGGAAGGGCTAGGGACCATATAGGCCTGCAAGGGCACACAAGAACAAATGAAAGACCACAACTGCATAGGGGTCTGAGTAAACCAAACACCAGAGTCACAGGTCTACAATGCTCAGCAGGCTTGGGCGCAAAGAAGATCACTACCTCACAATTGCATATGAGAAGAAGATCCACCAGAAGCAACTCAAAATCAATCTCAAGGAACTCCAAAACTTGCAAGGGCCACATAGGGACCATTCTTTTAGCTGAACCAACAACCTCAAAAGGAACCTCGTCCAAATCCAAACCCAACTTCGACTCAATAGGAAAGAGACTAGCCCCCAAACACAAGAGTCGAAGAATTAGAGGGAGTCCAAGTGAACGTTCCAACAAGCCACAAAGCACTGAAGAACACCAAAACCATTGCACAAACACCACAACAGACGGACAAGACTCCTTCAGCAAAAGAAGAATGAAGTAGTCTAAAGCGACAACAGAAGCAAGAGACTCCATCGGCAGAAACAGGCCAAAGCTATCTAAAATAACCGCAAAAGGAGAAGGAACACATGCATCTCCAGTTCCTCCAAAAAGCACGAACTGAAAATCAGAAGACACATGCCATTGCTGGGTGCAAACAAGAAACAATACTTGGCATGAAGCTCCCACTAACCGTTCCATAGAAGCCCCGAAAGGATAGGGGAAAAACTGGAAAAAATTCTCATACTGTCCCCAAGCAGCAAGCCATAGCCCCCAGACCTTCCCACAACCAAAAATCATCATCATCGTCCTCAAAATCAGACCCTCCATCCTTTGCTTCACCAGAAAAACTCAAAAACCCCTTCACCCTCGTCATCCTCTATGTCATACACTAAGAAGATTATTATTTATCTGTTATTATGAAATATGGGAATGGTTTTTCTAATTTTCATTTCGACGATATTTTGTCATGCACTTATATTATTTATTCTTCATTGCACAAAGTTTCACTGTGCAATTTTCTTTTTATATATTTTTTTTATTACGAAATATGATAAGGGTTTCACTGGTTTTCATTTCGGCGATATTTTTCCATGCACTTCTATTATTTTGTTCTTCATTGCACAAACATTCACTCTACAATTTGCTTTTTTTTTTTTAATTTCTATGTTATTACGAAATATGAAAGGGGTTTCACTAGTTTTCATTTCAATAATATTCTGCCATGCACGTCTATTATTCTGTTCTTTGTAATGCCCCGCCAGGGAATCCACAAAAAAAAAGCATAAAGTAACAAAATAACTGAATAATTTTTTTTTTAAATCATTCGATTACATTAAGTTTTCAAAAGAAGCATATATACAAACGATCTTAGGATCCCAAGACGATGTTACATAAACATTTACAAATAAGAAAATCACGACATAACACCAAATTCATATAACATAAGGACATATTATATTCATGAATGATCCAATCTCAAAATCTTTATAAAGTTAAGTTACATAACCAGATTACATCAAGTGAGATTATAATAAATCTCGTATCAATATAATATCATTACAAAAGTTCTCTCATAGACACCAAGAGAAAATACAATAAAGATGAAGTACATATCACGTTTGTCAGCCTCATTCATGAGTACGCTTAACATCCAACAACACGAACAATGTAGAATCAGGAACTTGTTCCACGAACAATTTTATCCAAGTATAACATCTATAAGACGAATCAATGGAGGAAATAGCATAGTTTCCTCCCAACCACATGGTACCTGAAGGTCCATTCCCTCCGTACTAGGAGATAATATCAGGTCCACAGATCAAACAAACATACATAAGAATAGAACATGACATCACATGGCTGACAATCACATAGCGACATAACAATATAAAAATCACATGATCACTAATAAGCTCCCAGAGGAAACAACAATACTAAAGGCGACTCTACACAAGAGAACACAAATCATGTATAAGGATAAGAGTGTCATCACATAGTTGTTTTAGGTTACCCTGGTGAATCTTCCTATATTACCGGGCCTCATCCTGAGTTACCCTGGCAATCTCTACCGATTCTTGTCCCCTAAACGAACTCATGTGGAACCAAAACACTTTTCGAGAGGACAAAGTGAACGACTATGCCATTCTAGGCCATCTCAACCTAACCTTAGTGTATGTAAGCATTAAGTTGTTAGGCGAGGCAATCATTTATCTAAATTTATTTAATTAGCACTACCCAACCCCTAATATAATTTAGTTAGGTTTTCACTGGATTAACTACTTTCGATAGGTTACCCTGGTAACCACTTAGGGTTCTGACCCCTATCAAAAGCCACTCTTCCTTATTACATTAACATAACTTCCCAATAACAACATAAGATAGCCATCACGCACATAAAAATAAATCATGAATATACTCATCACAATCATGACAATACCATAAAACGTGCAAATACCATCAATGTGAAAACATAACATGCATGGCTAAGTCCCAAATCAAATCATTGTTATTGAACCACAAAATACAAGCATTATACACTTAACAATACAATTTCACTTCCCTAGCCTCTAGAAGTTCAAGGAAATTCAATAACACCAAAGTAAATCTTACTTGATAACAAATATTTATCACTCATCATGTACAATCGTCGAATCTTCAAAACTTAATTAAATTAAAGAAATCAATCACAGTATTAACTCATTACTTCGTAAATTAAGTATCGTATTCATTTAAAACAAAATTTTAAAAATTATAAACTCATTAAAAGAAATAACATGGTCACTATTAAATTATTTATTATTATATATTTAGTAGTGTATGAAGATAATATATATATTATCTTCATACACTACCCTTAAATTTTTATGAGCTATAAGTTATAATAGATTATACATTGTCATCAATAAATGCCTTATTTATAACAAAATAAATCTATGATCCTTCCTCTTTAAAAATATTATAAATTGTTTTGTTATTACTAATTACAATATAAAAGCTAATCAAACTTAGCACATATTATAATATTCATTTATAAAACTAAAGCTAATTCAAATTTAATTATAATAAAATAAACAAATCTATTTGTTTCAGCCACGCATGAGAACTTCATGTTATGCCTGATAAACACTAGTCTAGCATGTTAAGTATGAGGAAACTAAAACTTACACCCAAGACAAGATGAAAGAGTAAAAATGCATGCCATGCAACATCTATCAAGTTGAGTGCAGATAACTCAAACAAAGAACAATTAGTTAATATTGCATGCAAGGGATATAAGCACCATGAGAGCTAATACATGCAAAAGTCTGAAGAAAATGAAATTAGAACTTAAAACATGGTATATGAGGGAAGATTTGGCGTCCCCAAAGGTAGCCTTACAATCTAAAATCATAAAATGACTAAGGACTCCATCGTTTTACCCACACTCACCATACACGTCCACAACCTAAAACAGAGCGAATCCTTAGCCAGATCAAAGTCGCCATCAACGACAAGGGAAATAGAGGTGTGTGACATAAGGCAGTGAACAACTTATATGTTTTTCAGGAAAATGCAAAAAGGTGGGTGCAAATGGCAACATGCGACGCTATCAAGATCTCAATCTTTATTGAATTCAAATGATCATGTTATCAGAAGGCTAACTCGTGCAGAGAGGGTGGGTATGGCTTAAAGCAGCCAGAGAGAAGTTAGCATGAGACAAAATATACAAGCTACAGGAAATGATAAACAAGATCAATCATCAACAGGGCGATGACCAAGCTAGAGGATCCATTAGACATTTTGCGTGGCAACAGGAAGAAAAGGCTGAAGTAAGATGTGCATTTTTTTTGCACACACGCCCCGCTAAAAGCAAGGACCCTCTTTTGTTTTCGCTCTTGTTGTTTTGGCCCCTTGATTTTGAGGATTTGCATTGCCTTGGCATGTGCTTAAAATGTTTATCTTGCTCGCCAAAGTGACCCCCCTAAGTTGCATATTGAAAATCTTAAGTTCTGGGTGAAGTTCGGGTTTTTGTGCCAATTCGGGATTTTCCGCCCCGCCTGGATTTTCCCGGATTACACTCGAAGTCCGGATTGGTCTGTTTTACACTATGATTAAGAGATTTCTCGCCTTCGCGAAATTTTGCCTAGGTCGGATTTTCCTGGAATTCCGTCTTGCCGTCGGTTTTCCGAATATGGTTGATTTTTGAGCTTTATGCCATTATGATTTATCATTTGTGTTCTCTTAAGTTGGAATATTCAGTCTTATGGTGCTTTGGCATTTTGGACTTGCTTGGAGTTCGAATTCTTGTGTGTTTGGGCATTTCGTGGCTTGTTCTATGCATTCATGGTCGAAATTTAGGGTTTCATGCCTAGGGCGTCGCCATTTCATCTTGTTTTGCTTTCAAATGAGCCTGGAATTCAAGGAAGATTTGTAACAGGTTCAAAATTGGTTGGTTTCGTGCCCTAACTCCTCAAATTTGTGATCGTTCGATCAATTTGAGCGAAGTTGTGTGAGAATGTCAATTTTCAGGTTTTCTTCCAGCTTCGGGATTTTTTTGCGCTCTAGCAGATTTCTCCGATTTTCCTCGTCCTCTGCGTTTTCTTGAAAATCCAGAGTTTTGCACGTTTCGCGGATTTTCGCTCCCTCCGGATTTTCCCGAATTTCCCGTGGTCTCTTCATTTTTCGGAATCGGTAGACTGTTGATTGTTTTCGCAAAAATCTGTCCTCGGTAGATTTCTTTGAAACTTTGTTGAAAACGATAAATTGTGAGATTGCATGAATTATTAGCTGTTGATTATGCATCATGTGTTTAATCTAAGTAATATTAAGGTCTTTCACACTATTTATTATCTGATTGTGATTAATTGAATGATCATTTGTTGATTTTGTGCTTATCTCGCTGGAATCCGCTTGGACCGGATTTTTCTGGATTTTCCTTTCTGACCTAGATTCCGCAGTTGACTTGGAATCCAGAATTGTGTTGATTGCGATTTGGCAATATTTTTGGGTCGATTTCAATCTATGTTTGAATTTATTTGGATGATGAATATACTATTGGTGATGAGTTAATTCTTCATGTTATAATGGATATTATTAATGGTGGTTTTTGCTGAGTGCAGGCTGAATTTGGCTGGGTTGTCAAGGAAGTTCTGGAGATGAAATTAGTTCAATTGAAGGAGGAATTCAAATACTGGTTACTCCACCTCTTGGCCGACTTGGATGGAATCTTCTTGAAGATGCAAGATCGAATAAATAGGGATGGAAGGAAGCAATTAATATAGGACTGCATTGAAACTTGTGCTTCCCTCTTCACATGCATTGGTTTGAATTATATTGGAGATCCTAGGCTGACCTGGATGAGTTCATGCAGTTTTATCTCATTTTGAATTCTTCTTGGCCGACCTGCTTTGTGGCTATTTATTATTGCAAATATTAGTTGGGTTGACTTGTTTTATGGCTATTTTATGATTGTAAACCCTTGCTTGGGCCGACATGCTTTGGGGATTCCTATAAATTTGGCATTTCGCCTCATTTGTAACGGAAAGAAAAACGCGGATACATAGAAATATAGAGATATTTGATACAAGAGCGAATTAGGTTAGAAGTTAGTCAATTTTTGAGCAAGTGTTGTAACAGAACATTCGAATTGTTGCTGTAATTCGGTGATTCAATACAATTGAAGACATTGTGATTTTTTGGTGATCTCTTTTGTGTTGACTTATCTTGCATGGTTCTTATAATTCTATCTTTTAAATTGCTCAAGGTTATTAGATGTATGTTAGATCTGATTCAATAGTGTTTATGATTTGATGCTTGAAGTGTTTGCAGTGATCCCTGGTCCATACTTTTTGCAGCTAGTTGATTGTTAGTTGCTTTGCAAAGTTAGCCTGGACTTTTATATTCACTGTGCTTAGTTCAATTGTGGAGATTTATGCATTTCAATTGCAATTGGGTTGTCTTGGATGAATGTTCATGATCTGAAAATATTTAATGCCTTACAAGATTGCACTGTTTCTGTGAGATTGCAGATTCATCTAGGTTAAGCAGGAATTAGTTTATGAGGGATTGGTCCATTTCAAGTATTTCATCATTTGCATTGTTAATCTTAGGAATAGTTTAATCTAGGAATCTCTCTGAAACCCTAATCTTTTGTTATTTCTTTATCATTTGAGTTAGATTTAAGATTGAAGTATCACCATATTGTCAGATTTGATAAGTTAAAGATTCAGTATCTACTTGTAGTAATGTCCCTTTGTGATTAACAACATTTTCACATTTATCACTGCGTTGTTTATTCATTGTCAAGACCTAACATTAGAGACCTTGGGGTTATCTCTTGAGGCTTGCTAATAGAGATTTACCTTTCAAGAGAGATAGGATTTCATATTCTGTTTGAGTTGTTGCTGTGTAGAAAACATCATCAACAAATTGGCACTAGAAGAAGGCCTAAATAAGCAAGCTGGATCGATTTATGTCTACCATCTCTCCTAAAAGATTCAGAAGAAGAACCAAATCTACTCCAGGAGAGGAGGAATTTCAAGAATTACCGGTCCCTATTAGGTCAAGAATGGCTAGCAGAAAGGGAGAATCATCTTCCATCCAACCACCTCCATCATCTCTATCATTCTCATCTTCATCAAGTTCATCTTCATCTTCATCTGAGGATATTCCCATTCAACAACCTCAACTAGCCTTAAACCAACCATTACCACCCCCACCTCCGTCAATGGCTTTCCTAGCTAATAACCCATCTCCATTGACTTTCGCTAATTACAATGTCATACCCAAGAACCCTGAGCACTTCTGTTCAAAGTTCCATGTCAATGATCCCAATAGAACTGCTGAGGAACACATCAGGATCTTTTAGACTAGCCTTACGGATAGGGGAATCAATCATGAGGATGTAGCATGTAGGCTCTTCCCTTATTCCCTAGGGGAGAATGCATTCTATTGGTACAATCATTTACTTGCTGGATCTATCTGGAATTGGAATGAATTGGAGGCCGCATTCTTGCAAAAGTTTAGGATTCCCATCAATCCCAGTGATCTCTACCGTCAGTTCACTAATGTTAAGAGAGAAGTCCATGAGCCTATAGGGTCCTTCAACAATAGGTTTCATCGTGCCTATACCAGACTGCAAGTTCCTTATGCTATTGATGAGCCTACTACTTTAAAAGTCTATTATGAAGGACTTGATAGTCTGACAGCCACCTTCATGAAGTGGAGAAATAACCCTCCTAATACTCTAGTGGATGCATATGCAGAGGCTGTAAAGGTTAGCATTGCCTTAAGACAACATTTGTCTGGCCCTTTACCATCATTAGGACCCACTGCTCACCCTGGACAAATCTCATCTCTCAACCAAGCTCTTGCTAACCATACTCCCATCATGAATCCAACACCTCATTTGCCTCTTGTCCCTCACCCAGGACCTCCAGTGAGTCAAGTTCCACCTACAGTCAGCTACCCCCAACATAATACAAATCAACCTCTTCACCCACAATCCCATGCTAGCTATCCCCCATATCTACAAAATTTTGAAGTCTTGAACCAGTCATTGAGTACTAGCACTGCAGTAGGATATTCCCAAAATAATGCAAACTAGCCTCCATACGAAAATTCTGACAAAGAGAGACTGGATGAATTGACTGAACAAGTGGAGAAGCTGAATATGGAGGTGACTTACCTGAGGAACTAGAACAGTCAGTTGCAAGCTGCTCAGAGAAATATGCAGTCTAGTTAGAGCAGAGAAAATCAACAAGGACAACATTTTGATAGGGGGCAACATCCTGACAGAAGATACATCAATGACATAGGGTTTAATAATGATAGAGGACAGAATTCTGTTAGAGGACAATCCTCTGGTCAGAACTTTGATAGAGGGCAAGCTGGTGGACAAGGATTCGACAGGAGACAGCCACCAGGACAAAACAAGACATGGAACATGAGGCCTAATAATGGAGGAGTCCCTACTCCATTTGATCAACCAGTCAATCAACCAATTAATCAAGAGAAACCTCCTAATGGTGTATTTTTAGCTGAGGCTGCATTATCAGGATGGTGTAGGCTCCATAAAACAAGTCAACATTCTGAGTTAGATTGTCAAGAGTTCCAGACAACAGCTTCAATTTTTCAGTATGAAGTGGAGAACAATTCAAGTGGTTAGGAAATGGTACCATCTACTCCTTATGATTCATCAATGTTAGTCTTGAATTATGCTCCTTTTCCACCGTGCAAAGAAAATATGCTTGAAGAAGAATCAGACCAGCTCAACGAAGAGGCAGACCAAGTGTGCAATGGAGATGAGATTTCACGGTTGTTTGATGAAAATCTAGTGAATGATAATGGCCCCTTGGATGAGGAAGAAGCTTATGTTGAAGAGGTGCAGACCTTCCAGAGACCTACCAAGAAGTATGATTTGAGGGACATGCCCCATCGACATCCACAAGCTGGATGTCCCTTCACCACTTCCATTCCACCGAACAACTTTACAACACCTCCAGATCCTAATGCCAACAACAATCCGCCATATCCTCCGGTGTCAAGGCAATATTTCTCTAAAGATCAAGCACATATGGACATATCAAAAGGAAAGGGTGTTGAAACTAGCAAAGACAAGGTGGTGGAATTTCCGAAAGATACTCTTGCTGATCTGAATGAAGAACAATTAGCCGTATATGTTGCAGATGAACTCAAGAAACTAAAGGTAAGCCTCTCTGCATTTGAATTACTGAGAGTTCCAACGATTAGGAATGCAGTTCTAGGAGCTTACAATGCAAATTCCATATCACAAGATAGATCAGTTAGTGAGAGTGTCAATAGAGTATCTAGCTCTCAAACAGTAGGAAGGAAAAATCAGACTCATAATCAAGTTCATATGCCTCCAAGAGATGAGGGAAAAGAGAAGGATAGGACTCAGGTTGCTCAAGTGGATACTCCCTTAACTCTGTTTCAAGGGAAAACAGACACTCCTCCCTTCCTGATCTTTGTCTGCATATTTGGTAAGAGCTTGCATAATTTTTTGTTAGATTCAGGTGCTTCCACCAATGTAATGCCCTTTGGTGTCTGTAGAGCTTTGGGGATCACTCCTGCTGATTCCCAAAAGAAGGTTACACAATTGGATAGGACTGAAGTCAATGTTGTAGGAGAATTAAATATGATTCATATGCAGGTTGCTTCTAATCCTAGGATTCAGCAGGTTATCAATATACAGGTGGCTGATATACCTGATGCTTATGGTCTGATCTTGGGAAGAGACTTGACTAGGGCCTTGAATGGATATGTATCAACTGATAACTCTCATATGTGGCTTCCCTGGAAGGGAGTGCCAAATCAAATTAGAATTGAAAGGGAACCCATGATGAGATACATGATTACAGAATATCAGAATACCTCCAATGAAATTTTAATATATGAGGTGAGTATGGGGAATTATGTGCTTGCAACCCCTTTCGAGGAGCCAGATGTAGAGGAAGTTCTTATGTTCCACACAACGCCTGTTGACCTTACAACAGAATCCAGTAGTACTGAAGCCTTGGGGGAACCAATTGAAAATGAAGATGACCTTGAAGATAATCAACTCAGTTTACTAGATAATTTCCAAGAATTCATTCAGAAATGCATTGAGGATCAGATTCAGTTGGGTAGGAAGATGAATTTCAGAGATTTTCTCTTGCCAAATTGGTGTAGAGTTCATAATGCCTCCCATTCCGAATTGGATTGTTGCTTATGCCAGACTGCAGTGGAACAAGTGCAGAAATGTATTAATCCCATTCCAGCAATCAAAACTGATATCCAGAATGTTCAGGAAGATTCTAAAGGAAAGAAAGTAGTGCTTTCTGAGGAACCATCAAACAACAACAATGCAAGAGATGCAACAAGGAAATCTGCAGTTGCTGGTTGTTGGACTTTAAGATTTGATGGATCTAAATCAAAGCAAGGAGCTGGAGCAAGATTTGAGTTAATCAGTCCAAGAGGTAAAACTTTCCTTGCTGTTCATAGGCTCCAATTTCATTGCACTAATAATGTAGTAGAATACGAGGCTTTGGTCCATGGGTTGTTAATGGCACTAAAGAAAAAGGTTAAGATATTGCAAGTTTTTAGAGATTTTGAGTTAGTAGTCAAGCAAGTTAGGAGACAGTACTCTTGTCATGACAGAAGAATGACTAATTATAGACACAGAGTATGGGACCTTATTGAAGGATTTGATGCCTTCAACATTCAGTTGATACCACGAAGTAAAAATCAGACAACAGACTCCCTTGCTCAGGCAGCTAGTACATTGCAGCCCCTGTCTCTTTTTGGATTGAAGAAATTTACAGTGGACTTAACTCCAGTACCTTTAGTACCTGACAACATCACTAATTTCTAGGTATTTGAAGATGATAAACACATTTTAGATTTTATCACAAGCTCAGATGTCTTTGCTTCTCAAATTATAGATGAAACTAAACTTCAAGAAGCCGAGATGGATTTGGAAGAGGTAATCAATTTGAAGACTAATACAATTCCCAGGGGAATGGTGCAATTAGAGAGGATTTTTTATTTGGATAAAGTCAGAGATCAAGAACAGGATGCTAAGAAGGAGTCCATTAGTGGACAGTGTGAAACATATAATATGGGAACTCATGAGGATATAAAAAATGTCTACATTGGTAAAGTATGTACTCCAGAAGAGAGAAAAGGAATAATTGATGCATTACATAGATATCCAGATGTGATAGCCTAGAGTTATGAAGACTTAAAGACCTATGACACATCCATCATAACTCATACTATCCCCCTAAAGCTAGGAGTAAAGCCTTTCAGGCAGAGGCAAAGACCAATTAATGCTCTACTAGAACCTATAATACAAAAGGAAGTGCAAAAATTGTTGTCTGCAAGGATCATATTCCCTGTCAGACACTCCACTTGGGTTGCAAATTTGGTTCCAGTGCGAAAGAAGAATGGTGAAATTAGGTTGTGTGTAGATTTTAGGAACCTTAATAGAGCTTCAGAGAAAGATAATTATCTAGTACCTTCACTGGATGAAGTGCTTCAGATTGTCAATGGTTCCTAGATGATGTCTTTCTTGGATGGCTACTCAGGGTACAACCAGGTTATGGTGCACTATCAAAACATGCATAAGACTGTTTTTACTACCAAGTGGGGTACTTTTGCATACAGAAGAATGCCCTTCGGTCTGATTAATGTTGGAGCTACATTTTAGAGGGCCATGGACATTGCCTTTAAAGACATAATTGGTAAGTGCATAATCATTTATATGGATGACTTGACAGTTTTTTCAAAGGAGAGAGGTGATCATATAGCGGATTTGTGCAAAGTGTTTCAGAAGTGCAGGGAATTTGGTATATCTCTCAATCCAAAGAAATGCATCTTTGAGGTTACAAAGGGAAAATTGTTGGGACATGTTATCTCTGAGAAAGGAATTTCCATTGACCCAGAACGGGTAGAAGCTATACTCAAGATCCCACCACCTGCTAGCAAGAAAGAAATGAAGTCATTCTTTGGCAAGATCAACTTTGTAAGGAAGTTCATCACTGGATTCACCAAAATAGTCAAGCCACTGAATGCAATGTTGAAGCAAGAGGCCAAAGTTGAATGGAATGCAGAAGCAAAGGAATCATTTGCAGAGATAAAGAGGGCTATTGCTGAAGCTCCAGTTTTGGTGAGTCCAGACTATGCTAAGCCATTCTATATATATTTGTTTGCTTCTGATCACTCTTGTGCTGCTATGTTGACTCAAAAGTCTGATCAAGGAAATTAACATCCCATAGCCTTCACGAGTGCACCATTGAAAGATGTTGAATTGAGGTACCCAAGTGTGGAGAAGCAGGCTTATGCCTTAGTTAGAGCAGTAAAGAAATTTAGACACTATATTCTTAGAAACAAGGTGTTTGCAATAGTTCCTTATCCTGCAGTCAAGTTGTTGTTGATGCAGAATGAGTTAGGAGAGCACAGAGCCAAGTGGGTAACTATGTTACAAGAATATGATATTGAGATCCAACCCATGAAGCTGGTAAGAGGGCAAGGACTTACAAGGACAATGGCAGAAATGGGCCCTGATCTTGCAGCCCAACATTACAATCTAGAAGATGTTTCCCCTAGAGAATGGTATGATGATATTGTTCATTATCTCCTAACTCAAAGGTGTCCTGACCATATGAATGGAGTACAAAGAAGGGCATTGCACTTGAGAAGTGACAGTTTCATGCTGAAGGGAGTTGTTTTGTATAAAAAAATTCATGAGGGTATCTACCTGAGGTGCTTAGGAAGACATGAAGCTGAGAGAGTCATGTTGGAATTTCATGATAGGTATGGCACTGGCCATGGATTTGCACATGCCACTGCAAATCAGATTCTAGGGCTGGTTATTATTGGCCTACATTGTTCAAAGACACACACAGTCACGTCAGAACTTGTCACGTGTGCCAAACTGCAACAACTAGAGAGAAGTATGCATCTCTTCCACTTCAACCGGTCTTTGAGGTAAATCCTTTTGCATAGTGAGGGATGGAATTCATAGGTCCCATCAATCCACCTTCCTCTGCAAGGCACATGTATATTCTCACCATTATTGATTACTTTACACGATGGACTGAAGCTCTTGCATGCAAACAATGTACTTCGAAAGTGGTAATAGATTTCATTGAATCAGGTATTATCAACCGCTTTGGATGTCCTTTATCTTTAGTTTGTGATAATGGTCCTGCATTTGCATCTTTGAAATTTTCCAATTGGGCATTTGATCATGGGATTATAATAAAGTTTGCATCCAATTACTATCCACAAGGTAATGGTCTAGCTGAGTCTTCCAATAAAAACCTCTTAACAGTCATTCGTAA
>VDFB02256132.1:114977434-115201685 GCA_007258455.2 Sequoia sempervirens | reverse complement strand
TAAAGAAATATTAAAATAATACTAATACCTTTATTAAGTTTAAATAATTAAGAGTGTGACTTGACATAGAAATATTAAAATAAATTTATATTATTATTGTGTTGTGCAAATGGAATTAAAAGGTAAGATTATAATTAATAAATTAAATATTTTAAAAGTGGATTTATTGTGTGTAATTAAATAAAGATATTTTTATTAATAAATAGATTGAGGAGTGGAAGTAATGAGTAGTTGGAAAATAAAATAAAAATAAAGGTGTAGATACTAGAGTGAAAACTAAATAAATAAAAAGGATTAAAATAAAAGATGCATGCACCATCATGCATTCAAGATCAGTTATTGAAAGTGGTTAATTGCAATTAAAAAGGGGGATTTTTCACAATTTTAGGACAGGAATAATTTCTGAAAAACTAATCTTGTTGGCTCTCTAGGTGAATGTTCTGGTTCTTGGAAGATTTTCTTCTGGTTTTGTGGTTTTGGAAAGGGAGTTCGATGTATTTCTTTGTGTGTGGAATTCACTATTTGTGTCCAATTAGGATGGGTTCAAATTAGTTTGAGGCTATAGGTAGCGCCTCTTTCACTGCGTTGTGGGTCTCACTTTGTACCTGACATCTTCTCCTCATAGACCTACAATACTTTACCTTGCAACTTGATTTGTTTTGCATTGCAAATTTGAGTGTTTCTTCTATGTTTGAAACTCAGTTTTTATCTTAGTACGTATGATGTGCTTCTATGTGTGTTTGTAAATGAAAATAAACCAGTGCATAAAAATATCCATTTATTATAAAGATAGGTATTGTATTCGATGTGTAACATAGGTGTGGGGCTCGATAGATACGTATGGTATAAGAATTTCTATGGAGTTTACTTTTCGTGTGCTGCTGTAGAAATCTACCCGTTGTATGTGATTGCAATCGCTACTTATACCGAGTGCTTGAGCTAAATTGATGGGTAAAATGGGTGACTGTTATACTTGACTGCATTTAACTCGCTATTACTATTTGAGTTTATTCATCGCTATTGGATAAACTAAATTCCTTTTGAATGATTTCAATATCATGCACTCCGTGTAATTTTGGTGAATGTCATTTGAATTAGCATTTGAATCTTATGTATATTTACCTATATAACTATATGTGTATTTATATAAGTAGGTTAATATATGTGTGTGTGTGTAGGGACGTTTTATATGAGTATGTAAACATTGTTTTATGAACATAGAAAGTATTATATTTCAAACAACAGTTAGCTTTGATGTATACATATATAAATACATGTGTATATATATACAAATATATATTGGATTATGAGTATATGTTTTTTTATATATATGTATAGATATAATTGTATATGTACTGTAATGGTGATAATGAAAGAATATTCTTATTTCGGAATTAAGAGATTGTGGGTAAATGGATGGAATAAGATTTCAAAAGGAAAGATTAATTTAATTACATTTAAATAATAATGAGATTTGTGAAATGTGAAAATAGCCTATTTCCTTGATAATCATAAGTATTGCATGCTTTTGTAAATTGTGTGTTATATTAGTTGTAAACCCACCATGGACTTCTTGATCGCATCATTGGATTTGTTACTCGTACAAAGTGTTATATTGAGTATTGGTTTTGGGATAATTTTAGCTATTATTCATAGATGGAGTCTTTGTGCAAGTGAGTCATGGTAGGCTTCCAGAGGCTTGAGAAAATATGTTATTGGTTGAATTGTTAAGTTGGATCCTTGAATTGGTTGATATTATTCTTGCTAGGTGTTGTTGTGGGTCTTTAGCCATGCACCCCTTATATGTATTACGGTTGTGTAATTAGAGCGATATGGTCCATGCCTTGCTTGGGTTATGTACTTTTGTGGTTTTCATTCTGTGCATGATGGCTTTACCCTATTGGCCTACTAGGTCTTCTAGTCACTAGTAGGGGGAGTGGTGCACAAAGTGGCATCCAGGACAACCCATGTGGGAGTTTCTTAACTTAGTAATAACTTAAAATGAATTAGGGGGTTGGGTAGCTTACACATTAATCAAGATAAGTGAATGTCTCACCCATACTTGTAGTGCTCATTTAGGCTAAGGATGGATTGAGAAGGTTTGTTTGGCAAGACCAACTTCCTTGTCCTCACGAAAGGAAGATTGGTTCCACATGTGTCACCCTATGGGGCTGGAACCTGATGAGAGGTTGCTAGGACAACCATAGATGGGGGTTAGGGTCTAGTGAGAGACTGCCAGGTCAACCCATGCCAGGACCATGCGATGACACTCCTCCCTCTGCAAACTAGTATTCCCTTGTTTGTTTTTTTCCCTTGGTGTGTGATGTCCTCTGGAAGCATTGTATGTTCTTATGTGATGATAATATTGTTGTAGTATCAGTTTGGAGTCCTATTTAACCTTGTTATGTTAGTTTGAGGTTGATTTGTTTGTTGTTGTTGTGGGACCTCAAGTGTTATCTCCTAGCACAGGGGGTGGACCTTAGGGTTCCACATGGTCGGGTGGATTGTGCCTTGTACTCCATTGGGTTCCCTTGTTGTTGTTAGTGTTTGTGGTGACAACTCTTGATGATGTGGACTACTGCACTTGTTTCAGTTTAAGTGGAATATCTTACATGTAATTGTACTAGTACTGAATTGAAAATAGTTGTATCATGTATTGTACTCAGATGTATATTATTCCCTATTGATCTCAGGGAAGCACTATTGTAATAATGTAATGTTGTAATTAATTGTGAACTCTCTCTTATTACGGATAATGTGAATGATGTATCTTGCATAAGTGAATTGATTAAATGATCTTTGATGTTGTGATATTGATGACATGAAATGGATGTTCATATTGTTGAGTATATTATGTGATGGACTTAATGTGTTATTTAATGTTAGACAAATCATGTTAATGGATTAAATCTTGTTAGTTTGGTTAATGGGATTCTAGTAGTGTAGTGATGCAGGAGCATCCAGTGGTGTAAGGGCAATCTTGCATCACCCAAAAGATGATTTCCATTTTTCTTCCTGTTGTTTTATTTTTGTAGATGTCTTTGCATTTCTAGATACCCTTTTCGTCGAATAAGAGTTTCCAACTTTCAAAACTGTTTTTCTGCTTTTTCTTCTCAACTGCTATTTTTAGCAGGTTTTAATTTGAAGGCGTGGGAAGACAGAAATTTATGGGAAGGTTCAGGATGGAAAAATACATAGTTTGGTGAAAGAATCAGGTCAAGATCATTCACGGTCTAAAAGTTATTCAAGTTCCTATTTCTGCTTTTTGCCCTGAAAAACCTTCCGAGCTCAGTTTGAGGCACTAAACGATCTCGGATGGGCCTAAAAATTTGCAGAAATGCCAAAGTAGTTTGTTGAAAACTTACTTTGTGGAAAATCATCTTTTCGAGAGCTTTCCGAAAAGGTATTATCATTGAAGATCTAACGGTCGAATTAAAAGTTATGGCTTCCAAAAGTTGGTGCATATTTTAGAAACGTTAATTTTCGACTATGAATTTAAACTTGAATTTCTAATTGTAATTTTGGCGCCAAACCGCCAAAAATCTTATCTCAAAGGTTGTTTTTGGTTCCAAACCGAAATGGGTCTATTTATGGGCTTGTTTTTTTATTTTTGAGTAACTTTTTGGGGAAAGAAGTTCGCATGCTGCGAAAGGGGAATCTGGGTAATTTATGTAAGTCTGTAATTGCATGTATCTCAGAGCTCGAGGATTTGAGATCCTTTGCCTGTAAGAGTTCAATATTTTTGAATAAAATATTATTTTGTGAGTATTATTGTGTGTCTCGGGTTTGCTCCCTCGTCATGTAGTCACGGAACCTTAGAGGACTTAGTTGTAGATTCATGTTAACTTATATTTTGCAATCCTAGTATGTTGTACTTTAAAAAAAAAAAATGGTTCCATTGTTAGGTGTTGTAGTGTGTTGTCCTCTAGGGTTTTGTGGCAAGGCGTTACAATGGGAGATCTTGTGTCATGCTAAAATTATCAACCCAATGAATCCTACTATTAGGAGTATTGTCAAAGATTAGCTATCTATTATTGATGAGATTTCAAATTTTTTTATTAAATTTTTTACATCAATTGATGGTCTAGAATGTATGGTGGTAAGAACAAGATATAAGTAATGGATGGTCTCAAGTTCAAGTTTCTATTGGAATGTCTTATATGACAAGTTTATTAAATTGTTTTCTAAAACAACGGGTAATAGGTGTTCAAGGAATTATGAAGTGATGCATATTATTTATGGCTTGGGTTGGAAGGATGGGAAAAATTATTCTTATATTCAATTATTTTTCATTCAACTTTTACAACACTTATGAATAGATAAAAAAGATAAGTGCAACTATTTAAAAATAATTTCTCCTACATATGTGGTAAGAGACTTCAAAAGAAGATTATTGGACTATAGAGTCATGAGGATGAAATTTTATATGAAATACTAATGAGAATAATTAAGTACTAAATTCATGAATGGTTTCCATGGGGTCTTACTTGCAATATGTAAGTTATGTAAGGGAAACCACACCCAATATTATAAAAAGTATGGATGGAGCTAGGACATAAAGTGTAAAATCAATTGAATGCATCATTTGTCAATGTGATGAGAAATATTTATCAAGGACCATGTCATTGGAGGTCATGGTTAAGAAAAGGACATAGAAAAGTCCCACATACATAATGGGAATCCCATGGATATTATATTTATCAAAGTATAACAAGGCCATGTTTCTAGGGGAAGGATATGGGAGGATAGTAGGTGATATAGGGAATGTACTTGAATCTTCTTAAGTTTTAAGTACATATATTTCCAACTAGAGAGAGGAGAGGGATAAAAATCACATAAAGGATGTATAATTCCATGATAAGTAATATATCATGTGGCACATGTATTATTAAGTAGGTTGTGAGAGGAGGAAGAAGTAATCAGTGACACTAGTGATGAGTATAAAGTAGGGGGCTTCGAGATAAAGGGGATGTGTGAAATAGAGTGAAAGGGAGATATAATATTAAGTGAAAATTAGAGGACAAGTAAGAGAATGTAGAGATTTTGTGTCACTAGGGGTAGAGGGAAAATATGATTATTCATAGGGAAATATTGGCATTAGGGATGAACGAAGGGTAAAGTTACATTGAGGAAAGTAAAAACATCATGGGGAGTGTCAGCATAGTGTGGTGGCTTATTTGATAAGTTCACATGCATAGGATATGGATAGAGGTTAATGGGAGGAGGGAATAGTGGTGAGTTAAAGGAAGAATGTAGTGTATTAGTAGGAGGAGACTTAGGGAAGGGAGAATCATCAAGGGAAGGAGGAAAAATATTGAGTAAGTCATTCTTAGGGGTTTAATGGAAAGTGTGACATGATATGGAAAGGTAAAATAAATGTCATTTTGAAGAGGATAAAAATCACCCAATGTATAAAAAGTATAAGAGGAGGAAGGATGATTATTAGATGGCTCTTTAATTATGCCATCATTAGGTAAAGAGTCAATAAAAGTACCACAACTTAAATAGTATCAAATCTAGTAGAATAATTGATGGTTGTAGGCATAAGAGTAATAAAATTGGGGAAGATTTAATGAAATGAATGAAAATAGCGATGCTTGGTAAGAGAAGAGGAAACAATGTCATAGGAAGTAGGGAGTAAGGCCTTGTTTAGAAAGGTGAGGATATGGGTAAAAACGTGGGGTTTGTTAGAGAAAATATCATGGATTTTTTTTGGATTAATGAAGTTGGCACAAATAGAAGGGGAAGAAGAGAAGGTCATAGATAAGGAGAAAAGGTGGGTATTTATATGTTTAGAACAAGATAAATAAGACTAAAGAAAAAAGAAAACAAGGAAAAAAGAGTGAGAGAACAACAAAGAAGGGAAAAGAAAAAGAAAACACAAAATATAAAGAGATAAGAAAAGACAAGGTGTGAAAGGATCATGAATCAACAAGCACTATGAAAAGCTAAGATAATATTATCTAATGCAAATATAAGAAAAATAGAACCTATTCGAAATCAAAAAGAAGTCTAGTAAGCAATGGTCAAGTTCACTAAATAAAAGAACCTAAAAAAATATTTTTAAAGTGTAATGTTACAGTTTTTTATTTATTTTTAAGTAACTATGAATGTAGGAAATTAACATTTTAACACTTATCGCCTAATAATAGGAGCTAAGACTAATAATTGAAAAGAGATAATATTATACTAAATTATCAATGAAACAAGCATATGCACTCTTAGAAACATGAATAAAAAACTATTAAAAAGAGGAGCTAAATGCACCTAGACAAACAAGTAATATTTATAAAAAAAATCTATAAGAGATGAAGTTTCCAGAAAATTGTAGAGAATTCGAAGCAAAGAATTACATCATTAGGTGTAATGATTACCAACAAGGTTGTTTGGTCTTGAAGAAAAGTAGAGACCTATAACTTTACAAATGGTTTCTTGATCATACGATATATTTTCTCAATGGTATACACATATCAATTAGATAACACATAAGTGGAATAAACTAAAAGAAAGTGTTTTTATGTCTAAATGTATGGAAATAGATGAAAAATACTTAAAAAGAAATGCCTTCACTCAATAAATCAAATTTTAATAGTGGTATTGGGGAAAAATTACCTATTGGATGCTACCATAGTAATATAAATCTTTTTTGGGCCTTACATGCATATATTTATCAAAGAGGCGGCCTAAATCCCATGTTAGTTACCTAATCTAGGGGTGGCCTAGTCTAGTATAACAAAAATGGGTAAAACTTAACACAAAGATTAATTATGATATTTCCAACACACTTTCCTCTTGGAAATTTGTGAGACTTCTCTTATATTCTTTTATATTTTACCTACAAAACAAAATGGCTAGAGGGGAGTCTACCTTGGTCAATCCCCTTGTGGACTTTCAAATTCAAATCCAATTAATTACAAGATGATAAATAATTTAAAAATAAATATATACTAATAAATTAAACCTATTAAAAGAACAAATATTGAAACCCTAATGTATTATGGAAATGAAATATAGGAAACAAGGCTAAGAAAGAAGGGATGGTGAGAGATTTTGGGAAGACCAATTGGACAAATGATAAAATTAGGTTGATATGGGTTGGAAAACTAGAATGAGTGATGAAAAACATTGAATTAGGTAAAAATAGGCAAGACCTAAAATGAAATCAAAAGGAGAATAGAGAAGAGGGAAAACTAGTGTTTAAAGATAAATAGAGAGATAAGAGAATGAAAAGAAGTATGAGATAGAAGAAAAGTGAGAGAGAAGTAAAAGGAAGAGAGAGGTTAAGATGATAGGAAACTGAATATTTAGTATAAATTAGATTAAAACCTAAAGATATTAATACAAAGAACTATTTATCTAGTATAAAATATGGATATTAGTTACTTAGAAATTGTAGAATGGAATTATGGCATTGTATAAAGGGATCCAAAAAATATTTGTAGTACTTGAGATGAAAGCTAACACACTATTGAAAATTTTGAAGTGAAAATCATTCCTTTTAAAAGAAGATGCTCCAAAATTATGATTAAGAGAGAAAATTACCATTTATATGTTAAAATTAAGGAGGAAAGAGCCTTATCTATAAAATTTTGATAGTAAGTCTAGAGAAATTAAAATGGAGCCCAAAGAACCTTTATTTAATGCCGTTTCCATTTAATTTTGGAGGTTAGAGGGTGCAAGGGCTAGGCCACAAGCTTTCTAATAGGATATGACTAGTTGGTCCTTGAGCACAAGGAGGGCTATATTTTGATAAAAATTAAAGGGAAATGAGTGCCATCATGTGCACCATATAATGTGGTGGTTCCAATTAAATATTTTTTGTAAAATTAAAGTTCTAAGGAGAGAAATGAGAGTATTAAGAGAGAGAGAGAGAGAGAGTATTTAATGATCTGGTCAAGTGGTTAAAAAGGTTAAAGATGATTAGAGGAAAGGGAGAAGGGGTCAAGGTGAGAGAATAATAAATGAAGAAGAAAATAAAATAAATGATTGGATCAAAGGGGTAATAGGGTCATGAGGAAAGCATCAAAACACTCAAAATGGGAAATAAGCTAGATTGAATCCAAAACATAATAAAATAAATTTTAGAGTATGTAGTTTTAATACTACACTAAAATTGCCATTATTATCTTGAGTACACCAGAGCCATAGAATTTTATTCCAAGACATGTTTGAATATGAATGCATATGATTATATAATATAAATTTACTCTTTTTTCATGTAATGACCCTTGTTAAGCTACTTCTTTTCATCACAACTACTCCAAAATATGTTTATGAGATGACATGGATGTTGAGTGAAAAATTGAGGAACTTTTTATTCTTAGTACTATGCTTGGACTATGATTTGATCTCTTTTTATGATTCCGTTAACCCTATGTCAACCCAGGGTGTAAGCTTGTGAAAGACATCATGGCAGTTTTCTCAATGGTTGAGAGTAGCAAGATGAGTCTAATGTAATGCAGCCTACTTCAAAATAGAGTCCAAATTTTAAAAATACCTTATTTAGATTTATCCAACAATATTTAAAACTGATGATAGAAAGTGAATTTCTAGCTACAGGAACTATCATAAGACAATTTTGATGGCAGGAGCTATTATACAACAATTCTGGTGATAAGAATTGTCTCAAAATAATTCTAACTACAAGAACTATCACAAACACTTTTAAAGTAAAGAAACAATTCTACAAATTTATCAATCCAAATCAAATGCATCAATTAATCAATTATTCTTTATTCTTAATGGAAATCAATCACAATGCATAAAAACATACATTGCACACTCATATAGAAAATACCAAAAAGACATACAATCAATGGTGGTTGGAGAGTGGGCCTTGCCTCCTAGTCTACCAATGAAGGAAATGCTCACAAATGCTTCAAAGATAATTAGATAATGATACCAATATTCCTTATGATAATAATGATAATGATTAATTGTCTATGCTACATATATGGCAGCTTATATAACTTCAGTCGATTTAAAAACTATATATATAATAATATGTTATTGCTTTACATTTGAAAATCGAGATACATCGATTGGTTAAGAAAGAGTGTGTGGCCTATGACCACTCTTTCTTAACCAAATTATTATAACAACAAACTAAATTATACTCAATTGGAAATAAAACAAAATTGTTTACAAGGAATCTTCATCATTCTTCTTTGTGACTATAGGAGGTTTGCTTTTACCTTGTTTTAGTTAAATACAACCCCTTGATTAGTGCCTATTAAATATTACTTCCTAGGGTATATTTTACTCCTTTAACATATATTAAACATCTTCATCTTATAAAACTAATAGTGGAAACTTAGGAAGAAAGGTTAAACTAAAAACTAAAATTAAACAAAGACTTGGACAAACATTTAGCCCACCAATGGACACATCTTGCATGCCATTATGGTCCTATAATAAAGTTGAATTGATAAATTGTTTGAATTACTGTATATCTTCCACATGTGAGTGTGATTCTTCCTAAACATATGTGATGTATGATTTACATTTTATGAGAATGCACTTAAGTTACATGTTCAATTAATGTTAGTTGTGTGATGATTACTCTTTTAATTAAAAAAAACATAGCATATTTAAAGTTGATTATAGTTTATTTAAGTCCAAGTAGAACTATCAGCATACCAACCTATGAAAGCCTTTGTCTTGTTCAACATTAGCCCATAGAAAATCTCAAACTTTTTTTTTTTCTGAATTTTTATAAGAAGCTTAATAAGACACCTAACATGAGGAATAATAAACTTGAGTTGCATAAAGCACCTTAGAAAAATTCTAAAACTTGCTAGTAAGGATAAGTAGCTTGGTGATCTAGTTGGTTAACTTCTTTGCAACTCTATTAATCACAAAATTTTACAAAGAAAATTGCAGGGATTGGAAAGAAAAGGGAATTATTAGAAAATGATAAATAACTACATGACCAATCCATTTAGAGCCAAATGTTTGAAGTTTAACCAACATATGAAGGAAATATTGTCTCTAACGCTAGGTTTTTGTTATGATATATTGGATTCTAAGACCAAACATAAGGCATCAAGGCATTGAAGGGAAAACTTGACATTAGCCTTATCTTGAATAAGAGTAAGAAAAGAGTCCTCCACAAAATAACCACTCACCAATTGTTAAGAAAAATCTATTAGAAAGGAAAATCCACAAAAAAGAATTGAGAAACAACATTGGCTAGAAGATAGCCAAACTCTTTAGCAACTACGACATTAAGTGTAAGAGCTAAAGGGTATCCTTTCCACATAGAATGAAAATCCTAAACTGTTCAAATTATTTGTCATTAATAGTAATGAAAGAATAAGCATCTACATAGATTGAAGAAATTGAGGGCCAAATCCAAGTGACTTAAGCATGACAATGATAAAGGGTCATTCAATCATATGGTAAGCCCTATCAAAATAAATTTTAATGAAAATGACATGTTGGTTAGATCATTAAACCCATTACATACTTCCTAAATAATAATGTCATGAATAATATATTCTCTTATTAAAGCATGTGTTTGTTCAGATTGAACAAGTGAGAGTAGAGTGTCAATGTAGAGTATCAAGGCTTTAATGATGATCTTATGTGAGACAATGAGAAAATGATGAGTCTCCAATTACACATTAGCTTAGAATCACCTACTTTAGGTGTGAATTTTATATTGCCTCATGTTAATAATAGGGCTAGGTAAGGTTTTCTTGTGAAAAGTTTCTAAATAAACATGATAGAGATCACTGCCAATAATTTCCAATCGGGTTTTTATTTTTCACGAGGGAAAACATCACAACCATTTATCATTAGTCATATTCAAGATAGCTTCATGGAGATCTTTTTGAGATGGTGTTTTATCACAAGTTGTCCACTAATAATTAGTGAGATGACAAGGAACAACCTCTATGCATTAGTAAAGGGCTTCTTTATGAACCAAGGAAAGATCATGAGCTTGAAACACTTTCTTGAAACACTTTCTTGTAGTGGTGGAAAAATACTTTGATAATTAGAGGTAATTATATCAAGAGTTTGTCAATTTCTTGAATGAAGCTGATCCTCTAAGAAGGTTTTTTTCTTGATTACTAAAAAATAAAGTTACAATGTAAGCTATGTCAAACAAACCATACCAACTACTCCAACAAAAAGGTAAAACAATTTAGAGAGATCCAAGTTATCAAAAACATTTGGGAAGTGTTCTTATCTTTCAAGGATTGAAAAAATTGTATAGAGACCATATCATTAATCTTCAACAAATAAAGTTTGGCTTTGGTTTGAAATCCCTTAGTAGTGTGTGCATCATCTATCTACTTCTAGTGGTACAACTTAGCAACTTGCAACTAAAGAGGTTGGGATAAAGATTGAGCCTCAAAATCTATGGTGGCACAATTAAACTCAAAGATCAAGGCAACATTTCAGCTATAATAGATGCAAGAAAGTTATAAACCATAGATGTGCAAAAAGAAAGTTAAACTTATATCATTTTGAGGACATGGAAAAAGGTTCCACACAAGTAAAATTCATGGTAGTGTGGATTTGTAGTGAAGAAGAGAAGCATTAAGAAATAATTATGTTTCTCCACTAGATAGTGGTTGTAGAGAAAAATATTTAGCAAAGGCTCCACAAAAAGAGAATAGTAACTAGTAAAGGAAAAGGAGGTTTGAGATGATAGCATAACTCTATCAAGCCTCTTACATGAATGCTCTAGTTTGATATAGAGATCGAACCATGTGCATGTTGTTGATACTCTAAACTCACCTCCTTGTGTTGTTAGACCATAGCTACAAATATCATTGTTAGAAAACAAGGGGTTTTGAGACCTTAGTAGAAGAAGGTGATCTCCTCTTCACTTTAGGCTATACTAAATCAAGGGGATCTCCCTAAGGTCTTATCAGTGGTATTTTCACAATTCAAAGAAAATTTGCCAAAAAAATTAAAGCCTATGTGTAAGAGTGACCCAATTGTTTGTTACTAAACATTATTTGAACTATTTACAAGTATAAAATACAAGTCAATACTTATTATGAATCAAATGGACATAAGATCGTAAATAAATCCACCATGTAATAATAATACTCAAAATAGAAAAGTGAATTGTCAAATATAATTTATCTTAAGTATTTGTAAACTTAATATAAAACTAAATTAAACAACAAAAGAATAAATCCTTAAATTAATTTCCTACCAAAGATTGATCCTACTTCCATTAAGTTGATAAACTCCAAAGATCCAAAAGAATAATAAACATCTTAAATTTTACAACATATATTAAATATTAGCTACATTTTAACAAATCTCAAGAAAAATGCATAAATTTTTCATATTTAATCGAGTAGTAATTTCGATTTATTTATATTCACAAACTCAAAGACTTAAATGGAGACAAGAAGCTTAGATCCAAAAGCTAACCAAAACATTTTAATATATTAATTCAGGAAGGTTTTACAATTAAAGTCTCCAGCATTTTTCCACAAGGGATACACACCATAAACCAAATAAGTACAAGAGTAATTACTGCTGGATAAGGACTATTATCCCCTTGCATGATTTTCTGCCTTTGGATATATACCCCTACCAAATGGTGTTAACACCATAGACACAAACCTAAATATTCAGCAGAGCTCAAGAACTCCAATGACCTTTAACACATTTTACAAATCTTGGCACCAGAAAGGAAATTTAAAAAGCTCCAGACACAGAAAAGAGAATAAGTATTTACAGAAAACAGAATAGTGTTCATCTGATGGATTATTAACAGGTCTCTTACCTTACAGTTCACATGAAAGCCCCACTAAAATGAACTGGTCCACCAATCCAAGAAAATGCCCCTGTGCACTACTTCAAGTTAGGAGATGGGTAAATGACTCCAAGTTTCTCACACAGATTCTACATAGCATGGTGCACAGTTTGAACAATTGAAGGGTTTCCAGGCTAATCTTTCCTGGTTGTACAACTTCATAACTACTAACTTTAACCTTGAAGAACTGGTTGTGAGGGACTCCTCTCATTTATCTTGCTATGAATCTCAGCAGGCATCAAGATGGCCTTGCTAATGATCTCCAACAGTTTATGTAATTATTGATGGCACCAAAGATCCTCCCTAATAGATTAAGAGGTATTCTCCAGTTCTTCTTCTGTTTCTGTAATCATTTGACTGGTTTTAGCCCAAACTCTACACCTTGAGGAAGATGAGGTAGGAGGTGCAAAATGAACAGGAGGGGAAGCAGAGCATGAGATTGAGAAGCCATTGACATTTTCCTCTTTCTCAAAATTTGGATACAGTGCAAGATGTCTAAAACCTGCTTGATGTATACCCTTCTGTAAAATTATATTTCCCAGCAGTCCAGTCAACCATCTCCTCAAAATAGCTTAATGCCAGTTCTTCTGACATAAAACCATTGCAATGATTACACCTGGAACTTGAATCCTCTTTCTTCAAGAAGCACAGCTGATTGAGCAAGCCACATGGCTAAGCACTTGTTTTCATGTCTTGTCATGTCTCAAACATGGGTGAATTGGTACACACATGACAGACAATGAATTGCAAAATCCACAATATCCATATGTCAGCATATGTGTTTTAATTGCCTGTGGAGGCACAACACACAAACCTAGGGAAGAAAAGACAGGGAATATAGAGAACAGAAGAATAAATGAAAAAAGAATAAGAGGACACTGTCATAAATGGATTCAAAATTATTTGGGAAACTCTAGGAAGCTTCCCAGTGCTTGTCATCTATGGCGGTAAGGCCTGCAAGTACATCATGTTTTTTTTTTTCATTTGAGGAAAGCAACCTTCCCCAATGCATGATCACTTTGATGTACTGTCAGAGACTCACTTAATCAACTTGCTGAAAGTATTAGCTATCTCTTGAAGATTTCACATGTAGTTTTAATGATTCCTCCCCCACGAGTAATGTGGGAGTCAACCTGACTAGCAATCTGCACATGTCCTTGAGGGACTCCATAATTGATTTGATCTTAGGTCCCACAGAAATGGACTTTTTCTTAAAGATTTACTCATCTAACCTTTTCACTTTTCTGGATACCTTTATTGGCATTGAATTCCTTAATGTTCATATCCTTCTAATAGGAACAAATGTCTCCACCTCTCTTGGGGCAGTTATTTTCTTTCACCTTCTTCAACATATTTATTGACTAATTTATAAGCTGATAGTTTTGTTGTTCACATCTAACCTTTTCATTTTTTAAAATATCTTTATTCGCATTGAATCTCTTAATGCCAATATGCCTCTAATAGGAGCAAATGTTTTTGAAGCAATTATTTTCCCTCACCCTCTTCAACCTATTTATTGACTAACTTATGAGCCGATAGTTTTGTTGTTCACATCTAACCTTTTCATTTTTTTAGATATATTTATTCGCATTAAATCCCTTAATGCCCATATGTCTCTAATAGGAGCAAATGTCTCATAAGCAATTGTTTTCCCTCACCCTCTTCAACCTATTTATTGACTAACTTATGAGCCGATAGTTTTGTTGTTCACATCTAACCTTTCATTTTTTTAGATATCTTTATTCGCATTGAATCCCTTAATACCCATATGCCTCTAATAGGAGCAAATGTCTCCAAAACAATTATTTTCCCTCACCCTCTTCAACCTATTTATTGACTAACTTATGAGCCGATAGTTTTGTTGTTCACATCTAACCTTTTCATTTTTTTAGATATATTTATTCGCATTAAATCCCTTAATGCCCATATGTCTCTAATAGGAGCAAATGTCTCATAAGCAATTATTTTCCCTCACCCTCTTCAACCTATTTATTGACTAACTTATGAGCCGATAGTTTTGTTGTTCACATCTAACCTTTTCATTTTTTTAGATATATTTATTCGCATTAAATCCCTTAATACCCTTATGCCTCTAATGGAAGCAAATGTCTCTGAGGCAATTATTTTCCCTCACCCTCTTCAACCCATTTATTGACTAACTTCTGAGCCGAGAGTTTTGTTATTCACATCTAACCTTTTCATTTTTTTAGATATCTTTATTCGCATTGAATCCCTTAATACCCATATGCTTCTAATGGAAGCAAATGTCTCTGAGGCAATTATTTTCCCTCACCCTCTTCAACCTATTTATTGACTAACTTATGAGCCAATAATTTTGTTGTTCACATCTAACTTTTTCATTTTTTTAGATATCTTTATTCGCATTGAATCCTTTAATGCCCATATGCCTCTAATGGGAGCAAATGTCTTAGAGACAATTATTTTCCCTCACCCTCTTCAACCTATTTATTGACTAACTTATGAGCCGATAGTTTTGTTGTTCACATCTAACCTTTTCATTTTTTTAAATATCTTTAGTCACATTAAATCCCTTAATGCCCATATGCCTCTAATGGGAGCAAATGTCTCCAAGACAATTATTTTCCCTCACCCTCTTCAACCTATTTATTGACTAACTTATGAGCCGATAGTTTTGTTGTTCACATCTAACCTTTTCATTTTTTTAGATATCTTTATTCACATTGAATCCCTTAATGCCCATATGCCTCTAATTGGAGCAAATGTCTTTGAGGCAATTAGTTTCCCTCGCCCTCTTCAACCTATTTATTGACTAAATTATGAGTTGATAGTTTTGTTGTTCACATCATTTTATGAGATATTCAAGGCTCTTTTGTTTTTTTGTGGAATATGGGTTATGTACATGATTTATGTCCTTGTCAAACTTTTAGGGTTATTTAGTTTAATATATGCTTGTGTTCCATTTATATTGAAATTTTGTCTATTTTATAATTTATGTTTGTATTTGAGTTTTATATGCTTTCAGTTTTTATCATCGTTATTTGTAATTAAATGAGTCATCCATGATGTAGAATAATTTTTGTCTCATATTCATCTTTAAAAAATCAATTTAATTTTTTGTGTTATGATATGATTTTATGTCCAAGTTTGATCTATTTAAATCCACACAAAGTGTTTAATTCCTAGGGATAGTGCAGTGTTTGTTAAGTGTTGTTTTCTCAATGGTCTTGTCTTATCTCTTGGTGTTGGAAGTTTATTCTAGGTGTCTCTCTCACACCCTCATGATATTTAAAACCTTTGTCATGTTTTGGTCTTTATTTTCACATGATGCCTCTAGTGATCTAATTATTTGTTGGGTTTTTGAATGTCATATCCTCCCTATTTTAGATTCATTATGTGCATAGTTGCCAAGTGACATCATCTTAGGAGCTTACTATTATGCAAGTAGTTTGAAGTTTGCACAAATGTGAAATGTGGTGAGTTAGAATGGATAAAAAATCACATAGGGGTTGCATTCAACTTGTCTTTTGGTTTTCAATGCTTGTTCCAAATCTAATGTGGATTTATATTTTAGATTTATCTTGTTTTAAATATATATTTTTCCTTCCTCGATTCTAATCCTATTTATTCTACTTCATTTAATTCTTATTGTATTTAATTTGTTTGACTTAACCTCCATGTTGAATGAATCTCAAGTTTTAATATATTCCCTAACTCATAAAATATCTCATCTAAATAAGCATTACACCTCCAAGCTTTCTTTTTTGCATCTTTTAGCTCCAATGAACTTTTAGACCTAATAGTTAATACAATTTAAGGATTTGTTGTATTTGGAGCTGCCTTAGTTTTTCTCATTGTCTCCAACTCCACAAGGATATATACTTGAGTTGATAATAGATTGCATTTATAAGGGCCTATATTAAACATACTCTTTATCTACATTATAGTGGCATTTGATTATTATTATTTGTTAATTTATTATGCTAGATAATTTAATTCTTTAGAACTAATAATTAGAATAAATCAGAATAAATATTAATTAAAATTATTTATTTATTTACTTTAATTTATCATAAATTAGAATAGTCAGTTGTTGTTGGCTTAGTAGTTGTAGAAGTCTTTTTATTTATTAAATGCAAGTTTTAATTATGAATAAATGAATTAAAGAAAAGCATATTATTTTATTCTACAATGGTAGCAAGGGGTGAAGTGTAATCATTTTAACAAAAACTCTTACCTTTTACTTTAGATCTAATAAGTAAACATAAGGTTTTCATAATAAGTAGCATGTAAAACAAAGATATATATTAAATGAAAGGAAATGTTTAAATTTAAAGGTCAATATTTAAATTTAATTTTGGGGTGGTGGGCCTAGTTCAATTGGGTGAAGATATAAACTTTAAATAATTAGCCAAACTAAAAATATGGAAGATAATACAAATAGCATTTTAAACAATATAAGATACAATAAAATAAAATAACTCTTAAACAAATAAAATAGATTTAAATTGATATCTCTTGACTTTTATAAGATAAATATATTTAACATATTTATACTAATCATATAAAATTAAAATTAGAATTAAATTAAAATTAATTAAAGAACAATTTTTATAAATAAAATTATATTCTTTTATTTTGATATTTTTGCATGAGTTAAATTATATTATTCAATTAGAAAATTAAATAAAGTTTTAGATTTTATATGATTAAAATTTTGGAAAAAAGAAAAGATTGCACATAAGTGCTTTAAAAGGACTCAAAAAAATTATCTACAAATTACAAAGGAGTTTTTCTCACATTTACTTCAATAAGGAATTCCTATTAACCATTGAAAGTTGGATCTTATCAAGAAAAACTCATATTCTTTTGGGATTAAAATTTATATAGATTTTGTATTTGAATTTCGTTGAATCTTTTGAACTTAAAATTATCTAAAGTTAGATAAACTAGTAATCGTAAAGATTTATTGGAGAAAATTTATACAACATAAAATAATTTAGTGAATCTATGTGATAAAGTTTGAATTTGAAAATAAAAATAAAAATTAAATTTTAATTGAAAATTGAATAGGAAGACAAAAGTAAAAATTCAATTTTATAAATTGATTCAATAGAAAATAAAAGTTTATCAAAATGAGACTAGGGTCAATGCTTATGAATGTTTTACTCCATATTGAATGCTTATTTATAAATTAAATTTAATAAATTTGGGTGTTTTGAGGAAATTTATAGTTTTAAATCAAGTTTTTTCAAAATTGAGATCAAGGGTTCGAGAAAATATCAAATTGATTGTATAAGTGTGTTTCATTGATTGAATTTTTTTTTGGGTGGATTTAATTTCTAAATTTTCCTTATTGTTTTTATTTTTTTGAGTCCCCTTGTCACAACCATCCTAATAATCCATTCAAAATTAATGATGATTGTAGCCTTGTTGATCAAGATGAGTATGAAACTAATCCCCTTGATGAAATTATTGCTAAAAGGATTTCCACAAGCTTCTTTTGCACATCTATGTATTATCAAACACCTTTTGACCAAGAGTTGGCTAGCACAAGCTACCCCATCACTCCTAAATACATATCCATTTGTCACCCTTATGACACCTTTGACAAGGGAAACCCATCCACATCCCATACCCCATATTTCTATGAGGTACTCATTGCCTCCACCTGTTATCCATTATCCTATCATCCCACAATCCACAAACCTAATCCTTCATCTAATCCTAAACCCATCCAAACCATTCTTTTTCAAATTCCTCCAAGGACTAATCCAAAACCGTTAAGTTTTGGAATCATGTCACTCAACCAATCCAAAACAATATGCATGCATCATTAATAAGGTTTTCACCCACCCAAGACCTATTATTCCAATCTAAAATCCTAACACCATAAAAATACAATCTCAATCCCATAAACACTCCTCCCCATCACACCATCAAAACTAAACTATATCAAGATATTGTTCCAAAGCATCTGTTGTGCCTTACACACACACACCCCATTGAAAACAAGTCCCCCCTCTTTTCTTTTATGTGTCTCTTTGCTTTTTGGTTCCTAGGTAGGGCACTTTTAGGCCAGTTTTCTTTTCGTTTGGTGTTTGGGTTGCTTTTTGGGTTAGAGTTTTGAAGGTTGCAGAAATTTAGTTAGGATGAGTCCATTTTAAAAACCTACAGTGTCAAATATATATGTGAAAGTCCCACAAACCATGAATCTTCACAAGGTCATTCCGACCCAATTTTTTTCACATGGATTGGAGACTTGTTTTCTCCACAAAGATTAGAAGTTCCAAATTTCTACGAGAATTGTGCCCTTCAATTTTCTTCATGGATTATCATCATCAATTTTCCACAAAGTTTGTCTACTCTATGTTTTCAGGTGCTTGACACTCTATCCATCTCTAAGGCATTAATGGTGGTAGCTTAGACTAGTATATAAGTTATTTGTCAAGTCATTATAGTCATTTCTCTTAAGCTAAAGAGTGAATTTAGCTTTGTGGAGCTCTAGAAGAATCAAACTAAAGATTATTTGGCTTTCCAGCATCCTCCATCCTTGATTTATGACAGATTTCAGGTTGGTGATTTTTCCATATTCATGCCCTAATTCAAATGGTTAGGTTAAATTTGGTTTACATTTAATGTTGTCTTCTAAATTAAAATCTCCTAGGTATGTTGACCCTTTTAGGCCATGGTTGATTTGGTTTATAAGGTGAGATGAGGATGGTTTGTGTGGGGTAGCATTAGGACATGTTTAAAAATAGATATAGATTGCCTCACATGTTCTTCTTTCATGTCCTCTGCAACTAGTTTCAGCATGTTACATCTTGGGTATTACATGGAATTGGGTTTTGAGTTATGGGAAATTGTTAGGATTTGGTTTGCAAGTAAGTTTAGGTCATTTTCCAATGAGCGTTTTGCAATTTAGGGGTTTTAGAGTTCAGTTATGGGGCATTAGATCTCTCAAAAAATAGGGCATCTTGGTTTTGTCATGTTTGAATTCAAAATTGGTTAGTTTGTGAAGGTCCATGTGGTCTTCCCCCCACGCAGGATTAAAGTTAGTGCATAAGAAACAAATTCTCATCTCTAATGAATTTTTGCAAGCTTTGATTTTGGAAACTTGATATATGCAAAAATTTAATGACTCCTAAACTTCAAGCCTTATCTTTAAGTATGAACAATGGATCTTGCTCCCTTTGTTGTACCTATGTGGAATATCAAATTGAAGTTAATTTCCTGGAAAGGCTTTGTTGTGTGGTCTCACAACACGCCCCAAGACTATAAGACTTGGGGACCCCAAGTAAAAACTAACGCTTATGGTAGATGTTGGCTAGTTGAAAAGATCACCAGAAGTGAAAAGCAAAGAAATTTTTTCTTTAAAAGAGTACTTCATAATGTAGTGTTCTAGGTACTGGATACCGGGAACTGAGAATGTTAAGGAAAAAGGTAATGCAGGCATTGAACAAAATGTTCTGGTCTGATAGTCGAGGTTTGGTAAAGATGGAAGTCCCGGTAAAACCGAAGTTCGGGAAAATCATGGGTAAAGCTGAATATCGAGTATCGGATACCGGGTAACGATGCAAAGTAAAGTTTTAAAATTTTAAGGTTATCTAAGAAGTCCGATAGTCCGGTAACCCAGTATATAAAAGGATAACTACACATGAATTTGTGATGTGCTGGAAAGCATGTTATTTATGAGAAATTTATATGACAACAATTTAATAATGGTTTTATTTACATGAGATTTTTATAAATGTGTTTTTAAAGGGATTTAATGAGTGGAATTTGTGATTGCAGGAGTAGTAGATTGCGATGCAGAGTTCAGGTATGGATGGTCAGGCAAACTAAAGTTGCAGGAAAATTCGATGGTGTTACCAGGTTCAACAATACACTTTGGAAGCTCATGCTGGGATAGAGTTCGTTGCAAAGGGAAACCAGATACCAGGAAACTGGGACTTTGAAATTTAAGCATGCAACAAAGAAGTGTATACATTCTAGGGATTGCTCATTCCTGGAATGTTCAAATTGAGATTGAACATGAATGTAGGAATGGAAATTCCACCTGATCATTCTGAATATATGGGAATTTCCTACATTCTTTTTGAATGGATTTGTTTGGTTCCAAGGAGGAACCCTAATAATAAAAGATAAAAACCTGAAGGACTTCAACGTGCAGACGAAGGTTGACCTTCATTGACTTCATTTGCAATTCTCTTACCAGTCACTATATTCCACGTGCCTTGATGTGATTCGTCCCTTGGATTTCCTCTCATGTATTTGTCTTATCCTACCTATGAATTACTTCTATAAAAGGCCAGGGGATACTTCTTTTTAAGTTAAGTTCAAAATTTGTGGATGTTGGAAGAGCCAAAACTTCTTTAAGTTTTTTTCTTTTTTCCTGTTTTATGAATCATTCTGGACTAAAAACTTGTATGCACATAGAATTTAATCAATATCGAAGCCAATTTGATAGCTACCTATCTCATGCATTTTTGTAGTTGGCTTTGTTAGTTCATCCGAACAAGACTGTATGTTGCGTCGTTTAAGGGTGCATACAGAACCTACTTGGTGTCCAAACTAAAACACCTTCTTTAAAAGCTCACACCATTTTGTATGTAGTTGTGAAGCAATCTGGTGAAGTATAAAGCAATTTGCTTCGATATGATTAACTCTTGGGGCATGCATGGAGAATAACTGGGAGAAATTTTATTTTTTAGTATTTTTATGCTTTATTTAGATTAGATGTTTAAATTCTTGAAAATATTTCAAAAAATAGATAAATGGATGGAAATTTATTAAAAATATTTCGTTTCTTATGAAATTGTTGAATTCTTAAAGCTTAATCTACTTAAGTGATAGCAAAATTGTTTGATGTTCATGAAATATTATTGCAAATCTTTTGATTTCATGGGATTATTTTATGATTGAACTGGAAATCTTATATCTGATGTTTATGATTCTTAATGAAACTAGGGATGTTCTTGATGAAATTGAAGATAACCATATTCCCCTTGAGATTAACATCAATATCACATCATACCCTAAAGTGAACCTAGTATGGTCAAGACCTGACTACTGGAGCCTTGGGATTAAGCTAAGTCAACCTTCTCCTATAACACAGACACCTTAGGTTGCCCTGGTTTAGTCTTTCAAGTAAAGATAGGTTCTTCACAGTTTTCCTATGAGGATTTTATCTACACTATTGCTGCGAGTAACATCGTCGTCAATAGGAACTGGCACTAGAAGGAGGACCTCTGCGTTGCCTTTGCATTTTTTTATCTTCATGTTTTGTTTAGGAATATGTATCGGTTTTGGGTTTAAAAGAGAGCTTGTAAGGTGAAAGTCTAGCTCAAGCCAGTGTTTCAAAAATGGAAGTTGAAAAACTCTAGGAAATTCTTAACTAGAGATTACATCCTTTGAGTTTATTCACCTTTGGTAGAGTCACCAAGTCTAGAATTCATGATACAACTGACCATGGTGAACTTGATTGTGATTTTTTTTACTAGGGTAAGTTTGGCTATGTATAAGGTGATTCCATTAACAAAAGAAGTTTTAACTGCTAGAAGAAAGGGATTGTTGATGAGAAATATGTTGAATCATGAAAAAGGGAATAACCCTAGCGAAATTTAAAATGTTAAAAAATTAGCTGATATATCAAAACAGTTTGATAATTGCAATTGTTATAAAGAAAATCTTGAAGTTTTGTAGGAAGATAAGCGAGAATGTCGAGACTTAAAAATATTACATCAAATACGAGGAAACAACATTGATGATTCATCATTCTCTTTATACGTGGAAGATGTAAGTGAAGAGAAGGAGCAGGAAAATTGAGCGCGAGACGCCTGTTTTTTGTTCCAAATTGAAAATTTACAAGTTAAAAAAGGAAATTTTCTTGATTTTATGCAAGATACAGAGTATCAAGCTTTTACTTCTTTTCTCTCTAATAACAATATAAATTGTGATATTGCTTGGTCTAACAAAGTTCAAAGTGAAGACAGGACCGAAGACATGAAAATTTTTGGAGGAGAAGAAAGTCAAGGAATGGACATAGTCGTTCATTGAATTGAACAGAGTAAGGAAATAGACCATGAACCAGGGCTAAAAGAAGGTAGAGTATTGCCGCATCAGACGAAGTGTGTGCAATCGACCTTTAATGAGGTCATTTTCATACATATGAGCCAAGTTATTGGTAAGTACACCTTTGAATTTATGTTTGTTAAGCATAGAAAAATTAAAAGAATTTATTGTTACAGTAGAACATTTGAAGTTTATCTGAGTAAATTTAAGGATAAAACTGTTGTAATTCGTACCAAAAAAATAATGGAAATAGTAACTGAAATTAGAATAAATTGTTTTATTAGGGTAAGTCGTTTGTTAGAATAGAATTTTAGTTAGTTAGGGTTAGTTTTCTTTTGTAGGGTTTTTTTTGTTTTCTTTTTGCTTTTCTTTTTATTTCTTTCTTTTTTGTTCGTCCCTTTTGCATTAGCAAATTCTACTTAACTTATCATACACATGAGAGTTAATTCAAACATTTGTAACATTATGCTGTGAAATGTAAAATGATAAAAGCATCCATAGTAAATGCACACTTTAAAATGTACGACAAAGCTATATATATGTGTGTGTGTGTGTATCATGTATATACATCAATGTATTGAAATTATTGTTGTAAAAAGAGTAAAATATCAAAAAAGAAAAAAAGAGGGAGTCAAATTGCAGATAGGAGTAGCCATTCAGTCAATCTAGGATCCCTCATCCATCAGGGCTAAATACCCTATGTAGGAAATTTCTCGATGAACTTCAAAGTCAAGAGTATGGAGGTCAGTAAGGAAATGTCAGAGTGGAACCACTTCTCCGTGTTCCAGGAATAGAGGAATATCATCCATGGAAGGGATTTTGATGGTTGGGTGTGCAACAGATAGAATAGTATCTAGATTCTCCAAGTATTCAAGCCGCACTACCCACCCCACAGCTGACCGAACATCTTCAACAGAAATCCCAATATCTAGGAGTGATGCTACAAAGCGAGAAGCCAAGTCAGAATAGAACCGATAGTAAGGATTGGACTCCACATATTGTTCCCCAAGGACTAGCACAAGTTTGGTACAATAAAACTGGTAGTCTGAATGAAGAAAACCTTTTCAATCCTTTGAGTCGTGATACGACCCAAGAAAACATTTTGGCGGTGAGAGCAGGTTAGGCAAATTGGAGTATCCATGACCTAGAAGCAAGCAAGCACAAGCAAAGCAAGAAAATGCACAATAAAAGGAAGGCTAAGCAAAAGTGTAAAAAAATTCAAGAGAAGTGCTTAATTTATAGAAAGTCATGAGTAATTTGTGGTACATAGTTGCCTCAATTGAAGTCTTGGAAATCGTAAACAAGGTGGCAACCAGATGAATTTCTCTAAGCGAAACGTTAAATCAAATTAATTTTTACACACAATTGGTGACAATTTGCTTCAAATTCGGCCAGTACGAAGATTGCGAATCGAGCAAGTTAAAGATTTTGAAATTAATGGTGGTCATTTCATTATGTTTTATTAAGCCGTATTAATCATGAAGGTGCTTAGGTGTGCAAAGCATAAAAGAAAATTAAGCCAGCAAGGAAGCACATGTCATCACCTAGGAAATTTGAAAGAAATGATATGTGCGCATTGAGGTGTGCAAATTTAATGCCGAGTAATGTGATCATGTTTCAGTGTCATCATGACATTTTTGATCCATTAATGCGGTGCAGCGTCATCAAATTAGAATTGCTAGCCAAGTATTTAGTAGTTGCCATAAAATTTGATCAAAAGGGTGGTAACTAATGGTTCTAAATTTAGATTTAAATTTGGTGATTAAGTCGTTTGCTGCTAAATTTTAATTTATGCATATTTTCTAACATATAGTGAGTTGCAGTTAGCTAGGATTTGGCCTAAAAGTGGTAAATTTTAGCCGAGAATACACACCAACAGGAAATTTTTAAATGAGTTTTTGAGAAGTAGTGAATTGATGAAGGGATTTGCATTGAATGAAAAATCAAAAGGTAACCTTCACTACCACTGTAATTCCCAACCTAATAGCGAGCTTCATTGCTTGCAAGTTGAAAATGAGCTATCATTGAAATATCAATATATATATATATATCAACTCTTTAGGCTATCCAAATATCTCTACTGGGGCTATAGATGCCTGGCTGGCAGTAGAGCTATGTTTGGGGGGGATTACAGAGATAGCCTTGTCAGGGCTATGGATGTTTGACTGGCAGCAAGGCTCTATCCTTGGTTGGCTTTGGAGGATTACCAAATTATGTAGTTCAATGTCAATGAACTGATTTTTTTTCACTGAGTTCCAAAAATTGGAATTAATCAAAGCACACATGGATATTTCTAGAGGAATTTTACTATTTTTATGTCAGAATCTAGGTAAAGGTAAAAATTTATTGTTTTAAAATATGTATAAATTATAATTTACAACTGGTGATTTAATCTTAAGTTTTGGTTTAAATTTGGTTTTATTGGCTGCAAGTTGTTGTGTGGTCTCACAACACGCCCTAAGATTGTAAGACTTGGGGACCTCGAGTGAAAACTAACACTTATGGTAGATGCTAGCTAGTTGAAAAGATCACCAGAAGTGAGAAGAAAACATTTTTTTTCTTTAAAAGAGTACTTCTAATGTAGTGTTCTGGGTACTGGATACCGGGAACCAGGAATGTTAAGGAAAAAGGTAATGCAAGCATTAAACAAAATGTTCTAGTTCAATAGTTGAGGTCCGGTAAAGATGGAAGTTCTGGAAAAACTGAAGTTCGAGAAAATCATGGGTAAAGTTGAATACCAAGTAACGATGCAAAGTAAAGTTTCAAAATTTTAAGGTTATCTAAGAAGTCTGATAGTCCAATTACCCGGTATATAAAAGGATAACTATGCAAGAATTTGTGATGTGCCAAAAAGCGTGTTATTTATGAGAAATTTATATGACAACAATTTAATAGTGGTTTTATTTACATGATATTTTTATAAATGTTTTTTTTAAAAGGGATTTAATGAGTGGAATTTGTGATTGCAGGAGAAGTAGATTGCGATGCAAAGTTCGGGTATGGACGGTCAGGAAAACTAAAGTTGCAGGAAGATCCAATGGTGTTACCAGGTTCAATAATACACTTTGGAAGCTCATGCGGGGATAAAATTTGTTGCAAAGGGACACTGGATACCGAGAAACTGGGACTATGAAATTTAAGCATGCAGCAAAGAAGTGTATCCATTCTAGGGATTGCTCATTCCTGGAATGCTCAAACCGAGATTGAACCTGAATGTAGGAATGGAAATTCCACCTGATCATTCTGAATATATGGGAATTTCCTACATTATGTTTGAGTGGATTTGTTTGGTTCCAAGGAGGAACCCTAATAATAAAAGATAAAAACCCGAAGGACTTCAATGCACAGACGGAGGCTGACCTTCGTTGACTTCGTTTGCAATTCTCTTACTAGTCACCATATTCCACGTGCCTTGATTTGATTCTTCCCTTGGATTTCCTCTCATGTATTTGTCTTATCCTACCTATGTCTTACTTCTATAGAAGGCCAGGGGATACTTCTTTTTAAGTTAAGTTCAAAATTTGTGGATGTTGGAAGAGCCAAAACTTCTTTAAGTTTTGTTCTTTTTTCTTGTTTTCTGAATCATTCTAGACTAAAAAGTTGTATGCACATAGAATTTAATCAATATTGAAGTCAATTTGATAGCTACCTATCTCATGTATTTTTGTAGCTAGTTTTGTTAGTTTAGCCGAACAAGACTGTATGTTGCGTCGTTTAAGGGTGCATACAAAACCTACTTGGTGTCCAAACTAATAACCCTTCTTTAAAAGCTCACATTGTTTTGTATGTAGCTGTGAAGCAATCTGGTGAAGTATAAAGCGGTTTGCTTTGATTTGATTAACTCTTGGGGCATGTGTGAAGAATAACTGGGAAAAAAATATTTTTTAGTAATTTTATGCTTTATTTTAGATTAGATATTTAAATTCTTGAAAATGTTTCAAAAAATAGATAAATGAATGAAAATTTATTGAAAATATTTTGTTTCTTATGAAATTTTTGAATGCTTAAAGCTTAATCTACTTAAGTGATAGAAAAATTGTTTGATGTTCATGAAATATTATTGCAAATCTTTTGATTTCATGAGATTATTTTATGTTTGAACTGGAAATCTTATATCTGATGTTTATGATTCTTAATGAAACTGGAGATGTTCTTAATGAAATTGAAGATAACCATATTCCCCTTGAGATTAACAACAATATCACATCATACCCTAGAGTGAACCTAGTATGGTCAAGACCTGACTACCAGATCCTTGGGATTAAGCTAAGTCAACCTTCTCCTATAACACAGACACCTTAGGTTGCCCTGGTTTAGTCTTTCAAGTAAAGATAGGTTCTTCATGGTTTTCCTATGAGGATTTTATCTACACTGTTGTTGTGAGTATCATCATCGTCAACGGGCTTGAGTGAGTCTAAAGTCTGTAGGGGTGAATCGATATCATCTCTTCACAAATCAATCTGATTTGAGTTTTTGAAAAAGCTTTAGCTTGCATAAATTTGATATCGACTTAACTAGGGTTATATCTACCTCAAGTATTTTGTAGAGTCATGATATAAATTACCTATATAGTTTGAAGTATGTCAAAACCTACAAAGACTCATCATTTTAGATTTTTTACAAAGAATTGCTCGAGCAGTTTTTTACAAATTTAAGTTTGTATAACTTTAAGAGGTATTAGGACTTTCTTATCCTTCCTTTTTGGGTTTTTCTGAAGTTTTTTTGCACTTATTTTTCCTACAAGGGTGAGACTTGTCTAGTTTTTTACAAACGTTATTTGCAGAGATTTGATGCATGTTGGCTTTGAGCATTTTTTAGAACATTGTCCTTGTGGGTTTAGAAGAGCTGAAATGTTAGCAAGAAGGTAGGTCTAAGTTTTCTACAGAAAGAGAGATGGCAGTAAGGAGTGTTGTTCTTTCCATAATATTTGATAGGCTGGTTATTTCTGCAAAGATAACTCTACTCCAAAATTCCACATCTTGACTTTTGAGTGTTACATTGTAATTTTCTCATACCATGTCAATTATGGATCATTTCTAAGGATTATGAGTAAAAATTAATGATTATCTTAATAGTGCATTTTCTTCAATTACTTTAAAGGAATTTATTCGAGCTATTTCTTTGGAGAATGTGAGTAATGGAATGTTATCAACTTATCAATTTCCTCATTACATGATCTATTTTGCAGGTTTTATGGATAGAACAACAAGAATGAATTTTGAGTTCAAGGGAGTTGATCCTTCCTTGAGGATTACATCCAGTTGGCTACTGATCAGTGATACCAATTTGGGTCATATCGATATGGACGAGTTCAAGGAACAATATTTTGGAGATAAAAGGACCGAGTTGGTCAAAAAGATCAAACAAAGTGGGATAGCATAGGTTTTTGGGTTTCCTTCTTTTGTGTTGTGTCCAGATTTGATCATGGAATCCCGAGAGCACAACCAAAACGAATATTGAAAGATAATAGTTACAAATGGGAGGGTGCCAGAAAACCTTTTTGTTGACTCCATTGCTTGAACATTTGGAATCCCATCATTTTTTAACATGACAATTGTCACCAAAGAATGTGTCACTAAGATATTTGATGCAAATCCTTAGGCTTGCATGAAGGTTACTAATGGAATGTGGATGAAGAATCTAAAAGGGTCTGCAAACAAGCTACCCAAAAAATTTTATAGAAGTGAATTTGTAGATGAATTCAATGATTTAGTTGCTTTATTGAGCAGAGTGATGGGGATTTTCTTAGCCTCAACATTCAAGAACTAGATGTTCTAATTTTTGGAGGAGATATTGAGAGGACCCACTAAGTTCTCATGGGCACAAATGATAAGTGACAACCTGCATAACCAATTTTCTACAGGAAACAAGTCTGCAATTTTCAATATGACTTCATACATTGTATAACTCTTCACATCCAACTACAAATACAAAGGGTTGACTTGTTTGGGTCCCATTGGCACTAGTCCAAACCAACACAAAGTCTATGATTGTTACCCTCAACTCCAAGCACAAAATTCTAAGACCCATTATAAGAGGGTCAATGATGCCTTTCTTATGTTTATACTCAAAACCTAACAAGGAGATTTGAATAGAAGATTCTCCTCCTCTACAATGGAATTGTTAAATATCTTTGGGTATTGGTTCATCCAATTCCCAAAATTCACATACTTCAAAATGGAGGGATTCTCAGGAGCTCCATATAGGTTGCCAAAGTATCCTAATGATAAAGTTGTAATATTAGAGATGATAAGGCAATTATGTGCTTCTCACTAATTATTAAAAAGTAAACACCATGCAAGAGTTCCCTATCCTTTGTCCTTTGGAAGAGGTTTATATACATGCCCTTCAACCCCATTAGTTGAATATTCAGATGTAGAAATGCAAACCTTCAAGTTTAACTTCCATAGTTAAAGGGAGCACTTTGATCCTTTTGATAATATGAAGAAGCAAGATGGGAAGCAATATAGACACCAATTTCACATTGAAGATTTCTAGGTCAATTGCAAGGATTATTTAGAAGTTAGAAAGAGAACTTTCTCTCGGTTGATAGTGTATTATATCAAAACACTTTGCATCTTCCTTATCCCCAACCAAGTGCAAGAAGATGGTCAAGTATTGACTAAGGATGAGTATAACAAAGTTTTTATTCAACCCATTCCCCTTTTGGATTAGACTAAGGAGGAAGAAATTGAAATTGATGTTATCAATAGGTCAGTTTTGAGAAGACCAAAGAGGTGGATGGAGGCACAATGTTTTTCTCTCTTAGCTCAAGGGGTACAATTAACATATGAAAAGGTTCAAGAGGAGGTTTTTTCTAGTGAAGAAGAACAAGTAGAACCTAGTGAAGGGTTAATGGAGAAGGAAGTCAACACTCCTTCCAAAACTAGAGGGAAGTGTCAGCCTCCTACATTAATTTAACAACTAGGCCTTTACAACCATGATTCAAAGATTGGACATCTAACCTGAACATCTATTTCAATCATCATGAAGGTGCATTTAAATTGTCAACCCAAGGATGTGAACTTGAAATGGGTCAGCACAGTATGTGCACTAGGAACCCAAAGTAGCCATTTTCATTCTACAGCTAAGAAAGGCACAATGTTGAAGGTAAAGTGCTTAGAAAGGAATAACATAAATGTTGAACATCAAATAACAACTACACCAAGGTAAAATGCGTGATGGAAATGAAAATCTGAGCAACAAACAGGAAACTACTCTATCTGCTTTGGTTGCAGGAGCAGTCACATAATGGAATTCTAGTGGCTGCAGGAACAGTCAGTGCCAAATATTTAATATAATTATTGAACAAAAAATAATACTAAACTAAGGGACGGATTACTCACCAAGTGGCCCCCCTTGGATAAGTATCCTCTAAACTAATGAAAACTTAGATGCTCGAATTCATAACTTTATTTTATTCATCAGGAAACATGAGTACAAAAGAGTAGCATAAATGTATTACTGAAAACTAAGAATGCAAGTACAATATTAGATCGTGCAACCTCTAGAGAAGGAGTACCTGATCCTTATTTATACTATCAACTAAACAAGGCAGTCAACTCCACAAATTGGGAGGATGCCATTTAGGGAAAACAAAGAAAGTGGAGTGGCGACGGTTACGCATGCATGGAATCTGGTTAGACATGCAAGTCCAAATGCAGATTTAGCACAGTAGTAATGCCTGCATCTGCTCAACATCATTAAAGTCCACTATAAGGTGGTTACATCCGATTTACATGGGGAATCTCCTGTTGTCGACCTCCTTTGACCTTTGAACAATTCCCTTGCTAGATGTTATAGTGCATGCCTAGCTGGCAGTGTCTTTCTCAATTTAGCATCCTCAAATTATATCTACATGGAAATGTTAGTACACACAATAATTTCATATATGTAACCACCTTAAAGAACATTCATTAACCACATGCAAAATTAATATAGATATTCCATATAACATGTCAATGTCATTAAAGATTTGCATAAATAGGATTAGGCCCAATGTCTATAATCTTGAGAAAATATCATAAAAGCATCAACACTTAACATCAAATTCCATGATAACTTCAACAACTAAATCATAAATTCTACCCAAAATGAGACCATAAACTAGACTCATCACTCCCCCCAACCTAAGGTCTTGTTGGTCCTCCAATAGGGGAAGAGTTGTTCTTCTGCTTGGTCAATGCTTTGAAATTTGCAACTGATAACTATCCTACATCAAAGTGTGTTGTGTGTGAATCAGGGTCCCAATAGAATCCTCTTGATTTGTCCAATTTTCTCCATCTTTGTCTCTCTGCAACAATGTCATAGTGGTAGAACCTGAAGTTCAGTACAGGCCACATTAGGATGGGTGGCTAAAAAGTTAGGGGAAGCTAGAATTGCCCTTTTGTCCTTCCAATGTGAATATATCTGTCAATTCTTTTAAGAGCTGCAACATAGTTCTAGATGGAATGAGGCTCAAATTGCTTTAGCTCATTAGTTAGGCTATTCCATCTTTGTGAGAGGTATCTCTTCACAGTTTCCTATTACCATAGCTAGGTCTAAAAAGCATTATGTGCCATTCCTTGAAAATGTCCCTTGGATTCCTTGATTCGGCCCTAATGGACAAAGGGATGTTTGATTCCATTTTCTTATGAGCCCCATATTGTTGTCCCCAACTAATCTCATTTTGCACCCAAGAATAAATTCCCTTAATTGGACATCCCCAACATACAATAGTGGATTCCAATCATGGTCTTGAGTCACAGCATAATTATGGAAATAAAACTCACATAGAAAATTCTTCATTTCGGGGGAAGCAATCCAATAAGCATTGAAAAATTCAGCAGGAGTCTCAATGGAAGGGTTCAAACTTGAGACAATTCTTTCCAGCCTAAAAGAAAGATATTTCTCCTTCAAATGCAAAGCATAGACCCCTGGAGGGGTCTTGCACTCTAAAATTTGTGGAACCAAAGCTGTCATATCATCCACCTTCTTCTTTAAGGTGGCAATTTATGCATCCTTTTCTTCAATCTCCTCATTTTTCTTTGTAATTTGCTTCTTCAACCTACATTTTTCCTCCTTCTATTCTTCTTCTCTTCTTTGCATCTCTTTCCATAAATGAATAGCTACCTTGTGCATTGAAAAATTAGGGGGGTTATGTATTCCTACCAACATTTTTTTGGGCACTGATGCTTGCTCTTTGCATGGTACTAGCTACAAGGATTCAGGTTGTCCTGTCAATTTCAGCTGCAAGGGCACTGATTGTTCTCCCAATTCTTGTTGTTGTTGCAGGGTGTCTTTCTCTTGTTCTTGTTTTTTTAGTAGGATCTCTTGCTCATGTTGCAAGATCTCCTAATTTTCCTCATACTCTTGATTCTCCACTTGTTCTGCAATGTTAGCAAGATCGGCCAATGTTATGTTTGTTGCCCTCTCAAATATGTCTTCTTCCTCAACATTCTCCTGCCCCATTAGGGCTTTTGTGTCCCCTTGTGGTATTTCTCTAGTCTTAGGGATTTCCTACGGAGGCATACCAAAAGCTGGCTCAGCTGGTCTTAATTTTCTGGGAGGGCTCTCATGTTTTTCTTTGGCTACAGGATGAACAATGTCAACCTTTCTCTTCTTAGAGCTTGGCACCTCTTTTTCTGCTAGGTTCTTTTTGGCTTTTCCTTTTCTCATTTCCGCCTCTCTCTTTTGTTCCCTAGTTTTCATCAGGATGCCAAGTGGAACGTCGTCATCAGAATCTAAAGAGGAATCTTCTTTTTCTGAGTGCTTTGTCCCAAAAGAACTAATTTCTATGGTTTCTTCTATTGCAGGAGCGTTTACACTCAGGCCTGTGCCAGAGGTTGAAGCACCAAGAGTGGGTTTAGCCGTGCTTAATCTCCTGCTAAACCTATGAGGTTGAGGTAAAACCCTAGGTTGCAAATGTTCAGGTCCAATTTGATTAATTTTTATGAATTATTCTTAGGTCATTCCAAACACATCATGCAGAGACTTCTCAACTAACAATTTAATCAGACAATGGTGAGAAATAGAATTGTCCCTACCTTTTTGAGTCTCAGTCACCATGATTGAAAGAAGGTTGTATAGCACGTTCGGCACATTCATCCTCCTTATGTGCCTCATGTGATTCGAAAGCTTGAAGTGCACAAAATGAAAATTCGACTAGCGAATTTCATAGGTGATATATTTTATGACATAAATGGCTATATGCTTCCATGGCTTAGGCATATACATTCTCTTTGCACCATGTTTATCTATGCTCAATGGAGGGTCGTTTGGCTCTATAAATTCGGCTCTAGCTGATTTGGCATCTCTAGAAGCAGGATAAATTTCACCATTGGCAGGCAACCCTGTAACTTTTGCAATTCTTTCTTCAGTTGCCATGACCTCTAGCCCTTTTACTATGGCTTTCCCTTCAAACAATGTATGGGAAAACTCTAGTGCAATGTCTTCATCAAAATTATCTAGCTTTAGGAAGTAGTCTATCCACCCATAGTTTCTGAATTCGATCAAGAAGGGTGCATCTTGCAGTAATACATCATGCACTCTGGGTTCATTTCAAAGTAACCCACCTCCCATTGTCTGCAATCAACCAATCACTCTGCGGTTTCCTTCCTGCAATTCTCGTCTGAAAACCAAATTCACCTTCCTACAACACTTGCTAAAATGCCAATGTCGACTGAATTTTCCCTTTCTAGTTTACCTTTTGTTTGCAACTTAAGATATGACAAGGTCAATAATGGCAAGGAAGGAGTAATAAAGGAAATCTATGATTTGGAGAAATGGCGCAACAGTTGGTGTCACCTCACACATGCGAGCCATCCTCTCACTCAGATTTTAAATCGGCACAATTTAAATTTTGCTGACATAGACCAGCATGGATTGACACATGGGAACAATATTCACATCTTTATCCTTCCCCCCCAACCTAAATTTGGGCATGTGTCCTCACATGTGAGATGATGATTTGACAGGGTAGGGAATATTGGCATGCTATGGTGAACGTCCATACTAACATACAACAATTAAATGAATGCACTTAAAGACAATTAAGATATAGCAATTAATGTGCACATACCTGAATGTGTGGAGGATTCATTGCAAAGATTGTGGAGAAAGTACCATTCACTGTTTTAGGAAATAAGTTGAGCAATTAATGAAGATGAGGTTGGATGAGGTGGAGTGGAATGAAGTGAAGTGATGGAAGAGAGAGAAAGGTGCAGATGCATAGGAGGATGGGTCGATGGGTGAAGAAGTGGAACCCATAGAAGTGGAAGTCTTTATTATGACAAGTACATACCTTTTTTAGCCAAAAGGAGTGACACTAGGTGCACTTCCTTTGGCTGTAGGAAGCTTGGGTGTTGCATGTTGAGTGAATTGTTGTAGGAACTCCTTTTTGGAAGTTGGCTTGTGATACAATTTGAGGCGATGACCATTGACAAGCAACTTAAATCTGACTGGGTCAATAGTAGTGAGTTATATAGCACCATTAGGAAATACCTTAGTAACCTCATATGGTCCTAGCCACCTTGTTTGCAATTTTCCTGCATTGTCCTAATATCTTGAGTCGTAGAGTAGGTCCCAATCTCCTGGTTAGAATTTCTTGTCCTTGATAAATTTGTCATGCCACTTGATTCTTTGATTTTGCACTACCTCTATGTGATGCATGGCTTCTTTTCTCATCTCATCCAAAGCATTTAGCTGCATGATTCTCTCTTTTTGTGCCTTAGAGATATCCATCCCCAAATCTACTACAGTCCTAAGAGTCTTATGTTCAAATTCAATGGGAATCATGGTTGTCTTTCCATACAACAACTCAAATGGAGTGAAGCCTGTAGTTGTTTTCCAAGTTGTTCTGTAGGCCCAAACAACTTCTAGTAATCTATTTGCCCAATCCTTTCTATGGATAGCTACTATTTTGGTCAGAATGGCTTCAATTTCTTTGTTGGTCACCTCAACTTGGCTATTGGCCTGGGGGTGATAAGAAGTAGACTTCCTGTGTCTTATGTTGTACTCATTGACTAGTGCTGCAATAAGGGTTTATGTGAATTGAGCCCCTTGATCAGTCACTATCTCTCTCAGAACTCCATACCTTGCAAAAATCTCCTCATAAAGAAATTTTGCAACCTTGTTATCTCTTGCATGTTTCATGGCCTTAACGTCTACCCACTTTGTTACATAATCAATGCATACCAGGATATAGGACTTATCATTTGATGGAGGGTCAATGGGTCCTACAAAATCCAATCCCCACTTGTCAAAAGGAGTGATTAATACCTGAAGGTAAAGTGGCATCTCATCAGATTTGGTTGGTTTTCCCATTCTTTGGCATCTATCACATTTTCTATACCTTTCTACATCCTTGTGGAGTGTTGGCTAGTAATATCATGTGTTCAAAATTTTCATTGTTGTCCTCTTGGCTGAAAAATGTCATATGTCTCATCTTCTCTCACACATCTTCTCATGACATGGTCTGGTCCAATATAAAACAAACATCAAACAATCCATGAGAAAGGAAAATATTTTTCAATGAGTGCCCTTCTCTCTTTTGGAGAGAAGTGAGGAGGAACTCTACCTATGACCAGATAATTAGCTATGTCAGCATACCAGGGTGTTTGTACAATGATAGATAATAGATGCTTATTAGGAAAAGAGTCATCTATGGCTTGATTATCTTCTGATGTAGTCAGGCTTGAAAGAAAATCTACAGCAACATTAGCCTTCCCTGGTTTATCCACAATGGTGATGTCAAACTCCTGCATCAACAATAACCATCTTGCCAGTCTACCAGAGATCAGAGGTTTATTCATGAGATATCTAATGGTTGCATGATCAGTGTGCACAAAGATTTGGTAACCTGTGATGTAATGCCTAAATTTTTTCAGGGCATAGATTGTTGCCAGCATTTCTTTCTTTGTCATTGTATAGTTGAATTCAGCTCCCTGCAAATTTTTGCTGACAAAATAAATGGCATTTTCAATAGCTCCTTTCTATCCTAAAACTGCTCCTATGGCATAATTTGATGCATCTGTATGGATGTGGAAAGGAAGCTACCAATTAGGTCCCTTAAGTACAGGAGCATGATTCAAGGCTACCTTCAAATCAGAAAATGCCTTGTCACAATCTTCATTCCACTGGAATTCAACATATTTGGTGAGAAGAGTATATAATGGTGTTGCTATTTTGCTGAAATCCTTGATTAATCACCTATAATATCCTGCATGGCCCAAGAAACTCCTAACATCCTTCTGTTTTATAGGTGTGGGCAGATTTTTTATCACCTCAATCTTTGCAGGATCTACTTGAATTCCTTTGTGGGAGATGTAGTGGCCAAGGACTATGCCTTCCTGCATCATCATGACGCACTTTTCACTATTTAATGATAGATTTTGGTCTTCACATCTCTATAGGACTCTCTTGAGATTCTCCAATGCCTGATTGAAATCAGCACCATAGGTAGTAAAGTCATCAATGTAAATTTCCATGCAATCAAGAGAGATATCTTAAAATATGCTAATGACTACCCTCTGAAAGGTTGCAGGTGCATTGCATAAGCCAAATGGGAGTATTTGGTAGGCATAGGTCCCCCATGGACAGGTAAAAGTTGTCTTCTCCTGGTCCTCTGGTGCAATTTGGATCTGGTTGTAGCCGCTGAATACATCTAGAAAAGAAGAGTATTGATTTCCTGCAAGTGTGTCCAAAACTTGATCTATGAAAGGTAAGGGAAAATGGTCCTTTTTGGTGGCAACATTGAGTTTCCTATAATCAAAACAAACTCACCATTTCCCTCCTTTCTTGGGCATAATCACCAATGGAGACACCCACTAGCTATCTGAAATGGGGTAGATAAATCTTTCATCTAGCAATTTCTACAGTTCTCCTTTTACAATTTCTCTCAATGCAGGATTAATTCTTCTTTATGGCTGCCTCACTAGGGTGCAATCATCTCTGATGTAAATTCTGTGGGTACAAAGCTTAGGGTCCAATCCCTTCATATCATGATAGTCTCACACAAATGCATGTTGGTGGGTCCTCAATAAGTTTTCCAATAACAACTGTTGTTCTTCACTCAGTTTGTTGTTAACATTCAAATGTTTTCCCTCTAACACCTGCACTTGTGTAGTTAACTCTATCATGGTTGCTTCATTGATGCATGGTACCTTGAGTTCATATGGCAGAAATGTATGGTACATACCTATTGTTGCAGGAATTCTGGCTACAGGAAGAGTGGTTGTAGGAAGAGTGGTTGTAGGAAGAATGTCTGCAGGAACAGTGGTTGCAGAAGGAGCAAGTAGAAGTGTCTTGACTGGAGTAGTAGAATGAGAAGATGATGCTTCCTCCACTTCACAAAGGTTCTAAATGATGTTGACCAATACTTCCTCTTCGTCTTGAAGGTACTTGAAAGAGCTTCTTCCCAACATCATAAGTTGTGCCACAGAATTAACTTCCTCGACCTCTTCACCAACATGTGGCCATACGGGGTTATCTTCATCATGGGATGGTTGAGCATGAGGATAAAGAACAAACGTTTTGGTGCTCTTCCCATCAGAAATGGTCATGTCTCCTGACCGACATCCAATATATGCATCTGCAGTTGCTAACCATGGCCTTCCAAGGATAATGGGATACCCGCCCAGTGTGGCCTTAGGAGAAAGAATCATAAAGTCTGCTAGGTACTCCTAGGAGTCTAGAATTATCACGATATCCTCCACTATACCATTAGGCTTAACAGTAGAACTATTAGTAGGCTGCACGATAGTAGGAGTAGATCTCATGCTTGCAACATTTAGTTGTTGCAGGATATCCTTAGTCATTACAATTAATGTTTCCCCTAAATCAATCAAAGCATTCTTTATTTGGATCTTGTTTATAACAACTGCTACTACAGGACTACCTAGGTCATTGTACTTGGGGATAGTCACTTTTCCAAACATGATGTCAGCTAGCTATCCCACCACATGAATTGTAGTGGGGTCTTTCTTCTTCCTTCCTAGATTCTTGAGGCATGCTTCTTTGATTGCCTTTCCATAGATTGGGACATCCTTTATGGCCTGAAATAGAGGTATCTAAACACATATATGCTTTAGCTGATCCAAGATGTCAAATGTTGTGTCCTCCTTTTCTTCCTTCTTCTTTGCAAATTCCAATATCTGAGGAAATGGCGGTTCTTGTTCAGTCTGCTTGACTTGGATTGGTTCAGGATTTTTAGGTGCACTTGGTTGAATGGGATCATTTAAAGGTTCCTCTTCCTCTTCTACAGGAAGCTCAATGATAATGGGCTTTGAAGGGGTTGGTAAAGTAGTTTTTGAACGCAAGCGGATGTCACTTACACTCACAGCATATGCACGAAATTGATTTGAATCAGTAGAATATATAGGCTGTTGTTGTGGTTTGTTATTTGGATTAGGTGTAGGCTGAGATGGTAGCTAAGTAGGTTTAGGCGGATTTGAGATTAGATTAGCAGGGGGAGGCATTATAGCAAGCTGTTGGGGCTAAGAAGGTTGCTACATGTAACTATTTGGCTGGGTTGTCCTTTATTGTCCTCCCCTCCATTGATTTGTATATTGCCAATTTCCTGGAGGTGGCTGCCAATGCCCTTGATATTGCTGCCAATTCCCCTGAGGTTGCTGCCACTGGGGTGGAGAGTTTTGATGATTGGGCCAAGCATTTGGAGGGTTACCCCAAGGCTGTGGTGAATATCCTCCATAACTGGATGGATATGGAGGTTTCCATTGGTTACTAGATGAACAAATGAATAGGAATTAAAATATGGCCTAGCATAAGATAGTGGATCCAGTGGCATACCTTGTCTTGGAGGTCAAGGCTTCCTTTGTGCAACATAATAGACTTGGTCTTCTTCAATCTGGATTGGTTTGAACTCAGGTGGAATCTGCTTACTTTCAAGATTAGCTACCATCTTGCATCTGCATTCCTTCTTCTTTTGTCTGCAATGGGGGAAATACTCTACCAACATTGCCTCTACCTCCTCATGTTTCTTCTTGGCCTGAAGTGTATCTACCTGAGTAGCTAGATTATTTATAATAGACTTGGTCTTCTTCAATCTAGATTGGTTTGAACTCAGGTGGAATTTTCTTACTTTCAAGATTAGCTACCATCTTGCACCTGCGGTCCTTCTTTTGTTTGCAATGGGGGCAATACTCTGCCAACATTGCCTCTACCTCCTCATGTTTCTTGTTGGCCTGAAGTGTATCCAACTGAGTAGCTAGATTATTTATGATGTCTTGCTTGAAATTTTCCAGCAAGTGTGTGATCTACATCCTTGAAACTCCACTAGTAGATGACTTACCTATAGAGGATTAGTAAGCTCTCCCTTTCTTTGAAGCTGCCCTGGAATAGTTCTGGCATATTTTCTTGATGTCTTCCCAAGGAACTTGGGTGATATCTCCTCCTTCCATCAGGTCCAAGGCATTAGTGCAGTTCTCATTAATTCCTCTTAAGAAAAGCAGTTTTTGTGATTCTTTGTTGAGGGTATGGTGTGGAGATTTTTGTAAGTAGAACAAAAACCTTGAAATATAATCCTCCAGGCTCTCATCTTCCTTTTGTTTCATCCTAAAAATGTCATCTCCTCTCATGTCATTTCCCCTGCAATATTCCTTATATTTCTCAAGGAACTTTGTCTTCATGTCCTCCCAAGTTTCCACGGTATCTTTGCCTAGGCTCATGAACCATCTTAATGCAGCTTCTTTCAGAGTGGTAGGAAATAGCTTAATCCTATGGGCATCAGTGGTATAGTCATAACTCCTACAGAGTATATCAAACTCGAACAAGAAGGTATTGGGATCTTCTGTGACAAGTCCATAAAACTTTGGAATGGCTGAAGTAGGGATATTTTTGAGATTGTCAACTTCATTCTGATGGGAAATGGGGAAAGGAAAAGTTGGTTGGTTAGGTCTATTTCTATTTGCATCACCCATGACTTCTTGATGGATTCCCCAAGCAAAGGGATTCTCAAATTGATTTTTGTCTTCAGAGGAAGCTTCAGAACTGGTCAGATCAGGAAATGCATCATCAAAGGGGTTTGGCCCTTCTTCTTCTTCGTTCCTTGGCAGATTTGGAAGCTCTTCTAGCTAGAATGGATTATGATTATTAGGAAGGAATCTCACATAAGCATCTCTTCTCCTTCCTCTATGCATGCGGTATCAATCTCACTATTAGCCAACTCACACAAATAATTGGTAAAGAATAAGGGGGTTCATTACTTCCTAAATGAGGGGTATGCTAAGAACAATTCCAGAAATACTACAGCAAGAAAACTATCAATGACTCCAAAGAACTCCCTAGTTTGACACCATCCCCGACAACGGTGCCAGAAAATGTTGGCCTCCTACAATGATTTAACAACTAGGCCTTTACAACCATGACTCAAAGATTGGACATCTAACCTAAACAACTATTTCAATCATCATGAAGGTGCATTTAACTTGTCAACCCAGGGACGTGAACTTGAAATGGGTCAGCACAGTATGTGCACTAGGAACCCAAAGTAGCCATTTTCATTCTACAGCAAAGAAAGGCACAATGTTGAAGGTACAATGCTTAGAAAGGAATAACATAAATGTTGAACATCAACCAAAAATTACACCAAGCTAAAATGCATGATGGAAATGAAAATCTGAGCAACAAAAAGGAAACTACTTTGTCTACTTTGGCTACAGGAACAATCACAGAATGACATTCTAGTGGTTGCAGGAACAGTTAGTGCCAGATATCTAATCTAATTACTGAATAGAAAATAATACTAAACTAAGGGATGGATTAATCACCAAGTGGGCCCCCTTGGATAAGTATCCTCTAAACTAATGAAAACTCAGATGCTCGAACTCATAACTTTATTTTATTCATTAGGAAACATGAGTACAAAAGAGTAGCATAACTATATTACTAAAAACTAAGAATGCAAGTACAATATCAAATCATGCAACCTCTAGAGAAGGAGCACCTGATCCTTATTTATACTATCAACTAAACAAGGCAATCAATTCCATGAACTGGGAGGACGCCATTTAGGGAAAACAGAGAAAGTGGAGCGGCGACAGTTATGCATGCATGGAATCTAGTCAGACATCCAGGTCCAAACGCAGATTTAGCACAGTAGTAATGCTTGCATCTGCTCAACAGCATTAAAGTCCACTATAAGGTAGTTACATCCGATTTGCATTGGGAATCTCCTGTCATTGACCTCCTTTGACCTTTGAACAATTCCCTTGCTGGACGTTATGGTGCATGCCTAGTTGGTGGTGTCTTTCTCAATTTAGCATCCTCAAATTATATCTGCATGGCAATGTTAGTACGCACAATAATTTCATATTTGTAACCACCTTAAATAACATTCATTAACCACATGCAAAATTAATATAGATAGTCCATATAACATGCAAATGTCATTAAAGATTTGCAGAAATAGGATTAGGCCCAATGTCTAAAGTCTTGAGGAAATATCATAAAAGCGTCAACACTTAACATCAAAGTCCATCATAACTTTAACAACTAAATCATAAATTCTACCCAAAATGAAACCATAAAGTAGACTCATCAGGAAGGCCAAAAGGACGACTAAGGAAAGGTAGCCTACTACCAAAACAAGGGTATATAAGAGAAAGGTTGGCGCAGAGACAAGTATATCTCAACCCAAATGAATTAAAAAAGAATGTACAATAACTTTAGCCTATAGAAGAAGAAAAGGGAGACTCTTATCCTTCCCCTCCTTCATCTTCGGCTCCTACATCCTCTCCACCCATTTCCACATCTTCTGCAACATCCACCATTCCTTCATCTATTTTTGCCTCACCTCCTCCATTAGATATCTTAATGGATATCACCACATCCATTCCTACTCCTTTCATCACTCATATTACCATTGATTTGTCTCCATCTCCCACCTCTCTCCCTCTTCTTACATCTATTCCTCCTCCCCAATTCACCATTTCCACTATTGACTCTATTGTCCCTTCTACATCTACCCCTCCAACTTCATTAGATCTACCTCAAACCTTTATCTCCTATCTTTCTGATATATCTAAGGATGTGGTTGCTATTGTGTAATAGATCCCTATTGAATTACATGGCACAAACTACTCCCTATTCCTCTTCACAAGAGACCATGGAACTATAAGGAAGCTGAGGTAGCATAACAAATTCCTACACTAACCTTGAGAGGAGAATAATGCAAAATTTTACAGATCTTTAACAGTTACAGAAACTTAAACAAAAATAAACAAAAATATCTTGCATACCACAACACAAAGGTTTATGTGGGGAAAACCATTTTGAGAGATAAACCCCAAACTCTAAAATTCACCCAATATATTATTCATAAATCACAAATATTACAATATAGTTGTAGAACAAGCTTCTCATAGGAGTATCACCACTCAGATATCTAGAGTGACACATCCACTGTCAGACTCTCAGAATACATCACAATACACAGTCATAATACAATTCCCTTATAAATAGGGTTTCCTTTTAGGGCAAGTCAAGCTAATGAAATATCGGTTATCGGATATGAGACATAATGATGAATGGTCCAGATTTACAATAATAAAATATAAATAAAAATTTTCTTTCAAGGGCACTGCCCCCGAGCCCCCACCAGGGTGCACTGCCCCTAGACCCCCAGCCGGGGGGATGATCCCCTCAGACCCCTCATGGGGGGAGATCCCCCCAACACGCCCCCTCATCGTCGGCTGAACAGTACCTTGTGTATCAATAGTACCTTATGTAATTGCAAGGTTGAGACACATTTTCTCAACAAATCTCCCACTTGTCGAACACCTTGCAAGAAAACAAAAGGGTGTCATCATCATCTCTTAATTGCTAGGGGCCGAAAGGCCCATAGTCTCTGAACACTATCTGAACTTCTCTATGCTCACAGGCCTAGTTAAAGAATTGGCAACATTCATCAAAGTCTCTACATTAACTAGCTTCATCTTGTCATCTTTGACCATATCTCTAACAAAATGATATTGTACATCAATGTGCTTGGTCCTGGCATGAATAGTTGGGTTCTTGGCTAGACATGTCGCACTCGAACTATCGTAATAAATTGTCACTACACCTTGTTTTATTCCAATATTTAAACAAAGTCTCTTAATCCAAATGGCTTCTTTACAAGCATGAGTAGTTGCCATATATTTTTCTTCAGTAGTGGACAAAGCAACCACAGTCTGTCACTTTCTCATCCAACTAATTGCACCACCAAATAAAGTAAACATGTAAGCACTGGTAGATTTTCTACTATCAACATCACCTTGCCAATTTGAATCCACATAACCATGAATACCAAGGGAAATTTCATCTTTAGTCATATTACTACGGTAACATAAGGAATAATCTGAGGTACCCCGCAAATATTTGAAGACCCTTTTAACTGCATCCCAATGAACTCTACTAGGATTAGACATATATCTTGAAAGAAATCCCACTGTTTGGGAAATATCTGGTCTAGTAAAAACCATAACATAAATCAAACTTCCAACTGCACTCTAGTAAGGTACTCTGCTCATGTCTTCCATCTCTGATGGAGATGTTGGACAATCTGAAATAGATAACTTTTTTCCAACTGAAACAAGAACACACAATGGTCTACAATCCTCCATATCAAACCTCTGTAAAAATTGAATTGACATACTTACTTTGGACAAGCCATAGCTTTCTATTCACTCTATCTCTTCTAATTTCCATCCCAAGAATGTGTTTAGCTACACCAAGATCTTTCATTTCAAACTTAGCAACAAGTTGAGATTTCAGTTCTGAAATCATACCTTTCTCTTTACCAATAAATAACATATAATCAACATATAATGCAATAAATAGGAAACGATCACCCCATCAGTTTTATAATAAACACAATGATCTGATTTAGAATGCTCAAATACCAAACTCAACACATATGTATCAAATTTTTGGTACCACATTCTAGGACACCGTTTTAAACCATACAAAGATTTCTTCAATTTGTAAACTAATTTACTTTTACCTTTCACCACATAGTGCTCTGGTTGTATCATATAAATATCCTCCTCCAAATCACCATGAAGGAAAGCAATTTTCACATCCATTTCTCAACCTCTAAATCATAAGCAGCAACAATAGAAAGCAAAAATCTAATGGATGTCATTTTTGTAACAAGTGAAAATATCTCACCATAATCAACACCCTCAACTTGAGAGTAACCTTTTGCAAACAACCTTGATTTGTACTTTTCAATACCTCCATCTGAACCAATCTTTTTCTTGAAAACCCATTTGCAACCAACATGTTTTAGTCCTTTAGGAAATGGTACAAGATCCCATGTATCATTATTTTTTAAAGATGTCATTTCTTCATCCATAGAAATCTTCCAATATTTTGCATCATTCATACCTAGTGCCTCTTCTACAGATTTGGGTTCATCCATGTTAGTATTCAAAGAAAAAATATATCTATCATCAAGTGAATACCTTTCAGGTGGTTGTCTATGTCTTGTAGACCTATGAACAAGTTGATTTGGAGGTTCTTCCTCCTCTTCTAAAGATCCAGAGCTAGAAGAGCTCTCCTCAACTTCTTGTTTATCCTTAGGCCTCGATTCAACTTTCTCATGTGTAGAAGGAAATTGAATCACATCTTCCTTTTTACTTTTTTTTGGCTGTAATGTAATATAAGAAGGCTTAGTTTCTCTAAAAATAACACTTCTACTATGTATTACCTTCTTTGCAACAGGATTCCAAAGTGTGTATCCTTTCACACCATAACTATATCCGATGAAGATACATTTCACAAACTTGTTCTCCAACTTTATTCACTTCTCATTTGGCACATGTGCATATGCATCAGAACCAAAAACTCTAAGATGTCTTAATGAAGGCTTGTCACCTGACCATGCCTCTATAGGTGTCTTATCAACAAGAGTTGATGTAGGAGACCTGTTAATCAAGTAACAAGTAGTAGCAACAGCTTCAGCCCAAAACCTTTGTTCTAGACCAGGACCACTCAACATACTCCTAGCCTTCTCCATCAGTGTCATATTCATTCTTTCTACAACTCCATTTTGTTGTGGAGAATGTGAAGTTGTCTTTTGTCTATAAACACCACAATCTTTACATAATCTATCAAAATCATTAGAGAAAAATTCACTGGCATTATCATTCCTCAAACATTATATTTTCTTTCCAATCTGCAACTCAACCATTGCTTTAAATTCCTTAAATCAACTAAAAACTTTAGATTTACTATTTTGAAAATATACCCATGTCCTACTATAATCATCAATAAATGAAACATAATATGTGGATTTACCAATCGAAGGAACATCTACAGGACCAAACACATCAGAATGAATAAGATCCAATACACCACAAGATTTATGAGAACTTGAGTAAAACTGAACGCAGTTTTGTTTTCCATAAATGAAATGCTCACAGAAATAAAATTCAAGATTACAATCTGATAGAACTTCAACAAGGTTTTTATTTTTCAAGGTCCTTAGACCCTTTTCTCCATTGTGGCCAAGTCTCTAGTGCCATAACATAGTTTTCTCTGTAGGTAACTTTGTCTCAGAAGAAAGAGCACCCTTGGGTACCCAAAAGTCATGACCATCTGTTGAAGGTGAAACCCTCACTTCTTCCACAAACTTGCTTTTCATAGAAGCACTATTTCTCTCAATAGTGCATGCATCAAGCTTATAAAATGTGCCATATTTGACACCTCTAGCAATCACCATAGCACCTCTGACCATCTTGCATCCTGCATCAGAAAATACTACCTGCACACCTGCATCTATTAGTTTGCTCATAGATAAAAAATTCCATGCTAAACTAGGGATATGCAACACACCATTAATCCTTCTTATTCTACCATCAGGAAACCTGAGTTTAACTTTACCACGGCCAATAATGTCTATATGAGAATCATCACCCAAGTACACCTTACCTCAATCAAATTCTTCATATTCAGAAAACCAATCTCTATTAAAGGTCATATGTAAAGATGCACCTGAGTCAATTAAACATGCATCATTACTTGCATGAGTTTCCAAAGCTGCAATGAATACATCACCATCTTCCTTCTTGGACTCAAAATCATAATCAATTTTTTTCTTTTTCTTCTTCTTTTCTTCTTTGCAATCCTTACGAACATGTCCAGGCTTGCCGCAATTCCAGCAAATAACTTTAGAATTTCCAGGATACTTAGATCTCCCCTTGGACTTGGATTTTTCATGCTTCTCATTCTTCTTGCCTTTTTCCTTAGGTATTACATGAACATTCAGGGCCTCCTTGGCACTGATGGATACCTTCCTCCTCATCTCTTCAGAAAGAAAAGAACCCACCACATCTTCAGTCTTCAATATACTATAAGTACTCCCAATATCCATAACAAGAGAATCGCATGAATCAGGCAAAGAACAAAGTAAGATCTAGAATTTCTCTTCCTCATCCATTTTGACACCAACTTATTCCAATTGATCCACTAGCATATTGAATACTTCCAGGTGTTCTGTAATTCATCCACCCTCTTCCATTCTCGAGGAATACAATTTCTTCCTCAAGAAAATATTGTTCACTAAAGATTTGGCTTGATAAATCTTACCAAGCTTCTTCCATAGTTTCTATGCAGAGGTCTCTTCATGGATATTGATTAAAACAGAGTCTGCCAAGCACAATATAATTAGACCCTTGGCTTTACGGTCCATAACATCATATTGAGCAACCTGAGTAGGATCTATAGGCCTTGAAACATTCTCATCAACAGATCCTCCATCTTCAGCTTCCACATTTCAAAATTATTTCTAGAAAATTTATCCACCTCTATTCTCCCTGATGAACTCGCCATCTAAAAATTATTGCAACAAGATCACAAAGTGTCTTCTACACAAGCTCTCACTCAAATATAGATTAGTTCAAAAAACCCAACAATGCACAACTGAAACCAAAGGTGATTAGGCTTTGATACACTTGTAAGGAAGCTAAGGTAGCAGAACAACTTCCTAAACTAACCTTGAGAGGAGAATAATGCAAACTTTTACAGATCTTTCATAGTTACAAAAACTTAAACACAAATATCATGCATACCACAACACAGTGATTTATGTGGGGAAAACCCTTTCGGGAGAAAATCCCCACACTCCAAAATCCACCCAATATATTATTCAAAAATCAAAAAGATTACAATATACTTGCAAAGTAAGTTTCTCATAGGAGTATCACCACTCAGAGATCCAAAGGCAACACATCCGCTATTATACTCTTAGAATACATCACAATACACAATCGTAATATAGTGCCTTCATAAAATAGGGTTTCCTTCTAGGGAAATTCAAGTTAAAAAAATATTGGTCGCTGGATATGAGACATAGTGATGAATGGTCTAGATTTACAATATTTTTTTTCCTTTTGGGGGTGCTATCCCTGAGCCCCCACCAAGGTGCATTTCCCTTGGACCCCAATTGGGGGGATGATCCCCTCAAACCCCTCGTGGGCGAGGGGGTTCCCCCCCACGCCCCTCCCCCTGTCGTCGTCGGTTGAACAATACCTAGTGTATCAACAGTACCTTATGTAATTGCAAGGTTGAGACACATTTTCTCAATAGGAACCTCCTATCATGGAATGTGTAGACAAGATTTTGGAGGAAATACAATGACAAGAAAGGAAGATATGGCAGGGTTGTCTACAGTGGAAGATTTCTCGGTTTCACCAAAGGAAAAAGAGAATTCTATAGAAGAACATCCTAAGGAGCAGATAGAGTATATTCATCAAGAAGTGATAATAGAATATATTCAAATTGAGACCTCTTCCCCTCTTCTACAAACAAACAAGGTTGTTTCCCCAGCATGGTTGGAGGAACAACTAAAAATAAAAGATCAATAATTGAAGCTCCTTGGCTAAGTTTAGAGGCCATTTTGAGTAAAATTGAAAGGCCTAAGGAGAAAAAGAAGGCCAAAATAAGATCTCGTATGACTAGGGATGCCTCAGGCTCCCAAATTTTACATGTAGCTACTCCATCCATGGACAAAGATAACATAACTATTCTGCCAGAAGAATTTAATGTGTCAACAATAAATCTTGGTCCCACTAATAGAGCACAAGAGACTAACAAACTTCAAGGTTTGATGACTAATATTTTGAAGCATATGAATAAGGATGAGGTGACAAAGGATGAATTGAAGTCGCATATAGTAGATTTGATTGCCTTCATCTAACATTTGGTAACACTAATTCTGAGTACTCTAGGGAAGGCTATAACTCTTATTGTGTTGTCCAAGGATGAAGTGGACAAAATGAAGCAAATGAGATCTTGGGCTCAATCCATGTAGTGTTGGGTAAAACATATTTTTGATAATGGAAATAAGGCAATGGGTATTTCCATCCAAGTGCACAACTTCCTTATCCTTAAGGAAGAGGTGGATAAATTAGTAGAATATTATGCAAGCAATGAGAAATATAATGGCATGGTATTTCCTAAGGTTGATGCCATAAAGAAAATTCACAGTGATGTGATAATAAGGTAAGTTATTCTGAATAAATAATTAGTGAAAGAACCTCACTACTAGTTGCACACACTAAGTTTTAGTAGGAAGATTATAATACAAGTGGAGCCCAAGGTAAATAAGATCATTAATCAACTTAATGAAGTTTTGATGGCCTATGGCTAATTTTGCATGAGATCACAATGACCTAGGTTGATGCTTTTGTGGGGTTGGATGAGCATACTCTAAAGCAATAGTGGATGTTTTTGATTCATATGGAACCTACTAAAGATATGTCTACATGAATGAAGTAGCCACGTTTTTGGTAAGATCTAAGGATTTTGTTAGCTGAAAGCCTTCTTGGATGGATTTGTATCATCACCTAATTGATGAATATGATGCCCTGTGTTATAAATTCCATATTGTCCCAAGTCCACCTAGTGAAGAGGTTACCTCAACTTTGAAGGATTTTGTCAACTTTGCTATGAGAAATTTTAGAATCTAGGCAGAAGTGTCATAGATGACAACTTTTTATATAAGATGTTGGCTGGAATATTTTTTGAATTTTTTGCCCCAATTTTTTAGGATGTTGTAAAATGTATTTAATGTTGAATGGTATATTTAAATGTATTTACATATCCCTAGGTTCATTTTTAACATAATTCAATTAGAGATGGATGATGAATATGTTGTAAATATTTAATGTACACTAAATGTTAAATATAAATATAATCTTGGATTTTGGTGTTGAGATAATCTCCACCACCGGTTGTGCCTCAAATCTTGTAAGACTTATCTATAAAAGACTATTTTATCTCAATAAGGAACAAGAATGTTGTAATCAGACATTTTTAATACAAGCGAAGCATTGAATTTTGATGCTCTACTTGTTTTCCTATGTATGCTTGGTTCCTTTCTTCAATATTAGATAAAGTTTATTTATGATAATGGTGAAGTGTGTGAAGATATTTGATAGATCTCTAGTTCGTACCATTTGTAATTTATTGATTGCAAGTTACTCTGTATGGTTAGTCTGACCTTATTTTAATATTAAGTTTAACTGTGGAAGTTTATTGTACTATTCTTGTGGAATTGGGAGTTAGTATCTGATTAAGAAAAAAATAGTTTCTTGAGGGATCAATATATTTGTAGCACCAACCACTATTGTCATTGTCCTTAGGTTTTCCTATCTTAATCTCTTCTCACTTTATCTTTTGTATTTTATTTTAAGATCGAGATTGTTAGGCAAAAAAGAATTACCGAGATTACCATATTAAATGTTGAATATTGTTTTGATATTTTTGTTGTGTGGTCTCACAACATGCCCCAAGACTATAAGGCTTGGCGACCCAAGTAAAAAATTAACACTTATGGCAGGTGTTGGTTTGCAAAAGGATCACCGAAAGTTAAAGTCAAAAGGAAGTCTTTGGAGTAATTTGTGACTTTAGATGTACCGAGTACCAGGTATCGAAAGGCTAAATTGGTTGGAATGTTAATGTAAGGTTTGGTAAGTTGTTCCAGTTTGGAAGTGAAAGTTTCAAAAATGTGAAGGTTTTGATAATACTTGGGACCCAAGAAAATTTTGTTCACGTAAAATCTGAAGTTGTCAGGTACTGGGTACCGAGTAGCGATGTTAAAAAGGTTGAGGTTAATTGTAAAAGTCTTCTTGGGAAGTTAAAATATCTAGTAACCTACCCAAAGTAATAATTACGCCAGAATGTATTAAAAGCGTGTTATTTATGATTTGTTTTAAATGATGATTTATTGATAATGGTTTTATTTTCATGAGAATTTTATAAATATTTTAAAAGGGATTGATATGTGGAATTTGTACTTGCAAGAGAAATAGATTGTGATGCAGTATTTGGGTATAGACGATCATGCAAATTTGGATCACGAGTAGTGATATAACCAGGTTGGCGGTACATTCCAAGAGTCCATGCAAAGGAGGAGCTTGAGATGAAGAAATACCAAGAATCCTGGTATTACGCATGTGACAAAGGGGAGTACCTGGATCCAAGGTAATTTACCTCTGAGTGTTTTAAGCCCGAGTCAAAACCTAAGTGTAGGAACCAAAGTGTTGGTGGATTTCAGTATCTATATCCGGTTCCACCTGATCATTTTGAATATCCGGCAAAGAAAGTTCCTACATTTTGTTTGAAAAATCTACTCAACTCCAAGTTAATGTCCTGACTATATTTTAAAGATGGAGGTCCCAAAATATTTTTAAAGTGCTGAAGAAGGTTGACATCCGTTGACTTATTTAGCAATTCTCCTGCCAGTTGTCCTATTCCACGTGCCTTGTTGTGATTCGTCCCTTAGATTCCCTCTCATGTGTTGATTGAATTTATCGAGCATTGTGTTCCTATAAAAGGCTAAGATATGTTTCATTTTAAGTTAAGTTCAAAATTTGTGGATGTTGGAGAACCAAAACTTTTTCAAGTTTTGTTTTTTTTCCTATTTTTTGTTCCATTCCAGATTAAAAACTTGTATGTTTCATTAGAAGTTAATCAATATCATAGCCAATTTGAAAGCTATTTCCTGATATGAAATATTACGTAGTTTATTGTTTGTTCCTATTGGAAAAGAATGTGTGTTATGTTGTTTAAGGGTGCATACTAACACTATTCGGTGGAAAATAATCCCCCTCTCTTTAAAATCTTGCATCATTTTGTGCCTAGTGTGAAGCAATTTGGTGATGTATGGAATAGTTTTCTCTAGTTTGGTTATTTCTTGAGGCATGCATGGATAATACCTGGGGGAAATTTTACCTTCTCAGTAATTTTTATGCTTTATTTTAGAATAGATGTTTAAATTTCAGAAAATGTTCTAAAAAAGTGATGAATGCATAGAGTTTTATTGCAAATATTTTGATTCCATGATATCGTTGAATGCTTAAAGCTAAATATACTTGGATAAATGCAATTTATTTGAAGTTCATGAAATATTATTGCAAATTTTTTGATTTCATGAAGTTGTTGAATGACCAAATCGAGATTATTTCATATCTTTATGATTCCTTTAAAAATCAGAAGAACCATTTACCCCTCGTGTGCAACAACATTATCATAATGAACCTTGAGCAAACCTAGTGTAGTCAAGACCTGATATAAATGATCCTTGGGATTAAGTTGAGTTAGCCTAAGATTTAGGTTGTCTCGGTGCAATCTTTTAAGAAAGATAGGTTCCCATAGTGTGTCTGTAAGAATTTTATCTATCTGTTGGTGTGCGACTAACATCTGCATCAACAATTTTCAATATGGAAACTCAGATAGGGTTTCACATTAGTTTCAAATCTTCCAAACTTGTATTGTTTAGTTCTAGCTAAGTAATTGTAAGGCCCCTTGTAAAAATAAAAAATCATTAAATCACTAAGTCATTTTTATAAATTCAAGACTTGACTATCGAAGCATTGGAGTTATCTTTCTAAAATTTCACCGGTTAGATTTCCTTTCAAGAGAGACGTAATACTTCATTTTTTTTTGTTGATAATATATAAAAACACTCATCAATAGCATGTTGAAACATCCGCGATCAAAATCAAGATCCTCACAACCCATATAGTACATTCCATGATCCCTTACCATATTTTATCCAAACTATCCCAAAACTATTGCCCTATCACCTATGGTATATTACCTTTACCTGTGATGGTTCTCTCACCATAGAGGAACAATATAACTATACACCACCAATCCCTCTCCAACCCAAAATAAATTCACATATTATTTCTTAAATAGAAAACATCTTGTTTCCAATTGAATGCTCTAAAACATGAACAATCAAGGAAAAATAAAATTCCTTCATGAGCAAGACATCTTGGATCCCATCCATGTTAAATAAAACCCTTGATTGCAAGGCCTTTTTAACACATATTAAGGCACCCAATCCAAAACTATTGGTACAACCTCTTTCCATACCAAAGAAGCTTCTATCAGACCCACAACAAGTGCCTCTCATTGCTCCTCCAAAAAAATTATCACCATCCCCCCTTGTCCATCATATCAATATAAAAAGAACATTGTTATCCCTTCCCCATCTCATCACACACATTCTCCATCTACTATATCTATTTTGGGCTCTTATGTCCCAAATTCAAGTCCTCCATCTTCCCCATCCATTTTGGGTCCTTATATATGAAAAACCATCATCCCACATCCTCTCACTCTATCCTTTACAATCCCCAACTAGGATAAAAAATGCACGCATTCTTGAAATTATTCCAACATGTTCTTTCCATCATTCCCTCCATGAAATATCCAAATAATATATTTTCATGCACCCATATCATTTCCTTTAAAATAATTTTGGATGTAAAATAAAATATCTAAAGCAAAAATTCCATAAAAACCAAAGCATTGTCATGTCACAACAAATTATTATGCAAAAACAAAGAAAATCAAATCAAAATAAATCCAAAAGACACAAATTATCACCAATTAAAACCATGTGGATCCCAAATCAAAAAGAAGCAATAAATCTGAAATTCAAATTCAAATTGGTATCCAAATCTACAACTCCAAATGCTTCCTCCACTTCTAAATCCCCTCATCCCCCCAAAAAAAGTATTGTATCCCCTAAATATATTTTGGTCCCTTTTGTCCCAAAATCATCCATCACCACTCCCTAATCAAAATCCCAAAATCCAAATTCCACTTATAATCCAAAGCATCAACACCCATCATGGTGTGTGCCAATGTTGGTCCTAACATCTCCTTAGGATTCCACCACCTCATCCCTTTAATCCATCTTTGAATAATCCACCTATCCTCCATCTAACCTACCCTTTATTTCCCTTAATAATATCCTCTCTCATCCCAACTCTGATGACATCCTATTTTCTCCTTTGGAGAATCTCACCTACCCGTCAACAAGGTTTCTACTAACATGCAATGGTTATTCAACATGGGCTCATATCACCTTAGTATAGAAATAGATGCTTGAGTTCTTTCTTCATCTCTCTAATATCCAACCACTATATTCCAATCCACTTATCCTTTACCCAACTCATTATATTCTATTTTTATCCACCTTCATCCATCTTATTCAAAAAATGAAAAAAATATAAAAATTAAAAATCAAAGAGATAATTTTTTCAATGGTGAAAACCACTCTTTGTGGCATCTCGGGTAAGTACCATGATGAAAACCTGACAAATAGGTCTTATGTGTAAATACCCCATCCACTTACTTTACACTTGGGGACAATTTTCATCCACTCCATCCTATCTACCTCATCCTATATGCTTCATCCCATCTACCTATCGACTTTGTCCACATCTAGCTGTAGTCTCCCCCCTTTCCAATACCTCTAATCCCCCTTCAATTTTGAAAAGGACGAGGGTAAAATATACATCCATTATTTGGACAATGAAAACCTTATTGTCTTTATAATCCATCCATCTGTTGTATCCTCCATTCCATGAATCTTTTACTACCTTCAACCATCAAGCTATCATCCCAACCATACAAACCTTGCCCTAGCACTTCCCATAAATTTGATAGACATTCCCACAATGGTTTTAGCCCATTTACCACACCACATCTATCAAGGGATTCCTCTTCCTACATGATATATTCCTTGTAATTCAATCTTCCATCCCCTCCAATCCTTCCATATTATCCATCCATGATATAGATACTCCCTATACTAATGCTTCCTCCATCCAATCATCCAAAAAGCTTGATATCCTCTATTCTATATCCATGATCATCCTATTATGCATCACCATAAGCATCCCAATGTCTCATTACACACAAAATAGCTAGCATGGTGAACATTGTTCCTACATAATATAGTCGTTGGAGATTGTATCTAAACCCTTGAATCTATTCATCATTAGTCCCACATCTATTCCAACCAATATCAACAATAACTTTATCTCCCCTCATCATATCATACCATAATTTATTGTCCCTATACTTTAGTTTTCCTTTTTTATTGGTCTCAAGATACAAGATACCTCCACATAATCCAATACAATCTATCTTGCTAATCCAATTTTCCCAATAATCAAAACATCACAAGAAAACCTTAATTCATGCATACTTCTTGCTAAGAAATTTTGGCAAATCATATTATTGCATCTAATCATCATTATTGAGATATAGCATTCCCAACCCTTGTGTTGTTCTTAAGATATACCATTTCCATATCAACAACATTTTCCATCATCAATTAATCAATCTTTGGCTTTTTAGCTTGACCCAAGTATCATCAAGTTTGTCTTTGTATCATTTTGTGTATGTTTGCTTACTTAATTTTATTCATTATTATTTTTTCTTGCATCTATATTGATCCTTATAGCCTACCACCACAATTATATCACATTTTTTGATATCAAGGTTCTATAGGCATAAGGTTGCTTGTGAATTTTTCTTATGCACATGACACATCATCACCCTAGTCTTTTATACCTTGGTACATATTTACCAGTGTTATATCAAATAAAAAGTTCTTAATTAAACATAAAATAATACAATCCCTTGCATCCCCCTACCTCCATCTCTTATCCAACCCCTTCATCCATAAGCTATTATCTCTTCATCCTTTTAACCTCTTCGATCCCATCATCTTGAATCTTCTCCCCTCATCTATCTTTCATTTTTTCATCTATTTAGAGAGCACACCTTTGTTATCCTGAGTGTCATGTCCTCTCAAGGTGGAATCGTCATCCCTACTATTACTACTCCTAATAAATCCTCCTTCAAATCACTAGTGAATATTCCCTTTAATATAACAATTTTTCTTCTCATCCAACCAAGATCTATGTTTTAATATTCTTTAAAAGCATGTTGATGAGAGTCGTTGCAGTCCTCATCATTTAATTAAAAATGTCAAACCAGAGCGGTGTCCATGGCAATATGCAAGAGGGAGAAGAAATCATTTGCTTGACATTCTTTTCTACAAACAAAATTGAAAATCAATGCATGAAAGAAATTGCTAGAATCAAATCTATCTAAGAAACTTGTAAAGAGAAATACTAGAAATGTAAAAAAATTGGAAATGAAATTGTTGGAATCAAATCTATCCTAAGAAACTTGTAAAAGGAAATACTAGAAATTTAAAGGACTAGAAATGAAATGACTACTAAGAAATGAAACTACAAACAACTACTACTGGTAAAATACTAAACTATATTATTTTATGAAACTCTTCCCCAACAAACAAAGGCCTGAAAGATGAGCCTTATAGTTGTGCAACAGCTTGCTAGAAGATAGGAACATGTATTAGGAGGAAAAATATAAGTTTTTTCTTCATTTTGTTGAGTCGATCTCCTTTGGTCATCCAAACAATAATCCCTACTTTTCATCCCTTTAAACTATTCCAAAAGGTTGTTAGAGTGTTGAAGAAACCTTCCCTTAACCTCTTCTATCATTAAAACTCTTAAATCTTCTCCTATATGCTCTCAACTGCCCATAAACTAAGTCAAACAACTCCCTATATATTTGCAACAGCCCTTATATTCTCTCAACTTGCTTAAAAGAAGCTCAAACTGTTCAACCTGTTCATAAATTCTATCATACTTGTCCTTCACTTAGATCCTAGTTAGTTCTGAAAATTTTAGCGCATGGACTGGTGAAGTTTCTGGTGCATTGGATTGGTGAATTTTTCTCTGAAACCACAAATTGGGTTTTCGTGAAATTTAATGGGTTTTTTTTCCTTCTTGTTTCTTAATTTTTTTCAAAATATCTCAAGAACCCAGACCATAATTTTCAAGATATGATGAAATCTCGACTGCTCCAACTAAAAATCCTTCACTTTCCTCACCATGCTCATTCTTGATAAACTTCATAATTAAGCAAAATACATGTTTTTATTTAGCTAATAGATGAGACGATTTATTGTCTCATCACATGCTACTTTATAACACCATCTCAAAGAGGGTTAAAATGTAGACACGTGAAATTGATGCATTGTCATTGCAACTTGTCACCCAACCATCTCCTCCATAATTGATTTAATACCCTATTTCAATTAATTATCCAATTTTTATCCTATTATTAATAATAAAATCACTATTCATCCATTATTCATTACTATTAACCCAACCCTATTCCCAACATTAAATAATTTATCATCCTCATTTTATAGTCCAAACCTAGATAAATAAATCCAAATATTTATTTAAGTCCCCCATCCTCATCCCAAAAATTAAATAAACATATCCTATTTATTTATCTTTTCTATCCATTTTTCATTAAGTGGGATGAAACAAATTAGCTCACTAATCCCCCACTTGCAAATTAATAACCTTGATCAACTAACTCAAACCTTGCACATCCTTCAAAAGTTACTTAGGCATGGGTCTTTTATACAAAAGGCATGGGTCTTGCTCCACATCATATGGTTCAAATATTTTCTCATACCTCCAAGGTACCTCAAGGTATTCTTTCAACCATATGCATCCACTCCTTCGAAGAGAATCCTCAACCATTGATTCCCCTCTAATCTTGTACCCCTCCACATCCACCAACCATATGGAGATAGTTGTCCTCTCTTCATCAACCCAATATTCTCAATCAATAAGAGCCCTTGATACATTAAATCAATCTTATCCTTACAATCCCTCATCCAAAAATCTATAAATTGACCTCATTCCAAAACCACTTTTATATAATGACCTTGTAATGCAATGTCATGTTTTTGGTAGGAGCACTCACATATCATCTTGGAGTACAACTCCCATGCTTTGGTACACAAGGGTTGGTATTGGTGAGATTTTTTTGTATTTTCATTCATTTTTTGACTAATCCTTATGTTTAATTATAGTTTTCATATAGATGTATATAAATGGTGACTTAATTTATATTTTTTATTTGTGTTTATATTTGTATGTACATAATAAAAATCATAATTTTCGTACCCAAATGCATTTGTAAGATAAGTATTCTGGCACTCAGTTGAATCGTTTAGTGCATATGAGTATATACGTGAGATATGGATTATTTGGTAACTTTTTCATAAGAAATCCTAAATAGGTATGAAACTAGTTAATCAAATGCATGCCTTAAATGCATGACCATAATAATCAATTGCAATATCATACAAGAAATTGTAGTCCAAGAAGTACTCCTAATGAAAGTATGCACTATTACCCAACCTTATTTATAAATCCATAATTTATGTAACACCATAGAGGGTGGTAATCCATACCTATAAGGTTGCTAATAAATTGGACTACATCTTACCAAGTTAAAGATGAGTACAAGTCACTAATTTCCTCCAAACTCTAGCATAAAATACTTGCTCATGGAGCCACAAATTCATTATATATTTAGTTGACCAATTTGATAATCAAAGATAATCCTATTAGTAGTTATTAATTTAATTTATGTAAGTAATGTTGTTCATGTTGATATTGGTATGATTTTGGTTGACGTTGCATACATTGATGTGGACCCTACTACTACTCTTTCTTTTGTTGCTACAATTTATGTTTCCATGTTAATATTAACATAATTTTGGTTTATCTTGCATAGGTAAAGATTTTAATGTAGGTTGGGAAGAATATGCATCTCTTATAGATGGAAACCATCTTGTAGTGTTGGAAAACTAGTATAATTAAAATATCTTCTTTTACAATTTAATATGAAAACATGATGCTATAAAATGCTTTGAAGAGTCCATTTATAAGCTCACCCGTCATTATAAACTAGAGGTACAAAAACTTGCTCATGTTTCATAAATATTTATTTATATGGGAAACATTGAAATTCATTTTGGCTTTGTTTGTATGCTAAAAAATATTTAAAAATGGAAATAATATTTTCTATTAAATGTCCTCGTCTAATAGTATTCAACTCAAGATTCTCTGACTTGTTGAATTTCCTTTCTCTTTAAATCTTAGATAATAAATCCTTTGGTCCAACAATATTAGTGTTATCTATTGGTCTTTGATCAACCTTTGAATCTATCTCATCCATTAAATGAACTTGACTATCAATTTCCTCATTATATCTTTTTCCATGTTTTTCACGAGGAAGAATCAATCATAATTGACATTCAAGTATTTGAGGTCCTCCAACAAAATGATTTTGCAAGGATTTTATAGCTTCAGAGAACCTTGCAATCAAGATAAATAGTGCTTGAGATGTTGACCATGAACTGGTTGCTCCATGAACTCTCCATCAAGGCTTTTGAGGTAGAAAGTTCCTTGACCACATTCTTAAGCAATATGATAGGGCCCAACCCATAAGGCATCAAAAATTCCATTTTTTCCCTTTTCTTCTATCCTGGAATTCCACATGAGGACAAGATCCCCAATCTAAAACTCCCTCTTAATAGCCCTCTTATCAAATAGGTACTTTACCTTTTGTTGCCTCAATAAATTTCTCTCATGGGCACCCCTCCTAGTTTCTTCCAATTCTATCAACTCCTGTATTCTTTTGGAGGAAACACTTTCTTCTTCTCCTTCAATCTCTTGTAGCAACCTATACAATGGTAATTCAAGGCTAATTGACAATTTGGCTTCAACACCATGTACTAACTCAAATGGAATATTTTCAATAGCCTTCTTGTAGGTTACCCTATCTACCCAAACAAAAAAATTCAACTTGTCATGCCACCTTTTCTTTTTTGTATCTAGAGTTTTTCTAATGATTTCATGATGCATTTTTTGCTTGATTCATCCTATCCATTTCCCTGTGGATGATAAGGTGATGAATTTCTTAAAGAGATCCCATATTTTGAATACATTTCAATAAAAACTTTGTACCTAAAACACATTACATTGCCAGCAACAATTCTTGACGGTACACCAAACCTGGTGATTATGTTATTTAGCAGAAACTCAATCACTATCTTTGAGGTTGCATTTCTTATGGGAATTGCTTCCACCCACTTTATAAAGTAGTCAGTGGCCACCAATATCCACTTGCATATGTTTCTATACTTTTATGCTATTTCCCCTATGACTTCAATACCCCACTACTAGAATGAAGCTCTATTGAAATGATTGTAAGGGGAAGTGCACCAGAAAATTTCATCTTGCCAAAAAACCTTTGACAAGCATCATATTCTTTTACAAACCTGGCCACATTCTTGGATAATTTTGGCCACCAATAACCCATCCTCATAATCTTATGAGCGGTGATCTTTGACATATAATTCCCACTACATAATCTATGGCGAGATTCCTCTATAACTATCAGTGATTGCTCCTCATTTAAACATCTGAGGAGTACACCATCAAGGTTTCTCCTCATCAACTATCCTTGGAGCAACACATACCTTTGAGCCTCAAGTTTCAAATGCATCTTTTGTTTACTATTTAATTCAAGAGGATAATTCATGTTTTCTAAATAAAATACAATGTCCTTGTACCAAGGACAACCCTTCGATTGACATGAGATGAAAGAGGGGTTAAAATTAATCCGGTGGACCTCAAAAACATCCAAATTTTCCCCAACCATTAATATTTCTATCCCTTCACCTCTAACCAATTTGGTTGTTTGTATATCTATGTCATACTCTTGGATCTTATTGATCCATCTACAACTTTTTCCTGATACTTCCTGCTAGATAAAAATATCTCTGACAATTGTATGTGGCACAAAAGCAATAATCATAGCTCCTACAATGTAAGGTCTAATATTTTTCATAGCTTTGATAAGAGAATATGCATGCTTCTCCATAAAAAAATAATTCAATTTAGTATCTCTCAATTATTTGCTAAAAAAAGCTAGTGGTTGCTCATAACTATCCTTATTTTTCTATAGTAGAACTATAGAAATAGTATAAAAAGATGAAAAATAAAATAACTGGAAAGACTTAGAATAGTCTATACTTGTTAGAACTGGTGCCTTCTTGAGTGCATATTTTATATCTAAAAATTAATCTATTGATTCCTTATCCCAACTAGAATATTTCCCCTTCTTCAACACTTTGGAAATGGACTTTTTTTTCTCAACAAAGTTGGGAACGAATCTTCAAAAAAAAATTATCTAACCAATGAAAGATTGGACTGACTTGACTATTTTTGGCTATGGGATAAGGTCAATGGATTTGACATGCTCTATATCAATCCTTACCCCTTCCTTAAACACAATATTCCCAAGGATTTTACCTTCTTCTACATCAAAAATGTACTTCTTGGGATTCAAAGGTATCCAATACTCTAGGCATCTTTGGAAGACTAACTCCAGATGTTTGCAATGATCATCTTGATCCTTGGAGTAGGTAGTCAGGTCATATTGGTAGACAACCATTATCTCATTTATAAGGCCTGCAAAAGCTACATCCATAGAACTTTGAAATGTGGCCCCTGCATTCTTAATTCTGAATGGTATTTGAACATATACAAAAGTTCCCAGTGGTGTAGTGAAATTTTTCTTGTGTTGCTCAGATTCATTAACCATGACCTGATTGTAACCTAAGAAACCATCCATCATAGACATCAACTCCAACCATGTCACATGTTGCAACAAGTGGTCCATGTTGGGCAATGGATAATTTTCCTTGAGGGACTTGGTATTTAGATTTTTGAAGTCCACACAAAGTCTAATGTCCCCATTCTTTTTTCTAACTAGAACAAGGTTAGACACCCATTCTAAATGTTTTATTAGTTTAATAATACCACCTTCTTTCAACTTCATCAATTCATTTTACATTTAAGGGGAAATATTAGGGTTGATAGGACATTGCTTTTTTCTGAATGGCTTTGCACCAGGCTCCAATGGAATGGTATGGTGGAACAAGTCTTCTCTGTAAGCCTTCAAGTCATCATAAGACCAAGCAAAGCATTTTTTTTATTCTTCTTAATAATTTAATCAATATTTTCTTTTTTTCAAGTCTTAACTTCTTACCAATATAAACCATCTTAGGAGTTGTTTCAATTCTTAAGTTTATACCCTCTATATCTTCTTCTTTAAGAGGATTACTTCTTGTCTTATAACAATCAACATTGTCAAGCATTCTTTGTAAAGCAACAAGACCTCTAGGAATGGTATTGGTTTTTTGTTGGATGATTTCATTCCCAAAAAGAGTCTCTTTACCTTCTTAATTTCTCTTCATAATGGATTGCTAGTCAATTTGTTGGTCATCATTGAAAACCTGCCAGTTGTATATGTTATCTAGAATACTAGGTCCAGTTAGAATCTCAACCTCATAGTTTCAATGATGGGGAATGATTTTGAAGCTAATGCAACAAGTGCATCAACAACCACATTGTTTTCTCTTTCTAACCAAGTAATGTTAAAAGCATCAAAGGCCTCAATAGTATCCTAAACAACATTCCTATACATCCTTAGTCTTTTTTATTTTGTATCATATGTGCCTCTAACTCAAGACACCACAAGTTCTGAATCACCATGCACTTGAATGCATTTGATTCCATATTTTGAAGCTATATTTAAACCAAGTATCAAAGATTCATACTCTGTTGGACATTATTAGTGCACTCAAAGTTCAATCTAAAAGTGAACTTGTAATCTTTTCCCTCGGAGGACATCAATATAATTCTTGCACCATTATCTTCTCTTGAACATACACCATCAAAATTCGTATTCTAGAGTTCATCATTTTTTGGATGAAGATGTGAGGGAACCAAATTAGAATCAAACTATCCATTAGATTCATCATCATCGTAGCCTATCATATAGTCAGGCTCTACATCAAGGTAACAAATTTCATTCCTTAATTCATTGGGGCTCTCCACAATGATCATCATTTTATTTTCCCTATGTAATTGGACATATTTTCTAAATATTGGAATGGTAGCATAGGATAAATCCATTTGAAGTCTACCACCCATTGAAGTTTTCTACTTCCTTGACAACAAAATACCCCATTTATCTAGACAATCAACTATGATAATATCCATTGAAAATGTTTTCCCAAGGTATGCAGTAAGCTATACTAAAACATTATTTACTATTCCAATCACATTTACTTCATGAGACCATGGCATAACATTTACCATAGGAATTAGAAACTTGCAATCCTAGATGATTCATAACTTCTAATGACATCACATTACTAGATGCTACAGAATTTAACATATACTTATGAACTAGCCAACCATTTATCAACAAAGATATATAAAATGAATCAATGGTTTGATTTACATGTAGAAACAATGCCTAGATAAACTTTAGGTATCTCTTGTATATTGACTTTTCCCCATCATTGGGAACAAATGCAACCTTATCAGACTGATCAAACATGGTAGGGGTAGTGATGTATGACAATTTCCTCTCCCTATGTTCAGAGATCCTTAGTAGGTCTTTGAGTGCCACTTGAACTTTAATTGACTAACAATTTGAGCCATGTAAATTAGCTGATATGTAGGAAAAGGAGTAGAAGATGGGACTATCACAAAATTAGTTTAAGATATGAAAGGCATTACCTGATCATTAACAACAAGTTGATTTGTATTTACCACTTTCCCAATATCCTTTACCACCTTTTATTTGGCACCCTCTATAATAGTCTATTGATTTCCCATATTGTCAACTAATATATCAACATCCTTCAACTTTGGGACATATATTGGTGCATATGGAAAATGCATCTTTCTTGGTGGATACTTTCCTATAGACCTTATTTTTGCTCTTTTTGCATCATATTCCTTTTTATTTTTTTGCACCATATTCTTTTTTCTTTCCTTTATTCAAATATGCAAAAGAAATATTTGAAATAGCTACACCATCAAATTTATCCTTAACACCTACCTATCTATTTATTAGTTGGTAGTCACTTTGTACTTGAATGATAGTAGCTTCAATGAGAGTTTTGATATCCTCCTCAGAGAGCTTTTCTTTTTCATACCTCTACCTCATTTTTTCCTTGAGTTGTTCAAAATATTTATTTGGAATCTCAAAGGGAACGCGAAAGTTGTCATAATCATTTTGAAAAAAATCCTAATCTTCATAGGCATCCATCTGATCTACATTGGCATCATCCTAACACTTGGGTGTACCCTTGTGCTCTTGGAATTATATATCTTCACCAAGTATAGCAAAAATAGCACACTTGGATTGATCATGGAGGTAAGTAACAAATATCACACTTTAAAATGAATCTTGTTAAAGATTCAAGTGATCCTTCCTCAAGGGATCAGGGGTGTGTCTCTCATGGTATTTTTAGATTGAGTTCCTTGGTGATGTTTGTTTACCATTACCTCTAGGTCTCTTGAACCAATCGTGATTGTAGGGCCTATTATGTAACCTCTGACCCTCATTAGAAGACATACCTTTTTCATTCTTTGTTGCTTTATATGAAATATTGATAGCTCCCATCAACTTTTCTATTTTTCTTTAGCAGTGAGAGGCTTGTTTAAAGTTGCTACATTGTGTTTCAAGAGTTTTATATCTGCTCTTTTGCCATCTTTCCTAGATTCCTTCAAATTACTCTCTATAGTGTAGAAAAATGTATCCCTTTACATTTTCACACCTAATTAGGAATCAATATTAAAATTAACTTAATTATGCTTTAATTTAGTGTTATAATATGTATTTTACATATTCACATTAAGTTTAGGGCCCTATTAATTAAAAAGGACTTAATTGTACCTTATTTTTAGTGTTGTAGAGTGTACCTATTTACACTTTCACACTTATTTAATGCTCGCTTAATTAATTGAGGTTAATTTTCCTTAATTGGCCCCTTTAATTCAAATCCAAGCTTAATTAATCACATTTTCCAAAGAGGAAACCCGACATTCATCAATGCCTAAACATAACACTTCTCATTGATCAATATGTGTCCTAGGTGAGTGACCTAGGACCTAAATTTAAATTATGTTTTTGGCGGTATTTTAACAATTTCAAATCTATATTCACATGTTGGCTTGTTTTATTTGAATTTTGGAAAATAATGTTACATACCTATAAATATTTAAGGTCATTTCACTATGTTTCACCTAGAATATTTTCATGAGATCAAGTTAGAATTTAAGAGAACTTTCAAGAGAATTTCAAGAGCATTTCAAGGCATTCAAAGGCAGATTTAGTAAATCATTGTATCAATCAAGATCCAATTTTCATGTCAAATTATTCTTGCATCATGCATGTTATTGGAGCTAATATGATGATATAGGTTTCATGATCCATTCAAGCACTCAAGGCATTGTTTAAAATCAAGCTTCAAGATCAAGATCCACATCCATTGAAGCCATTTCATGCAAGTTACAGATCTACATTCCAAGGTTCATTCAAGGGTTTGGTGAATTGTTACATATACTTATTCATTTATCATTCCTTTCATATTATTTCATTTCATTTGAAGGTTTGATTACCAAAATAGGGTTTGACCAAGGCAAACCCCCATTTGCCAAAAACAAAACATATTTCCCTCTTGATTTGTGTTTTTAGTTTTAGGTGGAAGAAATCATAAAGATCTCTTGAAGAGTAAAATTGGAGAACTTGTCAAAGTTGTAAAAGTTGTCACAAAATTTGTCATCTCGCGGAAACTCATCTACAAAATTTATTTTTGGCTTTTCAAACCTAAAACCTAGGAAAATTGAAGGATTTAGATCTGCAGCTGAGGCTCCCAAAAGTTGCAGTCAAACCCTAACCCAAGACCCATTCTCCCCTGGGTGAATGATTCCTAGGTCAGCTTCAGTAGAGCACTTTTGGTGACTGGTACACATCATCTTACCTCTCTTTGATCTATGATCAGATTTTTGGTTCCATTAGTATTGAGTGTAATCTATTAGATCTAAGTTGTAGATTGCATTTTGGGTTTGATTTTCTAATTTTAATCTTTCTCCCCAAAGTGTTATTTAATCAAGACCCTCATCCTTGCAAAAAAAGGAAATAAGTAGATTTACACTTTGACTTGAATCGTCTAAAGGTTGATATTCCTTTCATTGTGTGGATCTCATTTCCTAATGAGATAAAGAGAAATAGGTCCTAATTAGTTCATCAACCCTATTTTGATCATCCCCTCTCCCTTTTTTTCTATGTTTCATTTTGGTGAACCTTCATTGCATTTTTTTTATTTTGGAGTCTAATCAGTCATTTTACAAATCATTTACATAGCATTACATCATCATTCATTTGTATTTGAAAATTGAATCAAAATTACACATTAAATTAGGTCTCTTAGTTTGTCATTTTGTCATATTTTGCATTTGAATTTAACATTAATTTCACAAAAAATTAAAATTGTAACTCACTGTTTTAAATTAGAATCTTGAAACCACTAGAATCAACTCATAAATCTATAAAAACATTTTTTAAAATCCTAATCTAGGATCCATTCGCCCCTAGGTGAATGAGTCCCTGATCAGGGTAATTTCCTGATTTTTTGGGCATTAAAACATTTTTTTCTACATTCTACTTTGTTGTTTTCATATTTTTGTTTCAGTTTGCAAAATTTATGCTACTTAGAATTGATCATATTTAGCTTCATTTGATAAATTTAGTGCATTGTGTGAATTCAAAATTGCATTTACAAGACATGATTTTTCAGATTTTTGCATAGAGTTTAATCAAAAAATTATCTTATTTGAAATCTAAAAATTGTATTTACATATTTACATTGCACTTTACATTCTAGGTCATTGCATTGCATTTCACCTTCTTTCCATTTTGGTTGTACATTGATTTTTTGGAACTTGTATGAGCTTCACAACTTGGTGTCCTATTAGCGATATTGTTGTGAGACATAGTTTGAGACTCATGTCATCCTGCGATACACCATTCACCATGGATATTGGGTTCTCCAACTCTTTCACTAATAGTGTTGATAATCAACCCTCTATGGATCCTAATCTTCATACTTCATTTCCAATGACTTCCCTACCTACAAACAATGTTCATGATGTTGAAAAATGGTTGCAAATTTCCCACAAGAAAACATAAGAAGGATAGATGAGGAAATAGAAAAATTACAAAACTTTGTGACTACAAAAAATATTGCTAGTAGTTTCATTCTTGCTTTAGATAATGTGAGGAAAATGCTTGAAAATGAACATGGAATAGAGATTGTGCGAATTCTAGCTCATATTGTTGACAAGAACAACCCTTCCATGACTAGTTGTGCTCAAGCTTTGGGGTATACCCAAATCCAAGGTGGAAATTTAATTCCTCCTTCCACAACCCTTACCTCTATTCCTACATATACTAATACTTATGTTATGACAACCATTCAACCTACTAGCAATGTCAACACTTCCTTAGGTATTTCCACTGGGAATCCTTCTACCTTTGTGAATTCAAATCTCATATCTCCTCAACCATTCCCCCTCACAAATCTACAGGTCACTTTCTCTCCACATATATACACCACTCCACCTTATTCCACTCCATCTCCCAATACCAACAATGATCCAATCCTTAACACACTTTTGAAAAATGCGTCATCCCTTCAACAAAAATTGCCACCTTAAACCAAAACAATAATGGCCAACCTTCACAATACATCAAAACCAATCCATTATCCTTGGAGATATTGAGAACACAAATGCCACAAGGTATAGAGGTTCCTAGGTTTGAGAAATATGGTGGGAAAGGAGATCATGTTAGTCATGTTTTCGCTTACACATTCTTATGTAGTGACTTCACTTTTGAAGACAAACTCTTGGCTAAGCTATTCCCTCGATCCTTGAAAGATGTTTCTTTAGAGTGGTTTTTCTCCTTATCGAATGTATAGGAGTGAATTTGCACCCCTTATACAAATTCCCCTTTTGTACATCCTCACCTTAGAAAACCAAATCCGAAGGCGAAATTCCACATCAGCTTGTTGACTTCCTTCCACTTGGTGCCTGTTTGTTGTGTTGGTAGAAGAATATTTTTTGGGGATGCCCATTGGTGCACAGACGTCCACGCGACACGCTTACGTTCCTAATGGATTCCTACATTTGAAGTTGGCAGAGGCATTACACTTCCTATTGAGAACGGTTTGTAATGTCCCTCTTTGACCAACCAACCCCAAAAATGGTAGATTCTTCCTTCTTCATCCTTAAAATTCATTCATTCCCATTCCATTTCATCCTCTAGCAATCTCTTGACAAGCTCTAGCAATTTCAGTCTCATTCTCAGCATTTCCAACATTCTCAACACTCCATTACAGCAACAACACTCTATCAACTCCGTCAAGCAAGTGTGAAGCAATCCATTGCAGTAGGGGCTTGAGGTTTTCCAACACCTCCCTTCATCAAATTCAAGGCTATGTTGATTGTTCAAGCTCTCTTTCTCCATCATTGGCTAGTGAACTCTTGGTGGAGGTGGTAACATTTTCACTCATCTCTTTTACGATTTGGTTGAGTAGTTGTATATTGTTTTGTAGAGTTATTTGTGTGCTTTCTTTCTTCACTTCTTTATCATACATTTCTCTACCATTTCTATTTGGTTGTCTGTGGAGGTGGAAACACCAAAACAGGGGTCTGACTAAGGCAGACCGCTATACAGCCCCAACAAATTTTCCCTCTTTCTTATGTGTAGGTGGACGTGCATTTGGAGCTAGTTGGCGAACAAGCACTTTTGTGAGATTGTCTTCGTCACCTTAGTTCTAGTCTATTTACTTTATCATTTCAATATCTACTTTGGATACTTTCTCATTCTACCATCTAGATTTTACTAACTAGGTTGTTAGTAGGTCTTTTTGGTAGTTTATCTATGCTCGTTGTTTTCTAGCCGTACGGATGCCAACGCATCCAAGAGATGCTAGTGTGCCACGCTAACGTCCCAGAACTACACTTATATCCTTGGATAGAGAGTTGTCTGAGACACATAACTAACTCCAAAAATCTAGCTCGCCTAGCCCAAACTAAAGCTCGAGTCTAAAGAGTGATTGAAGTACATTATAGTCCTCATCATTCTTGTCCCTCATTTCAAACACCCCTTTAGAGTGAGTTAAGTTAGGGCATCCTTTCGCTCTTGGCTCTCCATGACCTGGGGCCTTGACATGGTTGGTCCCCCTCTCTTACATTTTTGGTGAACCTGATGTGAACCAACATTTGTTCATTCGTTGGTGTTCAGACCTTTCCCTTGTAACTTGTGATCATTGTGCCCTGAGTGTTGTGAAGGTTTATGAGCATCACAACCCAATCCACAACCTTTGGGTATATTGTTAGGAGAATTGTATGACACCTTCTAATGGAAAGGACGAAGGTCACTACTAGTTTCTCTACAAGCCTTTTTGTTGGATCTGTCATTGGTATTTGCATGCATGAGCAGTTGTTGAGGGGCGAGGTAGGGGTCTCTGATGAGACTAACACATCCCCACTCCTCTTACATCTCCTACCCCATCGTCGGTGGATGAGTACGGGGTTGTTCACATTTCTTCAGAATATATCCTTGTCCTTAGCAAAGGACTGGGTGACTTGGAAAACCACTTGGAAAAGGACCCAAAGATGGCTAGGGCTGCTAGGGTTATCAGCAAAATAAAATATATGGTTGGAAAAGATTGAACCAGCATAGAACTCTTGGCTACTCTCTCTAGTCTAACCGAAGCATGTGCTCCTCCAAACAATCCCAACATTGTACAAGGGGCCACTTTTGAAGATCACAAGAGACAACTAGGAATGTCGATGCCTCCTACGTCTTTGTACATGGCCGATGTTATCCCCTTAATCAACATCCCCTCTGCCTCTGAGAGATCTAAAACTATTAAGGAAAATAGAATACCCCTGGGATTTAGCTTCACCCCTCCTATCACCTCTAGTGCTGGAGGATTTGGTGGGATGAGCAGTACGGGCTTTGGTAGTAGCGATGGCTTTGGCGGTAAAAGTGGTGTTGGTAGAGGTGGTTTCAGTGGAAGCCATGGTGGTGACTTCGGAAGTGGAGGTGGCTCTAGCGAAGGCCCTACTGGTGGCGATGGCTCTGACAATGGTTCAAGTGGTGGTCACACCAATTGTTCTGGAAGTGGCTTCGATGGTGGTTCTCGAGGAGGTCCCTCTGGCCCTGTGTCTTCTAATGACCCTATTCTAAACACTCTTCTTGAGAATATGGGTAAGATGCAAAGCTAGCTGGCAAGTCTCTCCTAAGCCTCTACCCAGCCTATCTTTCAACCCTTTTCCCAACATAGCTCGTTATCAGTAGCAATTTTAAACACTCCCTTCCCTCAAGGAATGGAGATTCTTAAATTTGAGAATTATGGCGGCAGAGGGGACCCACAAACACATGTGTCTTCCTTTAATTCCCTATGTAAAAATTTCTTCCATCATGATGCATTGATGGCGAAGCTATTCCCTCGATCTCTCAAGGATACAGCACTTGAATGGTACTGTTCCTTGCCCGACAATTCCATCTTCTCATTTGATCAACTTGTAAATCAGTTTCTCCGACAGTTCCAAGCCAACATTGGACCGAAGATGACCTTTTTGGATCTCGTCTGATGCAAACAAGGGGATAACGAAAAATATTACTAATTTTATAGCACGGTATCAAACGCTCTTCTCGCAAATCTCATATTCGTTGCCCAAGTCTGACATGCGTCGCATTACGAGAGTATCAACAAATGGTAGTTCAGTTCAAGGGACCCTCCTCGCGCTCATGTTCAAAAGGAAATTTCATTGTATCGACCTTTGGGAAAGGTAAGGCTATTGCAAATGTAGTAGTCGTTGTGACTAATGATGACCTCAGACGTAACTGAAAGTTCACAAAGTTAGCAAAATCTTATTCTTCCATCTTGTAGAAGTTGCTAAAGGATAAGATCATAAATTTGGAGAACCCTAAGCCTCTTAAAGAACCTTTCCCTAGTTGGTGCAATCTGAATACCTTTTGTCAGTACCATCAAGTTAACGAACATGATACCTAACGTTGTATGCGCCTGTGTCATGAGATACAAGATCGCATCGAGGATGGTACTATCCATCTTAATGGAAGTAAACAAAATACAAACAAATCGATGGTGAAAGTGAATAGTGAGTTACAGATATACACATACCTGTTTCCATCACATTCTGCCATCATGATTATTGATCCCTCTAATTCTACCACTCAGCCTAAGGCATATGATAACATGGTCAAAATTACTCCTACCACGTAGCCTGTGCCTGGCTCTCTGGACATGACATTCATGTCACAGGACTTACCCCTAAACAACAAGCCCTCTCCCCTCTACATTCCTGCTCGCCTCAACAGAAACATTGCGACAGGGGTCTTAGTCGACCCCGCAAGTCAAGTGAATGTCATTACAGAAGAGACATTGTGGCTTAATTCATTACATAGAAGAGTATGAAGAAATAAAATCTACCATCTGTACACACGATGGTCTTTTTCTAAAGTTTTACGGATCAATAACTTTGTTTGTCCTAGTAGGACCTAGGGCTGTAGACACAGTCTTTGATGTTATCCCAGAGTTGGATCTATTCAGGATGAAGTTAGGAATACCTTGGCTAGCTTCCATGAATGGGATCCCCTTCGTTATCCACAAATGTTTAAAATGCTCCCATGAAAGTGTTGTGCACGTAGTGCATGAAACTAGATACTAGCCTCTGGTATCCCGTGGAGGATATTCATTAGAGCACTTTTGGCCCGCCCCGGTTGGTCTACTTCCTCCAAGAACGGACCTACTTTACAAAAACTATGTGAAGTATAATACCAGAGACAAGGGACAGTCAAAATTGGCTCTTCCGGTAGTATAGCAGTCGACTACCTCCCCTTCTCGAAAAGGGAAAGAGAAGCCACCTCGCCCTCGGGATGGCTCTCCTCCTCCTCTTTCTAAAAGAAGAGTTTTGGATGAATATTCCTGGTTTTTACCCGCTAAGTCTGATGATACTACCCTAGTGTAGACCTAAGATCAGGATATCGGACCTCCCTACTAAACCACCTGGGCCTTGGTACTACTTGTATGGTAGAGGAAAAGGTCCTCATGGGGGATCTTCTATGTCTTGGCCTCCACTTCCTCCTACCGTTTCTACTCCCATGGTAGTAAACGGGAATAGACCCACTGCCGAGGTGTTAGAGTCGACTCCCCCCATCGCTTCTCAACCTGCTCCTCCTGCTCCCACTCAGGAGTTTGTCCCTCCATTGTAAAAAGTTATGGAGGAAACTCTCATGGCTGAGTAGGATCCTTTTGTCCCTTCGCAACCTCCGATCTCTAGCTCGAAGAGTCATAGAAACCGCCTTATGTGCAAGCGCAAGCACCAGAAAAAGGATCTCGCAACTGAGTAGGATGCCTTACAAAGGAAGGAAGAGGAGATGATCACCCCTATATCAAGGCCTCCCGTCGCATCCTCCTCTCTCCTCCCCTCTACTTTCATTCAACCAAGCTCTACATCTACAGTGAGTATGAATGCGCCTGACCCTAAAAAGGTGTAGGTGTTCATCGCTCCTTCAATGGAGCCACCCTTGCTGATGTCCCTTGTGGATGTCCTACCTTTCCCAAAACCTGTGGATATGCCAAACACTTCGATGTTATCCGTCAAGGTTTTATCTTCCTCCTCTTCCTCTGCACCTCTTTCCTCGTCAGTGGGGAGTTCACGTCTCCTGAAGGAGCAAAAGGTGAAGAGTTGTCCTTCCAGCAACGAAGGATGTAAGGGGAGCCCACCTTCTCTGAATGGTGGTCCCACACAGACTTGTTCTATTTTGGTAACGGAACGAGTCTTGGCTCCCCCTGAGTTCATCACCGCTCTCGAGTCACTCGATGAACTTAGTGATGAACCTCGAGTAACGCCCCACCATGAAACCCTAGAGGACAACACACTAAAACACCCAAAAATGGGATTTTTTTTTTAAGTGCAATATACACAAGATTGCAAAAGAAGTAACAACTTAAATTCTAACCTAAGTCCTCTAAGGTCGGTGACTACGCTACTTGATTCCCATTAACTAAAATAACAAGAACTATAAATCATCGCTATCATCACATTAAACAAGATTCATTTAATAATGTCAAATTCCATTTAATCCATCACATTTATATGATCAACCAATGAGAACATCCATTTCATACCATCAATATAATAACATCAAAGATCATTGAATTAACAGCCATATACAATAACATCGATTACATTTATCATTACAAGAGAGATTTTATAATCAATTATAGTATTACATCATTACATTAGTGTTTCCTTGAATAAGAGAGGAGAGTACATCAGAGCATAATACATGATACAATTGATTTATGGTATAATTCAAGTATGAGAAAGATAGTACACACAAACTGAAACAAGTGCAGTGGTCTTCATATCCAAGAGTAGTCTCACGAACACGAACGAAGTGAGGGAACCCAATGGAGTACAAGGCACATTCCACCTGACCATGTGGAACCCTAAGGTCCACCCTCGTGCTAGGAGATAACACCTGGTCCCACAACAACAACAACAACAAGTCGACCATGACTGACATAACAAGGCTAAACAGAGAACAACTGACATTTCAACAAACACATAACAAAAGATCATACATTTCTTCCAAAGGACATCACATACCAAGGAGAGAGAACAAACAAGGGAATACTAGTTTGTAGAGGGAAGAGTGTCATCACATGGTCCTGACATGGGTTACCCTGACAGCCTCTCACTAGGCATCAGCCCCCATAAATGGTTACTATGACAGCCTCTCACTAGGCGCTAGCCCCATAGGGTGGCACATGCGAAACCAATCTTCCTTTCGTGAGGACAACGAAGTTGGTCTTTCCAACTGGGCCTTCTCAACCCATCCTTAGTCTAAATGAGCACTACAGGCATGGGAAAGGCATTCAGTTATCTTGATTAATGTTTAAACTACCCAACCCCTTAATTCATTTTAAGTTATCACTGAGTTAAGAAACTCCCACATGGGTTACCCTGATGCCACTTTGTGCGTCAGCCCCCATTGAGAGCCACTCCCCCTTCTAGCAGCTAGGAGATCCATTAAAATTGACAAGGAAAAGCCAACTTGCACAAATCACATAACCTCATGAACATACAGAACAAGGCGAGGCATAAACCATCCCGCACACAAGTCCCAATCAAAGCGTTGAACATAGCGTGCAAGGCTATTAACCCACGTATACTCATTCAATAAAAAAACCATCTCAAAAGGATTATCAAAGAATTCCATCAAGAAGAACATTCCCCTTAGCCTCTGGAAGACTTCCAATATCCACCAACACAATGACCAAAACATTTGAACTATAACTCACAAACATCCCATTTTCACTACTTAATAACTTTACTTCATACAATACTCAATTCAATGACATAATCAAAGAATAGAAGGTAAATTTTACAAAGCAACTATTACCTTTTTCTACACAATCATCTTAAAACAAGAATAATCCATTATTCCATATAAACTAATTTTCTTTTTCATTTACACAAGTACACCAAACCTTTCATATCTAATTTTTTTCTTTAATTCACTTATTTCTCTTAGATGATCAACCAACAATTAAGCCAGCAATGTTCTCATATTAATCTCATCTTATAAATACACACATACACACATACAATATTTTACATGTATAAACATATATATATATATATGAGCATATTTATATTTGTATATATATATATACATATACATATTCATATATCTCTTTACATATGTCTTATCATTATCAAGGCAAGGTTCAATTTCCAACACATAATGCAAATTAAAATCATATAGTTGTATATATATACATATATATAAATATATGCATTTGCATCTATACATATATATGCATTTATATATATATAGATATATAGATTTACACTCACATATTTATCATATTTGAATAACACTTAAATACTTACTATCAAATTTTGATCGCATTCAGCTTCACACACACACACACACACACAATATATATATATACATATATATATACATACATAAATACATATACATATACATATATGTATATATATATACATATATATATACATATACATATACATATACATATATATATATATGTATATATATATATACATATATGTATATGTATATGTATTTATGTATGTATATATATACATACATACATATATAATGTATATATACATATATATGTATATACATATATACACATATATATATATTCATTAAATAACACCCGATTATCAAAATACAGGAATTACGGTTTAAAAGAAACTCATATTACAAACAGGCGATTACCACAGACTTCAAACTCACTCTAATACATACAATTTCATTGGTGGCGATAGCATATAATTTCATCACACAAAACCAACGACTAGAACATAATGAAAACCTATTGTCAACAAGTAATGGCAGAATATTCTTGGCCTAAGGATCATCGAATTCTTCAGAAAAAGACATAGAATTTGATGAGGAAAGAGTTAACTACAGCATGACTTATCTCTTGATCTCCAAACTGCAAGTGCGGCACCAATGGTTTACTAGCGTGGATTAAAAGCAAAAGAGATGGCAGACTTCAATATGGGATAAAATCACCGGTTTCAATTCTTAGCAAGAAATTACGGCCACTAATAAACCTGCGCCATTAAACAGGGTCTCAAACAAGGGCATCGACTACTAATGATGCTCAGTTCTCAGACAGAGGACGCAAGCAAAAGAGAATAACCAGCAACAAGACAACTATTTGGATTTTATTTCAATCATACTTAAGATTCCTTAATAAGGAGGCCACTAAATATAAGTTACAATACCTTGCAAGCTAGCAACGAATCTCATAAAGGAAATCGCGTGTGGAATATACAAAGCGACTTTCCACTAACTTGTAAACAGCCAAAGTGATATCGCATGCCTATCAAACGCTGACTACCAAACTATGAAATGTATTCATTGCAATTAATTTTGCAATTATAAGAGTAGGGGCATCAAAATCAAGCTTAAATGAATTGAAACAACCAAGCATAAACATGCGGCGTCGTAGACCCAAACTTGTTCCATTTGCTACATAATGCAATCTAAGATAGGTATTCTTATATAGTAGCACAACCCCTAACGATTCTGGCACTAGTAACACTAAGATGGCAAGGAAATGAATAGCTAAGGTAAAGCAAAAAAAAAGACTCGAATATGAAAATATGCAACCAATAACCAGACAAAGGGTTGATACAATTTCGATAGCAAAAAGGTCAACAATAAAATTAACAGAACAGAACAACCAGATTGGGTAAGTGGTGGCGTGACTAATCACTGGGTCAGCACTAATAGAGAGAATAACAACAAAATGGGCTCAAGCAATATCAAATAAGGGCAGCTATAGATTGCGCACCAATGAATTCTTGGAGAATCTTTCAATATTTTAGCAATTATCGATGACAGAAGAAAAATAACACAACTACATGGAATACAAGATTGTAGAATAAGTTCGAAACAATATGCTAAGAGTATTGAAGCAACACTAACAAATATATTTACTAATTGCTCCAATTCGAACCCAGTTAATTACAGGCACATTTATTCTAAATTAGCATCCAAAATTCAATCATTTATTACAAAAGAAGAAGAAGAAGAAGAAGATTACAGAAGAGAGGAACCTGGCTAATTGAATTGGCTGAGCTGAAATTTGATGTCAGGTTTGAATTCCAAGCTGTATATTAAATTTCTCTCCAAACCCCAACAACTCTGTAGAACTCCCATATCAAAACCCCCAAATCCAAAAGAAAAGTTTTTCAAGAACAAGAAAATTGATTCACGGCAGAGAAGAAAGACTAGTTTCAAGAAAATTAACCAAAAAGCCCCTTTCTTTCTGCCCCTTAACCAATTTATTTACTATTTTCCCAATCCATTGCAACATCCACTTCTTTAAATTAATTACTTTATTTAAATTTCCCCTCCATATTTAACTACCACTCTTCAATAAATATTAATAAAATATCTTTATTTACATGCACCCCCATAAATCCACTTTAAAAAATATATTTAACTTATTTACTTAATCTTTCATTTATTTGCACATCCAAAATCAACTTTTATAATATTTAATTTATTAATTATAATCTCACACTTAATTTCGTTTGCACCAATATATTTTTATTTTAATATTTCTATATTAAATCATAATTTTAATTTATTAAAATCAAATAAAGACTTTAATAATATTTTATTTAATCAATACTTCGATTATATAAGAGCTTTTATTTTTTTAATTATCACAATGTCTTTTAATTTCAATAATCTTTTATTTCAATATAATAATAAAAAAAGCACTAATCAAGTACATTGCTCAAATGAACAGAACAACAAGTAGTACCTAACCTCAGAGCAAAATGGATGACAAAACACGACTTAGACAAGCCAACTCGAACTGACCACACAGACAAGGAACAACAAACAGATACTCATCCTCATCCAGGATGATGGCTCAACATAGGGGACCAGATGCTATCTCCAAAACAACAATCTCCATTGGGATTAAGGCACACCTAAACCTAGCAATTCAGGTGGAGTCGATGCCTGGTCCCTGCAACCTGCAACAAACCACACAGTTGAGCATGTACATAGACAAATAGTAAAACACACTGTGAAGGGAAAATCCCAGCGTCGCAGAGCACTTCCAAGCAAGAGATGCGACACTGTTCCCCTTCACCAAAATACATCCATGCATGATAATCAGATACCAAAACAATGATAAGAACATACATCCAATAATCACATAATACTCAGCAATAATAACCCACACAATAAATTAAACAATAAACTAGTCATGACATAAACATAAACATCAGGGATAAAAGCAGCATCAACCATCACCATAGCACTAAATACATCATCAAGCAATGTATCATAATGTCAAAATACAAACACATGACTATCAATAATAGAAACAAACTGAGGGGAACTACACCTCGGGTGCAACCCTTTCTGTCTGTTGAGGTATGACTATGGCACTCCAGTGAAGTGCATGTTTAACTCTTTGGATGAAGTTTCGACCTTTTCAGCAATCTTCATGAAATCGTTGACCATAGCTCCACAAGAGCTTAGTGGAGAATACCTTGCAAGGCTTCTTCCTTAGCCCTTATTGTGGGAGGGTTGGAAGCTCCTCCTCTTAACATCCCACCACTGCAAGCTCGTCCTCCTTCCCCCTATGATGATCTGGAGTGGGAAGCAGACAACCTCTTGGTTGATCAGTGCTAGGGGGCATCTTCTTTATCTTTAGATTAGATGTGTGTGTGTTGTGATGGTTCCCCCGTGATCATGCTATGTGTTCCTGGATGACCCTTGTCACCCTTTTTGGTGTTTGTATACAGGCGTGGTTTTTGTGTCATAAACCTTCTTCTATCTGTATCATCATTCTTCCATATTTGTGATTGACTTTCGGTAAATTGGGGACGATGCAAAGCATTAGGGGAATTTAGGCTTCCCTTCCATGTTGACCCAATTTTTTTATTTTTTATTTTTACTTTGTCTTGTCATGCATTCTTCACATGGTCTGCTATAGTAGGGGGTTGATGAAAGTTCATTTTATATACTATTATTATACTTATATATATTTATGAGTAGTTATGACCCAAAAATATCAAATCACCCCTGTGTCCTTTGTTTGTGTTTATTTCTCCTTTGCTCTTTTGTTATCTTTCTCTCTTCTTTGCTTGAGTTGTCCCTTTCATGTGTGACAATGCCATTTTTAGAACACTTCAATTTTCAGAAAATGCATCCGTTGAAAACGAATCTTTTCTCGAGAATCTTCACAAACTTTTTTCAAAGAATTGCATTCTCGACTTGAAACCCTAATGAAACGTGTTTCCTTCATCATGGGTTCGTAAAGAAAGAAATTAAGACCTTTTCTTCGAGGTGGGAGCAACTTAAACCTTCCCCTCGTGAGGGGGCATTTTCTTCCTTTCGAATTCCTTGATGAAGTGAACATCTTTCAAAAGGATTCCTTGATGAAAAATTGATTTGAGATAGAAACATCTTTTTCGCACTTTCAAACAGCACGTCCTTTGATTGGACCCCTTTCTTCATGTTGGGTTCTCGAGGGACCCTTTTGAAGGCTTTCCAATCTATCAACGATCTATGTGATTGTCTGCTTACTTACCTGCGTGGCTGCTTTCACTTTGCAAGTGCGCCTGTGAAAGAACTTTCTGACTCTGCGGAGTCCCCTTCCTTGGGTTTCCTCCATGTGAGAGATCGTGCGGGATACCTCCCTGTAGGTTTGTGGGCCTATAGGGCACTTCTTCTGAGCTTCCTCCATGTGAGAGATCTTGGGGGTCGCTCCCCTGTAGGTCTATGGATCTGTAGGGTGGTTTCTTCGGGTTTCCTTCATGTGAGAGATCTTGGAGGACACCTTCCTTGCAAGTTTGTAGGTCTGTAGGGCAATTTTCTGGGTTTCCTTCATGTGAGAGATCTTGGAGGACACCTTCCCTGCAGGTCTACAGATCTATAGGGCACTTTTTCTGGGTTTCCTTCATGTGAGAGATCTTGGAGGACACCTTCCCTGCAGGTCTACGGGTCTGTAGGGCACTTTTTTTGGGTTTCCTTCATGTGAGAGATCATGGAGGACACCTTCCCTGTAGGTTTGTAGGTCTATAGGGTGCTTTTTTGAGTTTCCTTCATGTGAGAGATCTTGGAGGACACCTTCCTTACAGGTCTTTGGGCCTGTAAGGCACTTTTTTTGGGTTTCCTTCATGTGAGAGATCTTGGAGGAAACCTTCCTTGCAGGTCTACAGGCCTGTGAGACACTTTCATTCTACAGCGTCATGTGAGGGGCTTACCTCTAGGGGCTTCCTTCATGTGAAAGATCTTGGGGGTCACCTCCTTGTAGGTTTGTGGGCCTATAAGACACTTTTCTACAGCTTCATAGTTTTGCAGTGCTATGGAGTCCTTTGCCTACCCTATGCTTTCAAGCTCACTAGATCATGGTCTACTTCCTCAACAATTCAAGTATAAATTTCTATCCCTATTCACTCTTCGATCTACTTTACCAAAGCACTCATTAGTATTTGTGCTCACTAAAATGGGGGAAAAATGTATAGGAGTGAATTTGCACCCCTTATGCAAATTCCCCTTTTGTACATCCTCACCTTAGAAAACCAAATCCGAAGGAAAAATTCCACATCATCTTGTTGAATTCCTTCCACTTGGCACCTGTTTGTTGTGTCGGTAGAAGAATATTTGTCGGGGATGCCTGTGCAGTGCGCAGACGTTCATGTGACACGCTTACGTCCCTAACAGATTCCTATGTTTGAAGTTGGCAGAGGCGTTACACTTCCTATTGGGAATGGTTTGTAACATCCCTCTTCGACCAACCGACCCTGAAAATGGTACATTCTTCCTTCTTTGTCCCTCAAATTCATTCATTCTCATTCCATTTCATCCTCTAGCAATCTCTTGACAAGCTCTAGCAATTTCAGTCTCATTCTCAGCATTTCCAGCATTCTCAACACTCCATTGCAGCAACAAAACTCTATCAACTCTGTCAAGCAAGTGTGAAGCAAGCCATTATAGTAGGGGCTTGAGGTTTTGCAACACATCCCTTCATCGCAATCAAGGATGTGGTGATTGTTCAAGCTCTCTTTCTCCATCATTGGCTAGTGAGCTCTTGGTGGAGGTGGTAACGTTTTCACTCCTCTCCTTTACGATTTGGTTGAGTAGTTGTATACTATTTTGTAGAGTTATTCGTGTGCTTTCTTTCTTCACTTCTTTATCATACATTTCTCTACCATTTCTATTTGGTTATCCATGGAGGTGGAAACACCAAAATGGGGGTCTGACTAAGGTAGGCCCCTATACAACCCCAACAAATTTCCCCTCTTTCTTGTGTGTAGGTGGACGTGCATTTGGAGCTAGTTGGTGAATAGGCACTTTTGTAAGATTGTCTTCATCACCTTAGTTCTAGTCTATTTACTTTATCATTTCAGTATCTACTTTGCATACTTTCTCATTCTACCATCTAGATTGTACTAGCTAGGTTGTTAGTAGGTTTTTTTGGTAGTTTCTCTGTGCTCACTATTTTCTGGCCATACGGACGCCAACGCGCTACGCTGACATCCCAGAACTGCACTATCGTCCTCGAACAAAGAGTTGTCTGAGACACATAACCGACTCCAAAAAGCCAGCTCGCCTAGCCCAAACTAAAGCTTGGGTCTAAAGGGTGATTAAAGTACTTTATAGACCTCATCATTCTTGTCCCTCATTTCAAACACCCCTTTAGAGTGAGGTAAGTTAGGGTAGCCTTCCGCTCTTGGCTCTCGGTGACTTGGGGCCTTGACGTGGATGGTCCCCCTCTCTTACAGAGAATAATTCAATTGGTTCATTCAATGAGCTTATTGATTCCTTTTACAACCACTTCCAAATTCACCTAGGTCCTAAGATGACCTTAGCTGATTTGATGACATGTAAACAAAAGGATTATGAAAAGGTCATTGATTTCATAGCACAATACCAAATTCTTTATTCACAAATAAACATTAAGATTCCTGATGCTGACCTTCAAAGAATGTTTATTTCCAATTTTCAAGACAAAATTCAAACAAAGCTTGAGATGATGAGGTTTCCTTCACATAGTTGTGTATAGCCCTTCATGATTACCAAAATGTGGTTAGCAGTTGTGAAGTGAAAACTTCCTCTAACCATCTTGAAAATTCAAAATCCATAACTGAAAAAAACTATTAACGTTTCAAGAAACAAAATAAGGGCTTTCTACAACTTAATCCCCATCAATACAATCAAAATGTTAACACCCAAGTGACTACTATAAAAACAACAAAACCATATTCCTTTGCGAATAGAAATAGATAATTTACACCCTTACTTGATACCCTTCATAATACCATGTTGTAACTCTTAGAAAAGAATTTGATTTCCTTACCTCCTGTTAGAGCTCCCGATCCTACTAAGCCTTTACCTTTAAACTATAGACCAAATTCTTATTGCCATTTCCATCAACAAAATGGAAATGATACGGAACATTGTAAGCATCTTAAACATCTTGTGTAAGACCTCATTGATTCTAATCATATCCTAATTGGAGGTGTCAATGATCAAGGTAATAAATTTGTCGCTCCTCCTAATCAAAACTTGTAAATATTTACCAATCCTATTCCTAATCATAATATATACTTTATCAAAGCTAATGAAAAAAATAATGATGTGATGAATGTGGACACGGATGGTGAAAACATGAAAGACAATGAGCTATTATAGGCCCATGCCGAACTATTTGGATATGTTACAAGTTTTGAATTAAGGCATGAAGCATGTATGTTTGATCTTGATTCGACAAGTTTTATTTTGCATGATACATATAATTAGGCTGACCTAATTGATGTTGTAGGTGTTTTCAAATGTAATGGGTATAATTAAAAGATCATTTTGGCATTTAAGAGTGATGATTAATTTGAGTGTGTGAAATCCTAAGCTGCATGAAAGAAAATGATCACATTATTCTTTATGGATAATGTGATTGCACTTATCGATGCTAAACATCATAAGGGCCTAACTAAGATTCCGCTTGAAATTTCTTTCTCACAACAAGACATACTTAAACATGCACCCGATGGTCCTCTTTACATAGCTAGAAGAATCAATGACAACCCTACTAATGGATATTAATTGATCTCGTCTGTGTAGTGAATGTGATCATTGAAGAATTCCTATTTGTGCATGAGCTTTATCAAGATACATATGAAAAACCAAAATCATGGGTCAAAATGCATAATGGTTTTGCTTTCCCTATGATTGGTTTGATAAATCTCCCTCTAAAGGTTGGATCGAAAGAATTAAATGTCTCATTCACCATCATCCCATCATCGGATCAATTTTGTGTGAATTTAGGCTATCCATGGCTTCACTCCATGAATGTGGTCCTATCATTTGTGCATAAATGCTTAAAGTTTCCATTTGGAAATGAGATATTTATTGTGCATCATAGTGGCTTTAATCCTGTGTCTCTTCCATGGGAACTTTTCATTGGATTTCTTTTGGCTCAAGCCTATTAAACCTATTAAACCCTATGAAGACTTCTTTTTCACATCCTATCAAAAGTTTAAGGAAAAATGCATACCAGAATTATCTCTTAGCAATATGCCTCAACCCATGATTGAGCCTCCTATCCAGCCCTTCCAAGTATCCAAGAGCATCCTATGACAAATCCTTTACCTATTTCCTATAAGAGAGCAGAATATAATCAAACAAATCATGTTGTGCCTCCTAAAGTCAAACAAGTTTACAAACATAAAGAGAAAGTGGTTGAACAACCTCCCATGGTTCCTTCCATTCCTCCATTAAGGGAAGAAAATAAACCTATGGTTGATAAACCCACTCCTACATAAACATATTTTAAAAACTGTATGAAAAGAAACTAAAATGCTAGAGAGTGTAGGTGTAGACGTCGTGCTATTGCTCATTTGTTACAAAAAAAAGAAGAAAAGAACAACATAGAAAATAAAAATCCAAACTTGTTTGAAGCAATGCATGATGCCTTTCCACCCTCACCGCAACATAAACAAACCTCTATGGATATTATCATTAGACCTCCCGTTGTGATTAACTAGATGATGATATTGAAATTGCAAAGATTGATGAATAAGTGCACAACAAGTTGAATTTAATATTCTCCTCTTCTATGAGCTTAAACAATGATCCTACTAGTAAGAGTGTTGAACTTGTTGCTTGTCCTAGTTCGGAACTTGATGTTATCCATTTGGCTAGTTGTCAACCTTCCACATATACTGACCAAGATTGGGATGCAGACGACCTACTATAGGTTGACTCACATGTGCCTTACTAGTCTTTTGATTTTTTTTCTTTTGCATGTTTCTTTGTGTGATTGCATGTGCGTAATGTGATCTCCCCATACTATTATGTTTGATGTATCTCTCTCTTCATGTGCATTCCTCTATTTGTACCTACATTCTTCTATATGTCATAAACCTTTATCTTTTCACTTGTCTTGTGTTTTCCTTTTAGGGATGACACAAGGCGTCGAGACATTTCAGTCTCTTCCTATTCTATGAGTATTTAGGGAATGATGATGTTTCTGAGCTCTATAATCACATTGTAGCAAAGATATACTGACCTTGAATCTGTGGATCGATTATGTGTTTTGATATTTCATTTTGGGGGAAACCCCTTCCTTTCTTTTTCATGATGTAGCTTCATTCGGGAACATATGACTTGGCATAGGGATTTCTGAGTAAGATCCCATGTCTTCTTTATTGATTAGCATTGATTATTGGCTACTTTAAAGAAAATTTCTCCCAACAATGGTGCTAGAAATTTCTTTAAAGTGGGGGCATACATTGGCATTATCATTTCAAAAAATTTGACATCCTCATGTTTCATTGTGTGATTTTCTTTCTTTTTGTGATGTGTCCTTTTATTGGTGGTGTCATTGGGCTTGATGTCCTCTAAGAGTGTCATATCTCTTCGTGTATGACTTTTCTCTTAGTGGTAATGCTACACAATTGTGCATCTTTTACCCTTGACTTGTCCTCTCTTGGAGACATTAGGAAAAATGTTCTCTAAGAAGAGACCTTACACAAACTAAGCAAGATCCCTTTGAACAAACCTCTACTTGCATTTTGTTCATAAGTGTTTAGCATAATACAATTTTCTAACCTTGTGAAGCCCAAACCCCTTTTCAAGGCCACCAAGTATAACACACTTTACTTTCCAGTGGAGCCTTGCCCTATTCATAAGTGCTTAGCATAACGCAACTTGTTAGGCCTTGTGAAGCCCAAAGTTCTTGTGGTTCCTTATTGAAGTTGTCAAAGGGATAACTTTCATATGGTATGGGAACCTGATAAGATTATCTCATTTTCCACCTATTGGGGGCTCACTTAGTGGATGGCCCGAGGTTCCATTAGCCTGGAGTGAGCGCATGTATCATTTGCATAGTGGACATTGAGTTCTACTTGTGAACATTCCTGGAAAAACAGCTAAGATGTGTTCCACATCGTGTTGGATAATTAAGGCTTGATCCTCCCCCTTCTCTTGGACAAATAGCTTAGGCATGTTCCACATCACGTTAGACAATTGAGGCTTGATTTTCCTCCCTTTTCTTCTAGTCTTTGATGTTGTATGATTGAGTATCTTTGTCATTTTTGCATACATATGTCTTGAATGTCTAATTTAGTGTGAGTTTGACACGGGGTCATCCTCTCACTAAAGTGGGGGATAAATGTAGTGTAGAAAAATGTATCCCTTTACATTTTCACACCTAATTAGGAATTAATATTAAAATGAACTTAATTATGCTTTAATGTAGTGTTGTAATATGTATTTTACATATTCACATTAATTTTAGGGCCCTATTAATTAAAATGGACTTAATTGTGCCTTATTTTTAGTTTTGTAGAGTGTACCTCTTTACACTTTCACACTTATTTAGGGGCTCGCTTAATTAATTGAGGTTAATTTTCCTTAATTGGACCATTTAATTCAAATCCAAGCCTAATTAATCACATTTTCTAAAGAGGAAACCCAACATTCATTAATGCTTAAACATAACACTTCTCATTAAGCAATGTGTGTCCTAGGTGAGTGACCTAGGACTCATTTTCCCATGGGCGAATGGGTACTCACTTAGACCTAGGACCTAAATTTAAATTATGTTTTTGGTGATATTTTAAAATTTTCAAATCTATATTCGCATTCCAGCTTGTGTTATTTGAATTTTGGGAAATTAATGTTACATACCTATAAATATTTAAGGTCATTTCACTATGCTTCACCTAGAATATTTTCATGAGATCAAGTTAGAATTCAAGATCACTTTCAAGAGAATTTCAAGAGAATTTCAAGGAATTCAAAGCCAAATTTAGTAAAGAATTATTGCATCAACCAAGATCCAATTGTCATGTCAAAGTCCTCTTGCATCATTCATGTTATTGTCAGAGCTAATATGATGATGTAGGTTTCATGATCCATTCAAGCATTTGAGACATTGTTTCAAATCAAGTTTCAAGATCAAGATCCACATCCATTGAATCCATTTCATGCAAGTTACAGATCTACATTCCAAGGTTCATTCAAGGGTTTGGTAAGTTGTGACATAGACTTGTTCATTCATCATTCCTTTCATGCTATTTCATTTCATTTCAAGGTTTGATTACCAAAACAAGGTTTGACCAAGGGAAACCCCCATTCACAAAAAACAAAAAAAAATCCCTCTTGATTTATGTTTGCAAATTTAGGTGGAAGAAATCTTGAAGATCTCTTGAAGAGAAAATTTGGAGAACTTGTCAAAGTTGCAAAAGTTGTCACAAAAGTTGTCATCTCATAGAAACTAATCTACAAAATTTATTCTGACTTTCTAAACCTGAAACCTGGGAAAATTAAAGGATTTAGATTTGTAGCAGAGGCTCCCAAAAGTTGCAGTCAAACCCTAACCCAAGACCCATTTTCCCTTAGGCGAATGTGTCCTAGGTTAGCTTCAACATAGCACTTTTGGCGACTAATACACATCATCCTACCTCTCTCTGATCTATGATCTGATTTCTGGTTCTATCAGTATTGAGCGTAATCTATTAGATCCAAGTTGTAGATTGTATCTTGGGTTTGATTTTCTAATTTTAATATTTCTCCCGAAAGTGTTACTTAATCAGGACCTTCATCCTTGAAAAAAAAGGAAATGAGTAGATTCACACTTTGACTTGACTCACCTAAATGTTGATAGTCCTTTCATTGTGTGGATCTCATTTCCTAATGAGATAAAGAGAAATAGGTCCTAATTAGTTCATCAACCCCATTTTGATCATCCTCTCTCCCTTTTTGTCTATGTTTCACTCTCTATGTTGAAAACCATTGCATATGCCTCCCTCAAAGTCTAAGTGTTAATATCTCTCAAAAGATAACCCAACTTTGAATTAAATGATACACAATATTGAACAAGGCATATAGGCTCATTTGGCCTTACATGAGGATGTACTTTTCTCATTTTCATAATGAAGCCATTGTTGAAATCAACAAGTTCATTTACCCCTTTTTAATTATGGTTAGCTCATGGATTGTAAACTTTAGATCCACTCTTTCTCCATATTGCAATCGAAAAACCATCATAAACTCATCCCATGAGTCTATATTATTGTTTGGAAGAATCTTGTACCATTCTTTTTCACTTTCCTTCAATGATTGCACAAAAAGATTCATCATGAGATCCCCGTATTCGATATCATACTCATTAGTGACATCTATGAAATTCCTTAAGTGAACCTCACTAGCAATAGCATTGTTACCTTGGAATTTTGGTAACTTTCCTCTAATCTTAGCTAGAATTGGACTAGGTTAATTATAAATACGTCAAAAATCCAATTATCTATATATTTATAAGCCCAATGATGGTCTCACTGGAGAAAATATTTGAGCTTGCCTTCTAGGGTTGACCCCAACATTTTTCATTGCATTTTTTTGCGAGAGATGAGGATAATTTTTTTGAATAGGAACTTGTTGAATTGGAACAGGTGGTGCCACATTTTTAGGATGATCCATGTTTTGTTGTTGATCCATTAGTAGGGTTTTTTGAGCTAACTAGGCTTGTTGTAATATAATTTGTGCCTCTATTTGACACTTCCTTTCTTTGAGATGATAAATAATATCAATGTGTTGATCTAATTCCCTTTTTTTGTGATCATTTTCTAACTAGATGTTTGGGTCAACATCTTGGAATGGGGTTTCAAAATATTGTTCAAAAGATTGAGGGGTATAATGCATGCCTTCCCTTTGATTTCTCATAGGTTAAATCCTAGGGTTTATTTGAGGTGTGTCTTTAGGAAAACCCGCATTTATACTTTCTTCTATAGGGTTTGTTTCATTTCCATATTTATTATATTCACATCTAAAAATTATTCTAGTAGTTCAAACCTTATTATCAGTTGAATCATCTTATGTGTATTGATCAAAACCTTTAGAATCATTCCTTCTACCTGAAGCACTCAATTTTTCATTATTTCTTGAACTATGTAAAGGAGACTTACTTGAATTTTTAGCTTTGCATTGTTCTTGTTGCCTCCTTGCACCAGTAGAACTAGCTTCAAAAACTTATTGACCTCTAGAATTTTGATCTTTTTCCATTCTTTATCTTTAGTTACAAATTTTTGGATCTTCCTTGACAGATTCACCACTCCTTGAAGGAGAAAAACTTGAGATGAACAAACTTTTGATTTCAAACCAAAAGACAATTTTTTTTGGCTTGTTTCCAAAGTTTTGAAAATATCCTCTTGTCTTTGGTGTCCCTAGAAATGGTCCCAATTCGTTGCTGACCAATTGGTGACCTGGGTCATATACCCCAAATCCCTAAGGTCTGGTAACCTTCCAAGTTCTAGGGGTGTCAAACTCATAACATAAGCCTATTTTCAGGTTGGGAAGTTAAGGAACAATGATTGAGGTGGGTAAGACCACCTTGACTTATAGCTCTACAAGGCCAAGGGGGTTCTCTCTAAGATGCTAAATTGATGATTGGAGCACTTAAACCTGGTAAAATTAAAGGATTTAGATTTGTAGTAGAGGTTCCCAAAAGTTGCAGTCAAACCCTAACCTAGGACCCATTCACCCTTAGGTGAATGTGTCCTAAGTCAATTTCATCATAACACTTTTGGTGACTGATACACATCTTACCTCTCTCTGATCTGTGATCTATTTTTTGGTTCCATCAGTATTGAGCATAATCTTTTAGATCCAAGTTGTAGATTGTATCTTGGGTTTGATTTTCTAATTTTAATATTTCTCTCAAAAGTGTTATTTAATGAGGACCTTTGTCCTTGCAAAAAAAGGAAATTAGTAGATTCACACTTTGACTTGACTCGCCTAAAGGTTGATAGTCCTTTCATTGTATGGGTCTCATTTCCTAATGAGATAAAGAGAAATAGGTCCTAATTAGTTCATCAACCCCATTTTGATCATCCATCTCCCTTTTTTTCTATGTTTCACTCTCTATGTTGAAAACCATTGCATATGCCTCCCTCAAAGTCTAAATGTTCTTATCTCTCAAAAGATAACCCAACTTTGAATCAAATGATACACAATATTGAACAAGTCACATAGGCTCATTTGGCCTTACATGAGGATACACTTTTCTCATTGTCATAATGAATCCAGTGTTGAAATCAGCAACAAGTTCATTTACCCCTTTTTCTAATTGTGGTTAGCTCATGGATTGTAAACTTTAGATCCAATATTTCTCCATATTGCAATCGAAAAACCATCATAAACTCATCCCATGAGTCTATATTACTATTTGGAAGACTCTTGTACCACTCTTTTTCATTTTCCTTCAATGATTGCACAAAAAGCTTCATCATGAGATCCCCATATTCGATATCATACTCATTAGTGACATCTATGAAATTCCTTAAGTGAACCTCACCAGTAATAGCATTGTTACCTTGGACTTTTGGTACCTTTCCTCTAATCTTAGCTAGAATTGGATTAGGGTAATTATAAAGACGTCAAAAATCCGATTGTCTATATATTTAGAAGCCCAATGGTGGTCTCACTAGAGAAAATATTTGAGCTTTCCTTCTAGGGTTGACCCCAACATTTTGCATTACATTTTTTTGCGAGAGATTAGGATAATTTTTTTGAATAGGCACTTGTTGAATTGGAATAGTTGGTGCCACATTTTTAGGATGATCCATGTTTTGTTGTTGATCCGTTAGTAGGGTTTTTTGAGCTAACTGGGCTTGTTATAATACATTTTGTGCCTCTATTTGACACTTCCTTGCTCTGAGATGATAAATAATATCAATGTGTTGATCTGATTCCCTTTCTCTATGATCATTTTCTAACTAGATGTTTGGGTCAACATCTTGGAATGTGGTTTCAAATTATTGTTCAAAAGATTGAGGGGTATCATGCATGCCTTCCCTTTGATTTCTTAGAGGTTAAAGCCTAGGGTTTATTTGAGGTGTGTCTTCAGGTAAACCCACATTTATACTTTCTTCTATAGGGTTTGTTTCATTTCCATATTTATTATACTCACATCTAAAAATTATTCTAGTAGTTCAAACCTTATTATCAGTTGAATCATCTTATGTGTATTGATCAAAAACTTTAGAATCATTCCTTTTACCCAAAGTACTCAAATTTTCATTATTTCTTGAATTATGTAAAAGAGACTTACTTGGATTTTTAGCTTTGCATTGTTCTTGTTGCCTTCTTGAACCAATAGAACTAGCTTCAAAAACTTCTTGACCTCTAGAATTTTGATCTTTTTCCATTCTTTATCTTTAGTTACAAATTTTTGGATCTTCCTTGACAAATTCACCACTCCTCGAAGGAAAAAACTTGAAACGAACAAACTTTTGATTTCAAACCAAAAGATAATATTTTTTTGGCTTGTTACCAAAGTTTTAAAAATATCCTCTTTTCTTTGGTGTCCCCAAAAATGGTCCCAATTTGTTGGTGACCAATTGGTGACTTGGGTCGTAGGCCCCAAATCCCTAAGGTCTGGTAACCTTCCAAGTGCTAGGGGTGTCAAACTTGGAACATAAGCCTATTAACTATGGACCAATGATTGAGGTGGGTAAGACCTTCACTTATAGCTCTACAAGGCCAAGGGGGTTATCCCTAAGATGCTAAATTGATGATTGGATCACTTAACAATTCCTTACAACAAACTATACCCATTTCACAATGTATCATAACAATGGTGTCACTATATACCTATGTGCTAGTTTGGACAAGTAATGTTGAGCATCTTATAAATAGATAATCTACCATATAAGAGCCTAAAAATAAGTTTATGACACACCCTTATATTTTTGTATTCATTCAGACATGACAGTAAAACTTTACAGGATTTTGAATTGATGTGTTTGGAGTGTATTGAGGATGATAGGAAACTAATCCAATTATAGACCAAAGCCTTTATCTATTGGGCAACAAAGTCTCTATATTTAACCAAAGATGCAATAACTGTAAAAAAGTAATGACTTAATCAAGTCACCAAAAATTACTATGCCTAAATCTAAATGCACAAGAAAGCTAGGCTCTACACATTCATTTAGAAAGACAATAGATAGTTTCAAAATATTGAGAGAGGATACTTAGTAATCCTTAAGAATACCTACACATTCCCTTTATTATACTGAAAACATACCATGCAAAATATTTGCATAGATTTTATAGACTTTTGGTTGGAAATTTAATCAATCATACATCTAGAAATGCATACCACGCATAAGGAGACACTCTGCTAAAGTTGATCCTACCTTTAATAACTCAATCTTCAAGGTTTACAAATGTTATTACAAATTTGGGATCAAACCTAGATCATTGCAACTTGCAGAAAACATTCCATTTGGCATCTTTCCATGCTTCCATGGTTAAAAGATGAATTGACCAAAAGAGTTCTATGGACTCATAGAAAATATATCATATGGCATCTTTTTGTGCTTCCATGATTAGAATATGGACTAACTAGAAGAGTTATGCAGACCTATAAAAGCATGCCACGTGGCATATTTTTGTGCTTCTATGGAACTTAAAGACTTAACACTTTTAAAAGCCATGCGGGCTTGTAGAAAATGAGTCTGAAAATCCCATCAGGACCCAAAGTCTTGATGGGATGAAAAATAATAAGAGGAATAAAGTGGGGGCAGGATTTCAAAAAAAAATTGAACCTATCAAACTTAGGTTTGAAAGTTTGATCAGGTCCCGATCAGGATCAAAAGGAAAGAGTGTCAATCAAGATTGGGACTCTCGATTAGACTTAGACCAATTTAGAACTTAGTCCAAAAGTCTAATCGAGACTTGAAATCCCAATCAAATAGAAGGAGAAAAGGAGAGTGGGGTCGAAAGTCGAGAGTGGACTTGGACCTTAGTCCAAGTGTTCGTACAAGACTTGAATCCCAAAAAGGACTTGAAAGAGAAAAGAATTAAGGGGAATTGGGTATCAGGAATGTATTTGGACCTTGGTCCAAATGTCTATTCGAGACCAAAAACCCTTATAGGACTTTGAGAAGAAAAGAAAGAGGGGGAAAATGGATAACTTTGGACATTCTACAAAATGGATTTTTGAGCATAGCCAAACAAAGGGGCAATGCAACTATTGAAGGGACTTGAGCATGATGCACCACTGATATTTCTCAGATTGGTCAAAATTAATGGGGATCACAAGGGGATAAAACATATCACTATAAATTCACTAAAATTTATAGGTACCAACAAGTCCTAATCTCTTAGCCAATGAAATCCCTAATCCTAATGACCTATGCGTCAACATGTATTGAGATAAATTAATTCTAGTCAAAGAGGAGATGTTCTTTTAAACCAAGGCTAGGAGCAATATGTAGGTAACCCTATATCCTTCCATAAATCCTCCATCAAACAAACCTTCAAAGCTAAAAGGTAATCAAATTGAAAAATCCAATCCACCCAACATAGCTATAAAGGATGTCATCGAACGGATACTAGAAATGAAAAAAAAAACATGAATCTAAGCATTCATGTCAAACCCCTCACAAGTGTGAGCATGTCAAGGTCATCCAAAACCTCTTAGCATGGCCATTCCCATAAATCAACCCATGTAAAAGGCTAAACTAATTCCATGCACCCCTTTCATCCTATCCACAAAATCCAAGATCCATAAACCTCATAAAATCCAAAAAACATACCAATTATTGATACTTGAAGTTGAAGAGCTACATACAAGATCTCATTGATCGAAGTTATATCAAATTTAAAGTAAATGCACCCATATCAAAAAAGAGCATAAAGATCCCTATCCAACACATGATAAAAATTATCCACAACCAAATCAAGGTCAAAATTATTGCATTGATCCCATTAGTCTAATCCAAGCATTAAAATCCTTTAATCCCTCATTGGCCCCATCTAAGAGCCAAACTTCCACCTCGTTTACCCAACCACCCTTGTCCAATTTGGTTTCCTAGCAAATAAATAATTTGAGAATCCTAATATTGACCAACTATCTAATGATGGATTTACATCTTTCTCTTGAAGTAACAAATATCCTATTTAAAACCAAATGTACCATATTATGAAATATCAAGACAAAGGATTAGACCATCATGAACAAGGAATCCTCGAACCTATCCCTATTTATACAAACCAAGGATTCCAAGGCATTGGATATAAAGCTCCTGATATGTTCTAAATAAGGATGTTACTCCCTCTATGTACTAGGGTAACCTCTCCCAACATCAAAATGGCTCCCTCTTGTCATTCTACCAAGGAACATGCTACCACCAATCCCTTCATCAACCTTGTCAGCAATCCTTTCATTGACCCCATCACTAATCCTTTTATCAACCCCATCATCCCCATCACCAACCCTTTCATCAATCCCATCACTAACCTTAAACATGCATCGCCTTCGTCCATTACCATGTACAAATAAAACCACATACCATTCAAAATATTCCATAATGATGAATCTATCACCTTATATCCCCTCCCCATTTCCATGTAATTAAATGGTGCAAATCATTCATATGCGACATAATCCTTAGAAACCACACCTTATATCCCCTACACATTTCCATTTGACATCCCATCAATTCATATACGACACTATTAGATGAAGTGAGCCACTTTTCTATATTTTTATGCTCAATGCATTCTTCAAATTTTGATAAATCTTATTAAAATGCAAATATACGAAATCATATCATTTATCATTTTTGTATTTGCTTACATCATAAAGATAGTAATTAACTATTGAAAACAACATTTATCGAACACTCATAATGTACATATAATTGTATTTATTGATAAATTAAAATCTAAAATTATATTATATTTCAAAATCAAATATGAGTGTTGGAGAGAGGATACAACCATTAAGAACCTTCACCAAATTAGTTCGAGTAGATGCCAAACGTTGAGTGGACCCCATTAGATCTCTAAGTATTTGTTGTAATAGCTATTGATGAGTTCAAATATAGGTGGTCAGCACAAGATGATGTCTTATATTAAGTGGGCCCAAAAAACCCAATGTCACATATAACTAGCCAACATAAATTTAATACTTTATTATATCCAACATTACATAGGCCCATGTTTATACGTGCAATATGTACATCAAGTAAATTACATTAAGACTTTGATTTAATTGTTGCTTTGGATCCATCCCTTTCAAAAATAGATTAATCAAATAGTGTTAATATTTATGCATGATAAAAGAGAAAGGGTAGTTTTTTAATTAAACCAGATTATTAATTAAATTAATCAAAAATTGAAAATACCTTCAACAAGTGTCCATCGATTTTGTAGGCAAAAGGTATAATAATTATGCCACATGTAAAGTATTAAATAGAGCTATGAGGCGGCCATTGCAAGGTTAAGTTTGGGAGCACCACATAAGGATGGATATTTAAAATAGAAGTTTTATTTCTTGTTTTTGTTCAAATGTAAGTGCAAGTAGTGAGGTGTTACACAAGTGAGAAGCATGGGTGTTTTTAAATGTCTAAACATGTAATATTTTGTAAATCCAATTCATAAAATAATAGCATTTATGCATACCTTCAATTGTTTGGAATTATGTTAGTCTAAGTTGACACTCCATTTGAGTGTACAACACTTATGGACATAAATAATTTAATTTAAGATTGAAAAGAAATGAAACATTTATTTTAAAATTGTTGATGCCAAAAATTGACAAGGTAACAGTCTTATGGGAAACTCAGTTAATGGGGGGACCAATTGCGCTAAACTGAGTGACCTCTGGGTTTTTAAAGAAGTTGACTTCTTTTGTATTTGGGGTTTTGGAATGGGAAAAAGAAGTAGATATAAAAAATAAAGATCTAACTAAGACGATGCACCAAAATGTAGATGTAGGCATGGTAAATCTATCTTTTGGATGAGATTTAAGGGCCTGTTCAACAATCTACTAAGTCCCAGAATAATAGAAATCAAAGATGAAAACCTGAATAATTTATCCAATAACATAAAATAACTCCCATACACATTTACTAAAACGAAGAGTCAAATACATGGTCTAAATCAGCAAAATTATATTGAAATCATAGAAGTTCTACAAATAAACTACTCAGTACAGTAATGGCATAGTATAATGTCTTGTCAAATAGCTAAGAAAACAAAAAGGCCAAACAATGGCACAGTCTGTGAGTCTTATACAATAATCTAAAAACAATACAAAAGGCCTGGTGTCTTTTTCCAATTTTTCTATATATTTTGAACTCAATTTCAGAAGGAAGAAGCAGTATATATAGAAAATAATCCCACTGCCTAGGGAGCCAGTAACAAAAAAGATTCCTTCATCACGAGCAATGATGCCCAGAACAATGATTTCCTAAGGTCATTGCAATAGAAAAAGATTTGAGCCATAGAATGCAGTCACCCTCGAGCCAGATGCATCTCCTGCAAATGATGGCGGTGGTCCCAATTTAGAAGCATCAAAATTATGTGCAAACATGTGTCGATCAATCATGAAGTTAGTTAGGACACGTGGCAATAGGTCGGGGCCTGTGGTTCATTCATCCCTCCTTGCAATGAAAACCCATGTGGGGAAGACACGTGGAGAAGTCCTTGTTATCGGCGCTAATTGTGGGGTCTGCCAAAAAGTGTACGCAAATCGATGATGTGTGGTGCACGGATGGGGATCGTTGGGGAAGAAAAAGGAAGGAGTGTTCAAATGCTCATGTTGCTGACACATGGAATCATGGCGAGGCACGCCAAAGAAACAAAGGAGGGAATCCTTGCGAAGAGCACATGGTTGACACATGGCGATAGTAGGTGAAGTTCTTTAAAAAGGGGCCAGGGAATATTCAAACATATGAGGTGTGGGTCAGACTTAGAAAAATACAAACAACCCAAAGGGAGCTCGAGGAATATATCCATAGCTTTTGGCAACTACCAGGGGCGTTTCACCTATGGAACGAGGAATCCAAAAAAATTTAGTTCACAGACCAAAGCCTTATCCATTGGGTGATGTAATTAGAGCTTTGAGAGAGCAGTCTACAAAGGTAGCCAGTCGGCCTCATATGGCGTCGATATGTCGCACAGATTCTCTTGTGCATCGTGCAGATTGATCACTTCTTTGTATGGCAGTTTCATGGATATCCCAATTCTGGATTTGAGTTGAAAAAGCAGTCCAACTATCTGATGAGTGATGCCCTCAATATCCTCTGCAATAGGGCATTGACTGAAGTTCTGAAAAGTAGATATGTCATTTTGCTTCTCCTTAATCTTTGTTGCAATCTACTCTGTTGTGGCCACCAAATCATCAGAAAGAAACGGGGAGGGCAGGCCCATCTGTGTTAGCTGGGAGAATTTTTCCTGCATGTTGTTCATAGTTCAGCCCAGTGTGGTAGCACACTCACTAGCATGGAGGATGGTTGTGTGGTAGTGGATGAACTCTTTTGTTATCTTGGCAGTTGACTTGTGGTCCTTGATTCCCACGCTCACTAAGTCCTCATTTGGCACCATATACAGCTTATCTAACAACTTTTCCGCCTTAGGAACCTTCTCCGCAATGAATTGTGGGAATCGCTCAATCGTTATACAAACTTCCCTGCCTAAACTTGTTGCCTCCGCCATGAACTGGAGCGTCGGCTGAAGAGTCAGGCAGAAGGCCTTAACCTTTTCCCAGTATGAAATATATAGTCCCTGAGCTACTTGAAAGAGGTCCATTTGGGCAGCAGGGGGTTGGGGAAGATTCTTCAAAAAACTAATTTTTGTATCCCTTGAACCAACATCCTATGTCAGTTTTACAATTTTCTTGTCCGCAATGGAGAGTTGTTCCTGCAGGGCTCTTGACTCGGCAAGCCATTTTTCTTCGGCTAGGCTTTTTTTTGTTGATTCCCTTTTGAGGGAAAGCTTCACCTCCTAGACTTCCTTCTCAAATTGAGCTTTTCGCCCTTGAAAGTTTGTGTCCTTCTGCTGCATTCTTTGCTCTAATTGAGCGCGTTGATGTTGAAACTCCTCATTCCTTTGTTGCATCTCCCACTCCACTCGAGCAAATAGCTATAATTCAGAGATTGGGCATCTAACCTGAATAGCTACTTCAATCATCATGAAGATTCATTTAAATTGTCAACCCAAGGATGTGAACTTGAAATGGGCCAGCATTGAATGTGCACTAGGGGCTCAAGTAGAAATTGCATTCTACAAATAAGAAACACAATGTTGAAAGTAAATTGTTGAAAAGGAAATAAAGCAAATACTAAACATTAACCAACAACTATGCTGAACTAAAATGCGTGACAGGAATAAAAGATCTGGGCAACAAACAGGGAACTACTCTGTCTGCTTTGGCTATAGGAACAAACACATAATGGACTTCCAGTGGCTGCAAGAACAATCAATGCCATATTTTCAACTAATTACTGAACAGCAAGTAATACTAGACTAATGCTAAACTAATGAAATGGATTACTCACCAAGTGGGCCTCCTTGGATAAGTATCCTCTAAACTAACAAGAACTCAAATGCTCGAACTCAAAATTGTATTTCATTCACTACAAATTGAAACTAGAATACAATATCAAATTGTGCAACCTCTTCTTTTGTTCTCACTGACTAAACAATCAACTCACTAGCTAACTGACTAACTTGGAGGAAGGAGCATCTGAGTATTATTTATTGGTGTAAGTGATTCCTTGGCTTGCTTGCACAATCAACTAAGAAGACCTTCTCCCTGTCTTCTTCTTGGAACCTGATAGCTTCTAGGTTTTGATTAGGCTTAGGTCATTAACTAAACCATGTTTCAACTCTTCTCCAAGAGTTTCTCACCTTGTGCTTCACCTTGGAAGACTGACACCACTTGAACTTGCAAACTCTTCCCTACACCTAGAAGATTCTAAGTGCCAACATTGCTCAAAACCTTGAACTGCTTGTAGGGGTGTTAGAGACACTGAAAACATGCCAAACACATCCATTTGGTTTCATCTTGGAGGATCTTCAACCTTCTGTCCTACCGATTCCAAGGATTTGCTTTGAGAAGGCCTATTTCCTTGTAGCCCTTGACAGTGACCTTTTTGACTTTCTTGCCCAAACTTTCCAAAAAACCTGGAAAATAAATTGCACTTTCAGACACCCTTTTTGATCCTTTAAATGATTCACAAGATCTCAGTTCCCTATGCCCTCCGTACAGTGGTCTCCTATGATCTAGGGTGAATAGGGCTAAAAGGCCTAATTAATAGGGTTATACTGATTTCTTGCTCCTCTCTCACACAAATGGATTGGATAGGCCACAATCCTTCTAGCATGTCAAGATGTGACTAAACCCTACCTGGAACCGTACTTGTTCCGTACTGTACCTCCTTCCCCTGCCTATGTTCTTCAGATTTTCACTGCCAAACCTCTAACCGGGTATTTGGAACTCACCTAGGGTTTGGTTTTAAATGCAATTGCTCCACTCTTCATGACTCCTACTGCTAGATATTTACAGATTATTGGCTCCCCTATCATATCCATCTAATCTCAAGAAGATCTCGTGGCTAGAGTTTATGGGGGAGCCATGAAAAGACTGATTGGACTGTACAAAACAAGAAAACCCTCTAAAACCCTAACCTATGAATTCAAAGCACCAAATCAACTCAAAGAAACTTGATTACAAAATGAAAAATGCCTAAGACTACTCTATGAACACAAATCTAACAACAAATCAAAGCATCTAATTCGATGAATAGCACTGTCACTCAAAACAGTCGGTATAACACAGAAAATTGCATAATTCCTCTATATTCATAAACCAAAAACTTGATTACAACAACTCTAGCATCTTGCATTCGAGCCACAACTTACATAGATTCCATTTGCCAAGTTTTTAGGGATGTTGGCCAATCCCACACTCCTACCTTTTAGGGGATCTAAGTTAACTAAGTTGCATGCAACCTGACAAATGTTGTCATGCAACTTTGCAACAACTTTTTGCAACTTGTCCTTATGCCATCATCCTAAATCTTAGGACCTCTACCTCCTTGATTCCGAGCAACCAACCCCTTAACTACCTCTTGGCATCTTTCTAACAATAAGGATGTGTTTAGAACACATTTAAGGCTCAACACTCCAACATAATCTATTTAAGGCTAATTAAAGCAAAAATTAACAACAATGATTAAACTAAGGTGACTTTAGTCCTAGTGACTAACTCACCTAGTCCACACACAAGCAAGACCTTCTAAGGTCCAAAATAAACACACTAACACCCTGACTTGGCTAAGGTCAGGTACAAGCCAGAAATGATAACTAACAAAATGGAGGTTAGCCTAGGTGCTCCTGCACCATTTATGCTAACAACTAAACAAGGCAATCAACTCCACAACTAGGAGGACGCCAATTAGGAAAAATAGAGAAAACAAAGTGATGGCGATTATGCATGCATGGAATCTGGTCAGACGCAGACTCAACATAGTAGTAACTCTCATGCATGCTCGAACATTAAAAGTTCATTACAACAAGGTGGTTACACTTTGGCTACATGTAGAATTTTTTGTCGTCGGTCTTCTTTGACTTGGAGCACATCCTTTGCTGGTCTTCATGGTGCATGTCCAGCTAGCAATGTCGTCCTCAACTTGGCACATTAAATTTGAATGGCAAGGTTAGTACACATAATAACTACACATCTATAACCACCTTAAGAAACATTCAATAACCACATACAAAATCAATATAGATAGTTCAAATTTTATTCCAAGTATCATTAAAGTTCGCAGGGATCAAATGTCAATGGTTTGAGGAAAACATTATTCCAATGTCAAAATTTAAGCATTAAAGTCCATGACATCTATGGGAAAATAAACTATAGATTCTCCCCAAAACTAGACCAAAAACTAGGCTCATCACTCCCCCCAACCTAACGTCTTGTTGGTCCTCCAGCAAGGAAAGAGTTGTTCTTTTGTTTGGTCAAAGCTCTAAAGTTTGCAACTGAGAGTTGTCTGACATCAGTGGTAGCAGTACATGAATCAGGATCCCAATAGAATCCTCCCAATCTATCAAGTTTTTCCCATATTTGGCTTTCTCTAGTAGGTTCATATTGGTAGAATCTGAAATTTAGCACTGTCCACATGAGCATAAGTCACTGGAAAGTTAAGGGAAGCCAAAATCTTCCCTTTGTTCTACTAATCTGGATATATCTCTTAATTCTCCTTAATGTTGCAGCATAATTGTGGATGGAATGAGGCTCAACCTACTTCAACTCATCAGTCAAACTATTCCATCTCTGGGATAAACATCTCCTCATGGTTTTCTCTTTTGTTGTTGTTTTTACCTCATACTCGGTGTAAGCTACCTCAATCCAAGGCATAATCTTGTTGCCATAACTTGGTTTGAGCAGCATTCTATGCCATTCTCTATAAATTCCTCTTGGGTTGCTTGACTCAGCCCTAACAGGTAGAGGGATATCAAACTCCAATTGCTTATAAGCACCATGTTATTGTCCCCAACTAATCTCATTTTTCACCCAAGACATGAATGCTCTCAATTGAACATCCCCAAATATAGCAGCGGGTTCCAATCATGGTCTTTTGTGACAGCATAATTATGTAAATAAAATTCACATAGCAAATTCTTCATTTCAGAGGAGGCAATCCTATAAGCATTGAAAAATTCCATAGGACTATCAATAGATGGATTCAAACCTTATGCAAGTCTTGACATCTTAAAGGAGAGATATTTCTCTTTTAGGAGCAAAGCATAGATCCTTGGAGGATCTCTACATTTCATAATCTTTGGCGTCAAAACTGCCATATCATCTACCCTCTGCTTTAGGGTAGCAATCTCTGCATTTTTATCCTCAATCTCTTCATCCTTCTTTTGAATCTCCTCCTTCAATTGTCATTTTTCCCTTTTCCATTCTTCCTCCCTTCTTTGTATTTCTTTCCACATATTCAAAATTGTTGCATGTATTATAAAATTAGGAGGATTATGAATGCCTACCAGTCTTTTCATTGATGATGGCTCCTCATATGGCATTATTTACGCATATTCAGGCTGTCCAGTTATCTCCAAATGTAAGGGTGCTATTTCTTCTTCCTTTTGCTACAGGGGCTCTTGTTCTTCCTACGGTTGTAGGAACTCCTGCTCTAGTTCTGGTTGTTACTACAAGACTTCATGCTCATGTTGCAGGAGGTTTTGATTTTCCTCAAATTCTTCTGCAATGCTAGCACGATTGACCAATGTTATGTTTACCGTTTTCTTAAAAGTGTCTTCTCCTTCTTCAACATTCTTCTGCTCGTATGAGGTCTTACCAGGTTTAGGGCTTTCCCATAGAGGCGTACCAATCTCAGACCCAGCTGGTCTTGATTTCCTAGAAGTCCTCTCACATTTTCCCTTGGCTGCAGAATGAACAATATCGGCTTTCCTCTTCTTAGAAATTGGCCCTTTTCTTCCTTCAGGTCATGTTTTAGCCTTGCCCTTTCTCATTTCCATCTCTCCCTATTGTGCCCTAGTTTTCATGAGGGTTTCAAGTGGAACCTCATCATCAGAATCTGAGGGAGAAGAGATTCCTTTTTCTGAGTGCCCAGCTTCAAAAGAACTAATTTCTATAGCTTCTTCTGCTGCAGGAGGATTTGTACCAGAGGTTGAAGCACTGGGAATGGCTTCGGCCATGCTTACTCTCCTACTAGACCTATGGGATTGAGGTAAAGCCCTAGATTGCAAGTGCTCAAGTCTAATTTTATCGACATTATAAACTCTTCCTAGGTCATTCCAGATACATCATGCAGAGACCTTTTAACTAGCATTTTAATTAGACAATGGTGAGAAACATAATTATCCCTACCTTTTTGGGTTTCGGCTGCCATGATTGAGAGAAGATTGTACAACACGTTGGGCACATTCATCCTTCCTCTGTGCCTCATGTGATTCAAAAGCTTGAAGTGCATAGAATGCAAATTTGATTGGAGACCCTCACAAGTGATGTATTTGTTAACATACACGACTATCTGCTTCCACGGCTTGAGCAAGGACATTCTCTTTGCACCCTATTTGTCTATGATCAATGGGGGGTCATTTGGCTCTATGAATTCATCCCTAGTTAACCTGGCGTCTCTGGAAATAGGGTAATTCTCACCATCAACAGGTAACCTTGTAACCTTTGCAATTCTTTCCTCTATTTCCACAACTTCTAACCCTCTCACTATGGCTTGTCCTTCTAAAAGTGTTTGGGAAAATTCAAGGACAATGCCTTCATCAAAATCATCCAACTTCAAAAAGTAATCTATCCATCCACAGTTTTGAAATTCGGCCATGCATTGTGAATCTTGCAATAAAATATCATGCATTGTGGGTTCATTTTGAATTAACCCACCTTCCATTGTTTGCAACAAAACTAATGCTCTACAACTCTTTTCGCACAATTCCCCTTGTAGAAATCAAATGCACTTCCCTACAGTGTCTACTAAATCTCAGGACCAACCTGCTAAATTTCTTGTGCCCGTGTCACCTGAATTTTCTTTCTCTTGTTTTGCAACTAAAGATTATGGTAGGGTAATGATGGCAAGAAAAGGAGTGATAAAGGGAGTTCATGATAGGAAGAAATGGCAGTTGCAGCTATTGTCACTTCACACATGCAAGTCGTCCTTTCTTGGATTTTAATTTTGACACCTGGACAATATAATATTTGCATCTTTTTCATTCCCCTCCCCCAACCTAAATTTGGACATGTGTCCACACATGCAAGATGGGAGCGTTGATGTGACAGGGAATGATGGCATTGTATGTAAACATCTATACTAACGTACAGTGATTAAATAAATGTACTTAAAAGATGATTAAAGATAGCAATTAATGTGCACATACTTGAGTTTGGGGAAGATTTCCACAAAGATCGTAGATAAAGTAATGCTCACCTTGTTGAAAAAAATGAATCAAGCAACAAATGAAGATGAGGTGGAATGAGGTGATGGAATGGACTGAGGTGGAAGAGAGAGAAAGGTGGTGATGGATGGGTGGATGGGTGGATGATGAAGAAGTGGACTTCCACACAAGTGAAAGTCTTTTATTATGGAAATTATGTACTTGAATTAGGCTGAAGGAGGGGCACTAGGTCCACCACCTTCAGCTACAGGAATCTCTGAGTGTTGGATGAATTGTTGCAGGAACTCTTCTTTAGAAGTTGGCTTATGGTATAATTTGAGGCAATGACCATTGACAAGTAATTTTAACCTAACAGGGTCAATGGTGGTGAGTTGGACAACACCATTAGGAAAGACCTTAGCAACTTCATACGGTCCTAACCACATTGTCTGCAATTTTTCTACGTTATCCTGATATCCTGAATCATAGAGCAAAGCCCAATCTCTTGGTTTGAACTTTTTGTCCTTAATAAATTTTTCATGCCACTTGATTCTCTGATTTTGCACTATCTCTATATGTTGTAGGGTTGCTCTTCTTATCTCATCTAGAGCATTTAGCTGCATGATTCTTCTCTTTGTGCTTCAAAAATATCCATCCCCAAATTTACTACAATTCGCAGAGTCTTATGTTCAAATTCAACTAGCGTCATGGCGGTCTTTCCATACAACAACTCAAATGGGGTGAATCATGTAGTTTTTTTCCATGTTGTCCTATAGGCCCAAACAACTTTTGGTAATCTGTTTTCCCAATCCTTCTTATGAACAATTACTATTTTAGTCAGAATGGCTTCAATTTCCCTGTTGGTCACCTCAACTTGGCCATTAGCTGGGGGGTGATAAGGAGTAGATTTTATGTGTCTTATATTGTACTCATTTACTAGTGCTGCAATAAGAGTTGATGTGAATTGTGGCCCTTGATCAGTCACTATTTCTCTTGGGACTCCATATCTTGTGAAAATTTCCTCATAAAGAAATTCTACAACCTTGTTATCTCTTGCATGTTTCATGGCCTTAACTTCTACCCATTTAGTTACATAATCAGTACATACCAGTATATAAGACTTACCATTTGATGGAGGATCAATTGGTCCCATAAAATATAATCCCCCCTTATCAAAGGGAGTGATTACTACCTGAGGGCATAGTGGCATCTCATCAGATCTTGTTGGTATGCCCATTCTTTGACATCTATCACATTTTATGGTATAGCTTCCTGCATCCTTGTGGAGTGTTGGCCAGTAATATCTTGTGTTCAAAATCTTCATTGTTGTCCTCTTGGCTGCAAAGTGTCCTCTACATGGTTCATTATGACATGCATGCAAAATGTCATATGTTTCATCTTCTCTCACGCATCTTCTCATGACATGGTCAGGTCTAGTATAAAACAAACATCCAGCAATCCAAGAGGAAGGAAAAGATCTTTCAATAAGTGCCCTTTTTTTCTTTTTGAGAGAAGTGAGAAGGAATTCTACCTGTGACCAAGTAATTGGCTATGTTAGCATACCATGGCATTTGTACATTGAGAGAAAATAGATACTCATTAGGAAAAGAGTCATCTATGGGCTAATTATCTTCTGATGTTGTTAGCCTTGAAAGAAAATCTGCAACAACATTAGCTTTCCCTAGCTTGTCTACAATGGTTATATCAAACTCCTGCATTAATAATAACCATCTTGCCAATCTACTTGTGATCAAAGGTTTATTCATGAGATACCTAATGGTTGCATGATCAGTGTGTATGGAGATTTGGTAGCCCGTTATGTAATGTCTGAATTTGTTTAGTGCATAAATTACTACCAGCATGTCTTTCTTTGTCACTATATAATTGAATTCAGCTCCTTGTAGATTTTTACTAACAAAGTAAATAGCATTTTCAACAGCCCCCTCCTTCTATCCTAAGACTGCTCCTATGGCATAATCTAATGCATCAGTGTGAATGTGGAAAGGAAGCTCCCAATTGGGTCCCTTAAGTACAAGAGCATTTGTCAAAGTTGTCTTTAAGTTAGAAAATGCCTTGTCACAAGCTTCAGTCCACTAACATTCAGCATCTTTAGTGAGGAGAGTATATAATGGTGTTGCTACCTTGCTGAAATATTTGATGAATCTTTTGTAATATCCTGCATGGCCCAAGAAACTTCTAACATCCTTCTATTTTGCAGGTGTAGGCAGATTTGTGATTACCTCAATTTTTGCAGGGTCTACTTGACTTCCTTTATGGGAGATGTAGTGGCCAAGAACTACACCTTCTTGCATCATCATGAAACAATTTTTGCTATTTAAGGACAAGTTTTGATCTTCACATCTCTGCAGAACTCTCTTGAGATTCTCCAATGCTTGATTAAATTCAACACCATAGGTGGTGAATTCATCCATGTAAATCTCCATGCAATCATGGGAAATGTCTGAGAAGATGCTAATGACTGCCCTTTGGAAAGTTTTAGGTGCATTACACAAACCAAATGGGAGCACTCGATAAGCATAGGTCCCCCATGGACAAGTAAATGTGGTCTTCTACTGATCTTCTGGTGCAATTTGGATTTGGTTGTAACTATTGAATCCATCTAGAAAAGAGAAATATTTTTTTCCTACAAGTGTGTCCAAAACTTGATCAATGAAGGGTAAAGGAAAATGATCCTTCTTGGTAGCAGCATTAAGTTATCTATAATCAATATAAACTCGCCATTTTCCTTCTTTCTTGAGCACAATCACTAATGGAGATACCCACTGACTATCCAAAATGGGGTATATAAATCCCACATTTAGTAATTTTTGTAATTCTCCTTTCACAATCTCTCTTGGTGTAGGGTTGATTCTTCTTTGTGGCTATCTCACTGGAGTAAAATCATCTCTAATATAAATTATGTGTATACAGAGTTTAGGATCCAGACCTTTCGTATCATGATAATCTCATGCAAATGCATGTTGATGGACCCTTAATAGATTTTCCAGTGACAATTGTTGTTGTTCACTCAATTTACTATTCGCATTCAGGTATTTTCCTTCAAACACCTAGATTTGTGTAGTTAATTGTATCATGGTTGCTTCATTAATACATGGTACCTTTAGTTCACATGGCAGCAATGTATGGAACATACCTTTTGTTGTAGGAAGATTTTGCGCAGGAACGGTTGTTGTAGGAAGAGTGGCTGTAGGAAAAACATCTGCAGGAACATTGGCTACAGGAAGAGAAGGAAAAAGTGTTCTGACTGAAGTAGAAGATGATGCTTCTTCTACTTCATGATGGTTCTGAATGAGATTATCCAACACTTCTTCATCTTGGATTTGCATAAAAGAGCTTCTTCCTATTATCATAAGTTGTGCCACAGAATTAACTTCCTCAGCCTCTTCACCAACTTGTGGCCATACAAAATCTTCTTCAACATGAGATGGTTAAGCAGGTGGATAGAGAACAAATGTTTCAATACCCCTTCCATCAGAAATGGTCATGTCACCAGAACGACATCCAATGTATGCATCTACAGTCACCAACCAAGGTCTTCCAAGAATGATGAGATACCCGCCTAGTGTAGCCTTAGGAGAAAGAATCATAAAATCTGCTGGAGATTCCCAAGAATCTAGGACTACCACAACATCCTCCACCATGCCATAAGGCTTAATAGTAGAGTTGTCTGCAAGTTGCAGGACAGTAGGAGTAGACCTCATACTTACAATATTTATTTGTTGAAGGATGTCTTTGGTCATAACATTGATTGTTTCCCCTAGATCAATCAAACCATTCTTCATTTTGATCCCATTTATGACAACTTCTACTACAGGACTGCCTGGGTCATTATACTTGGGAATAGTTACTTTTCCTAGCATGATATCAGCTATTTGGCCCATCACATGAACTGTAGTTGGGTCTTTCTTCTTCCTTCTTGGATTCTTAAGAAAAGCTTCCTTGATAGCTTTGTTGTAGATTGGCACATCCTTTATGGCTTGAAATAAGGGTATCTAAACACATATATGCTTTAGCTGATCCAGGATATCAAAAGTGGTATCCCCATTTTCTTCTTTCTTCTTGGCAATCTCCAATCTCTAAGGAAATGGTGGTTCTTGCTCAGATTGTTTGACAAGGACTGGTTCGGGACTTTTAGGTGCATTTGGTTGGATAGGGTCATTCAAAGGCTCCTCCTCCTCTTCCATCAAAAGCTCAGTAATGATGGGCTTGGAAGGGGCGGGTAACTTGGTTCTTGAACACAAATGGATATCACTTACACTCACAGCATATGCAAGGAATTGATTTGAATCAACAGAGTATGCAGGTTGTTGTTGTGGTTTGTTATTAGGATTGGGTGTGGGTTGAGTTGGTAGTTGAGTTGGCTTAGGGGCATTTGAGCTTGAGTTAGCAGATGGAAGAATTAGAGCAGCTTGCTAGGACTGAGAAGGTGGCTACATGTAGTTGGTTTTCTAAGTAGGCCATTGTTGTCCTCCTCTCCATTGATTTGTTTACTGCCAATTTCTTGGAGGTGGCTGTTAGTTTCCTTGGAATTGTTGCCAATTCCTTTGAGGGTGTTGCCACTGAGGTGGAGAACTTTGATGACCGGGGCAAGCATTTGGAGGGTTACTCCAAGGCTATGGTGGATATCCCCCATAACTGGGTGGGTATTGGTGCTACCATTGGTTACCAGGTGAATAAGAGTTAAAATATGGCCCAGTATAGGATAGTGGATCCAGTGGAATACCTTATCTTGGATCCCAACGCTTCCTTTGTGCAACATAGTAAACTTGGTCTTCTTCAATCTGAATTGGCTTGAACTAGGGTAACATCTGCTTATTTTCTAGGTTAGCTACCATCTTACATCTGCAGTCTTTCTTATTTTGCTTGCAGTGGGGACAATACTCTGTCAACATCATCTATGCCTCCTCTTGCTTCTTCTGAGCCTGAAGTGTATCTAGCTGAGTAGCTAGATTGTTAATAATATCTTGCTTGAATTCTGCTAGAAAATGAGTGATCTCCATCCTTGAAACTCCACCGGTAGTTGACTTACCCATGGAAGATTGATAAGCTCTCCCTTTCTTTGAAGCTGCCCTAGAGTAATTTTGGCATATTTTCTTGATTATCCTCCCAACAAACTTGGAAGATATCTCCTCCTGCCATGAGATCCAAGGCATCAGTACAACTGTCATTGATTCCTCTTAGGAAAAGTAACTTTTGTGAGTCCTCGTTAAGTGCATGGTGTGGAGATTTTTGTAAGCAAAATATAAATCTTGCAATGTAATCTTCCAGGCTCTCATCTTCCTTCTACTGCATTCTGAAAATGTCACCTCCTCTCATATCACTACCCCTGCAATATTCCTTGTATTTCTCAAGGAACTTTGTCTTCATGTATTCCCAAGTTTCCACAGTATTTCTACCCAGGCTCATGAACCATCTTAATGCAACTTCCTTCAAAGTAGTAGGAAATAACTTAAGTCAATGGGCATCAGTAGTATAATCATAACTCTTGCAGAGTATGTCAAATTCAAATAAAAAGGTATCAGGATCTTTTGTGATGAGTCCATAAAACTTTTGGAGTGTTGAAGCAGGGATGTTCTTGATGTTTCCAACATCATTCTGTTGAGAAATGGGAAAAGGAAAATTTGGTTGGTTGGGTCTATTCCCATTTGCATCACCCATGCCTGCTTGTTGTGGTTCCAAAGCAAGGGGGTTCTCAGGCTGATTTTGATCTTCAAAGGAGATTTCAGAACTAGTTAGATCAGGATATGCGTCTGCAAAGGGGTGTGGATCTTCTTCTTCTTTTGATAAGTTGTGATATTCAACTAGCTAGAATGGATTAGGATTGTTAGGAAGGAATTTCCTATAAGCGTCCCTTCTCCTTCCTCTATGCATGCGGTATTACTTACAATTAGTAAGCTCACACACAAAGAATTGGTAACGAATAAAGGGCATTACTTCTAAATGAAGATGTACTAAGAACAACTTAAAAAATACCAAGGTAGGAAACTAACAATGACTTCAAAAACTTCCTAGCCTGATACCATCCCCGACAATGGCGCCAAAAATGTCGGCCTCCTACAATGATTCCATAACTAATTCTTTACAACTATAATTCAAATATTGGGCATCTAACCTGAATAGCTGCTTCAATCATCATGAAGGTGCATTTAAATTGTCAACCTAGAGACGTGAACTTGAAATGGGTCAGCACTATATGTGCACTAGGGGCTCAAGTCGTCATTGCATTCTACAGCTAAGAAACACAATGTTGAAAGTAAATTGTTGAAAAGGAAATAAAGAAAATACTGAACATTAACCAAAAACTTTGTTGAATTGAAATGTGTGATAGGAATAAAATATTTGGGCAACAAAAAAGGAACTACTCTGTGCTTTGGCTACAAGAATAGACACATAATGGACTTCCAGTGGCTGCAGGAACAGTTGATGCCAAATTTTCAACTAAGTACTAAACAACAAGTAATACTATACTAATGCTAAACGAATGAAATGGATTACTAGCCAAGTGGGCCCCCTTGGATAAGTATCCTCTAAACTAACAAGAACTCAAATGCTCAAACTCAGAATTTTATTTCATTCACTGCAAATTGAAACTATAATACAATATCAAATTGTGCAACCTCTTCTTTTGTTCTTACTGACTGAACAATCAACTCACTAGCTAACTAACTAACTCGAAGGAAGGAGCATTTGAGTATTATTTATGCTAACAACTAAACAAGGCAATCAACTCCATGATTGGGAGGATGCCAATTAGGGAAAACAAAGAAATCGGAGCGATGGCGGTTACACATGCATGGAATTCAGTCAAACATGCAAGTTAGATGCAGACTCAGCACAACAGTAATGCCCATGCATGCTCGAACATTAAAATTTTATTACAACAGGGCGGTTACACTTCAACTGCATGTAGAATTTTTTGCCACCAGTCTTCTTTGACTTGGAGCGCTTCCTTTGCTGGCCGTCATGGTGCATGTCCAGCTGGAGGTGTCTTCCTCAACTTGGCACATTAAATCTACATGGCAAGGTCAGTACGCATAATAATTACACATCTATAACCAACTTAAAAAATGTTCAATAACCACATGAAAAATCAATATAGATAGTTCACATTTTATTCCAAGTATCATTAAAGTTCGTAGGGATCAAATGTCAATGGTTTGAGGGAAACATTATGCCAATGTCAACACTTAAGCATTAAATTCCATTGCATCTATGAGCAAAAAACTATAAATTCTCCCCAAAATTAGACCAAAAACTAGGCTCATCACACCCTTTTGCTAGAGTGAATGACTCCATCTTGTCCACTTTAGAGTTTTTTACAGGGATGCATAGCATGCTCTAGATAGCTTCTACACTGATGTTAACTCTCAGCTCTCGACCCTCAATGGTGTTGGTATCTAGGTTGAAATGTTCAATGCCCTTGTGAATGAGCTCTGGGCAGTAATGCACAAAGGGAACCATATACTGTGGAAGACCACTAAACCATAGCTTGTATGCCAATTTGAATTCGCTAGTAGCCACTTTCATTCTTTTGCAAGCTCCTTACCTAAGAGTTTTAGGGTTAGTTATGAGAATGGGATCATGAATGTTATCCCATTCTTCTTTTATCTAGGAATGGTCCCTCTGAGTTTTCTACTTTTTTGGAACCCGCGCATGAATCCACTTCAGCTTTTTTGGCATCCTAGGTGACACATAAGAGGTGTCATCAAAAATGTTGGTGACTGGTGTTGCTTGCATGGCATCAAATAAGCTTTGGTTTGCCCTGACTTGCACTTCCATCTAAGGATCTTCGGCCATTTTAGGATACTATGGATTTATGCGATATTCAAATCTTCTACAATTCACTTCGGCTCTTTGGCACTTCTGCACTCAAAACTCTTTTCACTGGATAGTGTATTGAGGAAGCTTTTTACAATTTTAGCCTTTCGCATGCAATACTTAGCTATTTCTTTCTTGGAGTGGTAGACAACAGTTGTCTTTTAGCATTAAATTTGGCATGTACCGCCAACTCCTTTGCTCATGCGAAATGAATTCCTTGACATTTTGAAAAGACAATAATTCATAATGACAGTTAGTAATGATGCCCTAAGGCACGATTTCCCTGGGAAATTGAGCTGGAGATTGAAGGCATTTTTAATCTTTCACATGCTTTGGCAATTAATATCTCAAAGAGAATAATTAAGCCAAAAGTGTAATGAGTACTTGAAAATATTTGAGTTCATCCTTGGAGTTTGAAAAATGCCTATAGTGTGACACATTAGCACCTGACTGTATGGACGATCACTTGGGATTGCCACCAATTTGCGCTACTTAATTACCTCTTCTTAATTTTGCACGCAACAATTCGTACACTGTAGACGCAACTAGGTGGGAAATTTTAGCCTAATCTTGGTGGGATTTTTGAGTTAGTACTCAATTATCATCATGCTTATGGAATGTAGATACCTCAAATATTTCTATAAATAGACCCCAAGACAATAGCAAAATTACACTTAGAAATTGGGAAGAATTGGTATTGGTAGTTAGGTAGAATTAGCATTAGGCAGTTGGGTAAAACTAGCATCATGAATACTCCAATTAGGTTGGTTAGCAATATTTCCCAGATGACTTTCTTAGGTGAAATCTCTAACAGGCGCTTGAAAAGAATGAAAAAGAACAAGCATTCATTGGCTATTATAGAAATGAAGTGGGTGTTATGCCGGGACTATGTAGAGTATGAAGATAAGTATAGAGTCAATACTGATGTTTGCTCTCACTTTGTTGTGTCTTTGCTTGATATACAAGTTCCTAAGCCAATGATTCTACGTCTAACACTGGAAATCTTCCTGAAGCGCTACCTTGGCAGCCTTAGAGAAGTGGTGGTGAATGTTATGTATGGCCTGGGTATTCCAATGGTGAGCGACCTCCACAAACATATTGAATAAGATGCAGTGGTGTCGTGGATTTTGTTTCTTAGTGGATTTTGTATTCTAACACTTGAAGAGCGTCGCCAGAGGGTCACTCACGCCTGCCACTTCTTGTTGTGTTGCTATAATGTGGTGCTATTCTATGGCGTAGAGTGGTATACCGACTTCGGGGACTTGGTATATCCTCCCCCACTGGTTGTTGTTGTTGTTGTTGTTGATTCCCCTGCTGTTGTTCATGATCCTGCTACTCCTGTTGATCCTGCCGACAAAGTTGTTCTAGATGTTGTTATCGATGACGCTCCTACTACTACTGTTTAAGACCCAACACTTCTCATATGTTTTAAGAATCAATCTATTTTTTGTATAGATGCCTAAAAAATGATTTTACCGTATATATGTGAAGAAACTACATAATATATAGATATACTTTAAAAGTATGGCCTCAGAGCCATTTTGAAAATGTATTATCGAAGTATATGATTTTGTATATAATGAATATATAGCTTATGTCAAATTCTTGTCTCTTTTGTTTCTTACAATTCTACATTGTGGGTTCCTTTTATTTCTCTACTTCATGGGTACCTTCTCATTTTTGCATATGGGTTCGTTTTTGGTTCCTGTACTATAGATTTTTGGAAAGACCAACTAAAAAAAACACAAAAGAAAAATAATTACAATACTTACATATTTACACTGGCTGAATAATAATGAAGCTTAATTAAACAATTTGAGGTGGATTCCATTAACCGGAATCCCAATGCTTCCTTTTCCATATTTTCTAATTCAAATGTGTTGTGTTGCTTACATTGAATTATTCTAAAAGGGCCTTCCCACAGACTATCGAATTTTTTGTGTTGGCCAGGCTTCATGGCCCTTTTGTTGAATTTTAATACTAGGTCTTCGCATTTTATACCCTGGTCTGAGGCTTTCTTGTCGAACCATCTCTTAACCACCTATTGGTGATTGGACATGGCTATCAGGGCTTTTCCCCTCTTCTCCTGTACTTCCAGTAACTTAGCCAATTGAACCTCCATGGCTCCATTTTCTTCAACCTCTAGGTATTTAAGCAATTGTAGTGTTGGAATCTCCATAGAGATGGGCAATAGCGCTTCTTTCCTGTACACTAGCTCGTACGGAAAAGTATTGAGGACTTGCTTAGGAGTTATGTGGTCTACCCAGAGCACTACCCGAAGGTTCTTGTGCCACTCCTTCTGATGTTCTGACCTAATTCTTTTAATGAGTCAGACTAAATTTGTATTAGTCGACTCAGTTAGACCATTCCCCTACGGGTAGTAATTTTATGACATTTTTAAGAATATGCCATGCACAAGTGTGAATTGACATACCTTAGAACCTAGGAAAGCCTTATCATTTTTCAGAGATGATGGTCTTTGGCGGGCCGAATCTCGTTACTAGTTCCTTGAGGAAGTTCACAATCTCTGCCTATGTTTCATTCTTTAGGGGCATGGCCTCGGTCCACCTAGTAAAGTAGTTTGTAGCCATGAGGATCCAATTGTGTCTAGCACTGGAGGTGGGATTGATCATCCCGATAAAATTAAAGGCCCCATTGTGCAAAGGGTTCATCAACTACTATAGGATTGAGAGGCATTGTGAAATTTTTCCTCCTCCTTGCAAAGAATTGGCATTCTTTGCAGGCTTTCACCAAAGAGTATAAGTCATTGAATAGCATAGGCTAGAAGTATCCAACGCACATAATTTTGATAGCGGTGGTTTTTTAGAGAAATGTACGCCCGTGGGACTATTGTGGAAAGTGTCAAAGAATTCTCCTCAACTATTCTATGGTGACACACCTCAGTAGAACACCATTGAAGTTCCTTTTGAAGAGGACTCCTTCAATAAGTGCAAATTTGTTGTTCTGTAGTTTGTAGAATCTTCTCTTCTGAGAAGGAAGGCCCAACGGATATTTTCCAGTGTGCATGAATCTTACTCTATTTGCTAGCTAGCAGCCTTTGAACTTAGACTCATTCATTAGAGCCAGCTCTGGTTCCTCCTTTTTAGCTGCCATTTCCTCGTCGTGTGCCAAATATTCACACAATCCTCTTCCTCGGATGATCTTTGTAGGTTTGACCTCAATGTCATATTCAAGGATCTTAGTGATCCAATTGGCCCTTTTTTCGGTGATCTCTCCTTCCATGATATATTCATGCACACTGGAACGTGTGACATAAACAATCACCTTGTTGCAAGATATGAGGTGTCGGAACTTCTTGAGTCCCTTAACAATGGTGAATGCTTGCCTCTCGATGAAGTTGTAGTTCATCTCATAATCCTTTAAGTCCTGGGAATGAAATGCTATCAGATGTTCTCCCTTTCCTTCATCATCCTTTTGGGTTAAGACAGTAGTAATGCGGGATTTACTACTGAATACGTACATTATGAAGTCCTTCAATAGGTCTAGATTGACCAGTACAGGAGCTAAATAAATAGCATCCTTAACCTTCTTAAAGTCTTCTCTAGCTTCCTTTGTCCATTTGAATAATTGATCATTTTTTAGCATCAGGGTGATAGGTCTAATTAGTCCTAAAAAATCATAAATGAATTTGCTTATAAAGTTTACCTTCCCCAAAAAAGACTGGACTCCTTTTTTATTGACTGGAAGGGGAATTTCTCTTATTTCCTTCACCCACTCAAGATCGATTGCAATTCCTTCTTTAGACACTACATGTCCCAATAGTTTTCCTTGCGGCACTCCGAAAATACATATTTTTTTCGGCGATATCTCAAACTCTTCGCATTTTTTAAAAACCATTTCTAGGTGATCAAAGTGATCATCCTTAGATTTAGAGAATACGGTCCAATCATCCAAATAGATTAAGATAATCTTGTTGATCAATTCTCTAAAAGCAATATCCATTTCCCGCTAGAAGGTGGCTCCTGCATTTGAGAAGCCAAAAGGCATTTTAGTATAGGCGAACATTCCCCACTTGGTAGTGAACATTTTTTTGTGTCAATCCTCCTCTTTTACTCAGATCTGGTTGTAACCGGAGAAGCCATCTAGTAGAGAAAACATCTTCGATCCTTCCACTTTTTGTAAGATAGACTCCATGGAAGGAAAGGGGTAATGGTCCTTCAAGGATGCTCTATTCAGGTCCTGAAAGTCAAAACATAGGTAGATATCTTCATTCTTCTTTTGGACTGAAACCAAGTTGGATACCCATGTGTTGTGCTTGATTGAGAAGACAATCCGAGACTGAATTATCTTTGTCAGCTCTTGCACCATTAGTGCCTCAATCTTGGGATTCACTGGCCTTTGTTTTTGGTGGATTGGTTTTGCACCTTCTGTCAGCTCTATAGTATGCTAGATGATTTCGAGATTGTATCCCTTGAGGTCATCATATGACCAGGCCACTACTCCTTTATATTTCTCACAAAAATACATGAGTCTTTATTTATCATGATGCAAGACATCTTTTTCAACTTTGGGTTTCCTTTTGTCTCTGACCTAAAGGTCTGCATAGTCGCTTTTGTCTGCTACAAACTTCCTCTTGTCATTCCTCACATCATTACAATCAAACAGGTTTTCAAGAGTGACTAGTCCCTTTGGAATATTTTTTGACTTCAACTAAATGATTTGTCCATCGTAGGCCTCAAAAATCTTCGGTTGGAGTTGCTTAGTGAGCTCTCCCAACTGTTGGATGAATGAGGCGATGTGTTTATCACTTTCAACCACTTGCCAGCTTTGATCATTATCTGGAATTATTGGTTAGACGATGACTTGCACAGAGTGTATGTTATGAATTAGGATCAAATTGAGATCTGATTACTACCATGCAATCCACATTTTTATTTTTCTCTCTAGGCACTATCTGGATATTGAAGGCTTCAAATCCATTGATTAGGTCCCAAACTCTATGTCTATACGATCTCATGTGGACATTCTTAGCTACTGAGAGCCCTCGAACTTGATTGACCACTAGTTTGGAGTCTCTGAACACCATTATTTGCTTGATTCCCATCTGCTCTGCAAGGCTTAGACCTTGAACTAGGCCTTCATATTCAACTTCATTGTTCGAACAAGCGAACTAGAAGTAGAAGGACTAGAGTGTCTTTTCATTGGATGGGGATGTCAAACATATCCTGGCTCCTGCACCAATTTTGCATCTTTCTCCACCAAGTGCAACATCCATAGCTCTAAGGCTTGACTTCTCCCGGGTTTCTTCATGACCTTTGGAAGCACTTGATCTTCATCATAGATGACATAGGTCCCCAACCCGATAGCATGATAGTTGTCAAAAGGATTGGTGTCTATATATTCACTCAAGAGGACCTCATCTGAATCCGTTTGGTCTCCAGTCACTTTTTTATCCTCTAATAGCTCAGTACAATACATTTCCTATTTGGTGAAAGAGGTATGAGCAGCCTCAAAGCTAATCATGACTTCATTAGCCACATGTTCTGAATGTAGAGGTTCAGATATTATTTTCATTTTAGCTCCATGCTTGGTCTTGAGGATCAAGTGTGACCAATCCAAAGAAAGATATCCACCTATCTTTGAAGTGAATTCCTGGGATAACCAAAGAACGAACATAGGGGGAACATATATGATTACAGTATCTTGTGGGATTTTGATACTAGGGCAGGAGAATAGAGTCAAAGGGAGGCTCTTAATGAAACCTACGATTTCGACCTTGTTCCCATCAAGTTGCATAACCCCCCTTTTTAAAGGTTCATAGCTAAGTCCTAAGGCTTCAACTATCTGCTTGGGCATGACTGTTGTGTTAGCACCAGAGTCAATCATAGAGTTATGCAATAATTTTTTACCCACAATAAGAGTTAGGAAAAAGGGCTTGGGTTTTGGCTTATCTCTAACTTCAGTAGAAGCTTCCTCTGTACTATTTGTGAGAACTTTTGTCGTAGGTGATGGATCAATGGCCTTTTCCTTGAGTGATTGCTTTGTTGGCTCAATGATTGCATCTTCCCAGAGGGCCTTCTATAGCAATGACTTATGCTCCGGAATAGCTAAGATATCCCAAAGGGACACATTAGCGGAGGATTTTTTTAATTGTTTCACCACATTGAATGGTGGAGGATTTGAAGGCTTCTGTTCCTTCGCCCGGGTTATAACAATTTTCTTTTGCGGCTAAAATTGTTGTGCAACTATGAAGGTACTAGGATTCTGGTAAGAGGTACTTTTGAGTTGTGAGATGCTTGGTTCACCCGTAAATTTTCTCTTAGAGCGAGTGTTGTAATAAGACTACACTTGTGGGTATTTTCATGTGGATGCATCATTTGCAAACACCACCTCTTCTTCTTCCATCCATGAGAAGAGCATGTGGTCGGGAGCTATATTTTTTTCTTGTTCCAGGGACATCCCTTGTGTTGCGCGGTGAGTACCACATTTTCCATTTGAGGAGAGGAATATACATAACCTCTAGGGTTTAATGTCATGCCTTGGCTATTTTGTTCTACCACCTTTTGTTGTAGGTTACCGTGCAGGCAGTTTCGGGGCATATGTGCGTCGCTGCAAGGGAAGCACCAAGGGTTGATGTCATCGGCAAGATCATTTTGCCCTGTTGTTAGCTCTTTGCTCAAGCTTGGGTGAGCACCTTGCAGCAGAGAAGGTACTAGCACTATTTGATTAGTTGTTTGAGCCTACAGATTTGTGCATGAGCCTCCTTGGAACTAATTTTACTAGTAGGAAGATCTTCCACCTTGATAATTTTGGTAGGTTGGCTTTGGAGGCGTGGACTAGTTCTGCTTAATGGTAGTTATTTCGTTGGCGATAGTCCACAACATCTTCTTGACGTCACCCATCTCATCCTTTGAAGAGCCAGATGTAGAAGCGGCGTTTTGTGGTGCACTTGGATATGTGTACATGGACTAGGGAGGAGTGGGCGCACTGGTAGATGGCATCTCCTAGGTGGGAACTGATATCTCAGGGAATATAGGCACAGCGAGCCAAGGTGGAAACTTTCTAGCGTCAATCAAATTGTTCTCTACCTTGACAGCAATGTTGTATGCATCTAATAGAGTGGTCCTACCAAGAGACTGGATCATCATCGAGATGTTGGCATTGATGGATTTGAAGTAGAACATAAATGCCAACCCAGCTGGTGGGCGGATAGCAGCCTAGATCCTCTACCAAGTTGTATGGAACTGAGAGTTGAAGTCAGTCATGGCTTCATATGGGGCCCATTGTATGGTCGCCAGCTGATGATATAGCGAAGACTGATCTCCATCATTCAAAAATATTTCATAGAACGGATCTCTAAGTTGATCCCAGGTACCAATAGTGTTAGCTTGCAGAGTGTCGTACCAATCAAGTGCCTTGCCCTTGAAAGAGGATGCAAGCAACCTTAGAGAAACATTTTGGGTGGTGATGTCATGCACCAAACACACATCCGCGACATCTTGCAGATGTTCGAATGGTGTCTTCGAGCCTTCTCCGTTGAACTTTGGCAAAGCTTTTAGTGCGGAAGCAGGGATAGGATCCCATACAACCGATGCTACTAGTGTAATGAGAGGACTTTTGGCATCCCATGCTACAAAATTTTTGCTAGCAATTGGCAACATGGCTAGTGGAGGGATCAGAACGTTCACTGGATGGGTTCTAGTTTGTACCGGTACTAGTGGTGGCACTAGCAAGCTAGGGTTATTAGTTGTTTGGGATCTAGTAATAGGCCGATGGATCATACACCCACTTTAGGTTTAGGTGCTTTTAAGTAGTCCCACCAGGTGTGCCAGAAAAAGAAATTGTTGATGCCAAAAATTGATAAGGTAACAACCTTATGGGAAACTCAGTTAATGGGGGGACCAATTGCGCTAAACTAAGTGACCTTCAGGTTTTTAAAGAAGTCGGCTTCTTCTGTATTTTTAGTTTTGGAATGGGAAAAGGAAGCAAATATAAAAAATAAAGATCTAACTAAGGCGATGCGCCAAAATGTAGATGTAGGCACGATAAATCTATCTTTTGGATGAGATTTAAGGGCCCGTTCAACAATCTGCTAAGTCCTAGAATAACAGAAATCAAAGATGAAAACCTGAAAAATTTATCAAATAACATAAAATAACTCCCATACACAATTACTGAAAATAAGAGTCAAAGACATGGTCTAAATCAGCAAAATTATATTGAAATCATAAAAGTTCTGCAAATAAACTATTTAGTATAGTAATGGCACAGTATAATGTCTTGTCAAATAGCTAAGAAAAAAGAAAGGAAAAACAATGGCATAGTCTATGAGTCTTATACAATAATCTAAAAACAATACAAAAGGCCTAGTGTCTTTTTCCTTTTTTTTTGTATATTTTGAACTCAATTTCAAAAGGAAGAAGCAGTATATATAGAAAATAATCCCACCGCCTAGCGAGCCAGTAATAGAAAATATTCCTTCATCACGAGCAATGATGCCCAGAGCAATGATTTCCTAAGGCCGTTGCAACAAAAAAATATTTGAGCCATAGAACCCAGTCAGCCTCAAGCCAGATGCATCTCCTACAAATGATGGCAGTGGTCCCAATTTAGAAGCAGCAGAATTATAATGCAAACATGTGTCACTCAATCATGAATACAATTAGGACACGTGGTGATAGGTCGGGGCCTATGGTTCATTCCTCCCTCCTTGCAATGAAAACCCATGTGGGGAAGACAAGTGGAGAATTCCTTGCTACCAATACTGACTATGGGGTCCGCCAAAAAGCGTACGCGGATTGATGCTACGTGGCGCGCAAACGAGGCTCATTGGGGAAGCAAAAGGAAGGAGCATTCAAATTCCCACACTATTGACATGTGGAAGCATGGTGGGGCACACCGAAGAAACAAAGGAGGGAATCCTTGCGAAGAGTACACGGCGGACACATGGCAATAGCGGGCAAAGTTCTTTGAAAAGGGGTCGGGGAATATTCAAATGTATGGGGTGCGGGTTGGACTTAACAAAATACAAACAACCCGAAGGGAGATTGAGGAATTTAATATCCACAAAAATTATTTAGGTTAATAAATGAATTAATTAATTAATATAATTAAGTTTAAAATAATAATATAATTTATAAATAATTTGACAAAAGACAAGATTATTTTATTATCCAAATTTTAAGAACTATATAGGTATTGATTTATTGCATCAATAAATGAATAATTTTTAGTCGATGTGCTTATTTATAAATTTTGATAGGTGGTTCTAAATAATTTAACATTATTTTGAGCTTTCATCATTGTTTTCTATATCTTTGAATGAGTTAAAGTTGCATCTTATTCTTTCTAGTATCGAGTATGCCTTCTTTTATACATTATCAAGGCTATTGATGTGTAGATTAACTTCTAGGTTTGACTAAAATGAATTCATTACTCTTCACTTGGAATTTTTTTTTTTTTCTCTAACAACTAAAGTCTAAAGTCCCAAAAATAACTTAATTCCTTGTTGCCTTTTTGTTAGTGTACATCATTATGTTGGTGTAAGTAGATGGGATTCCAACTTACACACTAAAAAACTAATAATGTTAAATCACTAGGGTCTTTGAAATGTCAATTGAATTAAAACATCATTGGTAATGATGTCTTTATGTTGGAATAATTTGATGAGCTATCAACACCCAAACTAACAACTTATTCAATGATCATGTTGTAGGAGGTTTGAAAACAAGAAAGAAGATATCATTTCCCCAAAAATGGCTCCATTATGTTGGTTCCTATAATTTTAGGTTCCCAAACCCCTAAAGCTAAGCCATTCTTTGATCATTAAGGATTTCAATCTCAAAGCAACAAATTTGCAATTTATAATCAAGTAGGGTGACACTGAACCAACTATTGAGAGTGGGTAATCTCTCATTCACTTCAAGCTTAACAAGATCCAAGAGGGGCTTCCTTAGAGTTATTATTAATAGGATTGATTACAAATGGAGATGATTAAATAATAAAACATGTAGTAGTACCCAATATATGCTTGGTCCCAAAAGCTATCATTAGACCAAAGACTAACCTTCTACTCATAAGACTTCTTGTTAAGATGATAGACACATCAATACGTAAATGTAGGATATATGGGTATGTAGTACATGATTCTCAAGGTTAAAACTTTCAAGGATCATTATTAACACTTCCTTATATGAATCATAAAATCATGAGACACATAAAAACTACTTCCTATTCCTAATTTGTTGATATAAAATATTTTCAATCTGAGGGCATGGTGGATCATTAATTCCAGGACTAGTGCAAGTTTAAATCTGGTCGTTTTGGATGTGTTAGTGTGATGAAAATTTGAGCATGAAATAGATGGTTGCTTATATCCAATTGGGAAACAAAGTCTTATATTTCAAATACAAAGGGTGCAACGACTAGAATCCACTTGATAACACTTCAATGAAAATATCACTAAAGAAGTTACACCTTCAAACCCTATGTATAGGCAAGACTCTATGCATATAACCATTAATAAACCCATATATTTCTTATCTTACTTTGAAAATATGTCTTACAAAATCTTCATAAGGAATTTATATTTTTCTAATTGCTAACTAATTAAAAATAACACCAAAAAATGTATACAATATATGAATACATTCACATAATGAAAAATCTACACATTTAATCCATTATCTTGTTATTGTAATATCTTATTACATATTTGGGATGAAATATAGATCATTACAATACAAAATACCTTGATCCTTTGTTATAAATTGAAACCCTAATGGTTTGCGACCACTTTTCTCTCTTTCGTGCTATGCAACTTGTTCTTCACTCACTTGAACATTAAAAATATAGAAATATATACCATTCAACTACAAACAAGACACTTCGGAATTGGATTGAGGTTTTTTACACTTGCAAGGGTCACCCACACCTGTGTGTATCACCTTCCTCAATATTTTGTACATAAAATCTCACCTTAGAGGAATATGGTCATATCAAGAGTGTGGGTTTTTTTTCTTTCTGATCATAGTCATATTGAGAATTAATTATGGATTTATCTATGGTGTACATGACAAGGGGGATCCCACAAAAAAATTGAAATGACAAATTGGAGATAACATGAAAACCATTGAGAGATGAAACTCAACCATTGTATTACTGACTCCCTTGGTTTGCTTTATTTTCTATTATTGGGAGTATACATAAATTTATGCCCTTGACATAGAAAACTAGTTTTGGGAGGAAAAAATCCCTTTAGAGTAGTTGGAATGTCAAATTTGGTCATTAACAGTGACTTAGGTCATGTAGGAAGGAAGGTGGGAGTGAATAGTGCAAAATGCAAGAGTTATGGAGTTTCAAGGATGTTAGGGATTGGGGATTAGGGATACCTTATAACCCATGCTAGAAAAAATCCATACAAATATAACAATAGTATAGGTCCAAAATTTATATCATCAAAGAAAAATAAAAGTGCCTACATGAAGTGTTATTGCAAATGCTAGATAAAAGGCAAATTACATGACCAATAGCAAGGAGAGGCAAAAAGTAAAAGTTGAGACAAAGAATGCTAGAGCTCCTAAGAAGGAGATGAATAAAGAGAAAAATACAATGTAATAATGGATAATAAAAGAAAAATATGTGTCAAAATCTCATGATGAGGTACAGCCAATTCAATCCCAACTACTAGATGTATAATGTGTAGAGAAAGAGACTAAAGAAGAACGATGTGTTCTTTCTTATAGTCAAGTGATACCTTTCATTATTAGTGCAAATGAATTGACCTTCCCATGTGATCAAATGGACCTATCATATGAAGAGGCTAGGATAGAAAGGGAAGAGAAATGATTGCACATTATAGAGGACAATTGCAACACCACAAATAAAGTGCCACCATCTAATGTTGATCCTAATTATCTCTTGGGATATCCTGATGAAGAAGATCATGGAATTACTAATCCCCTCATCTGTTCTATTCCTATATTAAATATATAAATTAAAAAAATCAATTTCTTAGAGTGAGGTACCAATTAATGTATATGTGTAGCTCAAGGAAGACCTTAAAAATGTATCAGTCTTGGTAAGTCCAAGATTTTGAACCTTCTTAACTCTTCTCCCCTATCAACATATGAATTTTCTATTGTTGTGCTTTAAGAAAATAACTATGGACCTAAACAACCTATTGCACTTATAAACAAGTCCTCACATGGTGAGAAATGGAGGTATGTACCATAGTTGGATAGGGTAATGTTTGAGGAAGCTATTATGTAGGAGTTAATATAAGTGAATAAGGATGAAATAGATGCACATGGTAAAAAACAATTATACAAGTAAACGATGCAATATCTATTTGACAAGAAGGGTCTTCGAGGATATGTACAAGATGGTGACATGGTCCTAATGTGGAATGATGGACCAAATAAAAATTGTAGTTTATGTTCTAGCTATTAAAACATGAAAGGAATTAGGGTACACAAAAATTCTTCCTACACTAATATTTCTAGAGAATAGTAGTGCAGATTTTGATCTTTTAAAATTATAGAAAGTAGAAACACATTAAAATAGAAATTAAACAATAAATACCATAACATGGGTGTAAACAGGGAAAACTAATTTGAGAGAAAATCCCCACATTCTAAAACAACTCAATGTATCATTTAGTAAGCCATTATTACAATACACTTGAAGATAAAGCTTTCATATGAGTATCACCAACCACAAACTTGGAGGAAATCTAAAAGCTTAATAATATCTACAAAACTCTATACAGTGTGACCAATGTATTAGTATGGGCCGATTACACTTGATCCATGAAGAATCAAAGCATAATTAAGCCACTAATGTCAAATCTCAATAAGATCCTTCAAATGAAAATTAAACCAAGAATCCATTAAAACCTATTATACTAAACAACGAAAGCTTTAAAAATGCCTACTCTAATCCATTGAAACTTATCCGTTGGGGGAGTGGTGTCACATTGATGTGGAACGGTGACCCTTTCCCAATCCCAGGGATAAATGAGCCTGTTTCAATTAGTTTTATTGAAGAAAACTGATGAAACCATTGTGAGATGTGTGATGAAAAATGATTTAAAACTATATTAACATGATGCAAGCTATTTTAACATGATTTAGGTTAAGATTATTCAAATGTGCAAATGCAAAGATAATCTAAATGGATTCTAAGCTAAAGGATTGAAACCCTAATTAATAAACAAGCTACATGTATGCATGTCCAAGTTACCATGGAAGCCAGTAATGGAAGCTAAGCTAACTAATGTAAGTAATTTAAGCTAAAATGATATTAAGAAAATTCTAAAATTGAGTGTAAGTGTGAGTGATTTCAACAGCATGAATTTGCTCTGAAAAAGGATGGATTCCATTTGTCTCCAAATTGTGACCTATTTATAGGAAAACAAATTAGAAATGAATGGTTGAGATAAAAAAAAGGCTAATCAATGGTCAAGGATGGAAGAAGTTGGAGGCATGGATCATGGATTCTCATCAACAAATGAGAATCAATTATGAGATTCTAATCAAGGGCCAATATTCCTTCAAACAAACACACTTTTGGCCTATACAAGAGATCACAAGTTAACTTGCACAAGAAGTTTTGAGTTAACTTGCACATGAAGCTTTGTAAGAATATTCTATTTTTCAAATGAGTGAGGAGAGAGAATATTCTTTGGAATATTCTCATGGGTGAGGGAAAAAGGATATTTAGTTAATTAAAACCAAATTAAATTGTGCAAAAGAATATTCCTTAGGAATATTCCCTTTTTGGAGGAATGTGCAAAGGAGGAATACCCTTGCAAGTGGGGGGCATTAGATTTATTAGTAATTTGATAATTAAATAAAGTTTCGATTATGAAAATTAGAGGAATTAGATGTTTTTCATTAAATAGAATGATTTAATGAAAGGGGGAAAGTGAAATGACATTTAATTAAATAACATAGAGTTATTTAATTAAATAAGAAGATTTAGGGATTTAAATTAAATATTTTGATGTATTTAATTTAATAAGATGAAATGTTAGCATGGAAGGGGATAAATTAACTTGATTAAATTGATTAGGTTAATAGATGAAAATGACAGTTAATTAAATAGCTAGGTTAATTTAATCAATTAAGCGAAAAGAGGATGGGTTTTAGGAGGAAATGATGTTACTATACCTAATTCGAGTGCATGATATCATTCAAGACATTTTTTAGTGTCTACATTTTTCCCCTCTTTGAAGTGAGGTACCTGTTACATTGGTTCAAAGACTGATGCCTTTCAAATAAAAAATTGTTGTTTAAATCAAAAAATAAAAATTTCTGATTTTTTTGGATGCCCCACTACTACCCCAATGAAAGGAGTAAGCTGGTTCCATGCCCCTCAAGAAATTGGGCGGAAATTTTGAATTTTGGGTTGATTTCTCGACAAAGGTGAAATGCTACCTCAAGGGTCCGAAAAGGCTCTAAGATGCAAAAAATGCAAAAAATGCAAAAAACGATGCAAAATAAGCTTCAGTTTGGCAAGATTAGTGGAAGTGGTGAAAAACCCTAGCTTCATGATTAAATTAGGGCAAAAAACCCTAATTTTCAAGCATAAATAATTGAGGAAGGGTCACTTTCAATTCATTTGTGCATTCACAGCTTAGAGATTTCTTGCATTTTGAATTTTGACCCTCTGATGAAATGGCACAACAAGTGCTTCCACAACACATTTTCAATCGAGTTTGCGAGTGCTAGAGGCCTCCAAGTGTAGGACCAGTGGTATGTGATTCAAAACTTGATTTGAAATTTAACTTTTAGGTGCATTTATTGCACTTTGAAATTTGAACTTTGGCGACGTCACTAAGAATTGGTTCAATGCTATTTTGATTTATAGTGACACATACGTGTTTAGTGACACAGCTCGCGATTTGATTTTAGGGTTTCGGGTTTTAAATTGTGACGCAAGTGTAAATAGTGACGCACCTTACAATTTAGAATTTAGGATGGGGGTTTTCCAAGCTCAAATAGCGACACATATGTGTTTAGCGATGCATATTGTGATTTGCAATTTAAATTCTTTGAGCGTCGTTGTTTGGAATTTGAATTATAGCGACTCTATTGTCATTTTGGGGGATAAAAACTCCAAACTTAGCCAACTTTTGTGAATTTTGACGTCATGCGCTTCATGGGTGTAGGAGGTTATCCAGCCTTTGATGTCTCGTGAGCACCGGTTGACTGTTTTATCCAGACTTGGTGATTTTTTGAGTTGCAATAGGAGCACCTAGGAGAGATTGGTTTATGGTATGTTGCATACATGCCTGTCGTTTGAACACATTTGGTGATGATGATAGTGTTATGCGAGCGATGGCATAGTGAGACCTCATCGTTCCACCTACCTACCGGTGAGGTGACAATGACGCTCAAGGATGTATGGTGGATTTTGTGATTGTCGATACATGGTGAGTGTGTTATCTATGACACTAATGTCAGCTATGATGCCTACCATGAGGTGCTTGACCAAGAGTCCATTGTCCTGGTCAACTCCCAAATAGAATTCAAGATGTACAGAGGTCGGGCATCGACCTTCATATTGATCGTTGCAACAGTGATTTCAAGTTTGGCTGCTTATAACAACCCAATCAAAAAATCTCAAAATTTTCCACAAACTTTTTTTTTAAATATCAATTTATATAAGGACCATCTTACCACTATAAAAAAAGGATATAACACATTTACAAGAAACTTTAAATAAATCTTGATTCTAACCATATTTATCTAAAGATTAGTAATGATGCATAAAACGAGTAAAGCTCGCTCGCCACCCATCCTTATTGGCATCATGAAACCACTTAGGTTCTAGCTAAACCCCTGAGCAAGAGAAGGACCATCAATACTTATTTCATTATTGATATCCAAATATATAAGAACTAATAATTAGTGGGTATGCAACCCTTTCTAGGACTAAATTATCCCAAACAGTTCTTCGTCAGTTACCACCCACTCAAGTGCAACATTGACTATAATTTTTCTCAACGAAAATCAGCCATTAATTAAAAAAATGTCTTACTTCTAGAGTCTAACATCAATAAGGAAAACATAAAACACTATTTTCAAGAACTATGACAACACCTAATCAAGAAAACCTTCATCTAAATATTCTAAATGAACTAATTTAGTCAAATATTTTGTCCACCAGAGGTGAGTGCAATCTATGCTATAAAAGGAAAGCTTCATTACCATGTTATAAGAGATTATCCATTTGCATTTACCTTTTAATTCCAACTTATTTGACTTGTGTAGTTAAATTATGTTTTGAACTGAATGTATACAATGATAATAATGTCTTAAACCTATGCTACTCACATCAACACTCATAACAAATAGTGATCATAAAAGTGTAATACTCATGACAAACACAATATTTTTGGCATGAATAATGTACAAGGAAATAGACCACTATAATTATAATAGTGTAACTACTAAGGTCAAGTACATAGCTCTTAACCTATTTATTCATTCTCCCATCAGATGTACATTTGATAATAATAATCACTAATTACTTATTTACACAACCATAATTAAAACATTTGGACATAGCCACAATGGGGATCCAAATATTCACCATGTTATTAGAAAATCTCAATTCAACAATAGTGTAATTAAGTTTAGCTTCTAGGATTTTCATGTTGATCATATGTAAGTCTCAATATTAATAATTATCGAAATTGGTGGTTTCTCAAGAAAGGAGTAGATGTTAACTCTATGTTAATCCAAATAGATAATTGAGACTTTTCTTTTATAATAATAAGTTGAATCTTTGTTATGCCACTATCCAACTCGTGACTCTTATTCTATCATTATTAATTCCTAGCATCTTATGTGTCCCCAAATCAGAACACTTTTTTGGTTTATGAAATATTAGTCAAAGTAAATTTCTTTATAAGCATAAGGAAATAATTAAGCTTCCTCACACACAAGTACATGTCAAGAGTAACCCAAAATAATTATTTAATAGGCAATCACAAGTACATTAAGGAACTATCCATTTCTATTGTTATGAAAAATGCACGAAATGTATTTAAAAGAGAATGTTTTAATACATTTCCTATCGCATATATAATAAGTTTGTAGAAATACTTCGATTCACTATAGATTCGACATAAGGTTACGATAAAAACAAATCACATGATAAGATTAAGATGAACAATAGATCTGATAAGAAATCTGCTAACGTCTGAGTTAAGCTTTGGATCCTTTAAACCCGATTGAGATGAATTTAGAGAGATTGTTGACCATCTATTCATTGGTGTACAAGATTGTCTCAAAAGAAAACTAATGCGATGAAGAGAAATTACAAAGATTGGATATATATATATAGTAATTGAGGATCGAATATCAAGAATTTGCTTAAACTTATGTATTATTATCAAATTGACTTATATATACACATTTTCTTTTATGAAAAAGGCATACTCACTAAACATATTCATACCCAAAATCGGATTCTTACTGAGACAAATTCTTCTGGAGACAAATGATGAATTTTCCAAATATGAATAGGATTACCCATCTGGACTAAATAAAAGTGAACATATATAAATGAATATATGAATAAAGGTGAAAGAAATCTCTAGACGATCTTTGTTTCTCCGTAGGAGCTATAGAGCATTTTGAATTGCGGGTTGAGAAGGGAGAATTTGTTGCGTCTTTCTTGTGGGGAATCGAACCCTTGCCCGATATAATTCCAGAGGATCCCTATCTCTTGAACGATATGTCTGACCTCCTCAGCGACGCCATTTTTTTAGTGAATCAAGAAATATTCAATGCAGCTTAATTTAACTACCTTCCAAATGTTATACCTGCAACCTCTTATAATCACGATTGTTTGATTGATCACAGAGAAGAGGTATCAATGCAACCTCTTATAATCACGATTGTTTGATTGATCAGAGAGAAGAGGTATCAATGTCAAAAAGAACAATGTCACAACATCCTTAATAAGAGTTTAGATCTCCATTTATGAGTACCTGTTATTTCCTTTATACCATTTTCATTTCTTAATTACTTTCTATTTCTTTTCTTTTCATAAAAAATGGACATATGTAATTAACTTAAAAGCGAATATTTTTCTTCACTTCTCAAAGGATCGTTTAAATAATTCAAGTTGCTTACTCAATAAATTCAAATAACTTGATTAATTTTACAATAATAAATATATTTTCTAATGCATTTAAATTATCATTTTTTTTCCATTATCATTAGAGAATTATAATTAAAAACATCCTTTACCAACCTAATTCCTTTGAACCAATTTAAATAACACTAATCTCATGGAAATAAATCTTATTTAATTTAGTAATCCATTTACTTCAATAAATCAATATGTGTTGTTCTAAATACTCTCAATGTTCTCATTCCTTATTAACAAGTAGTCAGATTGTATAGTAATGGCGGAGCGTCGAGCAAGGACAAACTTTCGCAGGCACCATGGCTACCAGTATGACGGAAGGCAGCAACCTCGCTAGCCTTTCAACAAGAGGATGGGGAGAAATTTTCAAAATAACAATAGGAATGAAACCCACCAGGCATGGCAGGATCCGACTAACCAGAACGGAAGAAATAGGGGCAATGGAGTGGATGGACGTGGAACTGGGAAGGCTTTGGAAAATGAAGGAAGGTTTCATTCAATCTACTCAAATGGACGAGTGGATTTCAAGAAGTTGGAAGGGAATTTTTGGCGACCAAAGAGTCAATCAGAGAAAGGGGAATCAAGCCAGGTAATAAAAAATTTCCTTCACACTACTATGGTCACCCTTCTAGTTGAAAATAGTGAATGGAATGAGTTTGTGAGTGTATTTAAGGCGTGAGCCTTTTTTATGAGGTGGGGTGGACAATGGTCGGCCTTTACCAAAGTCAAGGCCTAGTGTGATAAAAACTAGGGTAAAGGCTGTGAGATAAAAACCCTAGAGAATGGCTTTTATTTGGTTGTTTGCCAAATAGCCCAGGACAAAGAATGGATTCTAGATAGTAGTCAATTTATGATGGAAGGCAGGGGCTTGTTTATTCTTGACTAGTCCCCAAAATTTGACCCCAACACAGCGAAGACTGAGGAAGTGTCGGTTTGGATTAGTTTGAAGAATCTCCCTCAGGAATATTGGGATCAAGAAACCCTAAAAATTATTGGCAATAAACTTGGTATTTTTGTGAAGTTAGAGGTAGCAGTGGAAAAAGCGGATTGCAGCATGTTCCCTAGGATTTGTATCCTGAGATATATAATACACCCTCTACCTAAAATGATAAAACTAAAGTTAGGGGAGGGTTTATGGCGTCAAAAGTTAGAGGTGGAAGAGGCTATGGCCTCTTGTAAAAAATGTTTAGGGAAAGAACATCCTGAGGGTCAATTCCTTTCAGAGATGAAAGGAAAAGGTTCTACACAAAATATTCTAGTTGAGAAAGTGGTGGCCCTAATGGAAGCAGTCGCTAGAAAAGAATGGAGGTCTTTAAAAGAATGGGGATCTCTTGAGTGTTTTGAGAATGATGCTTATTCTTTGTGAGCTGATGAAAATATATTCTGTGGTTTATGTAGGAAAAAGGAAATCGACCTTATCCATGAAAATGAATTTGGGGAAAGGTCTCAGGAAATGGTTTTTGACGGTTTGATAAATCGTGGGGTATCGGGTTCTAGTGAATGTGCAAAGCAAGAAATGTGTGTGGAAACTCCAAAAGGGTGCTTGGGGGATATGGCTTGCTATCAGAATGAAAGTGTTGCCTTCAACAAAGGTGTAGTTTCTTCCCTTTTTTTTCTGGAAGAGCTACTAGGGGATTGAATGGTCATTTAGGGGAAGGCAGTTTTGATTGGAAGGATCCAGAACAAGGAAATTCACAATCTCCACCCAAAAAGGAGGTTTCAAATGACATTTTGAATGGTCGTGAAGAAAAACCTGAAGAAGAAGTGCCTCACAAAACCTTAGGAGCCACTAGATAAGGGCTGGAGAATGTTTCAAAGCCTTGTGAGGGTAATAGCCCTGGAGGAAATGAAGACATTGGTTTTAAGGATATCCCTATTTCTCCTATTCAGAATCTTGAAAGTGCCTTTGAAGGTGTTAGAGACAATGGTCAGACCTTGGAAGATTTGGAATCTGATATGGAATCAAACGAGGAGCTTGGTGGTGAAGATATGTTGGGCTTGCAAGATCACATTGGAATTGTGGAAAAAAGAACAATAGAACAATCTTCAGCACAAATTAATAAGGAAAAGGTTGGAGAGAAGAAAAAGTGTGGTCCTAAAACTAATAGGATGTGCCTTGAAATGGCCAGAAATGCAACTGGTCAAAGCAAATTGAGATCAGGAAAAGGCTATGCCTTTTTCCTAATAGCCATGAAAATCCTATCGTGGAATGTCAGGGGCTGCAATGCCCCTAACAAAATCTATTTGATTAAAAGATGTTTTGATCAAACGAGGCCGGCTTTGGTTTTGCTTCAAGAAACTAAAATCAAGGAACAAGATTTTGGTTTCTTTTCCAAGTGTTTTAGCAAGTGGAAGCGTTGCCTCTCTGGAGCATTGGGTGCTTTAGGGGGACTTGGTATCCTTTGGGATGAGGCTCTTGTTGATGTCTAGGTTAAAAGGCAAGAGAGATGTTGGCAATGGGTGTGTGTTGATTCAAAACAACTTAGAACTAGTTTTTTTATTCTCAATATTTATGGTCCCACAAGCTCAGCTCAGAAAAATCAGCTTTGGAAAGAACTTTCCTCTGTTCTAGATAGAGAGGATGGTAGGATGTTTCTTTTGGGTGGTGATTTCAGTTCCATTTTGAAACTTTCAGATAAATTTGGGGGTGCTTGTTGGGCCAATCAAAGCTAGAGGGATTTTAGTGATTTTGTTGTAAATAATGGTTTGACTGAACTTCCTTTCAAAAATGGGGAGTTTACCTGGATGAATAGGAGAGGAGGCTTTCTTAACATTGCTAGAGAATTTGGACCATTTTTCATCTTGGTTGGTGATTGGGTAGCTCACCAATGGTCGTGTGAAGTTGAGATTATTCCTATAACTGGGTCTGATCATTATCCGGTAGGGCTAAGAATTCAAGAGGCCTCTCTGGATCGGTGTCCTTTCAAATTTGAAGCAATGTGGTTTTAGGTCGAAGGCTTCAAGGATTTAGTGGTTGGTTGGTGGAGAAATGCCCCTAAAAGGTATGGAAATAAAGCTTTCATTTTTTTAAGAACCTACAATTTCTTAAAGAACAAATCAAGAGATGGAATAGGGAATCCTTCAAGAATATCTTTGCAGAAAAACTAAGGTTGGAGGATGAACTGAAGGCTCTTCATTTAAAAGTCATTGAGAGGGGAATGGTGGAAGAGGATTTCGAATTGGAAAAGCTTCTAAACAAAGAATATTCTAAAATATTAGCACAAGAGGAAGTGTTTTGGAAGCAAAAATTGTGGGAATATTGGTTAAAGGAGGGGGATAGAAACACAAATTTTTTCCATAATTATGTGAAGGTGCGCAGAGCGAATAACAAGGTTTTCTCAATCAAGGATGCGGTTGAGAATGTTTTGATTGAAAGGGAATAGATAAATAAGGAAGCAATAAATTTTTTCTTTGGAATGTTTAAGGAGGATTATGGTGTGGAAAATCCATATTGGAAGATCTTAGATAATATTCCTTGTGCAGTCTCAGAGGCTCAAAATGCCATGTTAATGGAGAAGGTCTCTTTAAAAGAAGTCAAAAAGGTTTTTTTAAGCTTAGGGGGAGACAAGGCTCCTGGTCCAGATGGATTCCCTGCATGTTTCTTCCAAAAACTATGAGATATCTTTGCCCAAGATTTGTGGGAAGTGGTTGAAGAATCCAAAAAAGATGGTTTTATTCTTAAGGATATGAACACCTTTATTGCCTTAATCCATAAAACGTCAGGTGTAAATTATTTTGAGGATTATAGACCAATTTATTTATGCAACACGGTCTATAAGGTAATATCCAAAGTGATTGCAAATAGGCTAAAAAAGGTCTTGCATTCAGTGATCTTTGTTAAGCAGAGTGGTTTCTCCCTAAATAGGTCTATTTTTGAAGGTGTGATAGTTGTTCATGAGGCCATCCATTTGGTAAGAATGGCTAAGTTGGAGAAGATGATGGTGAAGCTAGACATCAAAAGGGCTTATGTTGAAGTCAATAGGGGTTTTCTTCTGAAAGTTCTAGAGAAGTTTGGTTTTAGCAAAGAATGGGTGGCCTGGATTCAGAGTTGTATATGTACCCCTCATTTTTCTATTTTACTGAATGGCAGCCGTCAAGGTTTTTTTGAATCCAATAAAGGGATCAGGCAAGGTGATCCCATTTCACCTTTTCTCTTTATCATTCTTGTTGAATCTATAGGGAGGTTGATTTCTAAGAAATGAAGTAATGGGCAGTGGAAAGGCATTAAAATTGTTGAGGGTGTGGACTCAATTTCCCACCTTCAGTTTGTGGATGATACTTTCTTGATGGGGGAAGCCTCCCTTAGAAAGCTCGAATCATGAAAGAATTGTTTGATGATTATGGGAAAGCATCTAGCCAATGTATTAATTGGAGAAAGTTAGAAAAAAAATTCTTTCACACTCCCATACCTAAACAGTTGGAAATATGTAGGATCTTGGGGATGCGATTAGGGTCCCTTCCAAGTAAGTATTTGGGAATTCCTCTCTTTGGAAGAGCTAATAAGGCTAGTGTATGGAAAGATCTTGTGGATAGTTGTTTAAATAGGATAGATGGCTGGAAAGGTAAGTGGCTCACCGCAACTGGTAGAATTCTTATGTTAAAAACTATTATTTTGGCTATACCAGTGTTCTCCATGATGTGTTTGAAAATCCCTAAGAAGGTGGTTAGAATTATTGGGCAGCGTATGCGGAAGTTCTTCTGGAATGGTGCAAGTGAACAAGATAAAATTCCTTTGTTAGCATGGGACAAAATATGTCACTCCAAAGAAAAAGGTGGGGCGGGGTTGAGAGATTGGCATCTTATGAATGAAGCTCTGGGTGCTAAGTTGGTATGGAGTATCTATACAAACCCTGATCTCTTGTGGGTTAAAATATTGAAGGCCAAGTATTTGGATACAACAGATGATCATCTGATTCTAACTATTAGGAATCTGCCTAAAGGCTCTGCGATTTGGAACTTCATTGTTTCTTGTAGACCTGCTATTACTAATCATATTTCTTAGCAGATCGGAAATGGCCTTAATGCCAAGTTTTGGGATGATTTGTGGAATGGATATCCAATTCTACAAGACGAGGAGAGAGTGCAAGATCTAAGGCAAATTTTTATGCAAAGATGGGGTGACAAAGTCCATGATTATATAGAACAAAAAAGGGGCCCTTTGGGCCAGGAATGGGGATGGAAGGAGCTTTCCTTTGAGGGGATTTCAGATAATCAATTGGCAAAAATGAAGGAAATTTTCAAGAATAGACAAGTTTTTCCCTCAGACATTGACGACAGGGTGGTGTGGTGCGGCTCTGTGAATGGGGCCTACTCTATTAAAATTGGCTATCAACTCTTGGATTATTTAGAGGGAGAATCTTTTTGGGAAAAGAAGTTATGTTGGAGTAAAGATTTCTTACCCAAGGCAGGAGCCTTTGCTTGGTTGACGGTGAAGGGGAGAATCCTTTCTGGTGAACTGAGGAAGAGGCTTGGGTTTGTTGGTCTGAAAAAGTGTGTCTTGTGTGATGAGGCAGAAGATTCAATTGACCAACTACTCCTCCAATGCAAATTTGCCTTAGATTGTTGGGATTCTTTAAGATTGAAGCTTGGCTGGTATGGACCTCTACAAAATTCTTTGAAGGGGGTTTTTGAGAGCTAGCCAAATCCTCTCAGAAAATCCCTTTTTTCAAGTGTGTAGGTTGTTAGCCCTTCATTAGTAATATGGGAGTTATGGAAAGAGAGAAACAAGAGGATTTTTTAGGATAAGAAAGAACCTTTGAATAGGCTTTTGTGTAGAATTGATCAATCGATAGTGGAAGTTGTGAGTACAGTTGCATCACAACTTCAACTATAGAAGTGTCCTTTTTCGGTGGAGGATAGCAAATTTTAGTGTGCCTGGTCAGGGTTCAAGATAAGACCTTTGACGTCAGAGGACTTTATTGTGAAGGAGGGGGAAGATGTTGTAGTTTGGGAAAAACCCCCAGAAGGATGGCACAAAGCAAACTTTGATGGGGTTGCTAAAGGCAACCTGGGCCCTTCTGGAGCTAGTGCAATCGTGTGTGATAGCATAGGAAATATGATTGCAATTGGGGAAAATAAGTTAGAATATGGTTCAAACAATGTCGCAGAAGCAAAGGTTGCTTTATTAGCCGTTGGTTTGGCTTCTGCGATGGGGGTTAGAAAGCTGCACCTTAAGGGGGATTCAATGATAATCACCCAAGCTATAATAAATGGAGGGGCCAATGCTTGGCATCTATAGGATTTTATTAGGTCAATTTTAAAGGAGTTAGATTTTTTTGACAGTTTTAAAGTTAGTCATATATGTCGAGCTGACAATGGTGAAGCGAATAGTTTATCCAAGTGGGCTATCTCCTTTGGTACTATAGGGGAAATCCGAGTGGAGGATTTTCGTTAGGAGATATGGGTGGATGGGATGGTTTAAATTATTTTTCTCTCTGATGATTTCTTAGGGCTTTTATTTGGCTACAGTGAAGGTGATGTCACCTTTTAGTGATGAGTGGTGGCTACGCAGTAAAGTACCAACGGTAAAATGGCCTTGGGATTTTAATGTCCTAGGAAGGTCCTTTGAAGGAGCTGGACGGATGAGGTCTAACAGGTCATTGTCCTTGTCAAGGACGAGAGAAAATTAATTGGCCTCGCATAGATTTTGAGAATCCTAAATTATCTTGATTTTATTTCATTCAAGAAGAATTGACGATGAAGGGGTAAATGTGGTGTCAGAATTAGGATAGATTTAGTAGGATGACAGATTTGACACGGGTGAGGTAACTTTTAAAGGTAGCAATGGGCAGTGAATTAGCAAAAGTTGGCAAAAGAAGTGGTTGGGAAGTGCAGTTCTGTGAAAAAATGGAAGCCATGTATGGGTTCTCAACGAAGTGCCAACAAAAAGGTTTCTTTGGTCCGGTGTCAGCTTTTAGGCTAAATTTTTTATTGAAAAATCTGCATGATGAGGTGGTTGAAGCATTTTTGGAGACGTTGGGTGTGCAGTTCATGGAAGCAATGCACGGAGGCAGGATGAACATGGATATAGCCTCGATGATCTTCGCCTGGGGTCTCGAACTAAATGAAGAAATCGCAGTGACTAAATGGGTTGTGCAATCGCTTTTTGAGGAGGACCTACTTGGAAAGATGGAGTCTTATCTTGAATGGGCAGTGTTGGGTGTCAACTATGATGTTTCTAAAGGCATTAAAGACATGGATGAAGCCATGGAAGAGGGGTTATTTCCCTTTGTGTGGTGGCAGAGGAGAACTAATAAGGATGTGTATAAATTGGAAATTTTGGCTGCATGGGAGAATTTAAAACTGGTCTTGCGTCGGCAGGAAGCTATAGCGTGACAGGGGGAAGTCACCATTCCCCGTCAATTTCCTAGGAAGAAGCGGTTTGAGAGGAGGAGTAGAGCTCAGAGAGGGAGGGCAGGAAGAGGAGAAGTTTAATGGATGGGGGGAAGAGTTTTTCTCTGATGGGATAAGTTTTTGGAATAGCATGTTTTGCTTCAGGCTGGAAAAGCGGAATTAAGGTGGTAGAACCAAAGATGGAAGCAACAAAATGTATCGACGGGGCGTATCAAGGACAGTGGTGAATGGAGGATGTAGTTTTGAATATGCAGAGGTCCTGCGCATTTTTTGTTTCTATCAATGAAAGACTACTTAAAGGTCGTAGGCTCAGTTTTGCTTCATAATTATTTTCTTGTGCTAGAAGTATGTAAATGGCCTTAATGGCGAATCTGATGGCGTAAAGGGAAAGAATGTAAATTGTAATGGATCTTTTTGGCTGGTTTATGGTTGGGGTTAGATGGTTAGTTTCGATATTAGGGTATGGGCGTTGGAGTTCCTTTTAGAAGATGTAATGAATATTTATGATATAAATAAAATCAAACCATTATTACTAATAAAAAAAATTAATATATTTTCTTGAAATAATTCAATAAATCCATTTACTATTTTACAATAAAATTTTCTTGAAATAATTCTTCTTGATTTCCCAAACCAACAGATGACTTCAAAATACACTAAACTATAATTCTTCCCTTTTTATTTCCTAATTTTCCTAGTTTTCAAAATGTATTGAACATTATGAGCACACAAATATTTAACCTTCAAAATATAATTGAATGTAAATCATCATTAATTCTTTCACCAAGTATTTTTTTTAAATCATCATAATAATAGATGTTAATTTGATAAATGTTTGTTTATTTATTTGTCAAGAAGATTAAATAATTATTCATTTTCAAGAACTTAATTATTTTCATTAAATCATAATAGAATTACATCCAAAATATCATTTACTTGATAACATTAATTTAGAAAATAAATGTGAAATAAATTAGATTTTCACCAAGGAGGGTTGTGGCATTGTTCCAGATCAACGGAGCATGGGATTCAGTCTAGGATGGGGGCTAGCTTGGCACAAGATGCTCTTTTGAAGGACCCAGTATGCATGGGGGGCAGTGATGTTGGCCTCTCTTTACCATGATATGCATGATTTCATTTATTGTGATGGGACAGTGATTGGTACAGGGGTCACCCTTCTTCACATTTGGCCTTGGGAGCACATTGTCGTGCTCCAACCTATTGTTCACATGGCTAATGTGGAGCCAAATGATCCAGTTGTCTAGAGATATAGGGGTTCCATCACATTGCAACACACATGGCAGCTTAGCATTCCCTACTGGCATCTGATTGACAATATGACAATATTTAGATGGCAGTCGTGGCTTCAGATGCTCGCTTAGTATGATGATGCGCAACAACTATTCTTTGCTCGATAGACCTGATATATGCAGGGTCAAGAGCATACGATCGTCGAGAGGTACCTTCAGTTTGGTGAGAGGCGAGACAGGCCTGATGATGCATACACCGCCATTTTTACTAGGTCATCTTGAGAGACTACATGGGGACACACAATCCCTTTTCACAAGGTTGTCGAGGGATTCCAATAGTTGGTTGCTAAACCATGGGCCTATGATTAGGGATAGGTGGATGCACAGATTATACCTACTTATGATGCATGGTTTGTACCCCCTCCCCGACTTACAGATCCAACAGGTATACCTCCACGAGGGAGGCTGAGAGGAAGGGGCACAAGTAGAGGCAAAGGATAGCAAGACGATGAAAATGGTAGAGGTCCATATGGTAGGGGAAAAGCTTAGGATGGACAACATGATGATGGCAAGTCCCGGGTGCACCACCATTTCACCAACAACCTCCTTAGTAGCCACCAATATAGCAACAGCCTCCATAGCAGCCATCGTCGAGGCCAGATCCCCGTAATGCATAGATACAATAGTTGTAGGTGGTGACGGGTAAGAGAGATCAAGCTCGTCAGCATATTTTGGCTATTACTATTGAGAGAGACTAGGCTCAACAGCAGGTACGGGCACTGACAACGAAGAGGGACCAGGAGCGTCAGCTCAAGCAGACTACTGATATACAATTAGCACAGGAGGTCGGGCGACACAAAAGGAAAGGTCTTTTCCCTTCTAATAGAGTCCATGACAGTTGTAGCTTAGGGACGAACAATGTTTGCCTGATTGTACAGGGAGTCCATGACCGAGGCGTCCTATTATCACATGCATTACCATCGGGATGTCCCTACAGTGATTAGGCAGCAAAATTACTCATAGAGAAGTTGGGCGCATCCCTGGGCTGAGGATCAGCCAAAGAGATAGCCTAGTGAGGGGAGCAACCATCAGGGCTAGCTTTCTTGTATAGACACTTTTTTTATTATTGCCCAATTCTTTATATAAAGATACATTCATGGGCTCCTTTTTAATAGCCTCATGGATATTGTACTTTTGATCGATATACATACACTGACTAAGATATTGTATTATGACAGTCACCATTTTTTTATATATATATGATACTGATTCGATATGATGCGATGTGTATTTTATTCCATGCTTTACGTTTATGATAATGTATGGATGCATTTGATGTTGATATGATGTGATGTGCTTATATATTATGATCATGTATGGATGCAACATAATGGATGGATGTGTTTCCTTTTGTTCAATATGTGATAATATACCTATGATGCGATGATATGGAATGTAATGACATGGATGGATGCAATGTTATATTATTCTTCAGTATATTTTTATGATATTCTATGGGATGGATGATATGATATGCTTATGTGATGTGTATGCAAATGATATGGATGCATTTATTTTTATGTATTTTTCTATGCAAGTTTAGGATCTGATGATGTATGCATATGGATGTATGGATGGATAATGTAGATGTTTATGTTATGTATGCTTATGTAGATTTTCATGCTTATGATATGTATGCAACAATTTAAGATGCTTAGAAGAAAAAATCTATTTTATTTAGCACAACTTAAATGATAATGATGGTGTAGTGCAATGTGTTCTTCATTTTATGATATGTTGTGATTATGTGGTATGTATGCATGTTGATGATTTGTGGATGTTGGATGGATGCATTGATGATATTTTTATCGATTTTCATGATACCAAGTTAGCACGGAGAGAAGATAGAAGAAATAAGATGATCAACCATTGATTTTGATGATTGATTCAAAAGATCCAACAAGTCTATGATCCACTGAGACTTTATTTGAGATAGTGATGAGAAATGCATGATGATGATAATTATTTGCTCATATCTTGGGATTGGGATTTTTCATTGTTCCTTATTTTTTATATAACACCTAGACACGATGCGTCATGGTATTAATGACCAAGACGGTTTTGTATCTAGTGTAATGGACTTTGACTTTGCAAATAGAGAGGATAGTTCTTGTTCACACCTTGACATACAAAAACCTTGTTGGAATGTAGTTTAGTAGTTCAAAATATATTGGACCAAAGCATATGCAATAGTCAACAATCTACCCCAAACAACTTCCCTACACACAACTAAGCAAGTATGCGCCAAGATTATTTTACAAGAATACCCACAAGCACAACAAATGAAAGATAATGATCGATGCCACATTCCTTTCTCTCTAAATCATTTTGATAGATATCATCGAGAGGTCCTTGGAATGGGTCATTTAAGATAAATCATAAGAAAAGATCAAAGACAAACAATCAATGTTATCTATATCTTGTGCCTAGTTTAATATAGCTAAGGTGATTTTTGGTACTGATGCCCATCGCAGGAAGGATTCATCCTAGGACATGTTGATCATATGGTTTGATTAGGATAAGGTTTGTGATAAGTTGTTGATACAGAGTTCACTGACTCATTCACCTATGATCTAGACTTTAGATTTTAACACTTAGGTGCTCACTTTATGACTTGAAATACTTGTGTTTTACTTGTTTGGCCAAAGGTTGAAGGTGACACTCAATTTATTATGGATGGAGGTTTATTGCGGGTGACAGCGAAATGGGATGGATGGTTTTGGATTTTTCGGAATATTTCAATATTTTTTATTTTTTTTAAATGTTTTGAGGTTGTTTTTGGTCTTTTCAAAAGTTTATGTGAATGTTTTGATTTTTTATTATTTGAGGTTGTTTAGGGTTTTCTAAGGTTTTCCAATGTTTTTGTGTTTTTTCTAATTTTCAAATGTTATGGGGTTTTCCAATATTTGATTGTTTAGGGATTTTTTGTGTTTTGACCAAGAATCTAACCTAAAAGACTTATCTTACGGGCCTCGGGGGTTGATCAAAGATTAGCATTTCCTACGTTATACACATAGAGACCACGTAGTTCGACTGGCTCGACTTATTGAAGATAAGATATGAATAGTTGATGGAATGTCAGTTTATTATGATGAACTCCTAAAGGATTGACCTAAGGTATCTCAGGGGCACATCAATGATGGCCTTGCCTATGTTCAAGCTTAGAGACCCATAGTTTGATAGGGTACAATTTTTTGGATTTTTGATGTTCAACCTTTTTAGGGATTTTGATGTGATTTGGATGTTTTATATTTTTGACTTTACAATTTTCTGAATGTTTCTTGGATTTTCTTATGAACGTTTTATGAATGTTTTTGGGATTTTTGATGAGAGTTTATGACTTTTTTTGATATTTTCGATGATATTTCCAATAACCTTAAGATATAGAAGAACCTGGTCCAATCCATAACAAATTGCCCCCAGTATGATATCATAGACTACCTCAATATAGGTAGGACAAACTGACCTTTGGATTATGCCAAGTAGTTCTAAGGGGATACGATACTTCACAACATCAAGCTATTATATGGATGTGGATGGGTGATGGATGAAATGAGATGCATGATGGATGAAATGATAGGATAAAGAGCCTAGGTAGATGAAGGTGCTTTATTTACGCAAGGCGGGCGCCCGTTTGCCAGGTTTTCACCAAGGTACTTGCTCGAAGCACCACCGAAGTGGTTCTCACTAGAGGATGATTATTTTTCTTTACTTTTTTCAATCCTTTTTCTCATTTTTTTGAATTTTTGATATATTTTTTATTTTTTTGTATTTTCAGATTTACACCCTTCAAGCCTAGACATAAAACTTTTTAAGATGCAATTTGTTGGTTGGTTCCTACAAGGGTTCACCTTCAGGTGTTGACAATTAATATGATCCTGATCCATAACTTATTGTGATGACAAAGGGACCTAACCAGTTAGGCTCAAACTTTCCTTTACTGTCATGATTTGGAAGATTCTTCTATTTTTCTTTAGGACAAGATCCCCTACTTGGAAAGACTAACACTTTATCTTCTTATTATAGCTCTATTACATTTGGTTTTGATATACTTGCAATTGATTAAGGGCGTCAAGATGACGCTCATCCAATAATTCTAGCTCGTTTAGCCGAGATACTCTATATTCTTCATCAGTGATTAGGTTCTATAGTGACACTCGCAATGATGGAAGCTCGACCTCAATAAGCAAGATGGCTTTTGATTCATAGACCAAGGAGAAAGGGGTTGCACCTATAGGCATGCGGATACTGGTTCGATAAGCCCAAAGAGTGGGATTTAATTGCAGATGCCAATCATGGCCAACTTCATTGACCATTTTCTTTAGGATTTTTAGGATTGTCTTGTTTGTAGCCTCAACTTGACAATTTTCCTAGGGGTAATACGAGGTAGAAAATCAGTGTTGGATGTTGAATCTTTGATATAGCTCTTTCACATCCTAGTTTTTGAAGGGTGTTTTGTTGTCTGAGATAAGGGTTTGAAAAACACCATAATGATAGATAAGGTCGTTCAAGATAAACTTAGCAATTTTCTTTCCCATTATGTAGGTCATAGGAATGGCTTCAACCCACTTGGTAAAGTACTTAGTGGTTGTTATGATAAATTTGTGGCCATTAGATGAGGTTTGGGTAATCTTTCCTATGAGGTCAAGTGCCCACTACGAGAAAGGCCAAGGTGTGACCATTGGTTGCAACTCTTGAGTTGGAGCATGAATAAAATCTCCATGCTATTGACATTGGACACACTTTTGCACATATTGATGGGCTTCTCTTTCCATGGTTGGCCAGTAGTACCCCGTCCTCAACAGTTTCTTAGCTAAAGTCATACCGCTAGAATGAGAACCACATATTCCATCGTGTACTTTTGTTAAACCGATCAAGGGTTCCTCTTGGTTAAAAAATCATAGTAATGTCCCCTTGATGCTTTGGAAATATAAGGTATCACCTAGGATTATGAATCGAGATGCCTTTTTAACAAAGGTCTTTCTAACGTTTGAGGTGATATCAGATGGGAGGGTTCCTCTACTTAGGTAGGTGAATATGTCATGATACCACAAGGATCTAGGACCAACAATGGCACACACAAATTCATATTTCAATATTTCAAAAGTTGGTGTGAGAAGTTGTTCTACCAATAATTTGTATTGCAAGACATTGTTTGGCATGTCTAACAGTGACCCAGTTGTTTCCATAGCATCTACTGCTTAGTTATTCATGCGAGGAATTTGCTCAAAAGTTATATCAATGAAAAGGTCCTTGAGATCATCTACCATATTCTTGTAAGGAGTGATTTTTTCATCCTTAGTTTGGTAGTCGTCATTGACTTGGTTGATAACCAACTTTGAGTCTCCATAGACCTTCATCTCTTTTATCTACCATTGAACTGCTATCATTAGACCTATGATTAGGGCTTCGTACTCAACAATGTTGTTAGTACACGAAAATGATAGCCTATATGAATTTGGGATGCAATCGCCTTGAGGGGTGATAAAGAGAATACCCACCCTTGATCCATGTTGGGTGAATGATCCATCAAAGTACATCTTCCAGTGATTTGTTGTATTGATAAGGAATACTTATTCATCCAGGAATTCAGATATCAATGGATTCTCTACATAGATAGGTGCCTCTACCAGTTGGTCTACGATCACTTGTCCTTTGATTACCTTGCACTTCACATAATCTATGTCAAATTCAATTAAGATCTTACCCATTTGTCCATTCGCCCAGTGAGAGTTGCTTTGGATAACAGGTATTTTAATGGGTCAATCTTTGCAATAAGCTTAATTTGATGTGACAACATGTAGTGTCTAAACTTTTGTGAAGAAAAAACCAATGCTAAGAATGCTTTCTCAATGGATGAATAGTTCATTTCATATCCCACCAAGGTCCTGCTGATTTAGTAGATAGCTCTTTCTTTTATGTTTTCATCATGTTGTGCTTAAAGAGCACCAAGTGTTGCTGAGATATAGAGGATCAATGGTTTGTTTGGTATCAGTGGCATAAGTACTAGAGGTTTCAATAGATAGTCCTTGGTCTATTGGAAAGCTTTGTCACACTTCTCATCCCACTTGTAAGTTAGTTATTTATGGAGAAGATGCGAAAAAGGGTGGATTTTATCAAATAGTTGTGCTATGAACCTTCTAATGGATTGTAATCTTCCTTGTAACCCTCTCATCTGCTTTAATGGTTGCGATGGTTCCATGTCTAGGATGGCTTTTACCTTTGTTGGATCAATTTATATCCCTCTTTGTGAGACAATATAGCCAAGAAGTTTCCCTGATGTAACCCTAAAGACACACTTTTTTGGATTTAGTCATACCTTGTATTCTTCGAGCCTATCAAAGATGGGTCCTAATACTTGTATGTGCTCACTCCTTTTCTTTGAATTTTCCAAAATATCATCCACATAATCTTCAATTTTTTTATGGATCATGTCATGAAAGATGAGGGTCATTGCTCTCTGATAGGTTGCTCCTGCATTCTTTAGCCCAAATGGCATCATGCTCTAGCAAGAGGTTCTCCATGGAAAAGTAAATGCAATTTTTTTGTTGGTCCTCCTTGGTGATCATGATTTGATTCTAGCCTGAAAAACCATCCATAAGTGATAGCATTTCATGCCCAGCTGTTAAATCCACTATGATGTCGACATTAGGATGAGGGAAATCATCCTTCGGGCATGCCTTGTTCAAGTCTCTAAAATATGTGCATATTTTGATGCCCCTAGTGGGTTTGGAGACCGGTACCAGGTTTGAAACTCACTCAAGATAACCTATTAGTTAGATGAATCCAACATCAAGAAGCTTTTGTAACTCAAGTTTGACCAAGAGTGCTATCTGAGGGTGCATTTTCCTTAACTTTTGCTTTACTGGTTTGGCTTCAGGATAGACTTCTAGATGATGCACAACTACTTCTAGATCAAGCCCGGGCATATCTATGTATAACCATGCAAAGTTAGCTCTTTTCTCTTTCAAGAATGTTGCTAGGTTCTTTTGATTGTCATCCAACAAGGATTTAGCATAGAAAGTGATATTGGGTGCTTCTTATGTTCCCACGTTGATTGGAGTGACCTTTGATTGGTGTGACCTTTTCTGCTAAAACTGCTGACTTCTCTAGATGCATCGCACTAAGGGGGAGAATCAATCCCTCATCCTTGGGTGCCTCAAAGAGGTTTTCACCCTTGGATGCATCCTTTCTTTTTATCATTTTAAGATCAGAGAGTGCAACAATGTGGTTTTCACTCAAAGATTTGCAAGTTAGTTGCATGTCATCAATTTTGTGATTGAAGGATTCAATCGTCTCCCCATAGTATGCCCTTGTGTTGAGCTCTATGTCAAAACATGCTTTGTGCTTTATGATCTATCCATGGTAAGTTGTCATGAAATTCCATGAATTTTGAGATCGCTTCATTATTTTTGAATAAATCTAGAATCTGTGATCCTTGGTTGTCCAAGTCAATGAGTTGTGGGTATACTAGGCATTTTCATTTGGTTGGTTGCTTGGGGTAAAGGATAATGTAGATAGCATGAAGAGGGAGTTATTCTCAAATAGGTCGACAACATTGAGGGATCATCAAGGGTATTATTACGTGATGTAGGTAATCGAGAGGAAGCCTCAGCCCATTTAGCGAAGGTACCTTTTCCAATAAGAGTAACCTTGCTAGTAGTACAACCTACGCAAAGATTCTTTGGACATTTCTCAGGAATGATAGGTTCTAGCAAAGCATTGTCATTTTGTCCCAGTTTTTTATTCTTGGTATACCCCATTCCCTTCATTAGCTGCAAGCCTTTGTTATCATCTTCCATTGGAAGAACAGAGATTGGTCTTTCATCTTGATATAGTAGTTTAGAGACATCCTCCTCATTGACATCTTCTTGGTTCAAATCCCTGCACTTGGTGAAGGTAGTAGCTGCCATTTTGATAGTTTTAGGGACATTGTTGCTAGGTGTAGGTTTCCCATGAGATTTGGGAGAAAGAGGTAACTCTCCCAACACAAAAATATCCTTCGTTAACTTATAGTTTCCACAACCAACATCCTAGATTACTACTTTGATGTCACGTAAGTTCTGCACAATGGGTGTTTTTGTTTCTGAGGTAGATGCAAGGGATGATGGGTCAACAAATGAAGTAGAAGGTGTGGTCCCTTCATCATTCTTGGGTATTTGGGGGATCTTATAGAACTTGGCCTCAAGTTTCTTGTAGTAGTAAAAAGGCTTAGGATCTCCATGTATAGTAACTTCTCTACCCTCAAAAGGAAACTTTACACATTGATGGTAGGTTGAAGCTACAACTTTTAGGGCATGGATCCAGGTCCAACCAAGCAATATTTTGTAAGGAAGATCAAGGTCTAGCACTTGCATGTAGTTTTTGCGATAAGGGGGCCCACTTGGATGGGTTGTGCAATGATGCCTTGTGATACCCGTTCTTGGTCATCATACGCCCTAATGATGGTGCTCTTTGTCTTCTCAATAGTATCCTTTGAATAGCCCATATTTTTTATCAACTAAAGGGTCCAAATGTTTATACCAAAACCTACATCTACTAAGACTCATTTAACCTTATTCTTATGAATGATAACCTCAAGGTGTAAAGCACGATTATGATATGGCTGCGATGGTAGATTTTGTTCTAATAAGGTGAGGAGATGATTAGTGATATGACCTACCATAGCCTAAAATTGTTTGGTATCTATATCCTCGGGAACGAATGACATAGATAGAGCTTATTCTAATATTTCCCTATGTGCGGGGGATAGCCTCAATAGTTCTAAGATAGAGATCTGTGTGGGGGTCTTCTTAAGATGATCTAAGAGATTGTACTTGCTAGTGCTTGTTGTTGGCTGAGTAGGGTATGCCTTAGATTGAGATGAGACTCCTTGTAACTTTACCATGTCATGTGGTGACTCCACATTCTACACTAGGTCCTTTGATGGCGACAATGGTAATAACGCTATCATAGGAAGCAACTACATTGGAAAAGGTATGTTGCACATTTGTGTAATCTTTATTTTTCCCAATGTTGTTTCCATTGTTATGATCTGACATAGGGGTCTTGTATATCTTAAGATCCTGATTACCAGCTGGTACCTCAATAGATATGGTGTCACTCTCTATAAGATATTGGATAATATTTTTGAGTCGCATGCAGTTTGTTGTCTTATGCCCTTTGATTTTGTGAAATTCACAGAGATCTTTTTTGTTATACTAGGGTGGTTTATCATGTGGTTCTTGGTAGTTTTCAAAGTTCAGAAGTGTTATCAAGTTTGATTCTACCAATTTCTTCATGATAGTTTTAATAGGTTCCAACAACTATGTATATTTTCATTTTGGAGAGTTGTTCTTGTTAGGTGTCTTTGTTGCATTTCGGTGTTTTTAACTTGATTATTTTGTGGTGGTGTTGTTTGTTGCATGGTTGGTTGAACGTTAGCTATTTGATTGTTGTTTGGCCTAGGAGCACTTAGTACCACCTTAGCATCAACTACACCATCATTTGTTAACTTTTTATTCTTAGCCCAGACACGAGGCCTGTCGTTTGAACTGGTTGATGGACGGTTATCTTTGTAGGCTTGAGTATTTCATTGTGAGATTAGAGCTCTCTCGATGTTAAGGGCCCTAGGGACAAGCTCGTCATAAGATGTGATGCACTACATTTTTAAGTGGAAGGATAGATCCGGATCTAGATTCGCTATGATAATGCCCACTTGTTGTTCATCGAGAATTGGCCATTTGATTTTTCTTGCTCTTTGTCTCCACTATTGTAAGAAATTGGTGAAAGATTCTCCTTTGTTTTGTTTGAGAGTATATAACTCTTCTAAGTTTACGTCCATGCCCATATTGAAGGAGAAGTGATCTATGAATTTTTCAATGATTTCTTGGAAATTTTTGATACCTAAAGGCAATTGAGAAAACCAGTCCATGGTAGGACATGTTAAACTTTGCGAGAAGAGGCACATCAAATAGGATTCATTATAGGAAACCTCCATACACATGACGTTAAGCTCTTTGACATCACAGTAGAGCAGTTAGATAGTAGAAGATAGGATAACAATTTTTTGATAGGTACAGGATGGAGGTTTAGTACATATCAGTAAAGATCAGAGGTGATCTACATCTCTAGATTTTGTACCTTATTTGATGACAGATGATGGATATGTAGTTGATTATTCTTGAGACATTATGATGAGATGTTCATTATATTACTCTGATTATGATATGCGGTAGCCTTTATTGACATTATGCATTATGTTTGATGTGATGGATGATTCAGTTTATGTATGCACATGTATGGGATATTTCATGCTTATGTGGATGGATGATTTGGTTTATGTATGCACATGTATATGATATTTCATGCTTATGTGGATGGATGATTTGGTTTATGTATACACATGTATATGATATTTCATGTTTATGTGGATGGATGATTTGGTTTATGTATGCACATGTATATGATATTTCATGCTTATGTGGATGGATGATTTAGTTTATGTATGCACATGTATATGATATTTCATGCTTATGTGGATGGATGATTATGCATGTATTAATGTTGATAATGCAGGATGATATGAGTATTTGGTATGAAATGTAATTAGGATGTATCTAACAATATGTTTTTTGTAGGTGGTAAAGCACGTATTATGTGAATGTTAATATGGACATGTATGGGTTGAATGAAACTATGGTGCTTGATCTAATCAATCTATGAACTATGAAATATGTTGTATCTACGATGTAACATGGAATATGGATGAAAGATGAATTCCTATAATGCCACCCTAAGTGTCAGTAAGGACTTGCATGGGAATGTGAATAGGCGATAGGTGTACCGTGGGTGTGATACTATACCTATCAAAAATCATTAGTATCCTGAGAGGAAAACCAAGAGGGAAAAGAGTCAAAGTTTTGCACAACCTAAATCACAAGTCATGGGCTATGAACAAGGCTAAATGAAGGGTGTATGTAATGAAATGAAATGTAGTCAAGAATGCAATTTTCCATCTTCAGAGCATTGATTTTAGGCCAGGTATTGGGATAACCACAAACACAAGGATTCCCTAGCATAACACAAGACCTCAGGGATCTCAGTGGGTACTACGCGGGACAACCGAGAAGACAACAACAAATAAAAGATCAAGATACACCCCTATCTTGACAAGTCAAAGCACACCATGATATGATGGATCAAGGCAACCATGACAAGTGATGATAGGGAGGTCAAATGATAAAAAAAATCCAAAAGCATCAAAATATCGCAATCAATTTCAAACGTCCTTTGCCATAGGATCAAGGGGATGGATGGGATTGATGTGGTCTGCTAGGAAGGATGCATCCCGTTGAGACCGATGATGGATACTAAACTAGAATGGCACAGTTGACGCAAGATATTTGTCATTAATCAAACTCTCCATCGCTAAAGGATCTTGTTTGTGAAGAATCAGCTAAGTAAGGGTACTCTTGACAACACGATGCAAAGACCAAACAAAAGATCGACACACCCTACAGAAATAGGGGCACGGGGGCTAATCAAAGATTAGCCTTGCCTACGTGAAAGCGCAGAGCCCTCGTAGTTCAAGAAAAGATCATGGATAAAGTGGAAAGAGTACTAATGAAGACTGATGATGGAGGACCATCATAGGAAGAATCGAATGCCCCGGGGGTAGATCAAATGAGCAGCCTTGCCTACGTGAAAGCATAGGGGTAACGTAATTTGACTAAGGACGAGAAGACTGAAGCGACATGATGAGATCTAGATGGTGACCGACACGATGAATGATCCTATGTGATGACACAAATTAACCGACAATTAGAAAAATGACACAAGCTCAGAGTGGGATAACAAAAAGCTTAGGATGAGGGACAGCTAGGTAGATCATTAAATGCTCAATCAAAATATACCAGGCGGCCAAGGACAAGATGGGAGGGGATGTGCAAATAGAATAGATGAAGACATAAAGTAATTAGGATGCAAGGTAGATAATGATTAAGCCCTCTACAGATGATGCCTCTTACCAAGTTTTCACCACCCGTACTTATCCAAGGCACCACCAAAAAGTGGTTTTCACCATAGGACGAATTTATTTCTCTTTACTATTTTTTTTATTTTTTGACTTTTTTATTTTTTGATAGGTGGGGTTACCAAACGAAATTATGTGTAGAACCTCTTTAGATGCATGATATTGATAGATTCTTCAAGGGGCTCTCCTTCAAGGGTAGCAAGTCTGTATGCGCTAGATCCATATTCAGCGGTTATGATATAAGGACCCAACCAGTTTGCTTCAAATTTTCCTTTTTTATCACAGTCCTGCTGGGTACGCTGGTTCTCTTTAAGGACAAGATCACCAACCTGGAACTATCAAGGATGAACCTTCTTATTGTAGTTATACTTGAGGCAGTTTTGGTATGCTTGTAGATGATCATAGGCTTTGATTCTTCTTCCATCAAGTAATTCCAGTTGTGCAAGCTGTGCAACACGAGTATCCTCCTCACTGATAAGGTTCTTCAAAGAAATCCTCAGTGATGGGAGTTCGACTTTGATTGGAAAGATGGATTTGGTGCCATAAACTAAAGAATAGGGAGTGGCACCTATAGGGGTACAGATGGAGGTACGATATGCCCAGAGGGCGGGATGAATATGGAGGTGCCAATCTCGACAAGTGTTATTGACAACCTTTTTGAGGATGTGGATAAGGGTCTTGTTGGTTGCTTCTGCCTGACCATTACCCTGGGGGTAATAAGGCATTGAACAACGATGTTGGATATGAAAGGTGTCGCAGAGGTGTTTCATGGCCTAGTTTTTAAAAGGTTTTTCATTATCGGAGAGGATGGTCGATGGAATACCATATCTACAGAGAATATGGTAAAGGATGAATTTTGAGATTTAAGTACCGATGATTTGTGAGAGTGGCATTGCTTCTACCCATTTGGTGAAGTACTTAGTAGCAGTAATAATGAATGTATGGCCGTCAGAAGATGGTGGGTAAATCTTTCCAATCAAGTCAAAACCCCATTGAGAGAAGGGCCACGGTGTCAGGAGGGGCTGAAGGTCCTGTGCTGGAGCATGAATCAAATCTGCATGTTGCTGGCAGGGAAGGAATTTCTTCACAAATTCACAAGCATCATGCTCTAATGTAGGCCAATAACATCCAACTCAAAGAATCCTTTTGGCCAAAGCCATACCATTTGAATGAGCCTCACAAACACCACTATGTACCTTTGTTAGTGTAGTATGGGCTTCAGTCTCACCTAGACATTTAAGGAGGATTCCATCATACCCGCGACGATAAAACATATCACCGATGATAATGTATCGGGAAGAGCGTTGAACAAAGGATTTACATTGATTGTGTGTAAGATCTGGGGGTAGAATATTATCATGCAGATAGGTATATATGTCTTGGTACCATGGGGAAGTGGGACCCACAATGTCGCACACCATGTCAATCTCAAGGATATCGTATGCTGGGATTAAAAGTTGTTCCACAAGGAACTCGCACTCTATTTGATCTTTAGGCATGTCAATTAGGGAGCCAATAGTAGCCATTGCATCAACTGCTTTTTTCTGTACTCAGGGAAATTTGGTCAAATTGTATGAAGGTGAAATATTTCTTGAAATCATCCACCATGAGTTTATAGGGCAATAGCTTATCATCTTTTGTTAGGAATTCATCATTAACCTGCTTAATGACCAACAATGAATCACCAAAGACCCTCAAGTGAGTTATGTGCCATTGCTTTGCAATTCGGAGGCCCGTGAGGAGGGCTTCGTACTCAACTATGTTGTTGGTACAGGGGAATGCTATCCTGAATGATTTTGGAGTGTAATCACCTTGAGGGGTAACCAATATAATTCCTGCGCCTAACCCATTATGAGTATATGAGCTGTCAAAATACAATATCCAGGCAAGTGCTTCTGTAACTATGAAAACTTCTTCATCTGGAAATTCAGTGACTAGAGGGTAAGCATCCACTAATGGTGCCTCGGCCAACTGATCAGCTATGACTTGTCCCTTTATGGATTTGTGATCCACGTACTCTATGTCAAATTCACTTAGGAGCATGACCCACTTAGCCATGCGACCAATTAGAGTGGTTCTGGATAACAGATACTTTAGTGGATCAATCTTTGCTATTAATTTGACCGGATGGTTGAGCATGTAATGTAAATTTTTTTGTGTATTGAAGACCACTGCAAAGCAGGCTTTCTCCATGGGAGAATAGTTTAATTCATAGCCGACCAATTTTTGACTGATGTAGTAGATTTCTCTTTCTTTTGATGATTCATCATGTTGTGCCAATAATGCCCCCAGTGCAACTGAAGTGGTGGAGATGTAAAGTAGGAGGGGTTTCCCTGGAATAGGTGGCATCAAGATCGGTGGATGAGATAAGTATTCCTTGATCTTATCAAAACCTGTTTGACACTGTTGGTTCCATCTTAAGGTGGAGCCTTTTTTCAGAAGATGGGTGAATCACTGACACTTATCTGCAAGCTGGGCTATGAACCGACAGATGGATTGCAGCTTCCCTTGGAGACTTCTTAATTGTTTCAGATTGCGCGGGGGTGGCATGTTCAGAATAGCTTTCACCTTGGTGGGATCAACCTCAATACCCCTTTGAGAGAATATGAAACTCAACAATTTTCCTGATGTAACACCAAAGACACACTTTTTGGGATTTAGTCGTAGCTTGTAATGTTCTAACCGCTCGAAGATCTTTTCAGGATGACAAGATGCTCTACTCGAGTTGTGTTGGTCTTCAGGTGAAATTCAGATCTGATTGTAACCAGAGAAACCATCCATAAGGGATAACATCTCGTGTCCTGCAGTCAAGTCGACCAGCATGTCAATATTGGGCAATAGGAAGTCGTCTTTTGCACAGGCTTTGTTAAGGTCCCGGAAGTCTGTACAAATTTGAATGTCTCTGTTTGGTTTGGAAACAAGTACTATGTTGGAGATCCAATCAGAGTAGTCAATGTGTCTGATAAAATTGATATCTAGTAGTTTCTCCAATTCCTTCTTGACTAATAATGCTACCTGTGGATGCATTTTTTGGAGCTTCTGTTTGACAGGCTTGGCATCTGGGCGAACATCTAGATGATGAACTACTAAAGTAGGGTCTAAGCCTAGCATGTTTGAGTATGACCAAGCAAAGTTAATGATACCATCTTGGAGTAGCTGAACAATGACTGAATATTCTTGCTTTGACAAAGATTTGGCCACATAGGTGATCTTAGGGTTTTCGGCAATACCCAGATTAACTTCTTGAATTTCTTCAATTAGGATTGATGACCGTGTGGATAATGGAGTTCCCACAAGGGGAAGATGAACGTCTCCATCCTCCAACACCTCTTCAAGGTTTTCACTATCGGATGCGTCATTTATTTTTACTTTTTCCAAGTCAGGAAGTGCCTCGGGGAGGTTTTCACTAGATGACCCTTTTTCATTTTTCTTGTTTTTATTTTTGCAACTGGAGCGTTCATCCTCCCCCAATCCCATGAGGTTGGCATATGTCTCCAAGGAGACATTGACAGGTGTTTTGTCACGTAGGTCCCAATCAATAAGTTCGGGATGGCGAAGGGATAGGCTAATGGTAAATACGGATAAGCAATCAAACATGGATGACAGATCCGTGTGATCAACATCATTGTACGCACGTATGATAGATTCTTCCTTGGGTATGTCTTCCAAGGGACCATTTTCCACAGTAACATTATTGGAATTATTAGATGATGTTGTAGGGCCTTTCTACTTTTTTTCATATTCAAGGCCTATATTCCTTAGCAACTTTGATACATCAATAGGTTGCAACCATCGTTGCTCTTCCTTACCTAGGCCCCCACCTTGGTAGTTATACTTTTCTGCAAACTTAGCGGACCAAGGGTATACTTTCTGAAAGTATTCCTTTAGAGGTGGATCTGGTTGGGGTTCTTCATGGTATACCCATTGACTGATATCTTCTTCTGGTGCATCTGTCTTTATACTAGGAGACCAAAAAGTGGTGGTGGGGATGTTTTTAACACTGAAGGTGACGGTCTTGTCTTCTTTTGGAGTAGCCTGCGAAGGTTGGTCATACATGTGTGGTGACGGTGGCATGGTGCCACATTTAGGGTTGTATGCATTTCATATTCACCACACCCCTTGTCAATGATATGGACTTTGGTGACTACAAGATTGGTGGTGGGAGATGGAGTGGCTATCGTGGCAGATGATGGATTGGAGGATGATGACCTATATGCCCCCATTTTAACCCTAGGACAATAATGTAAATGGGGAAATGATGCTTCTAGAGTGCGGCAATATTCAAATGGTTGTGGGTCAGCATAAATGGTGATCTCTTGTCCATTAACCAGGAATTTCAGGCACTGATGGTACGTGGAGGGGATGGCTTGCATGGCATGGAGCCATGGGAGGCCGAGGAGGATATTATATGGTAAGTCCAGATCAAGGACATGACAAGTAGTATACTGAACTACAGGTCCAACCTGAATAGGAAGACTGATAATCCATTCAGAATTTATTTCTGCATTATCATAAGCCTTGATCATGATGATTTGATTACTCAAATCCGCCTTGGTATACCCCACCTATTTTATGAATTTTAGAGTGCATAGATTGAGGGCATAGCCATTTTCTACCAGGACCCTTTTTATTTTATGATAGGCAACCAGGACTTTGATGTGCAAGGGACGGTTGTGATTGGCATATCATTATGGCTGAAGTGTAGCTGGTAAGATAAAGCCAGGTGTCCCACTAAAGCCTAGAACTGTGTGGGATCGATGTCATTAGGTACATGAGTTTCCTGTAAGGCTCTATTGAGAATTTCTTGATGCACGGGAGAAGACTTAAGCAGATCCAAGATTGAGATCTGAGCGGGGGTCTTTCCTAAGTGATCAAGAATGTTGTACTGAGAATTTACAGGATTTGATTGGGTGAATGTGGAGGCTTCCAGGACAATAATGCGGGATCATCATGTAGTAACAACACATTGGGGATCTTTAGCTTTAACATGTATCATAGACACACAGGGTTCCACCTGCTCAATGTAATGGGCAATGCCATCATAATTGAGGGGTACATTTTTATAGCTTATATTATTTGTGTTGTTGTCTTGGGGATTGTTGTTGGAGGTGCTTGCGCCTTGATTATGGTTAGGGAAGGCATTTTGGTATATCTGTAATTGAGCATTAGATGACGAAGCTTGACTAGTGTCGACTTTGATATCTCCTCGATTGATAAGATCTTGGACATAGTTTTTGAGACCTTGACACTTATTCAGAGTGTGTCCTTTACTTTTATGGAATTCACAATATTCATTTTCCCTAAACCAGGCAAGTTTGGGCTTGGATTCATCAAGTGGTTTGGTGACGGGGTACGTGATCGGATAGTTGACCTGTAAAAACTTATTGAAGATGACACTCAAAGGTTCTCCTAATTGAGTATACTAGCATTTTCCATTCCCTTGACTATTCTAATTTGACTGTTGAGGAGGACGAGATGCCCCTTGTGGCATAAATATGGCATTAGGCACAGATGGTTGTTGTCTCTGGGATGTATTAGCTACCTGAACATGTTTAGTGTCAATGACACCATCATTCACTACATTTTTGTTCTTGTTCCAAAAGCGTGGCTTATCACCGAATGGCCTTTCTTTGTCATGGTGGTGTATCTTGATGTGCCCTTTAGCAATAAGGGTGCATTCAAGGATGGGTCCCTTTTCCACTATCTCAGTGAAAGTGGTGACACAGTGTAACCTAAAATTATGAGCCATGTCGGGATGAGAGTTCTCCACAAAGAGTGTGACCATGTCTTTCTCTTTGAGAGGAGTTTTCATTCGGCTTGCTAGTGCATGCCACCTCTAAAGGTAGCTAGAAAAGGTTTCAACTTCCTGTTGTTTCTCTTTGAGGAGATCCAAGGTATCAGTGTTCTCCAAATTGAAGGACAAGTAAGAAACAATTTTTTTCTGAAAGATCTGCAAAGGATTTTATCAACCCTCGTTCTAGACCCATGAACCATTCTAGGGATTTCCAGTCAAGCTCTGTGGAAATAGACGCAAGAGATAGTTGTCGTTGTGCATAACTTCCTGAAACTAGGAGTAAAACTCTTGCAAATGGGCCTTAGTATCTTTGTTTCCCTTGTATCTGTCAAATTTTGGTATTTCAAAGTGTTTAGGGAAGGGGATCAATGAGATGGAGGGATCAAATGGATAGGAACATATGTCTTCAAATTTGAACGATTATTTGCCAATCCCAACTTGAAGATCTTTCAAAGTGGCTTTGATTTCTAATAGATCTGAGTTGACTGGTGGCGCGAGAGCTAAAGATGGGTTAGATGGATATGGATGATAGGACGATGAAGGATCTTGTTGAGACAGTGTCTGAATGTTGAGGTATGGATTTTGATAGTGAGATGATGATATCCCTTGCTGGTATGCTGAGAGAGTTTGTTGGTACCGGGGTTGTTGTTAGAAACCAAGATCTGAAATGCAAACCAGAAAAGCCTTCCATAGAAGAGAAAATCAGAAAAAGAAAAGCTTTGCAAAAAGATGTGCAAAATATTATTATTCAGGAATTCATAATTACATGAGATGATTTGTTTTATAAAAGTAAAGTATGCATAGCCCTAATCTTATCTTGAGCAAAAAGATAGCTCAACAAGATAAGGATAACAACCTATAACCTAGGAATTAAATAATGCCTAAGTAAACTTATGTAAAGTGTAATTAAATAATTAATTACACCAACACCCCCCCATAAGTGCAACTTAGGGAGACTAACAAAGCATGCACCTAAAACTAAGATGAATGCAAGAAAGCATGAATGGGTCTCGGCAACAAGGCCTGATCAAGTACCCATGTACAAATGCAATAATGAGGTAGAGAAGGAAAAACCAATGGGACAAAACCCCCCTACAATGAGATGACTGCTGCAAAGAAGCACTGGAAGAACATTGTGGAGTAACACTGGAACCGCAATCTAACAAGCAAGGAAAGATATCTCTATCTACAAGAAACCAACACGGAATCATAATAATGTGACAACAGACCCAATGCCACAAAACATTGGAAAACTCACAAAATGGAACAACCCTGGAATTTGTGAAGCAACAGTAGATGAAATGATGACAAAATCTAGAAACCATGTATCTCGATGCCGATGCCAAACTGAGACTAAAACTCTTCGATAGGAACAAGTACCATACAGACTCTGGAACATTAACCATAAAAACATGACCCTCAAACTGAGAAGGATCTGAACCAATGCAGATCAATAACCATCTCCTCCCAATCTAAAGTGTGAACCAATGTGAATCTGATATGTTAAGACAAGATGTGGCCAAAAGAAACTAAGAAACCAGATAACCCATGCGAGTTGTCAACAAATCAAAATGAAGATAGAGATCAAAGTGCATACACACTCTAATTAGATTATTATGCAAGAAACCCCCCTGATGGAACTTTATCTCATTTCATTTATTACAATAACCCAATGATTGTAAAAGGAGAGAATGCAAACATGCATAAACAAAAAATAAGTTGATGTAGTACTGAAATGAAGTGCAAATATTCAAGTTTCACCCTTCCAACTGCCAAAACATCCAAGTAATCTCCAAAACACCCATCAGGACAAATCTGGAATAACAATCAACCTGGGATAGATACATAAAAAAGTACATGGATAGAAAAATAGAGCTCCTCAATACCTTTCCAACACCGCAAAGATGGCGAAAATCGAAGATCGTGGCAAAAAGTTATGAGCTTGGAAGCCATAAATGAACATCTAACTTCAAACAACAATAAATTCAACTAAATAGAAAAATACTGAAAAATAAACTACACCACTGGAAAGTGCTTGGAACTAGCTTTCCGACGATATTTCGTTTTCGAAAATCCGAATTCGAAAGCAAAAGTTATGCCCAAAATACCAAAACTCCTCCAAAAGGGTTTGGAGTTAAGCCTGGCGGCAAGGCTAACCACTAGCATTAACCGCTAGCATTAACCACTAGCCGGATAACTGATGGCGATACCCATTAACTCTGGTTTTAAAAAAAAAAAATATTGGATTGCGTGTCGTACCAGGCCGTACGACCCAGAAATGAATTTTTTTTACCTCCCGGAGTCACTGTGTTTGATTTTGACGATTTCACAGTCGATTTTGGGATTTTTGGGCGCTCTAAATGCGATGGTGAGGTTTGTTTGGGTTGAAAACACTCCAAAATTTCAAGTACACTTTGGATCTGGAAACCCTCATAAACTTCAAATCCTTGTAGATCTGACAAACAAAGGCCTTTTTCGACGAAACGAAAGGCAAACCTGACTGTTCTGACAGCTCTAGATTCAATGGAATACTCAGATATGATCCAAAACGCTTCATAAATAAGCTCAAGGCATGAAACCATTGAGGAATCCCGAACAAACTCTGCAATGATTTTCTCAAAATTTTGAGAAGGGGTTGCAAATCAAAGCTCTGATACCATGTTAGAAACCAAGATCTAAAATACAAACCAAAAAAGTCTTCCACAGAAGAGAAAATCTGAAAAAGCAAAGCTTTGCAAAATTATGTGGAAAATATTATTATTTAGGAATTCATAATTACATGAGATGATTTTCTTTATAAAAGCAAAGTATGCATAACCCTAATCTTATCTTGAGCAAAAAGATAGCTCAGCAAGATAAGGATAACAACCTATAACCTAGGAATTAAAAAATGCCTAAGTAAACTTATGTAAAGTGTAATTAAATAATTAATTACACCAACAGTTGTTGCGAGGTATAGTATGGATTTGTTTGAGAAAAATGTACAGTAGGATGCTGAGGAGGTTGAATGTGGTGTTGCGGATTGGTTTGCTGGTACTGAAGGTACTGCTATGACTGTTGGGCGGCCACATAAGGTGGTTGTTGTTGGGACTGTTGTTGGTTATGGTAATAATAATGCTGGGGAGGTTGTTGATGTGATGTCAATTGTTGCGTGGGTCGAGATGGGATGTTGTATTGTGATTGAACTTGCAGACATAGAATGGATGCGAGGAACAGGGATATGGTCTAGGCGGGAGGTCGAGATGGATTGCCTTGCGACTAGTGTGGTGGTTGTTGTGAAGAGATCAAGGGGTTATGTGGGGGTTGTTGCTGACGAGGCGAATAAGATAATGTAGAGGCATTTTGCATAGGAGGTTGTTGGGTACCAAAGGGGACATTTGGTTGGGGCGTACCTTGCAGCGGTAATGGAGGTAGTATATTAGATTGGGGAGGCTGTTGAGATGTGTACGAAGGAAAGGGTAAGTTTCTGGCCCCATGAAGTGGAGGCAATGTGGTAAAAGGATTGCCCCCAGCGTTGATGGGAAGTTGATTTGAAAGGGGTGGTGTTGTTAACATTAATGGCGGTGATTGTGGAACATTTTGTGGCATGCCGTAGGAAAAAGGATCGTTGGTATCATCTACTTGAGGAGCCCCCATAACTGAGATTGCGGTGTGTAGGGGATTGTTAACATGATACAGAACGGCGTTGGCGAATTCAGGTTGGTGCCAACCCTCCACCGGAGGGATATTAGGGATGTATGAACTACCTGGTGCGTTTTGTGAACCCTGGGGCATGTTAGATGTGGAACTGCCATACTTGGATAGGTCGATACCTGATGGAGGTTTGACACCTCTTTCAATTAGGTGGGCCAAGATTTCTTCCCCATGTTTTTCGAGAAGGCGATCTATCATTTGCACATTGGTAGGGTTACTAAAGTGTTCCTCAAATGTAAGTTTGGGTTGATTGACCAGGTTCCCATCCTCAGGTAGTGATGTGTTTTGACCATCAATATTGGATTGTGATGATGTACCATTATGAGGATCTTGAGGGATATTCGTACCGTTATTGGGATCTTGTGAGACATTAGTTGCGTTGTTGGGATCTTGAGGGATGTTTAGTTGGAAATTTTGGGCTTGTTGCTCAACCATTCTCCTTGTCTGTGACCGGGTCTGAACAAGCATGCAAGATGATAGAATGAAAGGATTGATTTGATTTGATGATGGATTAGCCGACAAGGAGGTGGCTCAATAGGATTGGTTTGGATGATTGATTTGACCAAAGCGAATTTGTTTGATGAGATCAAATTGGGTTGATTGGTAAATAATTGGTCAAATTGGACTTGATGATATGAGGATTGGATTTGGATTGATGATTGATTAATAATATTGGATGGTAGGATGAATGATAATGACCAAAATCCAAAACTAAGTTCAAGAGTGATCCTTGGTAATGCTAGGTGTTGATTAATCGACTAAAGGGTGGATGTATGATAATGGCACCGAATCCAACTTGAGATAGAAGTGGATTGATTGGGCCGACGAGGATGACTGACTTAGGACGGATGAAAATCCTAAGTCGGTTGTGATAGATGATGATTATAAATGAACACCTAGGCCAATTTAGATAACTGCTTGAATGAAGTTTTAATGGAATAACCGTGATCTGAAACAGGGAAACGATATCCAAAACGGGGAGATTGGCTGAGTGAACGTGGGTTTGAAATGGATAAATGAGGACTCTGAATGGGTGAATGGATGCTCGATGGTGGAGGTTGACTTTTACAATGAGGAAATGAAGGCTTGGAACAGGTGAATGACTACTCAGAACACGAAAACGATGATCCCGAATGAGAGAATGACTCTCAGAACGGCTAGATAAAGGATCAAAAAAGATGCCTAAAGGTCAGGTCCACCTATGAAAGGGGTCAGGTCCACCCCTCGAGGTCAAGTACACCCCTGGATGGGTCAGGTCCGCCCCCAGAACTGAGAATGGCCAGAAACAACAATTCAAACTGAAAAAATGGGCGGAAAATAGTTGTTTGAGATGGGTAAACAGGCACACCGAACAGGGTGATGAATGCTTGGACTGAGGGGATGAACATTTAGGATGGTGAATGGACTCTCGAAATGGGTGTATGACTGTTCAAAATAGAGAAATGAGTGATCGAAACGGTGACACGGGCATGCGAAACAGTGAAACAGGCGTCTAGAATGATGAAACAGATGATAAAACTGACTGGTCAAGGGTCAAGTCTGCCCCTGGGATCGGTCAGGTCCACCTGTCCAGAGGTCAGGTCTGCCTGTTAGACAAAAGTTGGTCAAATTTGGCTAAAACGGGTTGAAAAAGGCTAGTTCAAAGGTCAAGTTCGCCCTTGGATGGGTCAAGTCCACCCCTGGAGGTTAGGTCCACCTATCTAGAGGTCAGGTCTGCCTGTTGGGAGGGTAGGTCCACCTGTCAGGAAAAATTTGGTCGAAACTGGCTAAAATAGGCTGAAAAAGGCTGGTTCAAAGGTCAAGTTCACTCCTAGATGAGTCAGGTCCGCCCCTCGAGGTCAGGTCCATCCCTAGACAGGTTTAAACTTGAGTTTTGAAAAGATGACTAACGCAAAGGACCCAAAACACAACAAACATCAATCAAAAGGATACAACTGAACAAAAAATTACTGGTTTTGCAGAAAGAAGACAATTTAGACAACACAATCCTAAGACTAGTAGAAAGGGGTATGGCTGACAAAGTCTTCTATTCTAGGATGAACATGGTTGCTAAGGAGTTATCGATATACACCCGGTATGTGAGGCCCAAATCGTGAACACCAACCCATTACAAGCGTGAGTCGGGAACCTTAGTGAGATACTAGAGGCTCAGACCAACTCTTCACGTCATCACGACGCTTCACCAATTACAACATGGTTGGATTGAGGTACAACTTTTTCTCTCCCTCCTTTATATACCCCACTAGTACGTGTGGTTGGAATCATCCCTTGGGGTGATGAAATTCCCAAGCAGGTCCTACTAAGAAAAAGAAAAAAAAAAGGGTGACTCAAAGGACTTGGTAAGCTACGATTTCTCATCACCCAGGATCACCAAATGGTGCAAGGGGATTGGATATGTCAAATAGCTTACCAACAAGCACGACAAACAAAATTAATTGACACCCCTAGTTAAACTATGTGCCTAAGTTATGCAAAACAAGTAGCAGTTGATAAATGACTAACCCTGCAAGGAAAATTGTGTGTGAATCTTGTCCTTGTTCCTCACCAAATGTTGATTAGATGCTTGCACAGACTCAAACAAGACACGTTAGGGGGTTAGAAACACTTAAAACAACTAAAAAAAGTGCTAAAAACTAAAATTTCACCTTATGAAAAAAGTTGTCCAGGTCAGGTCTGCCCCTTTGTGAAAAATCTACAAAAAATTAATTTTTGGAGTTTGTGGAGGGCAGGTCTGCCCCTGGGAAAGGTCAAGTCCACCTGTTTGTCAGGTCAGGTCCACCCCTGGATGGTCGGGTCCGCCCCTTTGCAACCTGCACCTACAAAAAGTGAAAAAAAAAATGTGAAAGATACATACCCGTTTGTGGGTCCCACCAAGCGTGCTAGAAATGTGATCAGGTGAAAATACATGTTAGAAAATGAGTAGCAAACAAAAAAGTGCAAACAACAAATATAAACACCCTACACCTCAAGATTGGGCAAATGATTAACTTAACAAAACAAAATGGAACATTTTACCTTGTTGAGTTGTTCTTTGGTTGGCCCTTCGATCTTTGATGTTGTATGCTCATTTTATGGTGAATAATGAGGATGCAAGATGGTTGAAGTTGGCTAACAATGGATGCAAATGCTATGGTGAGTGCAAGAAGGTGATAAATTTGACTAAGTATGGTTCAAATGGAAAATTTGCAAGAGTTTGGCTAGCACAATGATCTCCCCCTAAAATAAGAGAAAAATGGGGTATTTATAGAGAATTTTGCATTCTCTAAAGAAATGGACGATTGAGATTAAACCAATAAAGCTAAGATGTAGAACTATGGTGAGTTGAGAACTCACAAGCCCTCACATCTTGACATGTGGCATGTGAAGTGGCTTGAAAAAGATGATGTAGACATGACATGGAGGTACTACATAGTACCTTGGGATTTGGACAAGATCTCCTCATAAAGGAGGCCCTTGTCCCCATGTGGGTGAGAGGACATGTGAGGAATTAAAAATTCCTCAAATATCCACATGGGAATGAGATAAAAAATTTAAAATTCTTTGAAATGCATTGGGGGATTAAATGTGAATTAATGGGGAAAGGGGTGACTTCTCCAAAAGGAGAAAAACTTTTAATAGGGTTGACTTATGACACATTCTATAAATGACACGGGGATTAGGTTGACCTAATTAAGTGATTAAGGTTGTGCAAGTACCTGATTAGACAAATTAACGACACATTAGAAGCAAGTGGGAAATTATGGAGGATGTGACCCTAATGATGGTTAGGGGTGTTCACATCTTAACCATAAATTAATTATGATTAGAAGAGGGTTAAATGGTTAAGAGGGATTAAAGACCAACTTGAAAAAGTTGGAGGATGTGACAATGAGAGAGAAAGTGAGGAATTAAAAACTAATTTAAATTCCAAGAGGTAATATGACTAAATTAAATAAAGTGGTATATTTATTTAATTTAGAGAGGAAAGAGGGTAAAAGTATTTATTAAATTAAATACTTTGGAAACCCTATGCAGGACATGAAATATTAATTAAATGAATAATTTAACTAATACTGGCAAAGAGGATGAAGTAGATGAGAAAAGGGATGATTAAGGAGATGCCTTTGACCATATGAAAGTGATCAAATTTGGATGTCTACACATTCAAAACAAAAATCTTAACAATGGCGACGCTTTGGGCTTTATGTGATTTTCACAAGAGTTTGTGTTTTCTGTAAACCTTAATGAATTATTTTGAAACATACAATGGTTTGTGGTCTCTCTAAACCTTATTCAGTTATTTCACTCATATTTCAAGGATGGGTTGTCATCTATTTCATTTGGCAAGCGCAAATTTTCAAAACTAGCTAACGGGAGGATCAAAATGGAAAAATGGCACATACACATAGTGGATATACATACCTTAGGGAGCTCCGAACAACTGCAACTCTTCCCATTGCTATCCACCAAAATGTCACTGTCCAAAAATGGTGAAATTGCGACCTCGTCTGGGCTTTTTGATATTTGCAAATAATCGTTTTGAATGCCACGTTTTTGGATTTTTGACCATCCATGCTGAAAATTATTTTAAAAACCCGTCGATGCTAACACGTTTTCTCGGTGACGAGATAGGAAATGGATGGCACGGCGGAGTTAACGTCTGGCCGTTAAGTGTTTCCTTTAGTCCGACCACCTTTTCCATCGCGGGTCTTTTTTCCATGTGGTATGGGGGGCAATATAACATATATAATATGTTATATACATAGGTGCTTTTTGTCCAAGAGTTAGCTTTCTCCAAAATTAAGAATGTATTTTATTTTATTATAATTTATTATTCTTAAGTGATTTAGATCTAATATTCAAATATGGTGTTTTCAATTTTATTTCAAGATTACACATTTAGTCTTAAATCTAGTTTAAATTTGTGACTACAAGATTGATCCTTCAATTTTTTGATTCAATTTTAATCATGGGTCCAAATAGACTTGTTTCTTACTAGTCATTGTTGATTTGCTTTAACATGAAATATTCAAATTTACATGCTATGGTGTTGTTTATACATCGTCCCACGCAATCATCTTTCAATTAATAGATCATATAAGAGCATAGTATCAAAATTTGTAATTAGAAGGATAGAGATGAGCTTTTACATATTTTTTATTAACGTGTCTTCAAATTATTTCAAAGTGTTGGATCAATCAAAGGGATTAACTATGCCATGAGTTTGGAGGCCAATTATCTTACCTTATATTGGTTCCCAAAGTTGTAGGTTACCATATCCGTAAAGTCAAGTCATTCAAGTTGAGTGTCAGTGGTGTCAAACTCAAAACAACAAACCTCTAACTTATGATCAAGCAAGGCAACATTGGACTAATTGTTGAAAGTGGATAATCCCTCCTACACTTCAGCCTAAGACCTAAGGAAGGCTTCCCTAGAGGTATCCTTAACAAGATTGAATACAATTGAAGTTGTTTTAATAAAAAAGCATACAATAGTATCCAATGTATGCTTGGTTCCAAAATTTATCACTAGACCAAAGACTAACCTATTACTCATAAGAAATTTAATTATGATGATAAACACATCAATGTGCAAATGTAAGATGTGGGTATGTAGGAAATGATTCTATAGAATAAAAATTTGAAGGCTTGCTATGGATATTTCATTAGATGAATCAATGAACCATGAGATGCATACAAACTATGTCCTACTCCTAATCTAATAGTATAAGATATTTTGAGTGCATGGTGGATCAACACTTCTAAAACCGGTGCCTATTCATTGGGTCATATAGTCATAGCACACAACCATGAGAGATAACATAAAGAAATTAGGACTATGAGTTGTGAAAATATGTACACCACAAATAATGATATCAAGCAATTGGATATTCTTATTTATCCATCACAGACTATAGAAATATGTATGTAATGAAAAAAATTACCATTACAAAATGTGTAATACATTAGAATGTTGTCTCATTCATTGAATATTCATTATATTCCTACCATAAAAGTGGCAATATGATCCACAAATGGAATCATAGAGACATTTGGTTATAATAATCATTTACAATATTAACCTCCTTAAGATTTACAAAATATGTTGTTGCAATGGCAATAGATTTGCAAGTGTTGAAACCTTGGAAGCTCCTTTGGCTTGTAGTGACTTAGAAGAGATAAAAATGATCGACTCTCCTAGAAGTGATAAATTATTGACTTTTTTTTGGTAATACAATCTACCATATGTAGTTCTCTGTTACTTGTCTTATCACTTCGGGAATCAAGGAAGAATTGTAGGTCAAGAATGAGGAATGCAATATAAGCTTGGATATTATGAAATCTACTAAATGAGTAATATGTTCAAATAGGAACAAGGACCATCAAGAGCCATAACTCAGCCACCACATTAATGACAACATGGCCACCTAAATGTTAAAGTTATTCCTACATCTCCAACTTTAAAAAATCACATGTTGAAAGTTGAGGATTGGGGATACCCCATAACCAATGTCATAATGTATGTGGGTAAAAGAATGACTGAAACTATAGCTTTGATAATTAACATAGTAAAAACTATTAGTAATCAAGGATCAAGGATAACAAGGAACTCATTCCACAAGGCATACAAGCAAAGGATGACCAAAACCATGACTCTAAAAGCCAACTTAGTGTAAAGCATCAAAGTGTGGGGATCAAAGGAAAATAATTCTGATAAGAAAATTTCTAAAACTCTGACAAAGACAAGAAAAGAGTGGGGGTCAGGGGAAAGGCATGTCAAAATGGGAAACTCCAAAACTCTAATATTTAGTACAGTCTTTAAAATTTGAATAGAAAACCTCCACACTTGGAGAAATTACCAAAAATAGTCCAAACTTATAATTCAAGTGGAACTTTTGCAACTTCAACACATGATAGGCACTTTGGGATGATAAGGTATTACACTTAAAAAAATATTGACCAAGGGATTCACACTGAGAATGATCTCAAATTAGTTATTTGTGATGGAAAAATAAGGCCAAATGTATAAAGTGGGCTAGGACCATGCAATTTTGACACTGCGAAATTGGGTTCCAACATTGGCTCTAGTTGGGGACTATATTGCATACAAGAACAACAAAAATTTACATATTTAGGAGTAGACCAAAAATGGGACACAAAGAAGGGATAGATACAATCACACTTTATTGTGGCCAACAAGGATCAAGATTGCACAAAGACATAAGACACATACAACACAACATAAAATATGTATAAGGTAGGACATCATTACTAATAAGAAGTAATGATAATTTTCATAGTATTATGAAGCAATAAATTCACAAGAATTTGAGTGAAATTCCTTAGATGACATAAACAATAATTATTATTTTTAACATCTTTATGTGGCCATACCATAACACATACTCTTCTTTAATTTAAGCACTCAACTAGCAACCCATTATGCTCTCTCCTTATTAAATATTTAAGATGCTCAATTATTGTATCCTTATATGGCCCAATACACAAGGGGTCTAACTCCATACATATCCCCTTATCAAACACTTGATAATTGCATAGGATAACGAGTGTATATGGCCTAATAAGAACTTCATCATTAGGTTGATAATAAGCAGAGACCATATTCATTTCAAATTGAGGTGCTTTGTTAGGATAAACATCTTAACGTTTCTCCTAATGTTAATATTCCAAAAGGTATAATGTTTAGATATAAAATGGAAAAACTCAATTTATGGGCTATGGGCTTAGTTTTTGGACAAAATAAAAATTATTGATTGCTAAGCACTAACTTGTAGACCTCTTTGAGTACTTCAATTTTTAAAAAATGGCCCCAATCGACCCACTAGATCAAAATTTATAGCCTCTAGAAGTTTGCATGGAAAAATTAAAAAGTTGTTAGATGCATAAAAAAGTTGTAAAGGGAAATTACACCTACTGACCAAATTATAATGTGTATTATGACACATCATAAGGCATATTTAATTGGGGAATAGTTTGGGCACCATTTTTTAGATGGTTTAGCTCATGGGTTTCTAATTACCATTTGATGGCTTTAGTTTTTGTATCTCATATATTAGGTGCTTAACGATGGAGGTTTGTGTATGTCGACACTGAAAAATGTCCTGAATGATATCATACACTTGAATCAGGTATACTAACATCATTTCCTCCTAAAACCTATCCTCTTTTTCGCTTAATTGATTAAATTAGCCTAGTTATTTGATTAACTATGTCATTTTCGTCTATTAACCTAATCAATTTAATCAAGTTAATTTATCCTCTTCCATGCTAAGATTTCATCTTATTAAATTAAATACATCAAACTATTTAATTTAAATCCCTAAATTTTCTTATTTAATTAAATAGCCCTAAGTTATTTAATTAAATGTCGTTTCACTTTCCCCCTTTCATTAAATCACTTTATTTAATGAAAAACATCTAATTCCTCTAATTTGCATAATTGAAACTTCATTTAATTATCAAATTACTAATAAATATAATTCCCCCACTTGCAAGGGTATTCCTCCTTTGCACATTCCTCCAAAAAGGAAATATTTCTAGGGAATATTCCTTTGCACAATTTAATTTGGTTTTAATTAACTAAATATCCTTTTTCCTTCACCCATGAGAATATTCCAAAGAATATTCTCTCTCCTCACTCATTTGAAAAAGGGAATATTCTTACAAAGCTTCATGTGCAAGTTAACTCAAAATTTCTTGTGCAAGCTAACTTGTGACCTCTTGTACAAACCAAAAGTGTGTTTGTTTGAAGGAATATTGGCCCTTGATTAGAATATCATCATTGATTCTCATTCGTTGATGAGAATCCATGATTCATGCCTCCAACTTCTTCCATCCTTGACTATTGTTTATGTAGAAGTTGAAAAACCAACTTCATAGTCCCCAAGAATCACCTGCAAGCAATCACCTATCACATGCAATAGATATTTAGAACAAAAATAAGAGATGTTTTGTAAATCCTCAGAGCAAATTTGTGTAAGAAAAAATCAGCATAATGATTATTGAAAGTAATTGTTTTACAAATAATACAAAAGCCTTCAAAAAGGAAATGATGCAATAAAGCAAGAAAAAACAACCCTAATCTTATCTTGAGCAAAAAGACAGCTCCACAAGATAAGGATAAGAATTAACCTAGGAAATAAAATATTCCTAAGTAAACTTATGCTAAATTATAATTAAATAATTAATTACACCAACACCCCCCCCCATAAGTGCAACTTAGGGAGAAGTGAATTATTATGCAAAGATGAGTCCCGGCAATAAGGCCTGATCAGGTACTCATTTACAAATGCAATGCAAACTAAATCAAATGAGGTAAAGGAGAAAACCACATGGGAACAAAACTCCTCCCCAAAATAGAATGCAAACTAACTAAGTGATGAAAGATGGAGGACTCCATAAGACCCCCCAAGGACACCATCCATCACAAAGATACATGAAAGAACCCCCCCATAAGAGAGGAAGAAAGAGGCCACATAGCCCCCCCAGAATGAAGTAGCTCCAATAAGACTGAAGAAACCGCATCTCCTGAAAGAAGTGAGAGGGAAGAGGTCGAATGAATGTAATCTCTGAAGGTGGAATAGGTGTAGCCCAAGATGTCTCCACAGAAGAAGGTGTGACCTCAACCAATGAAGAAGTCAAAGTAGGTGAAGACTGAATAGAACCCTCCAAAGATGGATGATCAACAAGATCCTGCTGCATTGAAATAGAAGAAGCCACTCGATAGCGACAACAAGAGGTGGAGGAGATGGAATGGAAGGCTCGAGAACAAGATCCAAAGTGAGAACACCAATGTTCAAGAAGCCAAATCTCTCCTCTGAATGATGATGCACAGTAGAAGTGTGAGGAACAGTTGTAGGAATAGAAGCACCATTAGTAGCAAAATCGGTGAAGGAATACAACCAAGATGAGCGATCCACTATCCTAGTAGCAATAATTGCTCTACTCTCCAAATCTCTGATGATAACTGAATCAGGTGTGAACTCCACAGATCTCCCAGTGCCTCCACGTGTGATCTGATAAATGGAAAGAAGGTTGTTTGTCAAGTGAGGGACACACAAGACATCCTGAAAGGAGTGGTCCCCAAAACTAATAGACACCTTCCCTGCAACACTCATGTAAGTGTTGTTTCCCATCAAAATGGGAGACATAGTGCAAGGATCAAAGGAAGTGAACATAGTCTGTGAAGATGCCATATGATGAGATGCTCCTGAATCTAGAAGCCATCTCCCTGATCCAATACCTAAAGAAGCACAAAGAGCATGTCCCTTCATATCTGATGAAGTATGTAAACCAGTTGTGCCTGTGTTATGTTGTTCGGAAGAAGAAGAATGAGAAGAAGAAGATGATGCAAACATCCTAGAAGGCAAATCAATCTGATGTTTCTGAAGAAGATGTTTCATCTCATCAATGTCCTTCTTGTAACAATTATGTTATGCATGTCCTTCCCTCTTGCAATATGCACATGTAGTCTTATCCTTCCTAAATTATTTCCCCTTAGAAGAGGAGGAGGAATCTGAGGAATCCTTTTGCTACTCATGAGGTTTGGAATCCTTTTGTTTATGTTTCTTGTCTTTTCCTGTAGAAGCCTTCTGATCTTTGGGCTCTTGTGATGCAATAAGTGCCTGTGAAGAGGAAGAATGTTTCACCGTGCCCATGCTAGCTAACTTAGCTTGCTCTCGAGTGAGATATGAAGCAAATGCATCAAGAGATGGCATAGTGAATCTCGTACCAAGTGCATCCATAGTGGCATAAAAGGTAGATACAAAAACTGAATAATCTGGTCCAAGCTTTGAAAGAATGAACAATATCAACTAAGAGTCTTCTTTCTGAACACCACATTGTGACAACTGTAATCTAAGAGACTTAAGTTTGGTGAAAAACTCCTGGATGTTGTCAAAATCCTAGGATTTAAGCTAATAATCTCATTCTCTAACTAAAACCCTCGCATAGTATCCTGCTTCCCAAACAAAGACTCTAAAGTAGTCTAGATCTCATTGGGTGTAGTGCAAGACTCAATATGAAAAATAAGTTCAGATGAAAGAGACAGACATAATGTACCATAAGCTTCATCACACCTATTAAACCACTTTCTCTTTTCAGTAGCACTTGTAGGTTCAATTTATGTACCCATGGTTACCCTATACAACCCTTTGTGTTTCAAGTGGATCTCCATTTGTTTTTTCCAACCAAAATAGTTGAATGGAGTAAGGGGTATAATATTATGTAAATCCATGACAGAAAAATAGTAGTATATATTCTCAAATAAAAAAAATATTCCTCTTTGATCTCAAAAAAACCCATGATTGCACGTTTCCCAAAAAAATAACTCAAAAAGTAAAGGCTGAGTTCTAACAAAAAAATTAGATACTTGGAGAAAATTATACAAAAATCAGGTCTAATATCTGAGAAGAGTTCGGAAGTAGCTTTCTAACGCTTATTTGTTTTCGAAAAGCCGATAAACGAGGCAAAAGATATGCCCTCTGGACTGAAAACAACAATTGTGACTTTAGAGGCAAAAAAAGGCATCAAAATGAAAAAATCAGGAAATCAAACCTCCACCATCAGATCCATCGTCGAATCAACTTTCCAGTGACTATTCGTTTTTTTAAAAAAAGACCTTCGTTTGCAAAATTTATGAGCAAATGAAAAAAAAAGCCCTGAAAATGGAACCTCCAACACTAACTAGGTGCAAAAGTTGAGCACCCTCCTTTCGGCACTTGATCCTGCATGTGACCGCCGGCTACAGGGGATTTTTTTTTTTAAATCCACCGGTGGGTTGGGCGTAGCACCTGGTCATAGATGTGACCACCGGTGGGCGCTAAGGGGCAGAATGCCTAGCGAGGGCTGGAAGGATTGGCTCCCAGTCTGTGAGTGGACCACTGGCTAAGTGAACAGAGCCCGCGAGGGCTGAGACCTGAGCGGCGGGCGGGGTGGCAGCCACCAACGGTGGGGTGGAGTGGGTGGCCACTTAGTGGCGGTCCAGTGGCACAGGCCTTTTTAATTAGCCGCGCAATTTATTTTTTTAAAAAAAACTTTTATTTTTTAAAAAAAAAATTATTAAAATTTGCCTCGAACTGTGTGCCTTGGGGCCGTACAGCCTTGGGGCAAATTTTTTTTTGCCTTTTTTTCAACTTTTGCCAAAATCAACAAAATGAAAGGCGTTTTTGAGGTTTTTGGATGCTCTGATCGTGATGGCGACATCCGTTTGGCCCAAAAATGCACAGAAAATTAGGCTACCCCTAGATCTACAAAAAATAACCTGACTTGAAACCCTTGCATAGAAAAAGACGTTGTGAGAGAATATCTTCAAATCACGAACAGACAACAACATTTTTGGAGCTCTGATACCATGTAGAAGTTGAAAAACCAACTTCACAATCCCCAAGAATCACATGAAACAAATATTCAGAACAAAAATAAGAGATGTTATGTAAATCCTTAGAGCAAATTTGTGCAAGCAAAAATCAACATAATGATTATTGAAAGTAATTGTTTTAAAAATAATACAAAATCCTTCAAAAAGGCAATGATGCAATAAAGCAAGAAAAAACAACCCTAATCTTATCTTGAGCAAAAAGATAGCTCAACAAGATAAGGATAAGAATTAACCTAGGAAATAAAATATGCCTAAGTAAACTTATGCTAAAGTGTAATTAAATAATTAATTACACCAACAGTTTGACCTTTTTGATCTCAACCATTAATTTCTCATTTGTTTTCCTATAAATAGGTCACTATTTGGAGATAAATGGAATCCATCTTTTTCTAGAGCAAACTCATGCTATTGAAATCACTCACACTCACACTCACTTTTAGCATTTGCTTAATATCATTTTAGCTTATATTACTTGCATTAATTAGCTTAGCTTCTATTAATGGCTTCCATGGTAACTTAGATGCATACATGTAGCTTGTTTATTAATTAGGGTTTCAATATTTTAGCTTAGAATCCATTTAGATTAGCTTTGCATTTGCACATCTAAATCATCTTAACCTAAATCATGTTAAAATAGATTGCATCATGTAAATCTAGTTTTAAATCATGTTTCATCACACATCTCACAATGGTTTCATTAGTTTTCTTCAATAAAATTGATTGAAATAGGCTCATTTGTCCCTGGGATTTGGAAAGGGTCGTCATTCCACATCAATGCGACACCACTCCCCCAACGGATAAGTTTCAATGGATTAGCGTAGGCATTTTTAAAGTTTTTGTAGTTTAGTATAATAGGTTTTAATCGATGCTTGGATTAATTTCATTTGAATGATTCTATTGAGATTTGATTCTTCATGGATCAAGCGTAATCGACCCATACTAATCCATCAGTCACATTTTGGTTTTAGAAGAAGGGAAAAACCGATCACAATTAATGATTTTTTTTCTCTCGAAGTGTGTTTTCTAATTCTTGCAGGATATAACAACACTCCAAGGAATTTTAGCGATGCCTTTGTTGGGCATCGTCATACAACGATGCTATCATCATCAAAAACAATGACGCCTAATTAATATCCTAGCATTGATTAAAATAAATGGTGATGTTGAATACTTTTAGAGGTATCGAGGATTTGCAAACAACAATGCTCCCAAATAGCAATGCTATCGTTGTTACTAGATTTTTGCAAAGCGACGCTCCAATTCAACAGAGCAACGCTATCATGAACAACAATGCCCTTCTCTGGTAAGTAAAACAATGATCAATTTTCAGCATGTGCTTTAAATTTTTTACTTCATTTGATCACTAACATGCCTCTAACTTTGTTATGGTTTTTAGGCTAACTAGGTTTTGCAGGTTGGACGATAAAAGTTGAAGTGAAGAAGCATTCTTATCTTTAAAGTCTTATAATTGTAACAAATGTTTGGACACTTTTGGGGCAATTATAACCCATTCATCATGCTTTTCATTTTATGCTTTAGGACCACACTAGCTTTCAATTGGGTTTTAAAATAAATGCTCAAATCAGTTAAAATTGAACCCTCATCTCATCTTACTTTGGGTTTAAAATTGAACAATATAGCTTAACACTTCGTTTGGTGCTTAAAATCAACTCACCTTTATTTTGAGGATTAAAATTAACAAGTGTTTGCTATGTTTTGTGATTTACATTTATGTCATTGAATGCGTATGCACTTCTCTTGTGCCACTCGGCGATCTTGAGAACCAAAATCATTTCCTTGACATTTTTGTATAATCACCCACATATTTTGATTTGGATTAAAATAAACCCCATGCTAGTGTAGGGAAAAGGAGTTGTGTGTGTTCTCTTCTTGCTTCATGCGATTGGGGCGATCGAACTATAAATGTACTTCCTTGTTTTTATTTATCTTTAGAGGGCCCGCCTCCTCGCTTTGAAAGGAGAGAACGACCCAAGCGATAACGAGCTAAATCCAAGCTCTTTCAAGTCTCTATATAAAAATTTGTTTGTGACAAAAGGCATAAACAACAGGTGTGGATGTGTTATAGCGACAAGTGTCACCCTTAGTATCTGTGTGATATGTTAAAATATCTTCTTAAGAAGATACTGGGAGGCCTCTTGATTGAAATAAACTTAAGCTAATCTTGTCGTGTGTATAGCCACCTTGAATGAAAGCCCTTACTACGAACCAATTGTTTAGAAGCCAAAAACCTTTATACTTGTTAGTACATGGATGGTTGTTTTGAAGTCGCCCCACATTTTACTATTCAATTGTTGAAATAGGAAAATCCTTAGGATCTTCAGGATTTGAGATTTGGTGGTCCCGAGAAGTGTGTGCCGTGGAGGGGAGCCAGTGTTGCCAAATCTCTATCTTTTTGCATTGTCTTAGTGTTTGGAGAAATCAAAGTGGGGATTCAACAAGTAGTGTCTTCTAAGCCTAAGGTTGTAAATGCTTGTGAGTTAGTTTAATACTTTGCTTGATTCCAAAACATTACAAACGAACATTCACGATCTTCCTCAAAATTTCAAACTCTTCGGTCTAAGTATGGATACCCCTTGAAAAATCCTTGATATTAATGCTTGTCCTAAGGATTTCTATCCTTAGATATTTATAAATATCTTGACTTATATCTCAATCCACACTTCCCAAAGTTAATATAGGCAACTATGGCTTGAACTTCATCCTTTTCACAAAATGGACCTTGTGAAATTTATGGTGTTTTTGACATAGACATCTAGTTTAAACTTAATCAAGACAATTGTTTGTGGTAAAAAGAAACTCACTTAAGCCAGATAAATTGAAAAATTGAAGCCCCACATGACCATTTGGAGATCGATCGCTCTTGTTGAACAACTCGACCTTACAAGTGTTATCATTCAACCAAACTTTGAACTAATCGAGGGAGAACAAACCGACATAATTAGTAGTTTGAGAAGCTTCACTTTTGAAACAAAAGAAACACCCATTCAGTGGAGAAACGTAGCAAAAATCTTAGATGAAGAAGAGGAACAAGTTGATATTGTGGCTGGAAGGCCCATATTACCACCACCCGCATGGCCATAAATATACCCTTTTCTTTCATAAACTTGAACTTTTCTAAATGATCTCACGCAAAATTAGAATCCCCAAGAGAAGGTCTATAGGTCTTCATTTCAAACTTAGGAATATTAGTCAAAAAGCTCTCAAAAAACACCTCTTAGAACTGCATCAAAATATAATCAGGTTGGTATACAACTTCTACAAACGTGCTTCAAGGAACAACCCAGACTTGTATACATTCTTTTTTAGTCAAAACCCTGGGTTTTTTCATGATCTTGAACCTATCTAAATCATTTGTTCTTTAGGATTTGAAAACTTTAGAGGTCTAGCATGTTTCTTGATACCTTGGTCTTATCAAACAAAGGTTCACTTTCGGTCAACATTGGGTCAAACATTTCATTCATCCCTTCATCAAATTTCATCCTTCACTTCACCAAACTTTGCAAAAAATTTGAATACACCAACACCTTTTGACTTAAAAAATCTATCAAACCAACCCCTAACTTAGCTACTTTGTATGTAAAATGAATTCTTTTCCATGCATTTAGTTGAGTTATTTATCATCTTTGAACTAGTTTATCTTGAAGGTCATGAGTCTACCCTAAAGATTTCCAAGTCCATCAACATCCTTTATCCAAACATCAAAACATCAAACTCAAGTCAAAAGTGTTGTCCCAAAACGTTCGCAAAGGTCACTTCCCACAACTCTCCTAGAGGTTCAACCTAAAATTTATGGTAAAAACAAGATCACAACACAAGAGAATCATGGAGAAAACCAAAGTCACATTTACCTCAAGTGATACAAATCCTCTATAATTTGATCTGAGAAGTCATGTTACCCCATCATAGCAACCTTCATATCCATTAGGGCCATATGAGATAGAAGACATTACAAATAACCCATTTGGACTTACTAGGGAAGAAATCATGGAGCATCAAGCCTTGGAGAACATAGTTCCTAATTCCTCATCTTTCGTTGCGCAATCATTGACACAAGGCTTGACTTCATCCACAATTCCAACAACTCCATCCCTAGAGTTAAATCAAACATCAACCCCTAGTATTGTAGCTAGTCTTGCTAAGTACTTTGGCCATACTCTTACATTTGAAAGTGACACACTTGTGGGTACCCTTGATACCAATCCTCCATCCCAAACAACCACTTGGACACCAACATTTTTCACTCCTCCCATTCTCGAGGATCCACAATAGCCATATAAACCACTTACGCTTCATTACTCCACAAAAACTTCAATATATCAAGGACACTCCTCTTCATCCATACCTACAAGTACCACAAGTGTGCCCAATATCACGCAAGGTAGTGTGGATCGAGTGAACACAAAAGGGAAAGGTAATATCATCATGCAAAATCAGCCTTTAACACCACATGGGACCTCTTCATCCAATCCTCTCGTGGACACATCAAACATAGTGGTTGTCCAAAACAAATCTATCCCATCCATCAAACCACATCAAAACAATCCCTTGATCACAAACCCCATCAATTAAGGTAATACCTTGACCACATCTCAAACACAATGGAATCTCCAAAACATCGATCAAGGGAATCCTTTCCATTAGTGGACCCAAGGTCCTCATGTGCCTTTAACATCACAATATTTAACAGTGCCATCCTCATCTTTATCGTTTGTCCCCCAAGTCATACATAATCAAATGGGACCTCAAACTTACATTCCTCCACCACAATCCAATATCTTGCAAGGAATGTTAAACCAAGGGAATCCATGACCTCTCATCAACAATCTGCAATCTGTGCAAAATAGCAACGCCCAAAACCCATCTCAGATGTCCCAACCATTGGTTGATCCTACATTGCAAGCACATGCCCTAGATTTATAACAAGCACAACAAGCTTATCAAAAAGCAGTCCAAGAGAAGCAGCAACAACAAGCAGTCTTAGTTGCACAACAACAACAACAACATCAAGTAGCCTTAGTTGAACAACAACAACAACATCAAGCAGCCTTAGCAGCACATCAACAACAACAAGTAGCCCTAGTAGCACAACAAGTAGCCCTAGCAGCACAACAAGTAGCCTTAGCAGCACAACAACAACAAGCACAACAAGTAGCCCTAGCCCTAGCAACACAACAAAAAGAACAACAACATCAAGCAGCCTTAACAACTCAACAACAACAACAAGCTCAATAATATGCCCAACAACAACAATTGCTCACACAACAATAGCAACAGGGTTTTTACTATAACCCTCAACAAAACATCATCAACCCAAACATGGTAGGAACATATATGTCTACACCATCATCACCTTATCCTACACCACCATACACACCATACAAGACATCATCATATCAAAATCCCATGTACACTTCATCCACCATCCCACGATATGCAACATATGTTCCTCCACCTAGTCCACTAGGTGATATGGCATCGCAACTCAAGGCGTTAACACAAGAAATGCAGGACATCCAGATAGGAAAAATGAAGAAACCCCATACAAAAAATCTATGCCCATATCCATTTGATAGAAACATCGCAATGGTATCATTTGCCCAATTTTGAGGTGTAGGGTGTTTATATTTGTTGTTTGCACTCTTTTGTTTGCTGCTCGTTTTCTAACACGTATTTTCACCTAATCAGAGAATGTTGCAGGGTTTTGTTGGGAAAAGGTCTATTTACTTCAAATGTAGGTTTGGTAATGTTTTTTTGTGTCGAGGGATTTTAAAGTTTTTGTTTCGTTTCCTCTGTGTATGCTGGTTTTTCGAATTTTGTCGTTGCCGAATGAATTAAGCGACAACCCATTATTGAAAAATGAGTGAAATTAGTGAATAATGTTTATAGAAAGCATAATCTATGGGTTTTGCAATGAAATGTTATATTTTGAAAACCACATAAAACCTAGAATGTCGCTATTGTTCACATTCTTATTCGGAATGGATAAAAAGCGCAAAACATGGCATTCGAAATCATAATTCGCAAATAGCAAAAAGCCCACACGACATCCCATTTTTGGCGCCATTTTATACACTGTCATTTTAGAAAACACACTATCTCCTAAAACTCGGACTATTGTAAAACCCTTTAGAAGTAACAACCCAATTGGTTACTCACCCCTGACCTCAATTTGGGAAACTCAATGTGGCGTTATTTAAATGTATGAAATTTGAGGTGAGGGGTAAATGGGTTACATGTAGAGGGTTTTATAAGATTTTTAAATATGAAATTTGGGAAACCCAATGTGGAGTTATTTAAATGTATGAATGTCTTCAAAATCACACATTCCATTGTTGTGTTTAAATTACAGTTGATTGAAAAAAAGGTGCACAAAATAAATGTGAGGTGAATACCGACAAAATTTAAGGTGAGGGGTAATTGGGTTACAGGTAGAGGGTTTTACAAGATTTTTTAATATGAAATTTAGGAAACCCAATGTGGAGTTATTTAAATGTATGAATGTCTTCAAATTAACACATTACATTCTTGTGTTTTAATTTCAATTGATTGAAAAAAAAAAGTGCAGAAAATAATTGTGAATGGGAAACACACTGTTGGGTTTCAGTTATGTGAATCTCCTTGTTTAAATGGAAAGGGTTATCTCATGGCGGGTTGCTTGCTTCTTAACACCCATGGTTTTGCAACATGGAATGTTACAAAATAGTATGAATGTCTTCCAATTCACACATTCCATTGTTGTGTTTTAATTTCAGTCGATTGAAAAAAGAAGTGCACAAAATAATTGTCAATGGGAAACACACTGCTGGGTTTTAGTTATTTGAATCTCCTTGTTTAAATGTAAAGGGTTTTCTCATGGTCTATTGCTTGATTCTTAACACCCATGGTTCTTCAAAATCACACATTCCATTGTTGTGTTTTAATTTCAATCGATTGAAAAAAAAAGTGCACAAAATAATTGTAAATGGGAAACACAATGTTGGGTTTCAGTGTCAAATAACACATCTTTCATTTAAGCCTCGACACATAGTGTGATTCATACTACACAAGTGTTTTGCAACAATTCATGTTGGAAAAGCCTAGGTGTTAAGAAACAAGCAACCCAAATAGTATTGTAAAACTCTCTGCAACACTATTGGATAGTACCTGTCACCTCAATTTGGTCAGTTTTCTCCTCCAACTTGTCCACTTGTACTCAAACCTTCAGCTTTCCCTTTCAACGTGCAGGCTAGAAACAAATAGTATTTTCTTTCTGCAAACAAAAAAGGCCCAATACCTGCAATCGTGGCCGAGAAAGCGTGTCATCACTGGTTTTCAAAATAATTGTTCGGTGTGGATGGAAAAAAATCCAAAAATGTGGCATTCGAAACCATTATTTGCAAATATCAAAAAGCCCACACAAGGTCCCATTTTCTCCATTTTTGGACAGTGACGTTTTGGTGGATAGCAATGGGAAGAGTTGCAGGTGTTCGTAGCTTTGTAAGGTATGTATATCCACTCTGTGTATGTGCCATTTTTCCATTTTTCCATGAACACTGAAGAAACGAATGGCTATTCATTGCTAGAAAACAGTATTTGCACCTTTCTTTCTTGAAACAGAAAAGGCCCAATATCACAAAAGAAGTAGTATTTTCACCTTTCTTTCTCGAAACAGAAAAGGCCCACATCATTCCCTTCCACTTTTCCCATGCCACAAAAAAGAGACTTGCCGAGAAAGAAAACTTACCTACCTTTTTCCCCCAGCGACAGGTGGGAAAACCCAACTTACAACATCGTTAACTCCCACCTAACCATCGCCAAACGTTTGCTCCCACTGTCGCTTTTCTCCATGATCACCCATCTAGTGGGCCCCACACTATGATGTCTCGTCATGTTATGTATGTTTCCATGTATGTTATGTATGTTTTTCATGCGTTTTTGTATGTACATAGGTGTTTTTTGTCTAGTAGTTAGCCGACTCCTATGCTGCAAGAATGTAATGAAGTTTAGTTTCAAATTTTTGAACTCTTTGCAACAGTCCAAATGTGATTTCACTTTCTTTATTTGATTGGAGCAAATAAATTGTTTGCATTGTTTGCATAGTTGGAAAACACATTGTGTCCTCTCAATTGTAGAGGGTTGTAGAACACTATGTGGGTCGCTTGTTTCTTAACACCATATATGGAGACAGTGTGTTTTCCAATACTACAAATAATGTGAGCACTTATTTGGTCAAATTAGATGAGGAAAATGAAAATGCCATTTTGATGTCATGTTACATAAATAGGTGTTTTTTGTTTATGAATTAGCTTTCTCCTAATTGGAACAAATGAATTGATCCCATTATTTGCACAATTGGAAAACACAGTGTCTCCTATCTGTTGCAAAGGGTTTTACAACACTATCTATGAAGACAGTGTGTTTTCCAAGTATGCAAATAATGTGACCATTTATTTGGTCAAATCATATGAGGAAAATGAAATGCCATTTTGATGTCATGTTACATACATAGGTGTTTTTTTGTCTAAAGTTAAAAAGATAGACAAAATGCACGTAACATTGTCATTGTCCACATTTTTCATTTCTCGAGTTTGGTGGGTGGGAGGGATGCTCTGGCGAGGAAAGTGGAGTTGCAGGTGGCTGAACCACTAGAAACCCCTCAAATGCATTGCTCCCTGCAGTGCATAGGCATTTTCCACATTTCGATTTTGCAGTTTGTTGGTTGGGGAGGGACTTGCGGTCAAGGATGGAGACAGTGTGTTTTCCAACACTGCAAATAATGTGACCATTTATTCGGTCGAATCAGATGATTGCAAAATTTGAAAAGATACTGTCTCCTCTCAGTTGCAGAGGGTTGTATAACACTATATGGGTTGTTTGTTTCTTAACACCTTATATGAAGACAGTGTGTTTTCCAACACTGCAAATAATGTGAGCATTTATATGGTCAAATCAAATGAGGAAAATGAAATGCCACTTTGATCTTGTGTTACATACATAGGTGCTTTTTGTTTACGAGTTAGCTTTCTCCTGATTGGAACAAATGAATTGCTTGCATTATTTGCATAGTTGGAAAACACATTGTCTCCTCTCTCTTGTAGAGGGTTTTATAACACTATATGGGTTGCTTGTTTCTTAACACCTTATATCGAGACACTATGTTTTCCAACTATGTAGATAATGTGAGCATTTATTTGGTTGAATCAGATGAGGAAAATGAAATTCCATTTTGATCTCATGTTACATAAATAGGTGCTTTTTGTTGATGAGTTAGCTTTCTCCTGGTTGGAACAAATGAATCGCTCCCATTATTTGCACAATTGGAAAACACATTGTCTCGTCTTAGTTGTAGAGGGTTTTACAAACACTGTAAGGGTTGCTTATTTCTAAACACCTTATATGGAGACAGTGGGTTTTCCAACACTGCAAATAATGTGAACATTTATTTCATCAAATCAGATGAGGAAAATGAAATGCCACTTTGATCTCATGTTACATACATAGGTGTTTTTTGTTTATGAGTTAGCTTTCTCCTGATTGGAACAAATGAATTGCTTGCATTATTTGCACAGTTGGAAAACACACAATCTCCTCTCTCTTGCAGAGGGTTTTACAACACTATATCGGTTGCTTGTTTCTTAACACCTTATATCAAGACACTGTGTTTTCCAACTGTGCAGATAATGTGAGCATTTGTTTGGTCGAATCAGATGAGGAAAATGAAATGCCATTTTGATCTCATGTTACATAAATAGGTGCTTTTTGTTGATGAGTTAGCTTTCTCCTAATTGGAACAAATTAATTGCTCCCATTATTTGCACAATTGGAAAACACAATGTCGTCTCTTAGTTGTAGAGGGTTTTACAAACACTATAAGGGTTGCTTGTTTCTGAACACCTTATATGGAGATAGTGGGTTTTCTGACACTGCAAATAATGTGAGCATTTATTTTGTCAAATCAAATGAGGAAAATGAAATGCCACTTTGATCTTGTGTTACATACATAGGTGCTTTTTGTTTACGAGTTAGATTTCTCCTGATTGGAACAAATGAATTGCTCGCACAGAATGAACGTTCATTGCTTCACAGTTCCAGCAGAATGGAAAAATGGCAGATATGATTGTTGATATATATACTAGTGTTAGCGATAGGTTAAATTGGAAATTAAATTCCCATTGTACAGTTTAATATGTTTGTTTATTGTCTGTGCAACCTGGAATTTTGCACTCAGCAAAACATATAAATTGTATATCGGTGAAATTTAGAATAAAAAAAATATTTGTAGAATGAAATGTCTTTAATTTTCCAATTTAATATATCGCTAACACTTTTCTTTCTTCCAGGTGGTTGATAAAGGGGAGGAAAGAAAAATGAACAAAACAAGGGTAGGTGGATTCAGAAGGATGCTTCAAGAGATGTGAACCTTCTGCATTAAATACATGTGATTCTGGTTGCCATAGCTTGAATCGCAAGTGTAGTGGACAGTTAAATTTCCAAAAATTATTATGCATTTACAAGTTTCGATTTGTTTGAAATTGTGAAATGTTGGGGTTTTCAATCAACTGTTATTTTCATGTGATTTTTAAGTGTTTTGCACTAATTTGAAATCTTTCACCAAAAGAGTTTATATGTGGACATGTAAGTATGTGAAATTACTTAGAAACAAAATTCAAAGTGAAGAACCCAGTTCAAGGGAAATGCATGTACAGATTTTGAGTTTGGACCATATTCATGGTTACCTGAAATTGTATCAGTATCTAGACAAGGTGTAACAACAATTTCTTCACTTGAAGTGCGTTCTTCACTTTGAAATGTGAGCAACAGCAGAGGCTTTTCTGAGTATTTCCTATTTTACGAAATGGTGAATATACGTGCTCTTGAGATTCCATCATATGATGTCCTAATTTAAATCTCCTTTCTATCTCTTGAGTTGAATATTTCTCCATATTTAAAAGTTCTATTTAATGTTAGTTTTCCATCATCTGTCATTTTTTTGTGGTTCTTAAGTGTTTTCGTAATAGTTCTTTTACAATTTCGCTATTTGTCTATAATATTTAGTAAGTTATAAATGGTTCGTTTTGAACATCTGATGGAAATTTTGTACAATGCTATTTGTATATCCTATTTTTGCTCTTTATCAGTATGTTTCGATCTAACCAACACACCGCAAAAGATGTGTAGATATAACAAGTCATTACTTGAAATAGTTTTGTGCACTGTATTAAATAGAGCTCGTAAAGCCAATGGGTAGCAATAACCTGTACAAAATGGGTATAACGCCACAGACTTAATTGAAAATTTTGCCTACATTACTTGGTACTAAATATTATAGACAAATATACAAATTGTAAAAGAGCTATTAGAATAACAACATACATGGAAAGAAAAAGTGACGAAACCGACAGACGGGAGGTAACGCGCGGGCGATGGTTAGGTAGGAGTTAACAGTGTCATTAGCTGGGTTTTCCCGCCTATTATAGGGGGAAAAAGGTGGGAAGGTTTGATTTCTCGACAAGTCTATTTTCTATGGCATGAGAAAAGTGGAAGGGAAAGTGACGTGGGTGGAAATGAAGCCTTTTTTGTTTTGAGGAAGAAAGGAGAAAATATTATTTGTTTCTAGTCTGCACGTTGAAAGGGAAAGTTGAAGGTCTGAGTGCACGTGGACGACTTGGAGGAGAATACCGACCAAATTGAGGTGACAGGTACTATCCAATAGTGTTGCAAAGGGTTTTACAACACTATTTGTGTTGCTTGTTTCTTAACACCTACAGTTTTCCAACATGAATTGTTGCAAAACCGAATGAAGTGCGTACTATGAATCACACTATGTGTTTTGGGTGAATAGAGTCCCCTTAAATGGGAGATGTGTTATTTGATAGAATACAACACTATCTATACATTTGTATATTTGCATTACAAGACAAAGGTTGGGTATAATTAAAGGCAGGCTTCAAAACAAATTGTGTTTCCCAACATCCACTACACAACGTTCATCACTTTCAACGAGTTTATTCATTATTGCCAATAATGGCAAGAAATTGGTGTTCTTGCTTTTTGTAATGCACACCTAGATATACTGGTTTAAAAACCAGAAAGGGTTTCGTTATGTTGTGATGTGGAGGTTGAAAAATGCAGTGTGTTATGAAGCATGCAATTTGTTATATACTTGAAACTTAAACACAACAATGGAAGGTGTGATTTGGAAGACTTTCATACTATTTTGTAACATTCCATGTTGTGTAACCATGGGTGTTAAGAAGCAAGCAACCCACCATGAGACGACCCTTTACATTTAAATAGGGAGATTCATATTACTGAAACCCAACACTGTGTTTCCCATTTACAATTATTTTGTGCACTTTTTTTTTTCAATCGATTGAAATTTAAACACAACAATGGAATGTGTGATTTCAAAGACATTCATACTGTCTTGTAATATTCCATGTTGCAAAACCGTGGGTGTTAAGAATCAAGCACCCACCATGAGACAACCCTTTACATTTGAACAAGGAGATTCAAATAACTGAAACCCAACACTGTGTTTTCCAATTGCAATTATTTTGTGCACTTCTTTTTTCAGTCATGCGAAATTTAAATGCAATTTATGCCCAAATTAAAAGTCCTTATAAATTTTGAAAGGGCTTTTAAATACATTGAGACTGTCTATATTACAAAAGCTCTTGAAGGCATTGTTTCTGTTTAGTAAGAATGCATGTTGGAAAACCCTAGGTGTTAAGAAACAAGCAATGCATATACTATTCTAAAACCCTATGCAAGTGAGAAGAGAGTGTGTTTTCCAACATTGCAAATAATGCAAGCATTTTATTTGTTCCAATCAGATAAAGAAACCGAAATGACATTTGGACTGTACCAAAGAGTTGTTCCAAAATTTGAAATTGGACTTCATTAAATTCTTGGCACCTCTTTTTGCTATTTGCAAATAATGCTTTCAAATGCCATGTTTTTCTGAGTTTTTCTCCATTCCAAAATATGATTTTGAAAACCTGTGGTGCTGACATTTTTTCCCACTACGAGAGAGGCCACAGAGTGAATGTCTGACCATCAAGTCTTTCTGTCGGTGCTATTTGTCTATCTAGCCACCTTTTTCGTTGGGGTGTTTTGTTCCAATCAGATGAAGAAAGTGAATGAGATTTCCACTCTAGCAAAGTGAAATTTGAAAGTGGACTTCATTACATTCTTGGAGCATACCAAAACAAAACTGTTACATATTGTGCATGGTTTTGATTTCTCTAAACATTATTTGGTAATTTCACTCATATTTCCACAATGGGTTGTCAGTTATTTCATTAGGCAATTACAAAATTTCATATTTCCCGTTGCTCACTACCAACCTGCAAAACGTAGCTGTGGAAAATGGGACCTCGTCTGGGATTTTTGCTATTTGCAAATAATGGTTTTCAATGACATGTTTTGGGCTTTTGTCCATGCCGAACAATTATTTTGAAAACAAGATGACTGTTATGATGCATGTGACATGCATTTTTGTAGGGAGAATAGCCTGCTCCCAATTGCAAAAGGTGATCTCCTTGCGACATGGCTTACACATGATAATGTATTGCCCTTCTTCACGATAAGACATGTCTGCTTATCATTGCTAGTTGATTTGTGGATTCAATTGTGCAAGGATATTTTCATGAACATTTTAGATTAGACTCCATGATCCAACATCACGATGACTGATGTTTTCTTCTTCATCATGATGTTGGATCACAAAGTGTGATCAGAAACATTGATGCAAGAATTCTTACATAATCGAATCCACAAATCAACTAGCAATAATCAATATGGATTGTGGAAAATTCATATCATTTATGTCTTATTATGTTATCATTTCAAACACATGTTTTTTCAGGGACAATAGCTTGATTTGACTATATTTTGTAGGGATATTAGCTTATTCCTTGCAATTGGACGTCACTATTTTCCCTAGAAGAATGCATGTTAGAGGCATCATAACATACAAAAACCCTATGATGGGATGAGCGTAATGTGGAAAATAATTGGCAGTTGGAAAACACTATGTGTTGTGAGTTCTTTCATTCTACACATTGGAATCTTGAAGGTTTGATAGCACGGGGTGGAGTTTTAGGTGCGGGATATATAAAAGCATCCAAATTCAACTGAGGGGTGATTAACGAATTGGGATGTTACTTGTGAAGGGTTTGTAAATGGTAATTGGTTTGCAGGTATAATAACACCCAATGTTTTCCAACATGCAATTACACATTGTTGGCCTTGGCATTCTATGAAAACGTCGACCTCTCCATGCCCGATACAAGCATTAGATAAAAGAAATGTCAACATTTCATGACAATTGGGCATCTTTGGAGCTACTTTGCAATATTTGCAAATCAAGCTCTTCTCTCCAGCACACATGACCACCTCTTCCACAATCTCATCTAGTCAGCTCCATGTTGATGGAAGGTGTCATCCATGTATGATGGAGAGAAGTGCATGTTTTGGAAATGAGAAAGGTATATGCTTGAAATTTTCCCAGTTGTCATGAAATGTTGTCGTGCTAGGGGGGGGGGGGACAACCCTATGTGTTTTCCATCCTGCAACTTTTTTTGTGCATATTGTGTTCAAATGTATAATGGTATTGAAATGGAATGTTTGCTACAAGTAAGGGTTGTTATAAAATATGGAGGTGAACTTCAATACACTGTGTTCTTACAGTCTGCATAATAGAGAGTGTTGTAATTCAATAAGAATTGAGAAGCGAGGGACAACCCTCTATGTTTTCCATCGTGCAACTTATTTTTTTGTGCAACTTTTGTTGGAAGCAAGGGAAGTTATAAAATATGAAGGTAAACTTCAATACATTGTCTTCTTATGGTGTGCATAACACTAACTGTTGTCTTTGAAGAAGATTTGAAAAATGTGGGACAACCCTGTGTGTTTTCCATCCTACAAATTTTTTGTGCATCTTCTATTTGAAACGTATTACAATATTCAAATGGAATGTTTGTTGCATGTAATGGGTTGTTATAAAATATGAATGTGAACTTCAATATAGTGTTTTGTTACAGTCCACATAATAGAAAGTGTTGTCTTTCAAGAAGAATAGAGAAGCGAGGGAAAACCTTGTTAACCAAATTGAGGTGGGGAGAGTAACCAATAGGGTTGTTTCTTGTAAATGGTTTTAGAATAGTTTGTGGGTTGCATGGTTTATAACACCTTGTGCTTTCCAACCTAAGAATTCAAATAATAGTTTGAATGTCTTGAAAAGCTTTTCTTATTTAGATTGTATGAATGTAAAAAAGGAACATCCAAAAATTACAACTCTTAGTTATGGTATAAATTGCAATTCACTATCTTCATGTGATTGAAAAAAATAAATGGACAAAATAATTGCATGTTGTAAAACACAGTGGGTTACTTGTATAGCATTTTACAATAGTGTGGGTTGTGCGTTTCAAATTCTTCTTTTCATTGAAAATAGATATGCTTGATTCTGCAAATGGTGCAATAAATTTTGGAACTTTAACTGTCCATAACACTTGCAACAATTTTACAGTTTACAAGAAACCAAGGATGCGAGGAGTAAAGGGGAAATTGCTACCTACACCGAACAATGTCATTGACGTGGACAACACACCTGAAAGGGTGTGTAGTGGAGCATCTTCTTTGGGGCGGTCGTGTTCACGAAACATGTAGGTAAGATCTGGTAATTACAAGATGCAATCAAATGTATAATTTTAATCTCTCATAAGTGGTTACAATGTTGACTGGAAAGTGGGAATGTTTTAATCAGGAGGCAGCAATGACGGTACGGAGGAAGTCCCCTCGTTTGAGGAAAACAGTGAACCCTAAGGCATCAACATCTTTGGTAATTGATTGTGAACTTCCAATTGCCCTTTCCTTCCTATGCGTCAATTAGAATGCTTTACAATTTCAGTTACAAAATATCATGTTTGTTACAAACATGCTGATTTGGGCAATATATCATTCCTTTGATTCAGGAAAATAATCAGGGAGACCATCACGCTCATGCCATAGTCCACGACCACAAGGTAAAGTGTGCAAAGCGTGTGAAGAGAGACCCGAAGGATGGAGAGGGACCCAATGAAGCATGGGGTGATGTGGTGGATGGGAAGGTAGATATAATAACTGAATTATTGCATCGTTTCATTGTGTGTATATGTTGTGCATTCAATTTGTTTGAATATCAAATATATTAAGCGATTTTGTTTTCCAAATTTGTTGTGCAGGTTGTTGAATACAGAAGAAAAGTGGTGAATGGTAGATATATATATTATTGTATTGTAGAAGAATGTACGAGAAATTATTATGACTGGAGAGTGTTCAACATGCATAGGTTTCAGCATCACCGCCTTCCTATTCTTAATTCACCAAAGCGTGGTCGAACTGCATTAGGGGGGGAACCAAAACAACCCTCTCCTCCCCCTGATAAATTGAAAGAGTACCTTCTAAAGAACATGGATAATATGGAGTACCAAATGAATCTACAGTAGCATTTGTAGTAGAAGCATGTTATTAGACGTGTCCATGCAAAATATGGGAAACATAGCTTCCTTCAACTTCCTCAACAAGGAAAGGATGAGGTGAAGAGGCAAATGGCCTTATACAACAGTGACAAGAGGAAGGAGGAGAGAAGGCAAAAATATTACAATTACAAGAGAGAAAGAGATGGGAAGGAATGGAAATGTCGAACTAAACTGTTAATTCTGAATTTTCCTTGCTTCATATTTTATGTTTTGATGCATACAAGGTTCAATTAATGTTAACTTACATGACATGACAGGGTGATGATTGAGAAGCGGTTTCTTCCCCTGAGCAGAGTAGTGTTCATTCCCTATAGGAAGTTGTGCCCACGGAAGGCGAAGATGATGTTGTCCCTCCCAACCTTGCATCTAACATTCACAAGAAGCATTGTGCACATTCAAAAGTTTCAAGGCAACTTGTGCAGAAGAAACGACAACAAATGGTGATCTCAAAATCTTTTGTTTAATCTAATGTTTGTTTTGATTATTTGAATGAATTGGTTGCATGCATCTGAGTTTGATGCGACCTTTCAATTCCTCCAATTACACAACAATGATGAACAATGAACTTCTGCCCTCAAGCAGGTCTTTGCTGTTGTGGAAGATGAAGCATTGCCCATGGAAGCACAAGTTGATGTTGTTCCTCCCAGCCCCCTGTCTAACATTGAGAAGAAGAAGAAGCATGTACGGTTTAAAATTTGCTCACACCCTCACAAGAAGAAATGAATACAAATGGTGATTTCAATATCTTTTATTTGATGCTTATTTTCATTATTTCAATGAATTCGTTGCATGCATCTGAATTTGATGTAACGTTTCAATTCCTGCTATTACAAGGGAATGATGAACATCGAAGTATTGCACTCGAAGAGGATACTCTTGAGTTGAAAGACAAAGTGGAGGCCATCGATGAACAAGATGATGTTCCTCCCAACCTACCCTATGACATTAAGAAGAAGAAGAACAAGAAGGACCCTACACAGTTTAAAGTTTCCTTCCGCCCTCGCAAGCAGAAGCGAGAACAAACGTTAATTTCCAAATATTCTATTTCATGTTTGTTTTGATTATTTCAGTGAATTGGTTGTTTGCATCTGAATCTGATGTGAAGTTTCAAATTTTGCTATTACAGGGCAACGATGAATAATGGACTCCTGCCCTCGAAGAGGATACTCGTGATTGCGAAGACGAAGCGCACGCCATGGAAGAACAAGATGATGTTGTTCCTCCCAACCCGTCATATACCATTGAGAAGAAGAAGAAGGACCGTATACGGTCTAAATATTCCTCACACCCTCACAAGGAGAAACAAGAAGAAACGGTGATTTCAAAATCTTCTATTTAATGTTTGTTTTGATTATTTCAATGAATTTGTTGCATGCATCTCAATGTGATGTGACATTTCAATTCCTGCTATTATAGGCCAACGATGAACAACGGAGTCTTGCCCTCCAACCGAGTTCAAGGGAAGACGAAGTGGATGCCATGGAAGAACAAGATGATTTTGTTCCTCCCAATCGGTTGTCTAATAATGTTGAGAAGAAGGAGTGTATACGGTCAAAAGCGTCAAGGTGCCTTGACATGGACGAACTAGAAGAAATGGTGAATTCCAATTCTTTTATTTAATGTTTGTTTTGATTATTTTAATGAATTTTTTGCATGCAGATCAATTTGAAATGACCTTTGAATTCTTGCTATTATAGGGCAAGGATGAACAATGGAGTGTCGACCTTGACCTAATTGGCCATGTCGTTGCAATTGAAATGGGAGAGGCTAATACAAATGGACATGTGGATGGGGAGACCCCTGGCCTCCAAGTGGGGTAGGAAAATAAAGATGGACATGGGGACGGGGAGAGCACTGGCCTCCAAGTGGGAGAGGGTAACAGAGATGGACATCAGGACGGGGAGAGCACTGGCTTGCAAGTGGGAGAGGGTGATAAAGATGGACATGGGGCTGAGGAGAGCGTTGGCCTGCAAGAGGGAGATGGAAACAATGATGGACATGGGGATGGGGATAGCACTGGCTTGCAAGTGGGAGAGGGTAATAAAGATGGACATGGGGATGAGGAGAGCGCTAGCCTGCAAGGGGGAGATGGCAATAAAGATGGACACGGGGACGGGGAGAGCACTAGCTTGCAAGTGGGAGAGGGTAATAAAGATGGACACGGGGACAAGGAGATCACTGGCTTGCAAGTGGGAGAGGGTAATAAAGATGGACACGGGGACGGGGAGAGCACTGGCTTGCAACTGGCAGAGGGTAATAAAGATAGACATAGGGATGAGGAGAGCGATGGCCTGTAAGGGGGTGATGGAAATAAAGATGGACATGGGGACGGGGAGAGTTGCAGCGTGCCATCTATATTGGTATAAGACCCAACACACTTCCATGCTTTTGTTCTTATTTTTTTATGAATCTTTGAATGTGCCTTCAATTATGCTTCACGTCAATGACATTTCCATTGCAAGCAAATCCAGTGGATGAACAGATGATAGAGTTCAAGGGCATAACTTTTAAGGTCGATGATCACGTCGACCTTTGGAGGCTACATAAACAGGTTTCCAAAGGAATTGTACATGTTGTTTCCAGATATGCTCAGACCCACTGCTTTTAGCACCCAAAAAATTGTGTCAGAGTTAGCATTGTTGAGGCCATTGTTGGTGAATGCTACGTGCCTTTTCCACGTCCTAGCACAGAGCCTATCGGAGAGTGCATGGGTGGATTCGTCATATGGAACCTCTCCAAGATGAAGCATCTTGTTCCAGAGGTACACATAAATGATATGTTGTTGTATGTATATATATCATACTACGTATATTGTTTCCATGCATACATTAATTCTCATTAATTGTTTGCTATAGGGTGAAGGTGTTAAACCTGCCAAGGACAAAGCACAACCTATGAAGAAATCTATTGTTTCACGTTCATCATTTGCGAGGGTTCATGGAATTGGAATTACCCCTCCTGAAATACACAAGGACCCTACGAAACGTGTCATATATTACATAGGCATGAACTCCATTGCAAAGAATAGGCAGCGTAGGCATGGATGAGACAGGCTTCGAATACATTTTATGCATTGTCGATTTCATAATTTGATTATTGAACAGTTGTGGTGTAGAGATACACCATTTTCATATGTTTGAATACTATGTTGTTAAACATTTGATAGGAGACTTTTCATGGGTCTCTCTAATTATTTGATTATTGAACAACGATGTTGAACATATATACTAATTTCATAAAATAATTGGAACACATATATTGGAACATTATATGTTGAACATATATTGGAACACATAATTGTTATCCATTTCATATCAAACTTTTCATAGCTTTGTAATTGTTTCGTTAAGATGAAGAATGTTATGAAGTCCACTTTCAATTTTTAGAATAAGTATTTCGTTGACTGTGCATATTTCCTTTTTCCATGTGATTGGAACAAATAAAATGGTAGCAGTGTTTGTAGTCTTGGAAAACACACTGTCCCTTGTTAGTTATTTTGTTATGATAAGTATTTCTTTCATTACGACCAATAATGCAATGGAGTCCACTTTGAATTTTTAGAGCAAGTCTTTGCTTGAGTGGAGATGGCAGATTTTTGTTTTCCATGTGATTGTAACAAGTAAAATACTTGCATTCCTTGCATTGTTGGAAAACACATTGTCCCCTCCGACTATTTTCCTTATGCAAAGTTTTTATTTCGCACGCTCCAAAAATGAAGTGAATTCCGGTTTCAATTTTTACATGAAGGTTTTGGTAGAGTTTAGCTGGGGTTTTTCCCTTTTTCATGTCATTGTAACAAATAAAATGCTTGTATTGCAGTTTTGGAAAACACACTGTCCCCTGTATGTTATTTGCTTCTCAACAAGTCTTCATTTCCTACGCTCCCAAAAAGAAATGAAGTCCACTTTCAATTTTTAGAATGACCATTAGGTACAGTGGAAATGACATATTTCCTTTTTCCATGTGATTGGAACACATAAAGCGCTTTTAGTGATTGCAGTTTTGGAAAACACACTATCCCCTGTTAGTTATTTCTTTCTGATCAATAATTATTTATGATGTTGCATAAATGGATTTATGTCCACTTTCATATTTCATGAAATGTTTTATATTTTATAGGCTCCCATAATGTAATCAAGTCCACTTTCAATTTTCATTACTAGTTGGTTGAGTACAAATGTCATTTCCTTTTTCCATGTGATGGGAACAAATTAAATGCTTGCATTGCTGACAGTGTTGGAAAACGCGTTGTCCTATGTCAATTACTTCAATATGAATACTTACTTATATATGTCATCTTACTTACAAATGTAAGCACATGTCAATATCTTTGATCATGTAATTATTGAACAATTATGGTGTGGAATTACATTATATTTGATCATCTACTTATTGAATAATTATGGTGTCAAATTCCATTATATGTGATCCTCTTATTTTTTATCTATTATCGTGTGGAATTACAGTACTTTGGTATGTTTCAAGATTGCGGTCTTCTGCCAAGAGTTCCATTGTCCAATTATGTCCTCCCCCGTTTGTGACCTCATTGGTTCATAGATCCAGGTCAAAAGTGTTTGTACTACTCTTAATTAAATAAAATATAAGACTATTTTCTTGCAGATTTCATGACCATATTTTTTAAGACCCCTTTCAACAAATATTTGATTTCAATATTTGTTCATACCTTTCCAACAGAAAAATGCACATAACAATTGCATTATGGAAAACACACTATGTTGTGACTGTCTTCTAAATTCTTCTTGAATGACCATGTTCTTTTATGCAAACTTTAACAAAACAATGCTTTCAAGTTCGCCTTCTTTTTTTATGACAACCCTTGCTTTCACCAAACTTTTCATTTCAATATATGTTCATATGTTTGGAACACACAATGCACGTATCAGTCGCATGTTGGAAAACACAGTGGTTTGTGATTCACTTCTTATTTGATGCAGAATCTAAGAAAATAATGGTTTGAAGTTCACCTTCTTGTTTGTTGGCAACCCTTACTTTTAGTAAAACACTCTTCTTCAATATTTGCTCTTATGTTTCAAACACAATTTACATATAATTTGCATCATGGAAAACACAGTGCGTTGTGGCTCACTTCTTATTTTATGTAGGGTGTAAGAAAGGAATGTTTTGAAGTTGATGCTATTGTTCCTTGACAACCCTTACTTTTAGCAAAACACTCTTCTTCAATATCTATTGATATGTGTCGAAGACAAAATTTACATAACAGTTGCATCATGGAAAACACAGTGGGTTGTGACTCACTTCCTATTTTTTGTAGGTTGTAACAAACAAATGTTTTGAAGTTCACGTTCTAGTTTTCTGAGACCCCTTACTCTCACCAAAACACTCCATTTGAATATTTGTTCATATGTTGCGAACACAAATTTGACATAACAACTGCAGGATGGAAAACATACAAGGTTGTCACACACTTTGCAAATCTTCTTTAAAGTGAAAAGTAGTGTTATGCACACCATAAGAAGACATTGTATTCAAGTTTTCCTTCATATTTTATAACTTCCCTTGCTTCTAGCAAAAGTTGCACAAAAAAAAAAGTTGCACGATGGAAAACACAGAGGGTGGTTCGTTGCATCTCAATTCTTCTTGAAATACAACACTTTAGTTTCTAACAACCCTTACTTGCAACAAAAATTCCCTTTAAATTTCGTTATACATTTCAAACACGAGATGCACAAAAAAGAAAAGATGGAGGATGGAAAACACAGAGGGTTTTTCAAATCTTGTAGTGAAGTTCGCCTTCATATTTTATAATTGTCCTTGCTTGCAGCAAAAGTTCCACAAAAAAAAGGTTGCAGGATGGAAAACACATAGGGTTGTCCCTCACCTCTCAAATCTTCTTCAAATACAACACTTTCAGTTATGCAGACTTTCAGAACACACTGTATTGAAGTTCACCTTGATATTTTATAACAACCCTTACTTGCAACAAACATTCCCTTTCAATACCGTTATACATTTCAAACACAAGATGCACAAAAAGAAAGTTGTAGGATGGAAAACACATAGGGTTTTACCACACTTTTAAAATCTTCTTCAAAGACAGTAGTTAGAGTTATGCACACCGTAGAAAGACAACGTATTGAAGTTCACCTTCATATTTTATAACTTTTGTTGCCTCCAACAAAATTTGCACACGAAAAAAAAAAAAAAAAGCAAGTTGCACTATGGAAAACATAGAGGATTGTCCCTCGCTTCCCAGTTCTTCTAGCAAGACAACACTTTATGTTCTGCAGACTGTAAGAACACAGTGTATCAAAGTTCACCTTCATATTTTATAACAACCCTTACTTGTAGCAAACATTCCCTTTTAATACCGTTATATATTTCAAACACAAGATGCACAAAAAGAAAGTTGAAAGATGGGAAACACATAGGGTTTTACCACACTTTTCAAATCTTCTTCAAAGATAGCAGTTAGAGTTATGCACACCATAGGAAGACAATGTATTGAAGTTCACCTTCATATTTTATAACTTTTGTTGCCTCCAGTAAAAGTTGCACACGAAAGAAAAGAAAAGAAAAAAAGCAAGTTGCACTATGGAAAACACAGAGGGTTGTCCCTCACTTCCCAGTTCTTCTAGCAATACAATACTTTTTGTTTTGAAAATTGTAAGAACATAGTGTATTTAAGTTCACCTTTATATTTTATAACAACCCTTACTTGCAACAAACATTCCAATTCAATACCGTTATACATTTTGAACACAATATGCACAAAAAAACCTCTTGTAGACTAGTCAGAACACTTTAACCAATGACAAACGAGTCTCTTACACTTGTAACTTAGTTTGAATGACTCTTCAATGTCTTTTTAGCCTTATAAGGAAGGAAATTCAAAACACTCCAAATATTGTTCAATATAGGCCTTCTGACAACTTTGTCCTGAGAGGAGAATCAATAAATGGTCTCGATAAACTCATAAATTCAGCAATCCCTATCTTGGAATGGAGTCACCTATGCCCACAAACCTTTGCGAAAACAAAATGAGAGTACAACGACTCATATTCCAGAAACAAAACTCATTAAGTCACCAATGTACACAATCATTTATAGATTTTACGCATTTTTTGCAGATCTTGGGCTTCATGATAGCTGGCCAAAACCACCTTACCATGCTCTTCAATATTCACATCGTTTAGAATACTCATCAAACATTCCTCTCACCAATTTTCAAGAGATTCAAATGGTGCAAATCTGACAAGCACAATTTTTAATATACACTTTTTTACCCTAAGTCAAGATTTTAGCCGCCTAGAGAAAAACTTCAGTATCTTTGAGAATTTGAAATGGATTTTTATGAAACGAAATGAATCATGAAGTAGACTCAGAGGGCTATCATGTACAATGGAGGAGGAGACAATTTATCCCCAGAATATGGTCGTACAATGGCCTCAAACACAAAAAATGCAGGAAAAAAACTAAAAAATAGAGTATGTCATTCATTTTTTCAGTATTACATCAATGACAACACTTTCTATTCTACAAAGTGTAAAAAAATAGTGTATTTAATTTCACCTTCATATTTTATTACAACCCTTGTAGGAAACATCCCATTTCAATTTGCTTATACATTTGGAACACACTGTGCAAAAAAAAATGTTGCAAAATGGAAAACACGCAGGGTTCTCCCTCACCTCTGAAATATTGTTCTACGAGAACAATTTTTGTTGTGCAAACTGTAAGAAAGCAGTGTATTATAGTTCACCTTCATATTTTCTAACAACCCATTATTGCAGCAAACATTCCATTTCAATATCCTTGTACGTTTCGAAGAGAATATGCACAAGAAAAGTTGTAGAATGGAAAACACAGAGAACTACTGAAGAAAATTACAATATTATACAATCTGAAGAAAATTACAATCCACATTTAATAATGGTAACACTGAGAACTATGTCAACCATTTATGAACAGGTATAATCTATGTGTTCTCAGCATCTAGAAGAATTTCCCGCACTTTGATTGTCAAGGTGGACTTTACAGCATACAATGTTGTCACCCCGTAATTCACACGTAGCAACTTGAAGGAGGGCCTAGCACGGTGGATCTCAAACCTGACAATGTGGTTGAATTTGAACAGGGCCAACAACCATTCCTCCAGAGGACCTATGTGATTACTAATTATAGATTCCCCCTTGACGAATCTCATAAACCTCATGCTCAGTTGGTTCGTAAGATTGTGCTTGCATATGATAATTGTTGATCTAATGCACACCTTCTAGATGTAACCAACTAGGAAAAGGTCTCGAATTTCACAGTAAAGAGACATTGGCCAATCGCATAAATTGACAATCTCTATTTCTAGATTGTAATACTGAACTTCCATGCCCATATGTGCCCATACACCAAACACATTGTTGAAGAAGTGAGCATAATTATCATAGTGCAAATCTGTGTGGTTTGGCCCCTTTCTATTAATTCTCGTTAACATCTTTTCTCGCAAATTGTACATGAGGCTCAATTCCTCAATTTGAGAAAGAATATTGCATGGGAGATAGGGGTGGTAGTTGGTCAACCAACTAGCCATCCATGCTCATGAACTGTGTGACATATTGTATAGAATTGCAGTAGGAGGTACTCAAATTCCTGAAATGAAAGACAAAACAACTTTGTCAGAAGGTACACCTGCATTCTCTAATTAGAAATACATTGTCAATGCAATGGAAACAATGAAAAATAAGCGAGCAAAGTGGAAGATATAGATAATGTTAGCACTGAAGAGATTGTACCTATTCTTTGGAACTAAACGAGGCAGCACGTGCAGTATCTCGAATGGGCATATGGCGACGCACGAGTTGAATATCAGGAAGAAAAATACCTGAAAGGAAAGACAACAAAATTTTTAGCACATACAACAACATTATCTAATTAGAAACACACACATTGTGTAAAAACAATGTCTTTTCCAACATGGCAAATAATGTCAACATTCTATTCGTTGCAATCAGATGAGTCAAAGTAATGAATTGTAGAAAAATTATTTTTGTAGCTTTTATTCATATCGCTGATTATATTCATTGCACTTATGTATCTTTCTAACTAAAAGCATTGCTTCCCATTTCATAACTAAAAATAGTATGTTGATACATGACAATCTTACTTTCACTAAACATTCCATTTGACTATCTCTTCATATGTTTCAAACAGAAAATGCACATAACAGTTTCAAATGTGGAAAACACACTGGGTTGTGAGACACTGTTTTACTTTATGCAGACTGTAACAGAACAATGTTATGAAGTTCACCTTCTTGATAGATGATAACCCTTACTTTCAACAAACACTCCATTTCAATATGTCTTCATATGTTTTGATCAGAAAAAACACATAATAGTTGGATGATGGAAAACACACTGGGAGGTGACTGAATTCTTCTTTTAAGCAAACTGTAAGAGAACAATGTTTTGAAGTTCACCTTCTTCTTTTATGACAACCTTTACCTTCAGCAAAACAATACATTTCAATATTTGTTCATACGTTAGGAACACAAAATGAACATCAAAGTTGTAGGATGGAAAATAGATTGCGTTGTCAGTCACTTCTTATTTCATGTAGGCTGTAAGAAAAGAATGTTTTTCATTGTAGGTCAGTAGAGTCAAATTTGACAACTTAACTATTTGAAACTCTTAACCACCAAATCCACCCTTGGTTTGCAGAGACTGTCTTCCCCGAACACCTATTTAGGAAACCCTTCTTTGAAGCCATTCACATGAGGGTAACTTGGAAAACTATATTCCACTCTTTCTCAAACCTTAAAACCAAGTCAAACACTTTTATTGAGGGTTGTACATGCTTAAAAGAAGAAGGGATATCACTGCCCTCACCTTTTTTGATGAAACCCTAACCTAAAACCTCACTTTTAGTAAGGGAATGTCTATCAAACCTGGGGGCAACAAATTTGAAGGTAAGATTAAGTTTTTGCAGGCTTAATTTGTCGTGTTTGAAGAGTGCTTAGAGTTTGGGAAGCTTGGGAACATTTAATTCAATAAAAACCTCATGAAAATGGCTCAAAATGAGGGTTTAGTGAAAAAGTGTGTTGGGAACCATATCTTCGAAAAGTAATTGTGGATGTGCTAGTTTCGGTAACTGGTTAATGCTGCCTCATCAAAACACCCAACGAATTCAAACAGTCCTTTAACAAGTCTAAAAACTTAGGTATCATCTACTTTTGGGAATAGTCAAGAAAACACTGATCTACTAAACCCTTACTTAATGCACAAAAAAAGCTCTAACAAATGAGGGTTTAATAGAATACTGTATTCCAAACCTTCCCATGCTCTGCTACTGAATGAAACATGTTTAGAAATGTCTGCCCATGCTTTAGGAACAAACTTTGAGCCCCATTGAATGCACTTTCCTCAATTCCCAACTTGTACACATCATTTTTCATTGGAAAACTTGTGTATTCTCTAAAGATGAGCAACCAAACATTGAATGGTTTACTTCCCCTACATGATTCAACATATGCACTTCTTAGAGCATGGTATTGCATAATGTCATACCAAAAATTGGACTTATGTAAGCAACGTTATTAAATTCGAACCATACCTTCCATTAGGTTTACACTTGCGAAAGACAGTCACCGACGAGGACTCCTTTCCCCAGATTGGAATGTTGAAGTGAACAAAAATAGCCCAAAAAGAAATCAGAAAGTTTATAACATGGTACAAGCACATATTGGAAAAAAAGAAATCTACAATACAATTTTGTATTACTATATATAAATTGAAATGGGTTTTGTCATAGTCACCCATATTAAATGTTGTATCCTATGCCACATCCATAATAGTTGCACCTGAAGTCTGACATTGCATATTGACATATAGATTCAAACTATTGTTCGCGGACAAGGGAAAGTAGTCATCCACAGGGGTTCGGTGATCTGAATGTTGTGCAAAATTATTTGTATGTTGGGTTTGACGTTGACAACGACCCTTGCTTGCACTAAACCATGGACGCATGAGAATGGTGCTAGTTGCACCTTCATTAGGATCCAAAATGAATTCAAACGACAAAGCATTTGATTGCTGTAGGTCCTCTAGAAACCTATCCATGCATTCTGCATATGATTTCACTTGTTGTAGAGATTGTGGTAGTGTACACATCACTTTCTTCAAGAGTTTGTTTGTGTCATTCCAAATAGACATTGTCACCACATGTTCATCATATACATGAGTGATAGAAGGAGCTTGCGTAGGGGTGCAAAAATTTGGATTATTTTCCTCTATAGCCCCCTGTGACAATGTCTCGTTCAAATCCATCCCTGTATCAATTGGTTCACCTCCCCCGTCTAAATGACCACACAAAAGAAATTTTTATTACGTAGTAGACAATGCAAAACACAATTGACACCCATAACGTAACGCAATTCAAATTGAAACTCACTTACCATGGATGACCCCTTCAATGACAAATGATCTTTTCATCAATTCAACAACCTTGAAGACATGTTTGCAAGTGTTCCCCTACAAACTCCAAGGGTAGTCACAAACAAAAAGGTGCTCCCCAAAATTTTGAACAACGTAGTGCATTGGCCTACTTTGAATTTTCACCCAGTACTGTACATGATCTATTTCATTGAGAATACAATCATCGTTCGAAATTGCCTTGGCCTGCTCTACACTAGATCGCATATTTAAACACTTGGTTTGTCAAAAAACCATAATGCTGCAACTTTTCCTTTTGCCTATAGAATGGTTCCATTTTATACACAAGTGTGTAATAAAAATAGTCCATTCTCCTTGTGCATTTTTTTGAACGATCACACAAGTACCGAGTTTTGAGTGCACAATGGTAAGACTCAATGGCTACATTTGTATCCTAGTTGGCATGTGGGAATAGTCTGCAATTTTTTGCCCACATGGTTGCGAATTTTTTTTCCAATAGTCAAGTAAACCACAACGTATTAGAGGTGACATCAAAGAATTTGAATGGTGTGAATCATGTGAGGTGACAAAAATTGTCAACTCACCAATTCGACCTTCTCCTTCACACCAGGTCTTGTTGAAGTACTCTAAGAATCGAGGCTCATCATTGAACTCCTGAAAGAAAGAGTTCAATAGCTGAGTGACGCAATCTTCAGTGTCACCGAATGCCATCATGATCGCACCAAGACTGTGGAAGATGTCCATTGCCCTTTCCTTGGCTGCATACTTATATACATTCTTTAGCCAAGCCCTTTTGACATGCCAGAGGCATAGAAGCACACGACATTGAAAGATAGCCCTAATAGACAATAGAAATTATATTGTTTACCACTCAATTACATGAGAAAGTGGCATTCAAAATGAATAGAAAATGAGAAAGGTACACAAATGAAGAAAGGGATGCACATACTGTATGGCTTGGATTTCTGCAGTCGCATCATCGGCCAAAAATACATTGATTCTCCAGTCAGGCTTGACTCTTCTTCCACGACCGTGCAATACATGTAGCCATGCAGAGGTGTCCTCAATCTTGTTTCGTGAGGAGACTACCCATGCAACCGACACACCACTTTGTTGCTCATCAAAAACGAGGACAATATACAGTGCATACTATAGACAAAACAACTCAACGTGAGCATTGTGAAATTTACAGCTAGCAAGATCATTGAAAACATGAAGAACTATTTTTCAATGTTTGTAAGGCCTCACCCCATATTTGTTAGTTGCAAATGTGGAATCCATTGAGATGATTGAATTATGCGAGTAGCTAACCATCCTATCCAACATCCATGGAGTCTGAACCCCAATAAAAAAAGGTGTATTGTTCCCATCGAGCTGTTGAAAGTAGAAGAAGTTGTCAAAGTCCTATGCACTCCACTTTAGGATACTTGTCGAATCGACTCTGTGTTTCTGTGCATGAGTAGAATGCACCTTTCGCCAGGCATTCATTACATCCTTTCTTGTAAGGATTTGATCTCTCTTGGACATCATGCCACATAACACAGGATCGTTGATGTGTCTATCCATTATTGCATTGACACTGACGTCCATGAGCAAAAGGCTTTCAATATAGCTTTTGTACTATGTGGATAGATTAGCGGAAAACATAGAATGCTTCTCTCCACTTGTGTCATGAATTCCATGGAAAAATTGACCATTTTTATCAATGTGGAACATTTCTTTGTAGATAATATAGGCAACATCGGGTTTGTCGTTCATAACCTTCACCATGAAGTGGTATTGACAACCTCACATTTGTATAAACGTCTTATGTGGTTTCTTCTCTGGTGGAGGTTGGCCTCTCTTGTCTTGAGGACCGTATTGACACCAATAACCGCGAGAAAGGGGTCATCTCATCATCTTGAACCAAGGAGAGTAAAATATCTTTTGACCATAGAAATGAATGTTGAAAGATACAAACCTCTGATAGGAAATTGTTTTGCCATAAGTTATGTCGTCAACGGGATAGGAGGCAGTAGGTTCTCTTATTTTCTTGTACACAAATTTGGTTTTGAAACCTTCAACAGACATTTCACCGTGAATGAAATGATCAAGTCTCGTAAGAGGAATTGCTGCAACAAGGTCAAGGACGTTATCCTTGTTGATGGAAATATCAACCCATTCCAAAACGAAAGACAAAAAAGGAGAGCCTCCATTTTGTACATCTTGCACCTGCAATTCGTCTTGCTTCTTCTATTTCAAACCTCTCCCCATTCTACGAAATAACAGAATTGGATGAATATTTAACATTAGTGTGGATTGTGTGAAGAAAAAGAAACAAACCATTCATTAAACATAGATAAAGTGTGCTTGCATAGTTGTCACCCGTGTGAAACCAATACGAGGTTGTCGACTCCAATTGAGAAAAATTAAAGGTGATAGATTCAATCAAGCATAAAATATAACACAAATGCGTGTTGGAAATCAGACAGTCCATCTCAACGTACAGGTGGACATAGACAAGGACAACAAAAAATGGCAAGCAAAACCTTTGATGACATCCTGGTATGGAAGAGAAAATAAAAAAAAGTGCATCCATTGCTGCAAGCAACGCCAAAATGATAACATGTTTCTTGCATCTATTGAAAAAAATGAATTAGTAATGGAGAGCGTGAGGAAAGGTATAAAACTGCAAAAAAATCTATGAACCATGATGTAAGCAATTGCAGGTTGGAAAACATAGCATGTAGATAAGCCTCCACACTAACATAAAGACCGCAACCCCGCAAGTAAATATAACAAAGATTTTAGAGAGTATGGAGTGTACAAACCTCTTTTACCTGAGGAGGCATGTTGTGATATTTAGCCTTCCATTTTGCATGACTTAACATGAGGAGAAAAAGCACATCTAGCAATTAACGAAATAAATAAGTGAAGGTTGAACCACACGATCAATGGTTCAACCTAGAACTTCGTATGTGGTGTAGGAGTGTAACATGCATCACAATATGTAATTACTTATACAATAGCAACAAAAGATGTATTATTGTGGGAAGATATGTTGGTTGTGTTGCGTGTGTAAGTGTTAAAGGAGAGGAAGGGTTAGAGGGCAACCAAAACCTTTGATGACAACCTTGTATGTAAAAAGAATAAGTGCATCCATTGCTGCGAGCAACGCCAAAATGATAACATGTTTCTTGCATTTGTTGAAAAAAAGATGAATCGGTAATGGAGTGTATGAAGAAAGGTATTAAGGTGTAAAATTTTCTATGAACCATGATGTAAGCGAATGCATGTTGGAAAACACAACGTGTAGATGAACCCCGACGCTGACATGAAGACCGCAACCCCGCATGTAAATATAACAAAGATTTTAGAGAATATGGGGTGTACAAACCTCTTTTACCATAGGAAGCATGTTGTGATATTCAGCCTCCCATTTCGCGTGACTTAACATGAGGAGTAAAAGCACTTCTAGCAATTAAGGAAATAAAACAAGTGAAGGTTGAACCACACGTTCAGTGGTTCAACGTAGAACTTCGTATGTGGCATAGGAGTGTAACATGCATCACAGTATGTAATTAATTATACAATGGCAACAACAAATGTATTATCATGGGAATATACACTGGTTGTGTTGCGTGTGTAAGTGTTAAATGAGAGGAAGTGTTAGAGGGCAAGCAAAACCTTTGATGACAACCTTGTATGTAAAAGGATTGCGCATCCATTGCTACAAGCAACACCAAAATGATAAATATGCTTCGCACCAATGGAAAAGATGAATCACGGTACCGATGCGCGAAGAAAGGTATAGCTGCGTAAATTTTCTATGAACTATGATGTAATCGAATGCAAAGTTGGAAAACAAAAACGCAGATGAACCTCCATGTCGACATGCCGAAGACCCCAAGCATTGCAAAATTATAACAAACATTTTGTGGAGGAATTGATGGGGTACAAATCTCTCTTTTAATTTCTTTGAGGGAAGCGCATGTTGTATTATCCAACCCTTCCATTTCACGGACTTAACATGAGGAGCAAAATCACTTCTATCAATTCTTGGCGAAATAAATTATGAAGGTTGAACCACATTCAGTTGGTTCGAACGAGAAAACTCGTGACATGTGGCGGTATGCAATGATGCAACAATATGTAATTAATTATATAAAATGGAAACAAAAGATGGCTACCGCGGTATACTTGGTTGAAGTTGTGTGTAAGTGTTAAATGAGGAGAAGGCGAGGGCAAGCAAAACCTTTGATGATAACCTCGTATGCAAAAAGAATAAGTGCATCCATTAAGCAGAGTTAACGCCTAAAATGATACTATTGTTTTTGCATCCGTTGAAAACGAGGTACTGGAGCATTTATGGGTTATAGCAAAAATTTTTCTATCAACCATGATTAAGCGAATACAAGTTGGAAAACACATGTAGATGAATCTCCACACGGACATAAAGACTACAAGTAAATTTGCAACCCCACATGTAAATATAACAAAGATTTCAGAGTATATGGGGTGTACAAAAATATTTTACTTGAGAAGGCATGTTGTGATATTTAGCCTCTTTAGGGGCCGTCCAACGCGCGGTGCAAACAAAGGCAACATCTTGTGGAAATTCATGGGTGGAAGTTGGCGGTTGAACAACACTACGAGTGGTTCAATCCTACAACTTCAGAGCAATGGCGAGCGTAATGTGCGCAACAATTATATGTAAAATTAATTCCCATAGTTCCAACAACGATGGCGAATAAATACGCGCACAAAGTTGCATTGCCGCCTGCGTCGTCCTTGAACCATCCGTTCAACAACCACAAACCACCGTAACTTGGTTCGCAACTGTTCCACCAACCGACGTCAACCACGTTTCGCCATGTTCATCCATCGTCCGTCCTGAATTTAACGCTGATTCCGCCCCACATGCGCTAAACTGTTCGTCCTGTTTTACCTGAGCAGGAATCTTGTGATATCGACCCTTCCATATGGGGTGAGTTAACATGACCAACAAAAGCGTATATGACAATGCATGAACTAAAAAAGTGCAGGTTGAACAACCATATGGGAAGTCCAACCTGCAACTTTTTATGTAGCCTATAAGCCTAACATGAATAATAACATGTAATTACTTCTATGGCTGCCAACAATGTTAAAAGAAAAAAACACGATCATTGCATCTAGTGATAAAAAATGAGTCAATCAAGTCAAACATCTGTGAACATAAAACTAAACATGACCAGTAAAAGAACATCAAGCACAAAAGTAAAAAATTCCACCCTTCACCTTACAACAAGCAAACATATCGAAAGTACAACCCATAGTGTTTTCCAACATGCCTATAGTTTATTAATTAGAGAAAATTCAAACACAATGTCTAGTCTAACTGTGACTTGTTTTATATTTTGAAGATGTTCCTTTCATTACATTCGTACTGTGTAAACAAGGAAAGGATTTCATTCCAAAAAAAAGGAAACAATTGGCTGGAGACATGAAAGCCATGTGTGAAATGGTAGACAAGTTTTGTAAATAACTTATCAAACAGAAATCCTCTGCATTCTCTAATGAGAAAGACACTCTCCAAAACACAAGAATGGAATGTGTGAATTGAAATGATTCATAATTGCTTGTAACATCTCCATATACAAAACCGTGTTAAGGAAGCAAACAACCCAGTTCGCTTATAATAACCCTTTCCGTTTAAAACAAGAAGATCTTACATAACCTAAAACCTAGCAAAGGTGTTTCCCACGACAATTATTTCGTGCACTTTTTTCTTTTCAATCGATCAAATTAAACACAAGAAATTTGAAATTGCGCTTAATTCTTTGTGGTGATTATTCTATTACTTCATTTTGTAATGACATTCCCACGCTGGTAATAACCGTGAGTGTTACCGCTAAGCAAATCCAACGCAGACAACCCTTTCCATTTGAAATGGGCGAGGATCTAAATAACCCTAAACCCACGGCAGGTTCTATTCAGGAAATTTATTTTACGACTTCTTTTCTTAATCGATCAACTTAAACACAACAATGGAAATGAATTGAGCGATATCGGCATTGGTTTTGTAACATTCCATAAGCTGCGTTCCGGTGTTAAGAAGCGCTAACCCACGCGAGACAAACCTTTCCATTTAAACAGCGACCACATACCGAAACCCAACAATGTACCTCTATTGATGAATTATTTTAGAAAGCACTTTTTTTTCGGAATCGAACTAAAATTCGCGAAACAATAATTCCGGAACGTACACTGAAGACATTCATACTATTTTGTAACATCTCCCATGTTGCACAACCATGGTGCTAGTATATAGCAACCCTAAATTCACATGAGATGTCCCTTTCCATTTAAAACAAGGAGATTCTAAAATAATCAAAACCCGCGAGTGGTTCTCTCGCGTAGATTCAGCACCGATATCGAAACTCTTTTTCAACCTGACCGGGAAATTTAAAACATAACAAATTATAACGCATGAATTTTCAACATATCTCATATTGTTTTGTAACATTCCATGTTGCAAAATCGTGGGTGTTAAGAAGCAAGCAACCCACCATGAGACAACCCTTTCTATTTAAACAAGGAGATTCACATAACTGAAACCCAACAGTGTGTTTCTCATTGACAATTATTTTGTGCACATTTTTTTCAATTGACTGAAATTAAAAAAGAAGAATGGAATGTGTTAATTTGAAGACATTCATACTATTTTGTAACATTCCACATTGTACAACCATGGGTGTTAAGAAGCAAGCAACCCACCATGAGACAACCCTTTCAATTTAAACAAAGAGATTCAAATAACTGAAACCCAATAGTGTGTTTCCCATTGACAATTATTTTGTGCACTTCTTTTTTCAATCGACTTAAATTAAAACACAAGAATTGAATGTGTAAATTGGAAGACATTCATACTGTTTTGTAACATTCCATGTTGCAAAACCGTGGGTGTTAAGAAGCAAGCAACCCACCATGAAACAACCCTTTCCATTTAAACAAGGAGATTCACATAACTGAAACCCAATAGTGTGTTTCTCATTCACAATTATTTTGCGCATTATTTTTTTCAATCGATTGAAATTAAAACACAAGAATGGAATGTGTTAATTTGTAGACATTCATACTATTTTGTAACATTCCACGTTGCACAACCGTGGGTGTTAAAAAGCTAGTAACCCACCATGAGACAACCCTTTCCATTTAAACAAGGAGATTCAAATAACTGAAACCCAACAGTGTGTTTCCCATTCACAATTATTTTATGCACTTATTTTTTCAATGGACTGAAATTAAAACACAATAATGGAATGTGTGAATTGGAAGACATTCATACTATTTTGTAACATTCCATGTTGCAAAACCGTGGGTATTAAGAAACAAACAACCCACCATGAGACAACCCTTTCCATTTAAATAAGGAGATTCACATAACTGAAACCCAACAATGTGTTTCCCATAGACAATTATTTTGTGCACTATTTTTTTCAATCAACTGAAATTAAAACAAAATAATGGAATGTGTTAATTAGAAGACATTCATACTATTTTGTAACATTCCACGTTGCACAACCGTGGGTGTTAAGAAGCCAACAACCCACCATGAGACAACCCTTTCCATTTAAACAAGGAGATTCAAATAACTGAAACCCAATAGTGTGTTTCTCATTCACAATTATTTTGTGCACTTCTTTTTTCAATCGACTGAAATTAAAACACAACAATGGAATGTGTGAATTGGAAGACATTCATACTATTTTGTAACATTCCATGTTGCAAAATTGTGGGTGTTAAGAAGCAAGCAACCCACCATGAGACAACCCTTTCCATTTAAACAAGGAGATTCACATAACTGAAACCCACCACCGTGTTTCCCATTGACAATTATTTTGTGCACTTTTTTTTCAATCGACTAAAATTAAAACACAAGAATGGAATGTGTTAATTTCAAGACATTCATACTGTTTTGTAATATTCCACATTGCACAACTGTGGGTGTTAAGAAGCAAGCAACCCACCATGAGACAAACCTTTACATTTAAACAAGGATATTCAAATAACTGAAATCCAGCAGTGTGTTTCCCATTGACAATTATTTTGTGCACTTATTTTTTCAATCGACTAAAATTAAAACACAACAATGGAATGTCTGAATTGAAAAAAATTCATACTGTTTTGTAACATTACATGTTGCAAAACCGTGGGTGTTAAGAAGCAAGCAACCCACCATGAGACAACCCTTTCCATTTAAACAAGGAGATTCACATAATTGAAACCCAACAATGTGTTTTCTATTGACAATTATTTTGTGCACCTTTTTTTTTCAATCGACTGAAATTAAAACACAAGAATGGAATGTGTTAATTTGAAGATATTTATACTATTTTGTAACATTCCACATTGCACAACTGTGGGTGAGCAAACAACCCACCATGAGACAACCCTTTACATTTAAACAAGGAGATTCAAATAACTGAAACCCAACAGTGTGTTTCCCATTGACAATTACTTTGTGCACTTCTTTTTTCAATCGACTGAAATTAAAACACAACAATGGAATGTGTGAATTGGAAGACATTCATACTTTTTTGCAACATTCCATGTTGCAAAACTATGGGTGTTAAGAAGAAAGCAACCCACCATGAGACAACCCTTTCCATTTAAACAAGGAGATTCATATAACTGAAACCCAACAGTGTGTTTCCCATTCACAATTATTTTATGCACTTTTTCTTTTTCAATCGACTGAAATTAAAACACAAGAATGAAATTTGTTAATTTGAAGACATTCATACATTTAAATAACTCCACATTGGGTTTCCCAAATTTCATATTAAAAAATCTTCTAAAACCCTCTGCCTATAACCCAATTACCCTCACCTCAAATTTCGTCGGTATTCACCTCACATTTATTTTGTGCACTGTTTTTTCAATCAACTGTAATTTAAGCACAACAATGCAATGTGTGATTTTGAAAACATTCATATACATTTAAATAACTCCACATTGGGTTTTCCAAATTTCATATTAAAAAATCTTGTAAAACCCTCTGCTGTAACCCAATTACCCCTCACCTCAAATTTCGTCGGTATTCTCTTCCAACTCCTCTATGTGCACTCCACACTTTAGCTCACAACCTCGATTTTGTCGGTATTCTCCTCCAAGTCTTCGTCGTCCATGTGCACTCAGACCTTCAACTTTCCCTTTCAACGTGCAGATTGGAAACAAATAATATTTTCTCCTTTCTTCCTCGAAACAAAAAAGGCTCTATTTCCGCCGGCGTCACTTTCCCTTCCACTTTTCCGGCGCGACAAAAAAGAGACTTGCCGAGAAAGCAAACCTGCTCGCCTTTTTCCCTCGGCGTCACTTTCCCTTCCACTTTTCCGGCGTGACAAAAAGGAGACTTGCCGAGAAAGCAAACCTGCCCGCCTTTTTCCCCCGGCCACAGGCGGGAAGAACCTAGCTGATGGCACCCTTAATTCGCACCTAACCATTGTTGGCCGTTTGCTCCCGCTACAGCTTTTCTCTGTAATCGCTCATCTGGCGGGCCCCGTACTACGACGTCGCGTCATATTATATATGTTTTTCATGCATTTTTTTATGTACATAGGTGCTTTTTATCTAGTAGTTAGCCGGCTCCCTTAATTCCAACTCTTACACAAAATTGTACCACTTAAACACTAAATTATTACATAACAAAAATAAAATGAAGGTAAATGGAAACACCTTTACAAAAATATTCCCTATATAAAGATAATTTTGATTGGATGTATTGTGTTAATTAATTGAAAAATGGATTGCCATACGTATTAGCCAGCTCTAATGTATCTTTAAAGATGCTTCTCATATTTGCAACAATTTTGTATTCCCGCGTCTTTCAAAGAACAGGAAAACTGAACACAGATAAAACGGCCGTACTTAATCTCGCTCTCTACAATCGCACCAAGTCCCAGAGAAAAACGTCTCCTCTGTACCGTGGTATGAGAAGAGCAGCAGAACTATATGTTTAGCGTTTTTTTGCTCTGATTTGTAGTAAGCCTGAGGTAGATGGAGGCGAGCACGCAGCAATGCTGGAGGCAGGAGGTCGATTCGAAGCTGAAGAGGCTTCATTCGCTTCTGTTTGGCGCCGAGCGAGCTCTGGAAAAAGGGGATGGCCAAACTGCCCTGGGGTTGGCTCTGCGCTTGACTGGCTTCTTGGAATCCCAATGCGATAACACCGACCCTACTGACGAAATTTACATCAACCCAATCCGAAAGAATGCCTATGCTAAAATTCGTGCAGCTCGCCAAATTTTGGAAGCTGACTCTGACAGGTTTCATTCTATTCTATTTATTTAATCTCGCTACTTTTTAAATCCTTTTATTGATAAATTGAGGGTGTTATGGCCCCTGAGTCCATGAGACACAAACAGAACTTAGTCCCTGAGCACGCTGCATTAATTTATGGGAGTAAGTGCAACGGTTCCTCCGGGTATTTGAATATTTGAATCCTGAATATATCATTCTACATTTGTAAACTAAAGCAGCAAAAGAATTTAGTTAGTAGATCCTTGTAAAGGGGGCTTCTAAATTTTCTCTGCAGGTGCTTCTCAGGAAATTGAATAACGGTTTGAATGAAAGTGACCTAGCGACAATGGAAAATGACTGAATAAAAACACTGTTTAATAATTTTAGAAGTTAGGAAAAAAATAATACAGTAAACATTTGCCACTTTGCAGATTTTTAAAAATATGGCCGCACCTATTTTTCAGGTGAATTTTTTTGAATTGGTTTGAAGTTTGAACCACTTGAACATGAAAAATAGAAGTCCAATAGCTAATCCTATAGCTGTAATGATATATTTAGGATCTGAGAGTCCAAGAGTATGTGTAAGTCTTTGAAACATGATATTCAAAGTATTGATGACGAATTTAAAACGAAGGTCATGATGCTCATGTGTAAAGCTATGACTAATATTTATGCTTTAATTGTTTATTTTGTAAACTTATCCTGCCGATTTTTATCAAAATTCTTCTTAATTAAACGTGTTATTGGCAGCCGTTATTGTGTTAAATATGGTTTTAAGTTTTCATCCACAGAAGAACATTTACCACAGGTCCATATGGATGCTTACTGACTTTAGGCCCTACATCCCGGATGTCCCAATTCCCATCCTTGGCGTTCCAGGCCACAAAAAGCAGACATCTCCATAGAAATGTAGATGTCTTGCCATTCTTGGGACGACCTGAGGGACCTCTAGGCATTCCTCTATTGTCTCAGACTCTCAAGGATGTTAGTGTTGATAAAATTTGAGTTCACAAAATCATAGAAATTTGTAGCACACATTAGTTGTAAAAAAATAAGAGAAAAGATAAAACAGAATAACATTTAAAAAGACATGGATTTATGTGGTAAAACCTTGACAATATGTCAAGGAAATGTCCACAGGGCAAAGCTACCAATATTCTTATTGCTCAGAGGAAAAACTACAATCTTCATGCAGCTGCAACTACAAATTGATTTGCCTTTCAAGGCTACAAAGATATATATATATAATATTCTCCACATAACAACTACCATCAAAATTAGAAAAAATAGATTTCTCTCTTGAGGAAATTGTAGATTACCGCTTAAGAAAAAAGTAGTATTTTTAAGATAAGATTTTTGCTTTATTATTGTTACAATCCAACAATCTCCACTTTGACAACAATTTATCTAATACCTGCTCATGTCCATCCATCACCTTTTTTGCAAGCCAAGAGAAACCAAACTCCATCTCAACTTCTCTAACAATACTGGTTTTGTAAATATGTTTGCACAATTTTTATTTCTCAAGAACTATTCCACCTCCATCAATAGCTTGTCTTGCAAAATGGTATTTAACTGCAATATGCTTGGTCCTACTATGATGAGTTGGATTTTCAGCCAAATGAATAACACTTTGACTATCACATAATACATTTACCTTGTCCTGCACTTTTCCAAACTCACCCAATAGACTCTTTAACCAAATTGCCTCTTTGCATGAATGCGAAACAGCTATATACTCTGCCTCAGTAGTAGATAAAACAATTGTTCCTTGAAGCTTTGACATCCAACAAATAGGTTCTACTGCAAGAGTAAAGACATAATTTGAAGTAGATCTCCTTTTGTCTAAATTACTTGCAAAATCTGAATCAACATAATCACAAACTGAACCATTGCAACAATTATAGGTGATACAATAATCGCTTGTGCCTCTAAGATAGCAAAGAACCCATTTCATTGCTGCCCGGTGTTCTCTACCTAGATTTGCCATGTTTCTATCGACAACACCAACTGCATGTGAAATATCGAGTCTTGTACATATCATCGCATACATTAAACTTCCTATTGTATTACAATATGGTACACGAGACATATAATCCTTTTCTTCTTTATCCTAGGACATAAGTTTGAAGAAAGCTTAAAATGGGAGGCAAAAGAGATATTTATTGATTTCACATTCTTCATATTGAATCTTATGAGGATCTTCTCCATATATTTTTGTTGTGATAACCAAAGCTTACCATGTTCCCTGTCTTTGTGTATTTCCATGCCCAAAAATTGCTTTTTTGCTCCTAGATCCTTCATATCAAATTACCTAGCCAATTGAGTCTTTAACCTACTGATCTCAACCATGCTTTTGCTTGCTACAAGCATATTGTCAACATATAACACCAAGATAATGAATAAACCAGTTTTCAAACTTTTGATGTGACACAATGGTCATACTCCTTGTAAAATTTGTCTCACCACGAAGGAATCAAACTTCTTGTACCATTGCCTAGGTGATTGCTTTAGGCCATACAATGACTACCTAAGTTTGTAAACAAATCTTCTTTTGCGATCCTAAACAAACCCTTTTGGTTGTTCCATATATATCCCCTCATCCAAATTTCCATGTAAAAATGCTATTTTAACATTTAGTTACTCTATCTCAAGATCAAGTAAAGAAACTAGATACTACCCGAATGGAAACAAGCTTAACAATTGGTGAAAAAATTTCATGGAAATCAATACCTTACTATTGAGAATACCCTTTTGCTACTAGTCTTAATTTGTACCTTTCAACTTTATCATCAACACCCTTTTTCAGTTTGTAGATCCATTTGCAACCAATGACTTTCTTGCCCTTTAGGAGGTTCTACCAGGCCCCATGTTTTATTCTTTTGTACGATATCCATTTCTTCTTTCATTGCCAATTTTCCATTTAGCACTTTCAATATCATCCATCGCTTCCTAATAGCATGTAATGTCCCCTTATTAGAGACATAAAATGCACAAGTTAAGGTCAAGAAATTTATTTACCACCACCTAATTTTGCACATGCACAATTCTAGATTGAACATTTTAGATAGCAGTGCATGCATTATCACAGCAGATAAACATCATAAATAACATGATTATTACCTTTGGATTCAATATCTGTCTTAGCTCTTCTTTCATTCATTGGAGTGGTGGATTGTAATATGATCACACTGTCTATTATCTTGGGGATCAATCATGGGGATTCCACAGCCTCTTCTCTCCACAACTGAGTCCTCCTTCCTCCTATTGGAGGTTAGCTTAAAAGGAGTTTGAGTTCAAAGTGCTCTCCTCTCATAGTATCAAGATAGTCACACAACACTGCTGCAGCACACATTTATATATCAGCTTATCTCTACATAAGATTCAATATATTCATCTTCTAATTGATTGATACACTGTTCCTCAGACGAACATGCACATCATCTATATCTATATTGCATTTAGCCATGCATATAAGATATAAAATAATAACTGTAGTAGTTTGGGTCAATCATGACAGCTTGATTAGTATACATGAGCTGTCCAAAATATGCATATTTATATTCACACCTCTAATAAACATGCTCATTAAAATACACCACCTTGATCACAATATATACATATACATATACATATATATATATATATAGTTATAGCATATACATATATATATAGCCAATACATTATATTTTACTATGTTAGCTTACTGTTTATAATAGGTCAAACATATACCAGCATAAAATGATTATAATGAACTTACTCTATTGCTGCTTATTCCTTGTGATCATATTTTCAGATAATCTTTTATTAGAATGATACTTATTTCCAGGATATATTCAGATTTAAAAGAAGAAGATGATTGATGGGTTGAGAGGAATGATGGGTTGAGAGGAATATATCCTGGAAATAAGTATCATTCTAATAAAAGATTATCTGAAAATATGATCACAAGGAATAAGCAGCAATAGAGTAAGTTCATTATAATCATTTTATGCTGGTATATGTTTGATATTTATATCTGTTATTTTTGTGGTAAACTCTAACATAATTAAGGTATGAAATTATATTGGTATATATATATATATATATTATGATCAAAATTAATTATTTTTGTAGTATGTTTATTAGGGTTATTATCTGTGAATATAAATATACACATATTTTGGTTATTTATATTTGTTACTCTCTTAATAAGCTTCATCATGATTATTTAATACAATTGTGTATTTTGCTATTATATATATATATATAATAAATACATATAAGTATAGATGATATGCATGTTCATGCAAAGGTGAGTATTGTCAATCAATTAGAGATAATTATATATTAGATCTTTATATAGAATAATATTTATTATATACGATTATGTAATAATGATGCTTGCAGCAATTGTTATGTCTTAACGAGCTATCTTGACATTACCTTGAAGAATAGACTTTGGGCTCAAACTCCCTTTCGCTAACACTCAATAGGGAGAGGATGGTTGTGGAGGGAAAGGCTGGTAAGTCGATCCCATGTTGATGTCCCAAGATGGTAATAAGACTTGAGGGAATCCACTTGGAGATTGGTCACGCGCCCTTTGCACTGTAAGGCGTCCCTCCTCCAATGAGGTTAGGAAAGAAGAGCTAAGGCAAAGATCTATTCCGATCAAGAGTAATAAGTCATATTAGTTTATGATGTGTTTATGCACTAGCTGATAATGCATCTGCCTTATCCTTAAAATGTTCAATCTAGAATTGTGCATGTGCAAAATTAGGTGGTGGTAAATAAATTTCTTGACCTTAACTTGTGCATTTTATGTCTCTAATAAGGGGACATTACATAACAACTAGGTTATCCATCATTAAAAATCAAAGCAATAGATGAAATATAATCTTCATATCTCTTAGGAGGATTTTTGACCCCTGTAGATCTCCTTAGAGCTGGTTGTGGCATTTCCACATTTTCTTGTATATTTTTTGTATCCTCATCATCTTTTTTAGAAACTTCTTCTTGGTTCCTATTTTTTGTAGATGGCTGAATTTCCAACTAAATTTGCTGATATTGTGGTTTTTGTTCCTATTTCATTTCAACTTCTATGTCTGATTTTATGATAGGAGATTCATCAAATATTACATCTCTGCTAATGATGATTTTCTAGGCAGGGATCCCACAGTTTGTATCCCTTAACTCCATCACCATAACTAACAAAAATATATTTCTTTGATTTGGGGTACATCTTAGAATGCTAATGTTTAGAAATAAATGCATTTGCATCACAATTTTTTTTTTTCAGATTTGAGTAATCACAAGAATGACCTGTCCTTACCTCTTTAGGAATCTTATAGTCTATTGTAACCGATGGTGACTGATTTACTAGATAGTAAGTTGTAGAGACTGCTTTTGTTCACAACTCTTGTTGCAACCTGACATTATTGAGCATGCTCCTTGTTCTCTCTAGAAGAGTCCTATTCATGCATTCAATAAGACCATTTTGTTGAGGAGTGTAAATTGTGGTTTTATGCCTTTCGATCCCAACTTCCTTGCAATAATTTTCAAATTCCAAAGATGTGAACTCACCCCTATTATTTGTTCTTAAGCACTTGATTGACCTTTCAGTACTCTTTTCAACCAAAACTCTAAATTGCTTAAATACACTAAATACATCAACTTTACTTTTAAAAATATAGATCAACACCTTTTGTAGAGTAATCATCTATAAATGTTACAAAGTATGATGATCCTCCAAAAGAAATTGTAGGGGATGGCCCCCAAACTTCTGAATGAATATATTTTAGAATACCCTTACATGTGTGACTATTTGTTTTAAACTTTTGTCTACACTGCTTTCCAAAGACACAATGCTTGTAGAAATTCAAATTAAGAGGTTTTAAATTTGGAAGTAATTTATAGTTTATCAATACCTTTAGCCCTTTCTTGTTCATATGGCCTAGTTGTTGATGCCATAAACGAGTAGATTCATTTGCTTTCTTAGATACCAATGCTACTTCATTTATTTCAGTACCCCCTTCCAGCTTGTAAAGGTTCCCAACCTTTGTAGTCTTCATGACCACCAAAATACCCTTGGACACTTTCAATGTTCTACTGTAATGTCCCCTTTTGGGATTGCCCTAAATCTTGCCCTAAATCTTGCCCTAGAATCACAAGTTTAATGTAGTTAGGGTTATAACTTATCAATTAAATGCTTTAAGTAAGATAAATCTTGGTTCTTGCAATCATGCTAGATAATATTGGAAATACAATTCATATGATTGAAACATATATAATAAATGCCTTATCTATTTAAACCATGTAAAATACATAACTATTTCAAACTATATAAACTGCACAATATCCATTTGAATAAATCATTTAAGAAATCAAGAATCAATAGTGCTATTCCCATAGTCCACCATGATGGGCTTGGAGAGGAAGCATGTTAGGGTGCCTAACTTTGCCACATCTAAGCCCAGGAGTGCGGAGTAACCATACTTGACCCCTTGGCCCCAAGGGGCAGGAACTCTTGTCCATCCAACATGAGGTGAACTACTTAGAAGGGGAAGACGCACCTGCATCCCCTAATCATTACCCCTCAATAAGACGCCCTAACTTCACCACGACTAAGCCCAAGAGCACGGAGTATCCATACTCAACCTCTTGGCCCCAAGTGGCAGGAACTCTTGTTGCTCCAACACGAGGTAGACTACTTAGAAGGGGAAGATGCGCATGCTGACCTTATTGAGGTTTCTCCCTAACCCTTTTCACGATCACTTATAGGAGATTCAAATAAATGAATGATTACAGAGATTAACTACTATCATCACAAATAATTGATAGACTATATATTCAATTATAAAATAAAAATATAGACAGACTATGTATATATATATACTCAATCTTCTTATTATCTTGCATACCACAATTGAATAACGCTGCTGTAATCTACTGATATTTCTAATCTGATTGATATATCAGAGTCGCAGATTGCTCGATCTTCTAATAGATGTCCATAGAACTTTTATTCCCCTATTTGATGCCCTTGTCAGTTGAGTGCAGATAATTATGTTTGATCTGTTCCACTTGCCTTGCTGTTCGATCTGTTCTTAATATTCAGAAGATATTGATTAGTGTAAATCAACCGAATAAGAATCTATTATCCATATTCATATTAAGGAACCATAATTACCTATAAGGCTCAATAATTGCTGCAAGCATCATTATTGCATAATCGTGTATACATACATACATACATATATACATATATATAAGTATATTTTATATAAATCTATATATTTCTAAATACTTTCAATCTCCCTTATTGCAAATTAGTTATTATGAAAGTAATGATGCATATATGTATATGCCTATCAAATATATATATATATTAAATGCATATGTATTCAAATGCGTACTCATCTCTGATTATACCATCTGCTGCTGCTTATCGGAATGCAAGCTTATTCTCATTGTCTCCATTTTAATGTTCCTTTTATATCTCTTTCAAATCTGCATATACCTCTTTTAGATCTACATATATCTTTTTTAGATCGGCATATTTTATCTTTTAGATCTGCATATTATATCTCTGCCGGTGTTTCCCAATTATGTGTTCCAGATTTCTTATTTTTCATTCTATTTATATCCTTATGTCTCTATAACGAGAGACATCCTTTGACAAGCAGACATGACTATTTGTTTAAATATTCCTTTATGTTGATCGCACCTTTTCTTCAAACATATCGCACCTTCACATTATCATTTGATTAAGACTTTTTGTCTTATATGGAGCACTGCCCTTTCACCCATATAATCACTGCCTTTGATTAAACATAGTCACTGCTTTGTTATCATAATCGCTGCCTCTTTGTCAACCTATTTAAAATCACTGCCTTTTATGTTTGTTTCCTTCTTAATCAAATCGCTGCTATTATGTAATGCTCTTTATCATATTCGCTGCTGCTTATATATATATTATATGTTTTCTTATTTTAAGATATTTATTTTTATATTAGTTTTATATGTATATCTTATAGTATTATACTATAATAATTATAATTATAATAATATTAAATTGTTAATATTTATATATATTTTTTTAATATTTATATTTATATTGTTATTTATTTTATTTATTAATTTATTTACATTCCAACGTTTTGTTTTTTTAGTATTGCAATTTTGGGGGCATGACATCTACCTTGACATGTAAATTTATAACCTCCAGAATCTAAAACTCTCAAGGAATTTAAATTCTTTTTAAGTTGTGGTACATGTCTTACCTCTGTCAATGTCCTTACAATACCATTGAACACTTTAATCTTAATGCTCCGAATCCCAACAATCTTACAAGTAACATTACTTCTCATAAGAACAACATTGCCATCAATAGTTTGGTAAGAAGAAAACCAACTATGTGGACACATGTCATTCGAAGCACTAGAATCTAATAACCATTCCTTGTGATATTGTGAACTATTACAAACAAATAGTACCTCATCAACCATACATGAACTTGTCTCAATCGGGTTTGCTTCCTTTTTGGAGTCATCTTTGTCTTCTTTCCTCTTTCAACAATCTTTTTTGAGATGCGTTGATTTCTTGGAGTACCAATATTTTCCCTTACCCTTTTTTTCTTTTTGACTTAGATTTGGATGTACCTCTCAAATTCTCCCCTTTTTTTGTGGACCGACCCCTATCCACCATTGCTTTTGGTGTGGAGGTTTCTATATTGGATTTTCTCCGCACCTCCTCAAAGAACAAGGCTCCCACAACATAATCAAAGTCAAGAATGTCCATTGTGCTAAAGCTAGTGGAAGTGACTAAGTGGTTCCAGAATTCAAGCAATGAACATAATAATTAAATAATGTGACTGGCTTGTCTTCATCTTCGATTTGTACACCCATATTAGTTAATTGGCACATAAGAGTATTGAAAACATTTAAATGATTAGCAATTTTGGCACCTTCCTTCATTCGCAAATTGTACACTTGCCTCTTCAAGTAGATTTGGATTGTCAAGGATGTAAAAACTCTCCATTATGCTCTATGAGCCTGTTGCTGTTTCCTCACCAACAATATTGAAAAGAACACCATTTGCCAAACACAACCGAATTGTGCTAAGAGCTCTTGTATCTAGATCTTCCTAGGCCTCATGAATGATATTCACATTTTTTTGACTTGCCTATCAACAGTTTGTGTAATCCTTGTTGCACCAACAAATAACGCATCTTGAGCTTCCACAAGTCAAAGTTATTCTTCCCATTGAACTTCTCCATCTCGAACCTTACATTCGAAACCTTTGCCATTTGATGTTGCAAAACAAACATCAAGTCCTAACATATTCGTTGCAAAAATAAAGGCTTTGATACCACTTGTTGAGAAAACGTGAGTTCACAAAATCATATAAATTTGTAGCACAAATTAATTGCAAAGAAATAGAAGAAAAGATAAAACAGATTAACATAATTTATGTGGTAAAACCTTGACAATATGCCAAGGAAGCATCCACAAGGCAAGGGTGGCAGTATTCTTATTGCTTAGAGAAAAAATTACTATCTTCACACAGCTGCAACTACAAATTGATTTGCTTTTCAAGGCTACAAAGATATATATAATATCTTCCACATAACAACCACAATCAAACTTAGAAAAAACTAGATTTTTCTCTAAAAAAAAGGTAGATTATTTCTTAAGGGAAAAGTATTTTTTTTTAAGATAAAATAAGTTTTTTGTATTATTGTTGTCACAATCCAACAATCGGGGTGTCCTTGCCATTTGAAGAAAAACTATTTAGAGAAACAATAAAAAATACATTTTTAAACCCTAAACCCTAAAGTGGGGCTTATTATGGCCCCAAACCCTAAACCCTTTCCATTTTACATTGCAATTTGCAAAGAGGAAGAGGAAGTGGAAAAACAACAGCACCAAGTACTTGAGGTGTGTGCTCTGAATTTCTATTAATTATTGATCATTTTCTTCCAATTTTCTACCTCAAACTTCATCATTCATGAATCTATTTTACTGTTTTTTTTTTAAAATTTGAAAATCTTAATAAATATTAAATAATGCTTGACTTAAATATTTAAAAAATTGAATATGCTGATTTTTTAATCCATTGTAGCAAGTTTCTTTATATATTTTGTAACTTGCAATGGGATTGCAACTTTTGTACATTCTTTGCTTTTTTATCTAATGCAGTCTAGAATTGGACACTTGTGATGGCTAAACAAATTCTAGCAGCCAACAAACCTCTCGTGAAAAAATCAACCATCAGGTAGACAACTCAGATTTTTTTGTTGTTCTCATTACCAGCAAATGAACACAATGAAACAAATGGCCTGCAGGGTTTATTGTTGACATCTAATAGGCATGCAGGCCTTGAAACTCCAATTATTAGGGCTCACAGGCCTTCAAATGACATTCCAAAACAGGCTCGCAGACCTCAGTCTTAGTACTTTCAATACACCATTCATACTCGGCCGGCCTTCCCCATCATCTTTATTCACAGTTACCACCTTCTTATGCTTTGCTCAGCACCATCACTTCCATCCACTTCAATAAAGTAATCAAAGTCAATTAACTCCTCTAGAATTTGGGCCTGAATCATTAGAAGATAATTGACACCACCATGAGAAGCTCTTGGCTAAAATAAGATGCCTAAAAATGAAAGAAAATTGATGAAGCATGCCTTCATGTCCTGGAATAGATAGGCGGATTTAAAACCCAAAACTTGTCTAGGTGTCAAGTAAAGGCAGCAAAGAAGATAAGTTATATGATCCCATAACCAAATAAGGCAACTTAATTGTTCAGTCTTAGTAGGAGAATAGGTAATGAATAGTAAGCCAATAAAACTGTTGCTGGCAAAAAGTAACACGAGCAGGACTGGCAAGGTGAAGAAACAAAGATTCAATTGTGTGGACCTGGGGAATCTGAACTTGAATCTAGCCTAGAATAGCCATATCAAGAAAAGACAAATAAGGTGATTATCATATAAGTGTACAACCATGAAGTTACAAACAATAGACAAAGAGACAAATAAAAAATTTCTTTTTGGTTATGCAAGATGTTGATCCACCAAGATACTCCTGCATCAAGCACTCTAAGTAAAAGAAATGTTCCGTAATTACATAACTTTCGTTAACATTTGAAGATTCTAGGATAGATATTAGGATAGATATTTTTGTGTTTTGCCAACTCACATTTGTGAATACACTGGTTGCCTCTTCAATTGTTTTCCATATAATTGAAATTTTCTTTGTATTTCCTTCTTGTCCTTTTGATTGTTTGAACATCAATGTCACTTCCACTTCATCAACTTTGCTTAGACAGTTGCTGTATTCCTCCTTCTGCTCATCAGAATCTGTATTTGTTCTTCACAATTTTGTTTGGTAATAATGGTATAAGTTAGAAATATTGAAAAGTGCGTTGAAATAATATGCCTCAGAAGTTCTATCTCATAAGAATTTGCTGCAAACTTCCTTAAAATCTTAGAGGGCCCAATCTTTTTCCACATTAGTTTGTTGTAGCTTCATTGAGGAAATCTTTCTCTTATCAAATGTGCTAACACTAGATCCCCTACTTGAAATTCTTGCTCTCTTTCTATTTATTAGCATGCTCTTTCTATTTTAATGAATTTTTCTCCAAGTTTTCCTTCGCTTCTTGGTGCAACTTTGTAATGTCCCCATTTTATGTTCTCCAATAGTGCAGTTGTTCGGTGACCTTTTGGGTTTATTAATGATATCCGAGGTTTTAGGGTTTCTCTGTGGTGACTGGCTATTTTAGCAACTTACTATTTTAAGTAAGTTTGAGTTGAACTTCGTTTGGGCCAGATTGGTTGTTGTCCTTTACTTTTTTTTTTTGATACGCCCGCGGTAGATTATATATATTGAAATAGAAAAAATATATACAGCGTCGACTCGCGGAAAATTATCCATGACACCGCAGTAGAACAAAACATCAACCCATCCAGGGACCTGATTACCGGTTTCAGCGGAGATCCATATCGCTCAAAAGACCATCCGAAAACCATTGGCATAAAGAGAGGGGTCACAGGCCGACCCACGACCAACGAAAGACAAAATTTGCAAAAAATTTGTGTAGAAGACCACCAAAAAGATAGTAAAAAGCAACGAAACTAAAAGCTACAGACACAGAGGCCAACCCTCACATAAAACCGTTGACTTCCGCGAAACTCACAAAGCCGTCCAACCATGCCTTCCCCTCCACCGACACCATCTTCAATTTTCGCTTCAAGAAATCCACAGCCACCTCCGCAAGCTTTCTGTGCCTTGACAAAGCAGGCCCTTTGAGGTCTAAGAGAAAAGGATAGACTTTAATAGCTTCCTCCGAATCCCATAAGAGAGACAAGTCAGCCAGGCACGGAATGCCTTTGCCTAAGAAGGCCGCCTTCAAAGTTTCTTCAAGTCCACCAAGAAAGTCGACGCGGAACAAGCGCCCCATCATCTCCATTGCCACCTTCTTCGGGGTCTCCAAGTCCAGTAGCACCGCAAGAAAATGTGAGGAGACATGGGCATTATCTTTGGCGTACTCCCTTCTTTGCAGGTGTTCTTTACCAAGAATCATTTTGACCACGACCAACGACACCAGATCATCCTCAGATAGAATACGCTTTAATCTTTGGTCTGTGACTTCCCTAAAGGCAATCTGCCTCTCTGTAGCCACCAGAGAGACTGGTGTGTCGACACCAAAGCATTCTAAGCCCTCCGTCGAAATATGAATGGTGAATTTTGATTTTGACGACCTCTCCATGTTGACAGCCGCACCCTGTATAGAAACGAAAACTATGCCAAAATGCGAAGACAAAGCAATAAAAATGATTTCAACAGATCCATAAATAGACCCGTGAGAGGATTCGACTGGCCTCCACACATGAGACGAAATAATGGCAGGTCGATCATCGCGTCCTAGCCATGAAGATTTACTACGGACGCAGTCCTTCCACCTACAAACCATAATCACTTCGAGGTAAAGAAATTGGGGCACCACTTTCATTGCTTTCAATTGTCTTTTCGATGATTGCCATACCCAACGTGTCGCATAGTAGACACCTTGAATGCAAAGCCAAACATACTCCCTGTCGAACACCAAGGCTCTGCGAATATCAAGAGTCGAGCTCATTAAAAAAGCCAACTTCTCCCCACGGCAAATAAGAAAGGCCAAGAAATGACATGGTGGCTCTCGGCGGGGCCTGGAGTTGACTCTCGCCCTGCTTTTTAGAAGTGCTATGTTAGTAATTGTTCTTGGCTCCATTCATCAACAACTCAGGAATTTTGGACTTTTCTATTTTTGGGGTGGTGAGTTCTCTTGGTGGTCATGTGATTAATATTTGTTTATTACAGCAGTTTAAATGAAATTTGCTATTTTAACAAGTAGGGAGGTTGTGGAGTCATAAGGGCTCCTTGGCCCTGAGATCAAGTAATGTTGTTTTTAAAAAGGGGCCAATGTTATTTCGTGTGATGCCTAGAAAGGAGGATTATATTTCAATTTTTAAGGCTACTGTTATGCCTCATAAGGTGGGACGCCTAGTTGGGACTTAAATGTTAATTTAAAAAAAAATGAAAAGTGAAAATTTGGAGGCAAAAAGTTGGACGCCCCTCTTGGGGTAGTTTCATGTCATTTCATATATTGAAATGAGAGGGAAAAATATTCAAATTAAAATTCAGGTTGCTCTTCCCTCACTTTATAAGTATGAGTTGAGCTTTCATTTCAGCATGCATGCTTTTGACAATGTAAGGAGACTCTGCTGGATTGTTTCCAGAATTCATACATTGCTGGTTGAGGATGAAAACCCTCTCCTTCAGTCACTGGTTTCGGTGGTGAAAGACCCACCTTAGCTGGTTGGTGCTTGGATTGAAGATTTTCAGTGTTTTGACTTGATGGTTGAGCATTTTGGATAGTGAAACATGACGATATTTTCAGTATTTTGATGTTTGGTCTTGGCGCGGGGATTATTACATTTGGTGGGGGTTTGTAGTTGATTCCACCTATTTTTTGAGGTCTGAGACAAACTTCTGAGGTCTGAAAATTGCATTTTTTGAGTAGCTGGAAGGTGCCAAACAGGTCATATCTCTATGGTGTGTGAGAGACTTCTTCTGGGTATTGCATATTTGGAAACTGCATGGCTGGGTGCCCCAAAATGACTATTCACTTGCATTATTTGATGAAAATCTGAATTTTAGAGCTAAATCGCCCTCTTAGGGAGCAATGCCATTACCTTGGGATTGGGTTTTCCAAATCGAGTTGAAATCGGAAGTTGCAGGTCTGTATGTTGCCTTTTCTGGGCATCATTGCATGGTTACATAGCGGTTTAATGACTGAGAACAGTTTGGAATGGGTGGCTCTTACAAAGGCTTGGTTTGTGAGGAGTTTGGAATGTATTGACACCCTTTGAATGATTGAAATAAAGCTTTTTATGGACTGTGAACAGGTCTGAGTTTATCTCTAAATCTGAGTATTTATTTGTGAGCTATCTCTCTTGTTTTGTGGTTGAAAATATCAAGTGTTTGATTGTTATGCAAGCTGTTATAATTGATATGTTTATTAACAATGAAAACAATATAAATGTTGAATGAAACCTGGAAACCAAAACCCCTTCTGCATTTTGTTTAATTTTGAACAGATATACAACACAAATTTTTTTAGGGGTGACCATTATAGTGGTACCAAAGCACAAAACATTCCTGCCAACCAGTGGGTAATGAATTTCTATGAGCATTAGTGATAGAGAAAGAAGATATCTTGAAAGGTTAAAAGAATGTGAGGAGGATTTGTGGGAGCATTGGCCTTCAAAGAGGGAAGAACAACACTCCAAAACTCACACAGTAGGATTAGTAAGTTCAGAAAATATGGGTGATAGGGGTGAAAGGGCAGATAGAGAAAATGTTGAACCAAATCTTATGATGCTTCTCTTGGATGCTGTGGTTAGGCGACACCAGGAAATTAATCAGCGACTTGCACAATTGGTTGAGGGGTTGAATTGTTTGGGAGTCAACAATGGAGGCAACAAAGACAATAGTGGATAGGGAAATGATTTGGTTCAGCATGGAGCAACAAATCAACACCATAGGGCAGCCATGGCTAGACCTCTCATGCTTGTTTTCCCACCTAGAGTGGAACCACAACCCAATTAGGAGCTCACACTGATTGAAATGCAGGATCAGTTTAGACAGGATTGGATTGATGTAGGCCCAAGATTTCAGCACGATATATCTCTACGTGACTATATGGATCTCAGGATGAGGCACATGCCCAACAGGGGCAATAGAGAGCACCACAATGTCTTGTGAAGGAAAGTTGGAAAACTGCAATAAAGTGCTTGCAGCCAATCATGTCTATTATAGGGTTTCATATCTTATACCTTATTGTCAAGGTTGATTGTGAAAATACTTAATTTGTTTTTCATATGGAGACCAAATTGAAACTACCCTAGTGTACAATCTTGCTAGTGGAATTGATACTAGCTCCTTTAGGAGAACTTTCCCAAATGCATGTAACTTCTCCATTATGTCTTTTGATTTGGTGATGTACTCCACAAACAAGTGACTTCTCTCCACAGTCAAAAAAATATATTAGATTCTTGAGTTGTAAAATGCTAGAGGCCTTGATGGTTGCCCATCTAACTCAGCCTATTCAATGTGTTGAAAACTTCAAATGCGTAGTTTGTATTATGAATATAGAATAGCATTGTCTGTCAGCAATAATTCTATAGCATGAGCACTTCATTATTTTTCTACTCAGTCTGCAATTTGAGCAACATTGTTGAATTTGGCCTTACTTTCATCCATAGTTGAAAAGCT